>PYHX02000467.1:2496720-3128755 GCA_004302925.2 Cochliomyia hominivorax | reverse complement strand
TGCACAATACATTTTCATAAAGTCCGCTGTGAGAATTCTTCCTTTCCAAAATATAGTTTTTGTCCCAAAGAGTGGAACTAATTCCCAAGAACTTCGAGCTAAATGTTGCATTATTTCAAGAAAATTTGCCCCCAATATGAGGATTCTTCCCAAAATGTGATATTTATAAGCTCATACAAACTAGAGAACTAATTAGAATATTAGCAGCTCAACTGTTTTTTTTTTAACAGTTAACTGATAAAACTAAAATAGTGGTATAACCTCAACTGATTTCAATAAATTTACGCCAGATTGTTTGCTATTCTCCTAAGAAAATTGCTGTATGAAATTGAAACATTTAAAAAAAAATCTCTTGTTAATTTTCTAATAACTATTTAGTTGATTATATTAGAATTTAACTATAATATAAATCGAATGAGTATAGAAAAATATAGTGAAAAATATGACAAATTTAATAACTTCTTTAATAGTACAAGTACAAAAGGATACAGATTACGAATAATTAATATTAATATCATTTAATGGTATATAATTTTTAATGTTAATAATACGTTTATATTACTTGAACAAATATTCAATATTTATTTTTTTCCAAGAAATTAAAAAAAGAAGTCAGAAACTAAATATTCCCTTTTTTGTCCCACAGTGCTACAAGTTTATATAAAACATTTACATAAGCATATGAAAGTTTTCACTCATAATAAAACTCATTCACTATTTATAATCAAAATAGACTACAACTATTCAAAATATACCACCATTAGCATTATGGCAAAACTAGTAACGGATGTTAATTTACATATTTTAATTTTTGTCTACAAAAAAAAAGTCATACAAGAAAATGGTATAGATGTTCTTCTATAAATATTTTTTACCACTTAAAATCTTAATTTAATTGTGAACCTAAAATACAACTCGTGGCATTTGAATGTGTTACACATTAATGTTATAACACATACATCCATAGAATTTGAAATAACTATAGTCTGTCTTCTCTATATCTCTTTCTGCCGTAAAAACCAATTTTATTTATAAAGTCAATCACAAAGAATATTGCATATATTTCAAAATATTATTACTCACCCTCTTCCTCTCTTTTCCTCTTTCACTTCCGTTTTATATTTCTTTTCGAAATGAGTTTGTGTGTGTGAAACTTTCTAACAAAATAGCTTTTAATTACAGTTGTTTTTTACCTTTCGAAAAGTGTTTTTGAGCTAAATGCCATACTTTTTACGAATGTTTGAAGTATAATTACATTATATCGTATGTGCGTGTGTATATACTTATGTATAACAGATACAGAGTAAGAATGTATTAGTGTGTAAAGTTTTTCAATTGTTTTTGAATGTTTTATAATGAAAAAAAACGGGGAGGGTTTCAAATTTGAAAAATATATGTAATGGGGTAAGAGACTTTATTTTCAGCAAGTATTTCATTTTCATAATTATCCTTAAAAACTAAGAAGTTGATTTTAATTTGTACACATGATATAGGGAAAAAATTTTATTATAGTTTTTACTCTTGTAAGAAATTAAAATAATTTAATTATTTCAGACATAAAGTGGAGCAAGGGATTATTTATAAAGATAAGTTTAAGTAAGAAAATAAAATAGAATTTAAAGTTAAAAATCTAAAAAAAATAATAATTTGGAAGCAATAAAATTAAGAGACTTAAACATAGTTGACAATTATATCTCAGATTAGAGAAAAATGTAATGATCTTTGGGTTTTAGTAATTTAAAACCATAATTCCATTTCCCTAACTTGTTTTTTTTAATAATACTCTCAACGTGGATTTTTGGGATAGAAAATGTAAAAGCTGCAGATGGATAAATCATACGATCGCAAAAAATCCTGATGGTATAAAAATAATTGCGTTTGAACGGAATTCTCAAGGTTCAGGTAGATGGAAATGCTTTGTGGTAGTCATATGCTTCCAAGACGGTTTATGAAGAGTTAAATTAAAGAAGGGCAATATATGGCATAAGAACACAAATATGGTTTGTCTATTAACAAATATGGAGGTAAAATATCTGTTATTTAAATTAAGTATTCAAAATATTTCAAAGCATTTATATGTTCGAAGTTTTTATTGGATATCATTTCAAAAAACTGATGATCTTAGTCATCATATATATATTCCTGGATTAAACTCAAACTACAGTCGATCTGTGGATAACACGTTAAATCCTTGTGAAATTAATCTTGATTGTTTATTAAAGTCCTAGAAATTTATCTAATTGGTTTAATTTTTTTTTTAAATCATGATAAAAGATATTCCATATATATTTTGAAGAAAATTTTGAAAACTTAAGAAATTAGAAATTTTGAATATTTAGCTTAGTGGCTGTAATACAATATTATTTTTCTATTTTAGGACATTTTTTTTTAAATTTGTTTATATTGACTTCATAAATAAAATGGCATCCATTCATTTACTTCCTTTTGAATATAATAAAAAATAAAAACAATTCTGCTGCATTTTCATTTATAACAAAAGGTTTATATGGATGTATGTGTATATTTCATATACATGTATATATATGTCATATTTCTAAATTTGCTTATAACGCTAAAAATATAAAAAGGCAGATAAAAAATATAAAAGCAACATAAACACTATAGACGGAATAGATTTATTTCTATTCGCTCTTCAATGTGTCGGTTTACAAATAAAATAATAGAGAAAAAGCAAAAACTTTAACAACATCAAACATACATACATACAATACAACGACAAACTATATGTTTAGTTTAGTGTGACTGTATCCGACATCCATCACATTTTTTATGTTTAAAGTGTCAGGGCTTTAGGCAACAATGTTGCCATTTGTAAAACATAATTCAATATGGTTTTCTATATGATATAAATGATGATAATAATGATGATGTTGTTGTTGTTGACAATAATGACGATGATGTTGGTGACAATGATGATGTATTCAAGCTTTGTATATTTTGTCTCTATTTCTATTTTTCTTTTGGTAGATTTTTTATATAATTTTTTGTATTTTTTTTTTTGTTTAATTTTTGTGACTTTATATATAAATAATGCCAACACCATGTTGTTGGTTGTTAGTGGTTAACCATTGACTGTTTATTGGTGATAATTTCAATATTTGTAGCTGTAGTTGTTATATTGTTATGGCTATAAGTATCATAGAAATGCCTGCCAAAAGTGTCATCGATGGCAGTTTTTGTCATTTATTTTATTTTTGTTGTCTTGATGTTGTAATCATAACATAAGAACATTAAAACATTTTTTATCCGAATAATATAATTATATTGAAAGATGTTTTATTTATAAATTTTAGAAAAGTCATTTTAAAGTAAACATTTTATTAATTTTCATTACGATGGGATAAAAGTGTTTTTAATAATTTTTTGAACAATATTTCAAATTTATACAAAATTTATACAAATAAGAATCTAATTTTAACTTTTAAATTTTTAAGTATTGTTTGTTGAATTTTTTGTCAAACAAATTGCTAATTTGATCTGATTTAAAGGTCTGCAAGCAAACTGTAGAAATTGTCTACTGCTAAAAAATTATTTTCCAAAATCATAGAAAGGAAATAGAAATCAAGTTTTCTAAAAAACTATTTCTACTGCAAAATGGATGACGAAACTTATGTACTGGCAGATTTTTCACAACCTCCTGGTCAAAATTTTATATTGTTGATGCTCGAGCTATAAGTTTTGGAACCCAAAGCAGTCAGAATATTTTAAAAATTTCTTGGCATAGCAGGTAATTTGCAGTTGCGTCAAAGCAACCAATCACTTGTTACAACGGTCTCTATAAATACTGAAATTTACATCAAGGAATATTTACAAAAAAATTTGCTTCAATTATAATATGTCCACTAATTTTTGGTCTAAATTTGCATCCTGTCACTACGGCAAGTAATCCCTTGAGTGGTGTTAGATTAGAAAAAACATTACAATATCATTAATGGAAGGGTTTTCTAAAAATGTTTATTTGGTGGTTTCATTTTTATTAATATATATGTTAATAATTTTTCGATCTAACTCTTTAACTGACACAAGACCTTTGCAAAATTTTGAGAGTTGAAATTTCGAGGGTGAATAACCAGAAGCCTAAAAAGATATATCATAAATATAAAAATTTTTTTGAAATGAAAAGCAAACATGTGGCACGCATTAAATCAAATTTAATGTCGGAGGTACTCCACTTAGTGCCTTTTTAACTTCGTATGTGAAGCCCCAAATCCGTCCAGCCGATTAAAAATTATATATTTACTTCCAAAAATTGATTCTACCTCACTGTGGAATGCAAGATAATAATGAGAAGGCCGGTCTTATTATTGTCTTGCATATTCTGTAGAGAGAGGATAATTATGAGGCAAACAAAGATAAAAATACTACAATTGTTTTATTAATTTGTTCAAATTTAAACTATTTAACATAAAATAACAAATTGAATGACTTTTTGGGAAGTAGTAAAAAACGCGAAAATAAAAAAATCCTAATAATAAAAATCTTAATCCTAACTCATAAACACTTAATTATATTTACAAGAATATAAACTCTTAATTACATTTTTTAATTAAGTTTTCAAATGTTTTTGTGACGAATAAACAAAAGGGAAAACTAACATGAGATTTAAAATGTTATAACACCTTCCTATGTATTGAATTTCCGGCGTATTTCACAAATTTTTGTCATTTTCATCTCTTAAAGGAAATCCCTATTTCAATTATTATCTTTTTTGTTTAATTTTAATGACAAACACATGTACTCATAAATATAATTTTGTATATTTAATAAAAAAACTAAAACAAAAAAATATTTCAAAACGCTGTAATTTAATTTCATTTTATTTCTCTTGTAATCGTTTAAATATATAATTAACTAAGATATTTAATACTTTAATAAACCGCAAAAAAATGTTTAAATTAAAATCAAGAAAATCTACCAACATTTATGCACAAACATTATTCAGACACATTCACACACACACATGAAATAATAAAGAAATATTAAAGTCCCTGAATGGCAATTTCATTTTGTTATATGACACAGACAAAATTACTTATACTCTTACTCTTACTCTTTAGTAAATTACCAACAACAAAAAAAAAAAAAAAAAAAGAGATTTAACAGTCAGACAATCAAAAGCTAACAACCGAATAGACGCCGATAGCGGAAAAAATAAACGCATGTGTCATAAAATAAAATGTTATTTAGTGCGTGTGAATAAATTTGGATATAAAAATATGTATCTTGCTGTAGCATAAACATGCATGTGTATAATTTTATAACAGTTTCGTAGTTTGCCGTCACTGTTTGCATACTAAAAACTAACAATTTTTGACAGTCTCAATGGTATTTTAACTAAAATACTTTCTATTTGTAGTTATTTCTTCTTCAATTTATGTTTTGCTTTACAGCTTCGTTTAACAATGTAGCAGGAGTTTCTTTTTTCAAGTATTTTATAAAATTATTATCTGAAGTAAAGTTTCGCTGAAATTATCTTATCTCTTTTGTGTTGTCGGTATAAGACATCTAATAATATAAAATAAACCGTTTGTGTATAACTGAAAAACTTAGTTGAAAGATTCTTACGAGATGTATGTTCAAAATTCTAATTTTTGATTAAAGTTGTTTTATCATATTAAAAAAAAAAAACAAAAACTAAACTAAAAATAACACAAAAAATTTTTTGCTTATTATGTTTTGTTTGTGAGTGTATATTAATTGTGAACGTATTCGTAATATAATTGGTTGATATTACTCATACGATCCATGTTATTGCTTGGTTATTTTTAAAAAATGACAAAATATGATCGAAAAATGTTACAGCCGATCTTGAACGACTGCCAGCAATTGCCCCTATCGCAGCGATAGAAAAATAATTTAAACTGCTTTCTTGATCAGAAGACTCTTGTTGTAATAAATCATTAGTTATCTTTTAGTTAGTTTTTACAAGGCCAATAGAGCCAAGTAATACTTCAATAGGCTTCGCTTTACAATTCTAATCAGATCAAAATGAAAATTTATTTATGAATAAATGAGAAAACATAAGTTTTTAATTCAGATTAATTATAGATCGACCTCCATAGAACTTAACTTTATGACGTTTATTTGAAATAAAAATCATTTGTTGTTTTGATCATACATTTACAAAATTTTAATTACAATCGAGTACGCACACAAGGACACTTATGCATACAAAATCGTATTTTCACGAATCATAAAATATTTCGACAATTGAAAATTGAAACGCCTTTTTGCCATCATTTCCATAAACAATAGATTTTATTACTTTTTTGCATAGAATAAAGACAATGACGGTTAAGAATTATTTTCATGTAGTAAATTTTACTTTTCTAACACACTATTTCGTTTTCCATTATTTTCATTCAGGTTTATCAGACATAAAACAATTTTAACAAATACGTATTTTTTCCTTTATCTCAAGTTTATATATCTTTTAACTTTATAATATAAATATTTTTATATGAAAAAACATTTAACGATCCGTTAAATACTTAAACTTAAAAATGACACCAATAACATAAAAAATGTACGATTTTAATTAACACAGTTCTTTCTTTCCTGAGCTGAAACGTTAGCCGGAACCAAGTTATATGGTTGTATTAAAAATATTATATTTGTACGTATTTTAATTTTTTCATATAATTGTTTTTGTGTTTGTGTGTATTTTTCGTATTTCGTAGTAATTATATACTTTTGCTTATTTAATATATAAAATTTTGTATGTATATGTATGTATGATTATATATGAATGTTTGTGTATTTGTGTATATTTAAAAATATGAGACAGAATTTTATTTTTTTTTAATTACACACACAGAGAACAAAAAAAAAAATTAATTAATAACAGCAACAGCGAAAATCCCACAATGCGAAAGAAATCTTTTAATATCTCTGGATGTTTGGAAAACGAATAGGGAAAACCAAAACACACACACGCACAAGTTGTGGAGAAAAATAAGAAAAACAAGAGGAATATAATAATAAAGGATTTTATTGTTTAAGATTATAGAAGCAGAAATCTTAAGCAGCATTTAGTTAAATAAATAAATAAAAGATATACAGACAAGGGGTGTTTAATAGCGGTAATAATTCAAAAGAATTGTTTGAGGGAACCAACTAAGTTGTAATTTAGATTCCATAGTTGACCCGCGTAGAAGTTGAAACTTGACTGTTTATACAAATCTTGTAAATAAATTGGAGATATCATTCTAAAGATATTTTGATCATACATTAATTTGCTAAAAGATTGGTGATGATCATGGCAGCCGCTTTGTGAAATTGACTTATGAATATTTAATATGACCAAACATTTCCTTACGGATCGTAAACTGTTTAGAGAGGTTGATGTTATGACAATATAAATTTAAATACATGGAATATTGGTTCTAATGAATTAAAGTTAAGGAAATCACTTGGCAATGACACATAGATAGGAAAGGTTCAAGCGTAAAAAGTCTAGAAAGGCCGGCTAACCAGCACAATGATTGTCGTTGCTGAATATCCATGATATTTTTGGTCATGTTGCACTAACTATATGGGAATCAGCGTATGCAAACTTTGTTTCACTTTCTTTTACAGCCAAGATGTCCTGTTTATGTGATGAATAAATGGAAAATACATTTTTCAAAAAAGAAATTGGTTTTATAAACTTGAATACCCAAAATTACATTTTATACTTTCTTCTAATTAACAATTTCTATTTTACTGAACTCAATTATCTCGATATTCAATTTTCTATTTTCATTAAAAAAATAAGTTAATTGGTGAAAATTTAATTCAATAAATGAAAAACTTTACTTTTTACTTGAATTCTTTTGTGAAAAATAAAATTTTTGATAAAAAGTAAATTTTTAGTGAAAAGTTTGAAAAAGTTTGCTTTTACAAACGAAAAATTCAATTTTTTAATAAAAAAAATAATTTATAGGGAAGAATTCAAGTTTTAGTAAAAAAAACGGTTTTTGGGGAAGAATTCAATTTTTGGTAAAAATTTAATTTTAAGAGAAGAATTCAATTTTAAGTATAAATTTAAATTTCTAAAAAAAAATATCTTCTTAAATATTTTACTTTTTTTAAAAAGTTGTTTATTATTTTTAATTTTATCTTTTTTTGTTTTTTGTAAAAACTAATTTTCTATTTTAAGAAATTTTTCTTTATTTAGAACAAAAGTTAATTTAAGATGATGAAATTTAAGTTAAAATAATGATTTTAACAGAAACTTCCATTTTTAATTTTAGTAAAAATTTTGAAAAATTTAATTTTGGGGGAAATCAATGTTTGATAAAAAACTAGGAAACTAAATTCTTAAGCAGAACTCTACTTTTTTGGAATATTAAATGTTTAATGGAAATGTAGTTTCAGTGGAAAATTTTACTTTTAGTAAATTAATTTTAATTAATTAAAATGCGTTTTTATATAAAATATAATTTTTAATATAAAATTACTCATTTTTGTCTAAAATGTTATATTTTTTATTTTGAGAAAGTCTCCAAAAACATATTTTAGATTGTAAACTAAATCTGGATATTGAGTGCTAAAAACACAATAATCCTTTTTCTTAAAAAAACTATTTCCGGTATATAATTTAAAACCTTAAATACGTTTCATCTACATCTTGTTTTTGATTAAATTTTATTGACATTAATGGAAAATCTATTGTAGAAATTTTCGATATTAATTGTTATAATTACTTCATGTATATCAAAATTTCCATTTCACTCATATTAAGGAATGTCAAGTAAATATTATTAGGATGTGTGTTGGTCATATTAATTTTCTATGTGTTTGTTAAAGCAGAAGATTTGGCATTTAAATTAATTTTCCTTTAACCACTTACACATACAAAAACGCAAACACATACAATACAAACCTGCATTCCAAAATTTAATATATAGAAATGCGGTATGTACGTCTATATGTATGAATGTATGTGTGCAAGCGATTGTATTTCATACTACTTACACTTGAATGTATTGTTTCTCAATTTTTTTATTATATTTCTTGTTTTTTTTTTTTTGTTATGTTAAGTAGTACACAACAATCTACAATAGGACTTATAAGTAAGTGTAAGAGTGTAGGAGTAAGAGAGGGGGTGAAAATGCGAATGACTAAGTGAGCGTTTATTGTATGCAAGTATCGTATTGTTTTGGTGTCTTTTGCAACTACTTAAAATGTTTGAGGAAAAGAATTTATTATTGTTTTTGTTATTGTTATTGGTGCCGTTGCCGCCACACATCTACGTACACAGCTACTACTGCTCTACACAAAGTTTTTTCTCTTTTTCCTTTTTTGTTAAAATATATTTTTCTACTTATGTCTTTATGGTTTCCAATTAAGCAGTAAATTAAAAGCTCGTTTGCATGCGACAATACAACATTTTATTAACAAACACACACAAACTTTTGCTTATACAAACACATATAAATATAAGAGCAATACAATCACACATACACACATTTATAATGTTGTGAAATAAATACAACCAAGTGTTGCTTTAACGGTTTTTAGTTGCCACCAATATTCACATAGTCAGAGTTTTGTCAATGTGTTAATGTTTTTATTGTATAAATTTTAGCAGCGTTTTATACAGAAGGAAGAAGAATAAAGCACAAACACACACACACACAATATTTAAGTGACGAATATAAGTGTGTGAGTTTTCCTTTTGATATTTTTGTAGGTATTATATGTTTATATTAGTGTTGGTGTATTGTATGTGTATGTGTGCTGATATTTTTGTAATTTCTTTTGAAATTTTTGTCATCATAAATATCTTGTTTAAATGTGCGGAAATGGTTTTTATTAAAAAATCAGAAATTATTATGTTTTTTTCTTTATGAGAGTTTTTGTTGTTGCACGTTAAGGAAAAAGACAATAAAAACTCACATTAAATAAAAGCCATTAATAATAAAATTCCCTCCTTTTTCTCACAAAAAGCAACAACAACACCCACTGATTTGCCACCAAACTTGTTCAGGAATTAAATTCCACTGTTTTCAGTTTTGTTGTTTTCTTAATAGTTGTTCCACATTTTGTTGAAAGGAGTAGTTGCACGAAATATAAACCAAAAAGTCTTCAGCTAAAAGCTGATTATTAAATAAAACACAAAAATATTATTGCTTAATGTAAAAATGATGTTATTGTTTCTCTCATTTTTATTAGCAATTGATTTATAGTGTGTAACAAAAACATTAAGAATGTCTGTCCCTAATGTCAGACATTATTTGAAAGCTATTAAATATTGTTAATACTTGTTTGGAGCAAAAAAAGTTGCAAAAAATATGAAAAAGAAATAAATTGTTAACTTGTGATTTATAGCAGCAAAAGAAAAACCAAAGAAATAACAAAAATGAAAATTATAACTCCGAATGAAAAATAATAAAAGGAATAAATAAATAACTTGAAAAAGAAAAATAAATCTTAAATGTTAATAAAATTAAACGAGAGTATAAAACCACTATAATTCAAAACATACAGAAATTTTCAATTAATTATAATCAGGACCTTTTTTGAAGAAATTAGTTTTTAATAATTTGAACAAACATTTTGCATTTTATTTTTATACCAAAAAGTTGTATAACGCTGCAGCTTTTGAGAGCCAATATCAGTTTTGTTAAAACTTGTCCTTGATTGCAGTTCGGTTTTAATTCATGTCTTCAAATTTTTGCTTTTTAATTATTATTTAAAAACTCATAACAAATGGATTTCTACACCATAAAAGAAATGTTTTACTAAAAATATTTTTTCTAAAAACTAAAATTTTTATTAAAAATTTATAATTTTTTTTATTTAAATTTTCACAAAAAATAAAACTCTTTTGGACTGGGCAGTTGCAGTCAGAGTTGAACCAAAAGGGTATATTGTGGGGATACATGGCTGGGGAAGTTTATTCAGTTATTACTCTAAATGAAGTCAAAAATTAAAATAAGGCAATTTTGGGAGGAATTCGATTGCGATCTTCTTAAGAAATAAGTGCAATTGATTGCATACCGTATGTTGAGGTGATCCAAAATAGAGAATTATCCATCCATTAATTATAATGCTATACAGACTAATAAAATTAAGTGTGTTTATAGGAAAATATCAATAAAAATTACAGTAAAACAATCAAATTAATATAAAAAATTAAATATAAAAATGTTTTTTGTTAAATAAACTTTGACAACCTTACAAAATTTATATAAATTTATATAAATTAATAAAAAAATTGTGACAAATTAAAAAAAAATCATTAAAAAAATTTAAAAATTAAAAAATGTAAAACTACAAAATTTCTAATTTTGTAGAAACCCAAATATTTCTTTAAAGTATCCAGATTGTTTTTGAAAATTTTCTAAAAATTCTAAAATATAAAATGAAATTTTTAATTAAAACATTTCAATTATGTAAATATAAACGACCGTATTTAAAAAAGCTTAACGAAACTTTATAAACCAAAATTTTTTAAATTTATTTTTGAAATAAAATTTTATAACCAAATTCAACAAATAATTGCTAAATATTGAAAGTGGATATAAATCTTTGATAAACCGACTTTAAGGGAAAGTCATGATATTTTGAAAATTTTGTGTCTGTTTACAGAATATTTCTTGGTCAATCCTCGTTAATTTGTAATTTTTTATATACCATTATATTCGGATCATCATTTTCAATTATCTGCTATTTGTATTTATCACTTTAGACAATAAAATATAAAATAAATTAAAATATTTTATGAAAAATATAAAAATAAATTTAAAAAATAATTCAATATTTTAGTGATGTACATATGATCAAAACAAACAAAAGAAGCTCGTTATACGAATATTAATACTTTTTTACTTCCTTCTACTTTTTGAATTCCATCGATTTTAGTATTTTTTATTTATCAATTAATATACAATTTCAAAAATAATTGATTTTAATAAAAATTTTAGAAAAATATTTTCAAATTTAAATTACTCTGATAAACTTGCATTCGATAGTTTAAAGTTTAAATTCAAATGATGGGAAAAAATGAGGATATTACCAGTTTAGAATGAAAATTAACAAATGTATTTATTTTGTGATTTTGAAAACGATTTTTTAACGATTTTTCGAACATAAATCTATTATAAAGTTTTATTTTGAATACGGCCGAAAATATTTCATTCCAATTAATTTTAGTCTAAAATGTGTACTTTTTTAAAGTATTTTTAATGGGTTAATTTATAACAAAAATTTTTAATTATTTTGTAATGATCCTCCCTAATAATTTATTTTATATTTTATCATTATTATTTCATTGTATGCAACAAGTCAATTTGCAATACAATTTTTAAGTCAATGATAAAGAAAACTTTTACCAGATTTAACAACTTTTACTTTACTACTTTTAGAAATTACCATTCAGTTTATTTGCTTGTTTATTTCAATTTTTCTTCTTATTCTTTATTTTTGCACTAAATAGAAAACTTAAGTTTACTTTATTAGTTTAAAGTCAAAGAAGTAGAAAAAATACTAAAGACAAGGGTGAAATAATAAAGAAAAGAAACTAACAACAACAAAGAAGAACAAAAATCTGCAATTCTGCCAACTTTAAACTAAAAACTTAAACTTTGTTTTAACTAAAACAAGAAACTAAATAAAAAATAAGAGGAGAGAAAGGAAATAAGAAAACAATATTAAACAAAACTCAGAAACACGTCAACATTTTTCTAATAAAATACAATTTAATGGAAGAGGAAGAACAAAAAACAAATTTCTCAAATAATAAAAAAAAACGTTCTAAAAAGAAGCAATTGCAATTTTGAAACAGAATAATTGGCAGAAAAGATGAATAAAAACGAAGCAGAAAGAAAAAAGACAATATAAATCTCAATAAGTGGCATAAAGTCCACAAGCATACAGTTTGTTGAGTGAGTGACAAGCGAGAAAACTAAACAAATACATATAAAAAACAAAAGCACACACACATATAAACATATAAACTTGCATGAATATATTAAAATAAATAGAATAAATGAAAAGCCAGAAAGATGGATTGATGAAAGGACACATGGATGAAGAGATAGATGGATAACTGCATCTTATATAATGTGAAAAAGTATTATTGACATAAAAGAGACATTTAAATCTTTAACATATATAAAATCACGCACACACGCCTACCAATGCAGACCAAATAGTTGCATATGTACTTTAAATGGAAGGAAATGGATAAATGTGTGTAAACACAAAGACTAACAAAATTTATAAGAAATAAATTTAGCCATCATTCTTATGCTGCTATTTTTCATCGTTTTATTTTATTTTTATTTTGATCATATTTTTTCCATTCGAATTTAACTGGATTTCTAGCTTTTTGAAAATGTTTGAAAAAGTGTTTGTAAAAATATGTATTGAAAGTACTTAAACAAATACTTGCTACGAACAAGCGAATAAAAAGAAAGGAAGAAATAGAAAATTGAAAGAAAAATGCATTGGTGAAAAGACAGAAAAATTTAACATCAATTGTTTTGTAGGTAGTGGAATTGGGAATTAAATTGAACAGAAATAGAATAATAATTTATTGGGTTATAACAAATTTCAATGATGATTTTAAACATATTAATTCATACATAAATGGATGTATGCATATGATGCAAATCACATTGCGATTTAGTTAATTTATGTTACATTGGTAGTTCACTTACATTCGAACTTTCAAGTGGGGTTCAGTGAACCCAGTTTGATATACCCATTCAACCCGTAAGAAAAATGTGAAATCGTCAAATTCATCCTGAAAATTTGAGCTATCGCAGTGGGTCTTTAAGCTGAACCCATGATAACTTATCTAGTATATAATTGTCCAGATACTGTTTCTGTTTGCTTCCAAGAACCTACAGCAAAAGTGGAATACAATTTCGACATCATCTATATCACCTTAAGCTTTGCTACGTAACATTCACCTAAACTGTCAATCTACTAGCAACTATTTCTTTTGCTAGAGCTGGACATGGATCCACATGACAACAGCTACGAGAGTAATCGTTTAATAGAAATCCTAGTCTACTGGCATGTTTGTCTAACACTGAGTGACAAGTAGGGATGTCAATATCGAAGTCTAATTTTGAAAATCCTCTGATTTTTTTCGGGATTAACAAATCACGAATTCTGGAATTTAAAAAGGGATTTAATCTCCTGATTTTCCAAGTCTTTTTAATCCGAAAAAATCCAAATTATCTGATAAATTCCGAAAAAAATTTGTAATTAATAAATCTCCGATTTTAGGAACACAAAATTTTAGTAAAATTTTGATATAAATGATAAGTTTCCATTTTATTTAAAATTTTAAGTTTTTATTAAAATTGTTGTTGTATATTATGAAACAAAAATCCTAAAATCACGGGATATCGAAAAATCAAGAGATTTTGATTTGTAAATTCCGGAACCCCGGGATTTGAAAATGATAGATCCGTTAGGTATCCCGGTTACCGTACTTATGTATATTTCAGTTTCGAGAAGCTAAATAAAGGAAATGTTTGAGGATGATTCCCCTAATATACGAAAGTTAAATTTCCACTCTTTTCATAGTAGATAGTAGTGATTCCTCTGCTTGTTGCCCTGTGATATCGAACCAGCTTTGTCAAGCTTATAAACATATTTGATGAGGCCTTCATGGTCGCCAGACTCTCAACAATATATTAAATTTAGTTATAACTTTTACATTAAAAAATGCCACTGAATTAATCCGGAAGTCGATAACAAATTACCAACTCTTTTTCCAACAATTGACTGCACTGCGTTTAATTTTAATATCAACCGATGTGGCCATTATTTGAATATCAATCCCAATAAGATGCAAAACTGCATTTAGAGCCTCTGACTGCTAGTACGTTAAGTATCTATAATTCCAGCGCATTACGTTTCAACAATCTTGTATTTCCTCCAGTTAAATTGTGTTGTTATTTTCACATTTCCAATATGTCGCATGAGTTATATTAATTTATTTTATTACTTACTCAACTGGGTTCAATTGTTATAAAATATTATAATAATAAAATTTTATAATATTTATGCACTTTTAGATGTGAATCTATATCGGAACTATGGCAATTTGTGAACATATCTCCCTGATGTATCGATGTTGATCAAGAAAAATTTATTTATGTTAAATTTAGTTAATTTGGCTTAAGAAAATCATAATAAATTTCATTGAATTGCATTCAAAATTATACGTTATATTGTTCAGAACGTTACATGGACACATAGCCAGACAAACATCGTTGAATCGACTTAGGAAGCGACACTAAGTAAAAAATTTTTTTCTCTGTATTACAAACACATGCACAAACGCAAATATCTATGTTAATTTAGTTATAGTTCATTTTAATTATCGGTAAAATAATGATAAAAATTCAATTTATTATTGATTCATTTGTTTATTAAATTTTCCTTACAAAATTTAGTAAATTTTCAATTTAACTCATTTTCGCTAGTGTTCAGTGAAATACAAACAAAATAAATATATAAAAAAACATATATTGATATAAATACACGTATATTAGTGCAATGGAAGAGCCACCATTTTGGGTAAAAATTATTGCTCATTCATCCATAAAAATGTTACAATTTAAAATCAATGCTACCAAATGAATGTTAAGCAATATATTTCCTACATACTTGTCTGAACACTTACATTGTTACACAAAAATAATACTAACACTTATACACATACAAGTATGTATACAATCATATCGTATACATTTGGTGAATGTGTAGCAAAGAACTCTTCACATACTCTTACAAAAATATATACTGTCAACAAATACAACAACACCTACAAGTTAATACACAAACAAACAAAATGAAAGAATTTACAAATATCCAATACATTCCTATTCTATACATTTCGATGGCTGCTACATTGAGCATTGAAGCATCAAGTATTTTCTTGTGTATGTGCATGTAGGTGTGTATGTATGTTTGTGTGTTTCATTTTTTTATAAATATTTTCAGTTCCTTTTTCGGTCGATTGCTACAAAGTGCAGCTGGTTGATGCATAACAAAAATGAAAGAAATTTCAGTTTCACATTTTCATGTTTAAATATTTTTTATTTTTCTTCTTTTTGTTTTTTTTTTCTTTGTTTTTTTTTTTTTTGTTTAGTTGTTTTCAAAATGTAAACCAAGTCAACTTACGTAAAGATACATGGATTCCTTTTTGTTGTTTTTTCTTCCTTTCTTTCCTTGTTTGTTTTATTTTATAGAATTTAAAGAATATAAGAAATACATGTATACATTTACACACATATACGCATTTACTTATGTATTCAGTTCCAAAAAGAAATTGAAGAGCAATGGCAAATGGTTTTGTGTCCTCATCATATATAGATGGATCGATCAATGGATGGATGACTGTGTGGCTAAATGTATACTAAAGCTTGGATGGATGTTTTACTGTTAAGGATGAAATAAAGTCAATCCATTTGTTGGTAGAAATAGAGTTGAAATACAACTGTTGCGACATCTGTTTCAATGTTACGTGAAAATAGTACAAGTATATTGAGAAAAATAAAAAGACACTATTGGGGAATAAGCACACATACACACACAAAGATATACAAATATAAGAATAGTAAATGACAATTGTTTTTGGAATACAGGGTGATTACAAAAAGCTAATTATTTTTAAGATAAAACTTTTACAGATGAGTTATTGGATTTAACCTTAAGAACCAATTTTGGGTGGTCATTTGTGTTAGAGCTAAATTAAATAGTAGACCGAAAATGGCCAGTTTTAGTAGGCTTAATCCTTGTTAACAATAATATATAGTATATATATATCCATTAGGATATCTCTAAAATTGTCATCTGAAGATTATTTGCAAACATTCGAAAAGGCATCGAAAAATCGATTCAGTTATTCTAAACCGACCGGTATAATTAAATTGGGTGTTACTCCATTTTTTCGCATGTTATAAACATCAATAAAATCGCATAATATACCAATCTATAGCGTTATATTTATGAAATGGAACTGTTTTTAAAGATTTTCATATATTTATCGAGATCTACAAAAAATGTCTATTATACATTAAGAAATATGTAGTCTGAAAAATTTAACTTTCTGACTGATTTTGGTAAAGCTTCCATGTCATAGTGGGTCCCATTATTATTACAAGTGGTGAGGAGAGTGTATTAACTTTGTCATTCCGTATATTTAAACAGAAAGAATTGATTCTAGATCTCATAGTGCATATATTTTTACATAACATCAAAATCTGTGTCGATTTATGTATGTCCTTCTGACGCCCACTTCTCCGTTCATGATCTTTAGCTCAATTAAATTTGTCATATATATTTTGTATAGGTAATAGACATTTTTCTACACGATATCGTTTGTAGAAATATTGGACAGCAATATCGTTTTTTGCTGATATATAGCATATATATGTTATATTTAAAGTTAAAAATATTAAAGAAAGTTATGCTTTATGTGATTTTTGAGAAATTATGAACTGGTCCTTGCATTATTTGGTACGTTGTTTTGGAATATCATACGAAGTATTTGTTTTATATTCGGACTTTTACGAACCTTAAACATCATTACGGGCGAACGTTTGATAGAACCATCATAACCAATATCAATAGGCATAGTCCATAGGCCAAAGCAATGGTACGTGTCCATATTCACCAGTTCATAATTTCATCATTTCTTTAAAAATGCGATCTACATTTTGTTAAGAAAGTTCACGTGGACAGAAAGTGATTCCTGTATATTAATAGATGTACTTTTTGCCTGTTACAAATTTTGCAAAAATTCATAATATTCCAATCACATCTGGTGAGTATAAATACTCCTAAATCAAACAACAACTAAAATCAAATAATGTTTCCTTGGATATTAAAAAAAATTAAACTGAACTTATCGTATGATAAGATTCTGTTATTTATAAACTCAGTACGCTTTTCAGACATAAACTGATTTGTAACTGATGTGTTATTTTAGGCTTTCCAGAATATTTTTTTAACATTATCCGGATTATTTTTGAAGAATCCAAAAATACCGGAATGGTAAGGATTCGATTAAGTGACTGTGGTAATAGCAATAGTTTTTATTAAAAAACTAATGAAAATTTATATGTTAATAAAATCTGAACATTTTGAATAAAATATATTGCTGTGTATTTGGGTCAATTTCAAAATACTTCATACCCTGTATATATCCTGACATTTAGGTCTTCTCTGTTATTGTTGAATGATTCTGTACGAATTTTTTTCCTTTATTTTTTGTCATACATCTATAAATATATATATATATCGAGACACTAGAGTTTTTCCGTAATATTTATGGAACACAAATGCATATAAAAGAAATGAGTGAGGTTGATTGGGTTCTTCTTTACTGCTTCACTTGCTGCCATTATCAATTTTTGTTCTCCTTTTCGATTTATATACATTTTTTATTTTATTCCTCTTTCATTATTATTTTTGTTACATTTGTTGTTGTTATATTGTGCTTTTACTATGGCATTATTTTATAGATGACACAATGCAACAAAAGTGCAATTCTATGATGTCATGTCGACATGCAACATATACACTAATAGTTATATAGTTGTTGTAAAATCAACATCACCATCAAGGATACAAAAAAAGAAAGAGAGAAAAAAGGAGAAAGAGAAAAAAAACAACAGCAATACAAGAATTAAATATTATTTAAGGGGAAAAAAGTGTATCATTTGAAAGATTTTTATTGGATTTTATTTTATTTTATTTTTTTTTTTTGTTTTTGGCATTTTAAAATATTAAAATAGATCTATTTATCTGAAATATAAAATACAAAGTTTTTACATTATAAATCATGGAACTAGTGAATACATTTAAAGCAAAAGAAAAAAACCAAACAGAGAGAAAGATTAAGGATATTAAATATAAGTTTCTTCTTTTATTAATTCTTATTCGATGACTTTTTATTTTATTAATTTTGCCAGGAGATTTTTCCTCGAAAAGTCTTAAACAGATTTTTAACTTAAGAAAAATATTTATGAGTAACAAAGAAATATTTTAATAATAAAGAAATTTCGTAGAAATTATTGCGTTCAGTAGCTATTTTGATT
Source organism: Cochliomyia hominivorax (assembly GCA_004302925.2). Lineage (NCBI taxonomy): Eukaryota > Metazoa > Arthropoda > Insecta > Diptera > Calliphoridae > Cochliomyia > Cochliomyia hominivorax. Next base: position 3,109,679 of record PYHX02000467.1, on the reverse strand, counting down.
CTCTGTAATTTTTCTTATTTAGGAGGGAAATAATGAATAAAAATTTTAATTTAATAATTCTTTTAATTTACATAAATGATTTTAACAGAAATATAAAAGTTATTTCCATGTAAATTTATGCTTTTTCAACAAGGCTAAAGGAAACAGAACAATTTATGGCTCCACAGGATATGGGAACAATAACAAGTAAGAATGCTATAATCAGCAAAACCGAATCATTAATACCCTCCACCACGTGTATGTAGACTCACATATATACATATACACTCTCAAACGTATAAAATATGTAATGAGTCATGTTGACTCACACATACACTCACAAACGTATAAAATATGTAATGAGTCATTAAAATTATCTATTACTGTTTTCTACTGAACCGATTTTTTAACAAACATACACAGCTTTATATTTGGCAAAATTTCATTCTACTTTGTCAATTTATAACTGACAATTTTACGAAAAACCTTCGCTTCAAAATGAACTGGACTATAAGAAATATTTTAGCTAAATTTCATTGAGCTCTGTCAATTATTGTGGATGTGAGCGTGCCAACAATAGACAGACGGACAAATCGACTCAGATTTTGATTTAGCGTTACACACCACAATGACAAAGCTTAAATACCCTCTTAACGCCACTTGCGTTGGAGGAGGGTATAAAAATGAGATTCCCTCTCAAGGAAGTTTATTAAAGGTGAAGGTAATGTAACTTTTATGTGAGGGAGTATTTGTGTGTGTTTCTCTATTAAAAGAAAAACAAGAAAGAGAAAAGTAATTGTAATATATAAAAATTACATAAATAATCATCATGAACATTAAGTAAGAAATTGATTTTCATCCGAGTCATTTAACGATGTAAGTGATAAAGACGCAACGGCAATAACAAGAAAAATAAAATAATAATGAAGATAAAAAACAGCAACAAAGTCAAGCAACCACCTTAAACCATGACTTAAAAGCCTATAATAATTTTTATTATTTTTCATAAGGAAATGAAGACAAGCTAATTTTCAACATATGTATGTCATTATATTCCAGGTTGTACAGTTTCAACTCTTGTTTTATACTTCGTAAGATCGGATCTTTTAAAGAGTTTAATTTTAAGTAACAAAAAAGTTTTATTTTTTTATCGTTCTTTGAAAAGAGCTTAATTCTTAAAAATAATGAAAATCAAAAAAGTTTAAAATAAAAAGAGTAAAATAGAAAAAAGAGTGTAAAAATGAATATTTTAGTATAAAACAACAAATGTAAGTTTTATTGCGGCAAGACATTTGTTGTGTGCTTGTGTTTGTGCAAAAACATTTTTGTTTTTTTAACCATTTCACATTTTTGGGTGAGTTTAAAAATGGTCCTCTTTTTTACTTAAAAAATAATAAAAAATAAATTTGAATAAAAAAGTTTCTTTTTAATCTTCATAAAAAGGAGTAGAAAATAAGATCACTTGGAAATAAAGACTTTGCTCCAAGTTTTTTCATACTTTGATTATATATCTACATACATATGTACATATTTTTGCTTATATTTTTTAACAGTAAGAGTGTAAGAGTTTCCTGTTTTCCGTTTTCTTTGCAAAGGAAATGAAAATAATATTTTTGAATTTTGTTTGAAAAATAAAAATAAGAAAAGGAAACGGTAAGAATATTGTAATTATTTTAATCAATAGTACTTGAGAAGTAATTCTTACAAAATGTACAAATTGGCTGTTAAATTTACTTAGCAAAAAGAAAAAAGAAGAAAACAAACAAATAATAAAATTTGATCAATCATAAAGTCGATAAAAACTGACATGAAAACTTGTAAAACAGTTTATTTTTCTAGCTATCGAGGTATGACACCGTCCATCCAGATTCGATTCAAAGAATGAAATATTGAAATAATTGGTTATTTGAATCGTTTCTGTATCATGGTAGAGGATACCAAGTGATTGAAACCTGGACCTCTGGACAGTATAAAATATATTCCCCTGTGATTTTCTGTCACACTTGTGAAAATTTTCCACATTGATGCGAAACAGTGGCGGGATTAGTTCACAAGATTTGTTAATAAATATACCCTAGAGGAGAAGTTTGAACTGATTTTTAAAGAAATAAATTCAATATTTAATACCATTTCCTCTTTTTTGTATGCGGGCATTTTAGTTTGATTTTCTATTTTTTCCAGTAATAATTAAAGTTATTGTTAAAACTTCACTTTATTATAATTATTATACTTTGATTGGTACACTTGATTGTATATTTGCTTTCTGAGTAGAACTTCGTTATAATAAGACTTACACACTTGGCTTTAACTTTTGAAGTGATTGAAAAAACTTTTTTAATTACTTATTTACTGCGTGGTAAAATTCCACTTGTTCTGAAGGTGAAGCAAGGTCAGTACTGTAATATATGTATTAAAATAAGACAGATAATAAAAATGCATCTTAAAAAATAATTCGGCACTTTTTTAAATAAAGAGGGAAATATACTTTATTGCCAAAAGTAACTTAAAAAAACAAAGAAAAAATAATTTAATTTAAAGCATATTTTACGTTTATTAAAATAGTTTTCTAATTTATAGAAAAAATCGTTACAACTTTTCATAACAATTATATGTTGATTACAATATGTTCAACTGACTAACATATTATTGTTGTTAATGATAACTATTGTTATTGAACCAAAATATTATTTAGCATTTTTTTGATGAACATAAACATGTTGAAAATTTCAACAAAACTATTTGTATTGTTTCAAAATATTATTGTTCATTATATTAAAGTTTTTATTTTAGTTTATCTTGTTAAGTATTGGCGTCTATTCAATCAGCTTAAATAAATGAAGAATAAATAATATATATTGGAACAGATAAAAATACCAAATACAACAGATAAAAATACAAAAATACCAAATACAAGTATAGTTATATTCTCATTCTGACGAAACGAAACGAAATATTGTATATTCATGTGTATTTAGAATTATAATATTGTTATGAAAAATTATTAAGAACTATTAAAATGCAATGTGGCGTGACCATAACATGCTTGCAAGTCAACCACATACTGGTTAATAATATGGATGTTAAAAGTTATACATATATTTTAAGCAGTCGTAGACGATTCTCTCATTTTGTCACAAACAGAATGATTAAGTAAGTTTACAATCAAACAATCAACCCTCATGATGGTAAAGTTTATAAAAACTTTCTTAATTTCCCTATGCCCAAAGATTTTCTTTAGGTATAATTTGCAATGAATTTATTACTGCTTATGTTGTTGTTATTGTTTAAAATATGTTGAATTAAAATAACAAAGTAAATTGCTTTTTATGCATTTTAATATTATTTAAGACTTTTGCAAGTTTTTATATACAAAATGTTATAATCAGATCTAACAAAACAACACATTCCCCTTTTTAAGTTCAACAGTGAACACACACGTTGGCAAACAAATAAACAGACAAACAACAAACATGTAGAATAAATAAAGTTATATAACTTTCATTTACGCACAAATACTTGCAAGTAAACGAAAAAATTTTTGATACAAGAAAACAAATAAACAAAAACATAAGTTAGAATGCCGAATCTTCAGTACCCTCTACCATAATTGTATGTGAACTAAATATGTACTAATTCGTACAGACACACTCACACATACATGCACAAACACTTAATGAGCCATAATAATAGTTATATTTTTCGGTATAACTCTTTTGTACTACACCGTTTTTGGCAATTTTTGAAACAGTTATGAAGTACACATAACTTAATATTATGGCAACATTTTGTTCTTATCTGTCAATTTATAATTGAAAATGTTACCAAAGTTCTTTGCTGGAACTAAGATGAACCGATTTTGCTGTTTTTCAATAAGAAACTATTCAGGACTATAAAGAATACTCAAGCCGAAAAAATAGACAGACGGTCATAGCTAAATACTTTATATGGTCTGGATGATTCCTTCTTGCGTTGTGACAAAGTTAATATACCCTCTTTACCGCTTATGATGGTGTAGGGTATAAAAAAAACAATAAAGGAAATAAAAAATCTTAAAGTTCATGTTTTTTCTTTATTTAACGAAACAATATAAACAAAATTTTAAAATGTTTTTTCTTTTTTCTCTTTTGTAATTTTTATGATTATTTCTTTACTGCAAAAAATAAGTTGAAACATATAACAGCTCTTGCGTAGCTGATTGTGTGTGTAAACATAAATAAAATTTCACATATGTGTATATGTTTGAGTAGGAAATATATACGTGAATGTATTTGTTTTCTTAAGGGTTTTTCGAGTGCGTATTAATACTACTTGATTTAATGGCCTCAAGCTCTTTTGGTCTGCACTTTGTATTTTGTTGTTAATTTTTTTCTTATCTCATATACATACAAATATATAGACATTTATACTCATGACATAAACACACTCACTTACTTTAAGTAGCTACAGGAAATTAATTTAAAGGGAAATTTAAACAGCTTTGTTTTTATTACATACACATACACAAATACTCACATACATAAGCATATGTTTAACATAATTTCAATTTTGTTAAAAATTTGCTAACAATTTTTTATTTAAAGTTTTAAAACACAAATTTATTTTATTAAAGAAAATTGTGGATGAAATTAATTTAACTTTTTTTTGGTAAGAATTTCGTAAACATTTTGTTTAGTTTTATGTTCAACATCTTAAATAATTTGAAAAATACTTTGACTCAATACGGAAATATTGATAATATAAATAAGAGTTTGTTTCCGCCTTGATATAAAGCATTTGTATGCAGGTGTGTGTATAGGAGTATACACAAGTATATGAAAAAAGAGCACTCATGTTGTACTAACTAAAATTTGCTTACAAACATTACCTTATGAGTAAAATAGCGTTAGAACGATGTCATAAGTGGTAAACATAAGTTCTTTTAATTTAAATATTTTATGATGCCGTTATTGTTAACACTTAAATGAATAACCCAGCGAAAGTTGTAAAAAGAAATTTTGTAATCTATCGTATTAATTTGGAATAGAAAATCTATAGTAATATTTCTTGATATTTTGTGATTATCTTTCAGAACGAACTATATGTTTTAATAAAAAGCAATTCCTGAATCTGAAAGCTTTATAAACTTTCGATCGATTATTTTTAGAATAGTGTGCGTATTAGTAATAACTTTAATAACACTCGTGTTCATTTGATATTTCATATACGTCACCTATCACCCATTTGTTTTAACGTGTAATATTACGTTGATGTGGAACATTGTATTTGATATTTAACATTCTTTTTTCAAATTTTAATTTCCATCAGATTTTATTTCTCTTGTAAAATTTTACGGGGTTTTCTTATTATGCAGGTATGTGTTTATGACCAAAAATTATGCAAAAGCATTAACTTAGACATACATCACTTTAACGGCTTGTGCTTTTTAGCTACTTTAGGTATTTTTACAACCAACAAAACCACCAAAATAATGTAAATGTAAGTAAATGTGTGAATACTTTAACATCATGTTTACAAGAACATGAAGAAGAAGCGCAAGAAAATATGAACATTAAAAAAATGAGTTGACACATTTATGAAAAAAAGCATTCCCCCTACATATACATACATACATACATACATAAATATGCACATAATACTAAAATGAAATAACACAGACAAGACAAGGCAAGTATTGCCACTACATACACAAATGTATATAGACAAACTGCCAGCTACCTATCGCTAAATGTTTGTAAGTATGTAAATATATGCACATAATGGCATACAATAAACTTAAAATGAAAACAACATTTGAAAATATATGTGTTTATACAGTGAAGGAAACGCTGTCATGATAAATATATTTAAAAGTTGCATATCTCTTTTTTCACTCTTGGTTCCTTACAAACTATGTTCGTTTTCATGTATACATATGCATATGTTTATGTCTATGTAAATGTGTGAAAGGTAATTGTAAAGTGTCAGCAGTATGTCTTTTTAATGCCTTGTCTTCTTTCTACCTTTTTATTATATTTTACATCTTCCTTCATTTTTATGAAATATAAGACACAATTTTTGCCAAATTCTTTTTTTTAATTTTTTTTTGTTACATTTTTTGGGTGACAAGTAAATGTAAGTAAATTTATTTATGTTCTCAGATAAACAGAACTGAAAATACAGAAGAGAACGCTTGAAATAGCATTTTTCTTATATACATTTTGTATTTTTTATTTACGGTGTTAATAAAATAATATATTGTCGACCTTAACAAAATTCCAAGGATCTCCAAGGATTTTATTACAAATACTAATAGTGATCTCTCAATTGGCATAAAAAAACGTATCATAAAAAAATGAAATCTAAAGAATAATAAATTATACGAACAAATGTGTTATAATAAATGATTAAATATTTTATGAACCTAAAAAAATTCCAAGATTTTTGAATTTGGGAAATAAAATAAATGAAATAATAGTGAGGAAATAATATTTTTAGATTAATAATGGAAATGTGTAAGAAAATTATCTATATGAGGAAAATAAAATTAAAAGAGTGGGCTTTTTATAACCTCCACTATCACAAGTGGTTAAGAAAGTATGTCAACTTTGTTATTCCGCGTGTAACGCTAAAAAGGAATCATCTCATACCCAATAATGTATATAATTGAATCAAATCAAAATCTGAGTCGATTTGGCTATGTCCGTCATCTGTTGTTGGTATGCTCAATATTTGAGATTTGGCCTAAGCATTTGTTATAGTCCTCATATTTAAATCCTCAAAAAATCGGTACAGTATATCTGTAAATATAGGCCGATAGTTAAGGCAACATCTAAGTTCCAGAGAAAATTTTTCGTAAAACTGTCAATTAGAAACAGATAAATTAGAATAAGGTTTTGAAACTATATAAAGTTAAATCATGGCAAAATTTTATTATTTCTATAACGATAAAAATCGGCTCATTAAAGAAATTATAGCTAAAATAAAACTAATTTTATGACTCACTAGGTGCACTCTTATAAAGTGGGTGATATCCCTTCCAATGGACCTATCCATGTGAAGGTTATTGAATATGGCATTGTTATTTATTTATTTATTTATTTATTTTTTTATTTATTTATTTTTTTAATTAAACATTTTTAATTTTGCTAAAAAATTACAATTGAATTGAAAAAAATCTTTAAAATTGCTGTGATAAAATACGATAAATTTAATTGTAATCCAATATGCAGGACCGATTATATTTCATTTGTTTAAATTTGATTATTATTACTTTTTTTGCAAATAATTTATGCAAATTCTACTGTTTTTTTTTTTTTTTTTTTGTTTGCTAAAAATTTAACAAAAATATTTACATTTCATTATTAATTTATCAAAATAATATTATCGATGACTGATATAAATTATTATACATATACAAAAACATTAATAATGACATAAGCATATTTACACACACACAATATGAAAATCATAGGTGTGTATATTTCGGAAATGTTATTAACAGGAAACATGTAAAAGTTTTGAAAATTTTTCTTATAATATTTTCGCAAAATTGTTATTGTAGTATTTAGGGAGAAACTTGGAAAATTAGTTTAATTTCGATTTTTTTACAATTCCCTTGAAAGAGTTCTAAATAGGTCACCCTAATGTAGAAAAAAAATAATAAAGTGAATATAATATTTATGAGTATTTTACAAAATACTCATACCATTTAAAACAGAAAAATTATATGTGTATGTATGTGTGTATGTGTGTATGTATGTATGTATGTATGTATGTATGTATGTATGTATGTATGTATGTATGTATGTGTATGTATGTATGTGTAAAGAAGTTTTCATTTAATATTTGTTTATACATGTATAGATATCTATAGGTATATATCATGTTGATATAAAAATATGACCTATTAATACACATTTATACGTATATACATTTATATATATAAAACATACGAAATTAAGAAGGATGTCTAGTTCAGACTTAAAAAAATATGAAAACATGTTCATAATGAACCACATGTGAGTAAAAAATAAAAATAAAAAACACAAAAATCTACTCATTCCACCAAGTGTTTAATGTTTATATACATATCTATATATGTAGTTATTTATATATACATTCATATAAATATTTATATATGTTTATGTATACGAAAAACAAAAAGAATACAATATTTTTTTTAAACAAACATATTGTTATGTTGATATAAAATTTACATAAAAATATAACATATTTTTGTGAGAACAACATTATGTACATACATTTGTATGTACATAATGTTAAGGAACATATCTAAATGTTTGTACATATATGTAAAAATAAAACAATAACTAAAGCAAACATACTCATGTATATCATCTTCTGAAAAAATCGCACCACAGTGTATCCAATTGGATGTTCTTATATAAATCTGAGACATTACAAAGTTTGTAACTGCGGGAATGTTTATTTTTTTAATTCTACTTATGATTTTTTTATTAGTCCTTTACATATCACATGAAATACAAAAATCTCTTATATTGTAAACTATGTCATTCCTTGTGTAACGCTAAGAAGAAATCACCTTAGACCCATAATGTTTATATATTCTTTCATGAATCAAAATCTCAGTCAATTTAGTTATGACCACAGTTTGTCTGTTGTTGGCACGCATACACCTACAGCAATTGACAGAACTCAATGATAATTGTTATAGTCCTTACAATTTTTCCATTTCAAAACAGCTAAATCGATTCAATATATCAAAAGATATTGACCGATATCTGAGGTTCATTATTATTGCAAAAAAATTTTTAGCCAAAAATATATTTATTTATTTATATTTAATTTTATAACTCATTTAGTGTTCCTGTTCTGTATTTAAGAAAAACGTTTATATTATGTACATTTATGTGCGATATGTGTGAATAATTTTGTATGAAACATTACGTGTTTAGTTCACATGTATTTGTGGTGGACTGAACCGAATATAGCATTCTTCCTTGTTTTTTTTTTCAATTTTTGTTTTATCTATGAACCAAAAGTAAAATTGAAGTTTTTTTTTAATGTGAGACAACTAACGGTACTTTTAAAGTAAACAAGATATTTTTCTTAATCTTTTTTGCCTTATTCATATGATCGAATATTGTTGGCTCTATTTCGAATATTTTTATGCCCAAAGGAGCTTTTGTATACGATCTAGTAAAGATCCAAATTATTATTATTTTTTTCATGACCCTCGAGGAGTGGGAAAAACCTTATTTTTTGTGACCGAAAAATATATATTTAGACGGTCCTGACTTATAGTCTTTGTCATTGGCACGATTGTAGATCAAACGATGATCGGATGCTAAAACGTAATTTCGCAGCAAAAAAACATTGTTTTGTGTCAGCAAAGAATGAAGCAAAATTTATAACGAATTGCTAAAAGATGTTCTTCCCTCTTTTACCAATGAAAAAATGGATGAAAATTGTATACAAAAACAATATAATGCTGTGACTTATGTTTCAAAGTATATACAACATACCTCTGTTGGACTGACCGTCTTGCAGTCCAAACTTTAATAGCGATATTTTGGGGATACATGAACTTAAAGTGAAAATAAAGCAGGTTTATAGTTAAATTGACAGCGATTTTCTCAAAAAAAATAAAGAAAAATGTCAGGCCGTTTTTGTTTTGTAGGCAGTTAAAGACTAAAATTAAGATAAACAGAATTAAACATAATTTTTTACTTAACAACATTTTTAAATGAAATTTTAGTTGATTTAAGAAAAATATTATTTGACCACTAAATATATTCTTGTTTAATTTATTTTAATTAAAAAATATGTGCGTTTTTAGGAACACGCTCCAGTGTATGCATGCCGGTGATGAAATAATTTCCTCTAATTTCGATGTTTATTAATTAGAGATAATTTTGTTGTTGTCATATTTTGTATTTTACTAAATCATTAAACCAACGAACACCTATGCATATGAGTTATATATGTACATATACATATATTTTATTAAGTATACTCCCTGTGCTAAAATATACTGGTAACGCAACTGGTAAGTAAAAATTAATATCTAAATAACTTTTGATGTTCTTAGCGAAATTCAACGAATGTTGGCAGAGGAAAAAAGCTAACAAGAAGAAATTAGAAAAGTTACATTATTTTACAAGAAAGTTTGTGGACAATATTTATGATTTCATCCTCAGGATATATGGGAGTTGTCTGAATCCTTGAATTTATTTTTTTCAAATATTTGTTATTTCTTAATTATTCCAATATATAGCTGTGTACAAGTTCTTATAACCCTGGGATAAATGTCCTGTTTTTGTGAGGGAACGAATCCGTCGACCCCTATAACGATTGATAAGTTCAATTTCTTAACATGATTTATTCGAATTACGATTTTGGGTGTTTTTTTTTTTTTTTTTTTTTGCAGAAAATTGTGAATCTTTTTAACTTGCTTAATTAAGCTTAATTTTCATACATCATAGTAAATTTCGAATTAATATGTTTCCATTTTATAAGATTTTAAATATTAGTTGTCCGTAAAGAAACAAAAAAATAATTAATTTTAAGTTCTTCATAAATTATTGATACTATTGATTGATTTTGGAACACTGTGCGTACCCAAACATGAAACATACATATACACATTTTCATAAAAATAAAAAAATAATATAAATTTAAAATTTATTTGTGCTAAAAACACCTTAACACCTACTTGAACAAATCTAAAAAGATATAAACAAGTAAATAAGAAAACAAATAACAACAAATCTTGATACACATATACACACATACATACATAATACATATTTTTCCATACATTAACATATACACTTAGATTTTAATGATGTACGATTATATTTTTGGTAGCTATGTTTGCATGAAAATTTTGTATACCGGAAACGGAAAGAAATCTAATTAGACTTATACATTAAAACATTTTTTCTTTTTTTTTTTTTTTTTTTGGGGAGGGTGGTAGGTGATGGTTTTTCCAAAGTCTCTAGAGCTTAATATGTAATGTGATAAATTATGATATTTTTATTTCGGAATGAAGAAGATTTTTATTTACACTACAAGTACATTTTATAAGCAAAATGGAGAGAATTTCTGTGTTTCCTAGAAAAGGAAGTGTTTTTATAAATTAAATATTTCTGTTTAAGCATTCACTTTGTTATATAAAATTTAATTTTGAATATTAATTAAAAATATTGTGGGTTTCAAATTCATTCCACAATACTTTGAAGAAAATTATATCAAAAGTTCGATTACATAATGAGAATTTTTTATTATTTTATAAAAATATTTATAGTTTAAAATAATGCGTAACATATTCAAAATAAATAAAAAAAAGTGGTTGAATGGAATCAAAACAATTCCGAAATCTTAATTTTCATTCAAAAATCTTAAACTTTTTATCGTAATCTCCAAATTTGAAATTAAATCCTAAATCGCAGAAAGAAAACCCCGATAAGTTTATTTTTAAATTATTTGTCATTAAAAAATAATAAATCTTAAAACAAGTAGCAGTATCAAAGTCGGTCAATCCCAACTATGCAATACCCTACACGAACAATCTTCTTATAATTTAATTATCTAATTTATTTTTAAGTGCACAGTACATTATGTGAAACTAGCATTTATGTGAAACTTATGCGTTTTTAGGTGTAAGCTACAAGATATTAAGGACCGACCCTCGCATAATTTTCCACATCGAGTTTTGCTTATATTTAACTTAATTTGTTCAATTATTATGACAATATCAACTTATATGAAAGATTTATGCCCTCCAAAGTAATATTTAGAGAGAGGCTTGTATGAGACCTATGAGAAGCAATGGACCGACCATCGCGTAATTTGGCACATAGATTTAGAATATCTTTTTTGTCAAATTTTAAAAAGCTTTATAATTAATACTTTTATAAGCTTAAAACACCAATTCAGCAGGACATTTGTTTGCGAGGTATCTAATATATTAGATCGTACGATATCTTGATAAAATTTAGTGGCACTAGCTACTAAATTTTATCAAGATATCGCAAAAATTATAACCTGTAGAGTGTTCATAACGTTTACAAGGACAGTCAGCCGTACGACAAACAGACGGACGAATATCGTTGAATTGACTCAGAATGTGATTGACTTATACGGTATACTTAAAGAAAGGTGTAAAGGAATTTTTTGTTACAAAAATCAGCACAAAAGCATAATACCTCAACCACCTACGATAATGTAGGGTATAAAAATTGACAACATATAAAATTTATTAAAATGATACCTCAGAATCTGTTTAAATTTTGTATGAAAAACGACGCACTTGAAATAAAAGCGGAAAAATGTACAGAATGTCAAAAGCATATAAAATAATCATCATATTTGCAAAATGAAAATAAAAAATCTACTCAAATTTACGTTCTTACAAAAAAGTTATAAAAACTGAAACAAAATGTCTCTCTATTCATTATTTTGCCAATGATGACGTTATATTGTTGCATAATAATGAAGTTGTTGTCGTTATTATTTTATATACATATTTTTACTTCCTCTCTCTGCCTTTGATATTTGAATAATGGTTGGCATTTTATTTTTTGGGTGAGCAGATGGAGAGCATTCGAGTAAAAATATTATATTTTCTGCCCGTTACAAACATTTAAATTATAGACTTGACTATTGCAAAGGAATAATGTACCACCAGATAGTGTCGATCTTCAAAACTTTGCTTCTAATCAACTGAAATTTGATTAGAATTTAGGCTTTTCGCCTTCGTATTAGTATCTTTATATATGTTTAATTAATTTAAATTGAAAAATGGAATTTTTACTCCTAATTAAAAGAAATATTTGTCAAAATGTTTAAAAATATATATTTTAAATATCGTTTTATAAAATTCAAAGTTATTTTCCAATGTTTCACTATGTCGAGTAAGAAAATCGATTTCAAAGCATTCAACAATTTTGACCAAAGACTAGTTATGAAGTAATTGGATCCAAGGCTGAGATTAAGTCCCAGCCTTTGGGACATTAATTAAAATGGAGAGCTTGAATACAACGCTAAATAATTTGGAACTGATTAACTGAAAAATCAGAGTGGAAAGGAATGCCAAATTTAATATCAAGCAAATAAATATAAAATTAATCTGATTAAAATCCGTTAATAGAAAAATGTTGAATATACTTAATATAATTATTCAGTATTTTCAACAAAATCCAACTTGGTTCTACAAAACACACCCGATAGGAAAGCAGCTCTGTTAGCTTAGTGCTCGGACTATTTGATAAGAAGAGATAAAGCAAATGCATACATTCAAAAAAAATACAAGGCTAAAAAACCTCCTGACAGGAACGGTGCTTAAAATTTAGAGGCAAAAAATAGAGGCTTCCTGTCATTAAGGTAAACAAGCCCTATCACTTTGGTAAACAAGTTCACCAAATTGCTCGAAGCTAAGGATAGTGGGGAGATATAAGCTCTCGGTAAAAAGAATTGAAGAGCATAAAAGAGGTATCCAAAACTGTGATAGATTTAAACGGATATAGACTACCTGTTTCAGCGAAGAGACCGTAATATAAAAACGTTATTAGAAGGGTTTCCGAAAATGGTTCAAAATTTCATCACTAGTGATTAAAACTATAAAGATATTTTTCGTTGGTTTTTTGAATTAAATTATAACATTTCAACTGTAAATTTAGTGGTTTTATTGTTATTAACATGTATTTATTTTAAGAATTTTTAGTTCTCACTTAAATACATAAATTTAATATTATAAATAAAAAAGTATATTTATGACAATACAAAATCCTGATTTTAGCACTCGATATCTCGGAAAGAATATTGGAAAAATATCTATGTCATTTAGTTTTGTAAACATTTTTTTTTAATTGAAAGGCCATTGAATTTTATTACTTTTGACATCGACGGCTTAAAACGGATTAAAGCGAATTTAGTTTCTCTATATTTGTATTCTTTGAGAATCAGTAATTCAATTAATAAATTAATTCATTCTTACAAAATCTGCTATTGTCTGTAATGCTGTTTTCACTATTTCTCAATACAAAAGAAAAACACTTTTAATAATTAAATAATTATTTCATATTTATAATTTATTTTCATAATACAATTCTTGAGGTGTTTTTGTATTATTGATTTTAAGAAAAAAAGCTTATTTTGCACATAAATACCTCCTTTTTCAATGATAATAAAAGACAATAATTATTTCAGTTTTTGTATTTGTTCACATACACAAATGCATTGAAACAACAATGAGGAATAAAAAAGGAAACAAAAATTCTGTAAAAAAAAAAAACATATGCACTCATTTATATACTTATATTTATTTTATTTCGCTTATTTCATTATTTATTTCCCATTTTCGGTTCACATTTTATTTTCATTTAACATTAATTTCTCTTTCTCATGGCTGAAAGAATAAAAATTCAGTAAACAGTATTGACGTCAATAATAATGATGAGACTGTTAATAATAAATAATATATAACAATAAAAAATAAAAGGAATAAATCAATATATACTCAAACACATATATCATATACATATGTATATTGAATATACTTTCTTACTTACTTACTTACATACTTATAATCTAACAGATAATAAATAAATTTATGCAAATACAATTATTATTAACTGAATCAAGGCAAACAAAATGCCAGACAAAGGGAAAGGAAATAAATAAACTAAAGGAAGGAAATAAACAGAACCAAAGAACAAGAAAAGCTCATTCTATACACTCACACACTCATTCACTTGCTAATACACATACATCAACAATTGTAATTCAATATCAAAAAGACCAAAAAGAGAAAAAAAAAAACGCAGGAAAACGAATTTTAGTAAATAAATTATGAAAACTAAGAACGATAAAAACTCACTTAAGGAGTGACATCGAAAAATTCTTAACATACGTTTTCTATTAAACATGGTAAACATAAATGAAATGGTCCACGTGATGTTTCTAATGGCAAAAAAAAGGAAAGCATATGCTAAAGAGCTCCCGAAAAGTTAAAGCTAATGCAGGCTTAAAAACACAAAAGTCTCAAAAAGTTTTTGACAGGAACGCTAGTTAAAATTTACAGGTCAAAAACTGAACACAGTGATTTGTCAGGTTTTCTAAGAAATGTTCCTGCTGCATAATGAATGACGAAACCTATATTCTGGCAGATTTTTGACAAATTATGTTGCTGATGCTCGACAGAATGTTGAAGGAAAGTTAAGCACCTAAAAGCAATTAAAATTTTAAGTAAAAATTCTTGCGTCAAAAAACGCCAATCATTTGTTAAAATAAGCTGTTTACAAAAACAACTGTTTCCATTTATAAGATTTCATAATATGTCCATTTATTTTTGACCTGACATGGCGTCCTGTCACTATGGTAAACAAGCCTTAGAGTGGCACAAGAACAATAACGTAATATTTGTACCAACAGATTAAAATCACTCGGACAGCCAGGAGATAAGGCGAATTTAAGCGAAGATAAACTACCTGTTCGAGCAAAGTCACAAAGGCACTATAAAGACGTGAAATAGGAAAGGTGAATTTTTGTATATTGTAAATTGTTTATATGTTTAGAATTTTTCGATCACACTTCTTAGAAGAATAAAAGTCAAAATAATGGAATTGACTGGAAAATGAAAAAGTGGATGAGATACAGAGAGGGAAAATAAAAATCAAATATTTATTAAACAAATAATATTTGTTAAACTTCTAATATGAATTCTAATATATTTCTTAGATGTATTTTATGATAAATATAAGTACCGAGCTATTATTTACATATACACATATACTTAATACAATACATGTGAATATATTATAAAAATATGAAATAAACAAATTCTTATTATTTGTAAGTGTGTGTATGTGTATATAAACAATATTTATTATACAACTAAATCCGAATAAAGAACAAAATTAATTCCGACTTTTACAGAAAAAGAAAATCTAAAATAAACTTAAATATCTTAAATATTTACAAATACTAGTACAAGTGTTATTTGAATTTTTATTATTACAAATGGTTACTAAATACCAAATACTTTGGATCTACACAAAACCAAAACTCAATCTCATAAACATAAATGTGTGTTAACACACTCACACTCATACACATAAAAAATATATATTTATGCCATAAAACTAAGTATTGATGAGTTCTTTTATAAGAGTATTCATAGGTATGTTTATATGGTGTGTTTGTGTGTGTGTGTGTTTTTGTAAGGGTATCTATAGATATATAATTTTATTTTTTGATTTTTTTTTTTAAATATTAAGTAAAACTGCTCCAGCAACCACTCACTCAAGCATATATGAATTTATTGTTCTGCACTTTCATTTCGACATGAATTGTATTTATTTGCATTTAAATCGAATTTACGTTTATAACGACCTACATTTATATAAACACATACACATATACAAATATATTCGTACCCATTCATGTTTTTATTGATATACACACGCATACACTTAAATAAAATATTTTTTTTAAATATTAATATAAGTTATCTCCTTGCAAGATACATAGCTACACATACATACGCATGAGAAAAACGTTTAAAGAATAAAGAAGAACAAGTGATAAAGATTATGAAATAGGAATTTAAGTTTTAGAGAGAATCTGAAATTACAAAAAAACTACGAGTAAGAATGTAAAATTCGGTTAAAATATCTTACACCATAACAAAGACTTCACCAATTACTTATGTCGATGATAGAAATTTCAGAGACCAATACTCGTAAAATTTGGTATAGTATTTTCTGCTTAATTTAGTCTTAAATATGTAAATCGTATCATAAAAATTATTTTTTATGATTATAAACTTTAAAGAGATTTTCGAAATCGGATCTAAATGAGAGCTACGTCAACAGCAAACCGATTTCTTTTTTTAATTTAACATGAAAATTTTGACTTTAGTCAAAAATAATTTGTGGAAAATTAAATTTTGATATTTTTACATTTGTGATTTATTTTTATCAGTAGATTTCCACACAAGTTTCTGCACATATCGTTAGAAGTGAAGACACTGCATCTCATTAAGACTTTAATAATATTTCAGAATCATCGAGTAATTTCAGTAATAAAATAAATTTCAGTGTATAACAAACATTTCTTACATAAATAAAACAAAAGATAATATTTGAGAGGAGTCGGGATTGACATTTATACATTTAACCTGTAACTGGTATGAGATTAATTACAGGATATTTGTATTTATTGAATGTAAATTTGTATTAGGAAAAATACTTAAGGAAATTTGAGTATAAAAAACTTCTTATAAGCAGTGAAATCAAAAAATACATAACACACGTTTTTCATTATAACTTTTAATCCAAGTATTATTTGAATAAACTAAAGTGAATATATTGTTAATCTGATCAAAATGAGTGACCAGAAAAAATGCGAACTAATATAAAATATTTTCAAAAAATTTAGAAATATAAAAAAATATGCATTTTTTGTATTTTCTCTTTCTTTTTGTAATCAAGTGTGAAATAAAATAGAGCCAATTTTAAAGTTAAATAGAGTATTAAAGTAACAAACAACTTCTTTTAATTTTTTTTAACGTCAGTAACGCGATGCTTCTACAATACGATAAATGCTTCTTAAAATGATTTAAAAGCAAGAGGTGCACGTAAAGTGCCTTTTAACAAAGCGAAATATAAAAAAGAAAATTGAATTCGTAAAGTAACACGTAAACTGGCCCGCATCTAAATGGCGCAATATACAAGTTCGGAAACCCAAAAATAAGGAATTTAATCCCCAATATTCCATTAAAACTGCTAAACATGGAGGGGGTAATATTACAATAAAGGGATGTTTTTCCTATTATGGAGTAGGACTCTTATATCTCATTCAGGATCTAATGGATGCAAAAATTTATATAAATATTTTGAGAGAAGTGATGATGTCTTACATTGAGTGAGAAATGCCGCTTGAGTGGATATTACACAGGACTATGATCCTAAATATTCATCTATGTTGGCAAAGACATGGTTCAAGGACAACCATGTGATGGTCGAAATCTTATGTAGCGTGGTTAGACGATTTCTTAGAGGAAAGGATCAAACAAATAAAGACGTGGTATGAATATTGGTTGAGACTGTATGGAAGAATATTCCTGGCCCTACTTATTAAAAGATTGTGGATTCGATGCCAAAACGCTGCTTCGTAGTAATAAAAAGTAAAGGCAGTTCTACAAAGTATTGAGGTAATATAAGCTATTGTGAAAGCCAGATTTTTATTACTAATATTATTTAGTTTGCATTTTTAATAATTTTAGGAGGTTTGTTTTTTAAATTTATGTTTTTTACTCTAATAATACCTAATAAAAAAACAAAAAAACTTTAAAGAAAATTATAAACTGTCAAAATTTTTAAGTTTTAAATTGAAGTTTGTGGGTGGCTTTTTTTCACACTGAAAAAAATTGAAAGCTTCTTTGTTATAACGAAAATACAGAACATCAAATTTCTATTATAAATTAATTTAAAATAGTTTGTCTTATTCTTCCACATTTCAATACACAAAGAAATAAATATTAAAATTTAAATTCCAAAAAAAGAAACGAATATTTCAGATAATCTAAATCAGCAGAGTTTTCTTATGTATGTGTGAAATACAACAAACAATAAATGAATATTTATAACAAATATAGTTTCCAAAAACTAGGATACCTTAACAAAAGAGAAAAGGATACAACCGGTTGCCTTTGAATATTAAAAATCTAAATAAACAAAAAAATGTTAAAAAATTTTTAGTAAATTGTTGGTGTTGATACCTTAATAAATGTCTACTTTTGCAAACTGACATAATATTCAATACATTATTATTATTTTTATTACAAACACACATACAGATAGACACACACATAGGTAGATGAATTTATTTTATTAGTAGTCATGTTTATTATGTCCCTAAGTACTGTTGACCTTTCGAAGCTTTTTACTCTATTTGTTGCTTATCTGTCTAGATAATGTGTGTGTGTGTGCAGAAGTTTCTATATGAATCTTACTAAATTTTGTTTTATTTTTGTTTGGTTTTTCCCTTTTTTCAAGAGGATTTTTGAATTTAAATGTAACTCTATAAAAATATACACCTACACATGCATGAGTGAATTATTATTGGAATTTTTAGTCCCTTATCAGCCATTCAGCATGAAATGGACATGACAGTTTGACTTGAATTATAGCCCAAATGATCAAATATTCTTCACCAATTTTTTCTACAATAAAGTTTTATTTTACTTGTAAATGTGGTTACAGAACAAATAAAAGTTTAAGAAAATTATTTTAATAATTTAAATTAAAAATATATTTTGAAAAATATTTTCATTCATACAAATATGAAATTAATTAATTTTCAATTAATATTAATCATACGCCCTAATGATTTAATAAAAATAACTTATACTGTTATTTTCTTGTTCATATATTCTGTTCGTGTTTATGTAACAAAAATGCTGACAAGACATTTTTATTTCTTCGTTTTTATTTTAAGCTTAAAATTAATCAATTAAATATATTTTTTATTATCATTATAGTGCATTCACACGTACACACTCACACACATATTTCAAAGAAATTCAATGCACAACTCACACTCTGCCATAAAAAAAAACTGTTATAAGGATTCTTTTATCTAAAGAAATATTATATAAAAAATAAATATATGCAACTTTGATTACATAAATACATACGTATCTACATTGTACTTATATGGTATGTTAACTGTATGTAAATTTTTATATTATTATGGTTTCATATCATATGTATATGTAGTATGAACAGTAAAAGCTGGATAGAAAGGAATTTATGAAAGGAATCTTAACATCTTTAAAATTCCATATTGAGTCTTTTAATTGTTTAACAAAAAGAGTGAGATTAAAAAATTCTTAACGCACGTTTATTATTACTTATCAGGTAAGATAAATTGTCTACATGATGTTTGCAAAGCCAAAAAATAAAAAGAATTTTCAAAAAACTTCCTAATATAACTGGCAGGAAAGCGGTTAACTCAATCTTAGAAATATTTGGCACAAAAAGTTAAAGTGAATATAGGATTGCTGCAAAGATTTAGAGGCCAAAACCAAAGCCCTGAAATTTAGGTCAACTTACCTAAAAATATATTCTTGATTTTACGTTAAAAGTTCCAAAATAAATCTTTAAATTAAAAATAAAATAAAAATACATATTCTAGTCATAGCTCATTCATAGTCAAGTCAAATTATAGCCATAGTATAGTCATTGTATAGTCATAGTGTAGTCAAAGAATAATCATAGTCTAGTCATTGTCATAGTCTAGTCATAGACTAATCATAGTCTAGTCATTGTCTGATTGTAGTCTAATCATAGTCTAGTCATAGACTAATCATAGTCTAGTCATAGCCTAGCCATAATATAGTCATAGTCTAGTCATAGTGTAGTTAAAGTGTAATCTTAGTCAAGTTATAATCGTAAAAGTCTTCTCAAAGCACTGTTATAGAAACTTATTCCATATTGTTATCATATACTGTTATATCATAAACTTTCTGGATAATTTATATCTGTTGGGTATTGAATATTTTTCACACTTCACATTTTTTTTTTGCCAACTAAAGATTTTTTTCATGCATTTTATAAAAATGGGAAAAGAGGTAACAGTGTCTATTTCATTTTACTTAGAAAACTAATAAAGAAAAAACCCGAAAGATTTACACAACTTTATATCTAAATGTGTGTTTTATTTAAATTAATTTTTTTTCTATTGCAAAAATTTTACACTGAAAAAAAGAAGAAAAATTATTTTATT
Organism: Cochliomyia hominivorax; assembly: GCA_004302925.2. Taxonomy (NCBI): domain Eukaryota; kingdom Metazoa; phylum Arthropoda; class Insecta; order Diptera; family Calliphoridae; genus Cochliomyia; species Cochliomyia hominivorax. The sequence continues at coordinate 3,088,946 of PYHX02000467.1, read as the reverse complement.
ATCTCCTAAATGTATGCAAAGGAATATATGAATAAAATTCTCATATATACATATGTATGTAGTTACTTATATTTGTATAGGTTTTATAATTTAAGAGAAAAAAATGTATTTTGTTATTTTAGCTGTTAGGAATTAGAAATATATTCAACATTTGTTAGAAATTGTAAAAGTTTTTGTTGGATTTTTATTTTGTTCTTTTCACATTTCTGATAAGAAAAAAATATTTATTAAGCTAAAAAGTTTTGAAATAAGAATTCGATATATTTATCTAAATATTGTCCAAAATTGTAGGTATTAACTGAAATTCCATTTGATGAAATGCAAACAAGATTTTGGCAGAAATTTTCTTGCAAAAAGGAAGAACAAATTTTAAAATTGAGATAAAAATTCAGAGAAAAATTTTATAGTATTTTTTCCAAATTTATTTTTTAACCCATAAATCACTGGGGGAGCTAAACAAAAATATAACTATAGAATTTATATGAATTAATTGATTATATAGTTTTTTTTTTAATTTTATTATGTTTAGTCTGCTAATTCAATAAACAAAAACTTAAATTTACGAGATATTTGTTTATCAAAAATTGTATGTCATTGAGAAAAGTTTTCAGCATTATGTTTATATTATAGGAATTGTGGCATTATTCATATAAATTTAAATTTTCTTTTTTCACTTTTGGAAATTTATTGAAACAAATCCAATTTTTTGCTCATTAATTTCATATTTTGTTCAGGTAAAACTCATCTGCAATATATTTTTTGAGTAGGTGTTCTTGTTACACATATATATTTATAACGACATTAAACATTTATATAAAAGTAATAAGATTGGAAGTCAACACCATTTTTATATATTCTGGCACCATAATCTCTGTGTTTAAAACAACAAAATTAAATAAATAAAAAACAATTACGAATGCAATATTCGGTTACGCTGAATCTTTAATACACTCCGCTCAGACAGACAGACAGACAGGCAGACAGACAAACAGACCGATAAACAGACAGAAGAACAGGCAGATGGACATAGCTACATTGACTTAGATTTTAACTTTATGCAAGAATATATTTACATTTGTGGGTCTTAGATGATTCCTTATTACCATTACGTAAGGAATGAGCTCCATACGTGCTGAAAAGAGTATGTTTCATTCATTACAGTCCTATTTAGTCTGTTACTCAAAACGAGCATTTTCGATTCAGTAAAAGTAAAGGACTATACCTCCTGAGAGCATTTCCATTCAATTATTGATATAACATAAGTATTCCCTCCACAGGAAGTTGCAGAAGCCATAAACGCAGCCAAAACATTCGATCCTAATGGAATTTTTATATTGACGTTGAAAATCCGTGGCGACCGGTGAGTTAGTACGTTTCTTTTGTCAATAAGGAGCCTGATTATAATTAATTTTTCCATTCCCTTCCCGGGAACACAGATATTTTGTTATTGGCATAAATATATGAACCTAATTTCCCCGAATTTCACCTTATTTCACGTATATTGGTCTACACTTGTTTAAAGCTTAACCATTGACGAAATAATGGTTTAAACTAATAAAATTCCCAAATATTGAAATATTTCAATAAAATTTGGTTTAAAAATGTATTTTCTTTTAATGTGATAAAATTTATTGGTTCATATTTGGCTGTAGCTTTCCACCACAATACTTTTTTCTGATACATTTTGTCGAAAATGTAAGTGGTGAACTTTTAATATTTGAAACAATTGAATTTATAGTTCTTTTATACAAAAAAAAATTATAATTTCAAACAATATTACAATAACCTTTCAGTCTTCATAGTCTCTCTTATGTGATTGTAGCTAATATCATATAATTTAAAATTAGACTGCATAATTTCTCATTTCCATCAATAAAACATTTTGACATAAATTTGAAATAAAATATTGACAATTTCATATGTCTTTCATTTACACCTACAATTTCGTTTTATGGTATTTTTCACACAATTTGACAATTTCACAAGAAATTCACAGAATTTTCTTTTTCTTTACATTTGTTTTTTTTAATTATATATCTCGAAAAAGTACTTTAATATATATTTGATTAATTTAAAAAAAAGCTTAAGATTTTCTAAAGCCAGCAGCTGTTATTTAATATCAAAATCATATTATGGTTGTCATTAATTCTAATCATTTTCCTTTAGTAACATAAAAATACATTAAACTACAAAAGAATGAAATTCGAACTTTATATTTAACAAAATATTTAGTATAATTTCATTTCGCTGTTAATTTATAACTTCCGTTGTTTTTGGCTAAAATAAACATCTGTTTTTGCCCACATATCTCTGTTTTGAAGTGAAGGTTATTTGAAATTTTTTAGTTGTCTGATAAAAGAAATAATTGAAATAAACCAGATTATTATTTTTATTACTATTTTTTTCTTATATAAATTTCTTTTATTTTAACTAAATATTTGGGTCAATAATTAATGATATTTTAGAGCTGAATATGAATTTTTTCTAACAGCAATTTTGCTTTCAGGCTTCCATGTTTGCAATAAAGTAAAATTTTTCTTTTTATAAATTTGATATATAAATTACAAATACAAAATATCAAAACATTTAGCGGTTATGAGATTTTTCATAAAATTAATAAATATTTTGTCAGAAATGTACTTTTGTATAATAAAAATTTTAGGTCAAAACTTAGAATTAAATCTCAGTCAATTATTATTTTATGAATTAATAAGATTTTAAGTCAAATATATTTTTTATAAAAAACTTAATTTTGATAAAATAAATTTTGATAAATAAAATAAAACACAAAATTTTTCAAAACTGTTGCCTACGTTTTAAACCACACCTCGAACTACATTACCCTGTTCCCAGCGGGACTGTCATGAGGTATTGCATCGCAGGGTGGCTCAGCTTACGCTCTTTGACTTGAGTAAGATGATCTTTCTTGAGCGGTCATGTGGTGATTTTATCTATTCGTAAATAATAATTTACAAGCTCCCAGTTGTCTTTCGACCGCAGCATAATAGCAGTCACGTTCACAACCAACCAATTTTCACCAACACATTCCTTCAAATGTTGCGTATAAGGTTTTTAATATGGGCATTTGAAATAGATTTGCTATGCGTAATCATCCCCAAAATTTACAGGTATGAACTTAAACGTCCACTTTCCATTTTAGGAACTCTGCCATCAATGTTGCCATCTGTTTATTAAATAATCTATTTCAGAATGTATTAACTATTTCCTTTCTATGTTCAGGTTACTTTCAAAGTGTACTATATGATAGATATTTCACTAATAGTATAATCCCAGCTATTACACTGGCAGCTTCGAAAGATATAGTGTCGACTCAATTGCTATACCTCTTACCATTATTTAAAGTAACTCAATCTTTCTTCTTCTACTAATCAGAACTGTGGTTTGCGATTTGAAGGTTAACAGATTCCAGCCATGATTTGATTATTCGTAAATCCTCTTTGGCATAACATTTCACCTTCCTCGGATTGATGTAAACCAAATATCATATTGTGCATGATATTTCGTAATAGCGGTCCCAGGACTGAGCATTGCAGAACACCCATCGTGACGTTATACTACTTTAGGCCGTCATTAGTGAAAGTTCTATTAGTGAAGTAATTTATGATTATTTCAACTGCATACTTCAGGATTTTTAACCTTCTCATAGCCGATACAATATGTTCCTGCTGAATGGCAAAATTAAACGCGGTTTTTTATTAATTAATTGATATTGATTTTTATCTTGAGCTGCTGATCAGTGTCACCAGTGTCTAGTGAAGCTCTAATCATAATATAGACATAGTGAAGATACAGTGTAGTATTGTCATAATCAGAGTCTGCCGAACTCCGACTTATACAGAAATTCAGAATTGACCGACTTTACTTAAAGTTCTGTTTAATACAAATAGAATTGTAATCATTTATGTAAATATTTAATTTTAATTTAATTTTTATGTTTAACATAAAAACCAGTAATAATTAATTAAAAAACATGAAATAATTAAAATTGAAAAAAATCACAAAATAAAAAAATTAAATAATTTGTAATTTAATTTATATTAAACAAATACAAATGATTTGGTAGCCATGATATATAGATATTTTGTGTATGAGGGCGTCTATGTGTAAATATTTAAATTACGCCCTTTTTGTGTAGTTTTTTTTTAATGAATTTTGTCGTTTTTTTTCCTTTTTCAATTTAATTTATGATGAACAAATGTTTATTAACAAATTTTTTGAAATAAATTTTGTAAAAAACAAACAAAACCATCAACTTTAATATGAAAATGTTTTTATATAAAAAAATATACGAAAAAAATCGCAAAAAGAACACATAAACCTCAACGCCCACATTAAAAGAAATTTCACTAAAACTATGTCGACAATAAACGCTGATGTTCATTTTGTTGCGCTCATTAGCATAGACAACAGATACATTGACAATATGAACAAAAAACAAAATCATACAAACAACAATCTATTGTGATGATTTAAAAACTAAAAAATTAAATTATTTAAATTTTTTAATAAATGATTTTAATTGCAGCCTTGATATTTGTTTTAATAATAAACAGACAAACAAACATACAGTTTCTTATGTTTCTTGTTTTTATACCCTCGAGCACCACAAGTGGTGAAGAGGGTATTTTAATTTTGTCATTCTGTGTGTAACTGTAAAAAGGAATTATCTCAGACCCCATATTCTTGCATCAAATCTGTCTGTCTATTGTTGGCATGTTCACATCCGCAATAATTGACAGAGACAGGGCCTGAGTATTTATTTCAGTCCTGAAAAGTTTTCTATATAAAATCAGCAAAATCAGTTCAGTATATCAAAAGATATGGACCGATATCAGATGAAATCTCTTAGTTTCAGCGGAGTATTTTCGTAAAACTGTCTATAAGAAATCGACAGATTAAAATAAGATAAGATTAATGCAATTCATTATTGTTCCAAAAATTATCAAAATCGGTTAAGTAGAAAAAAGTTATAGTAGAAAATATTACTAATTTTATGACTCATTAAGTGTTCTTGTGTTATATTAAAGAACAACGTTTATAAAATGCATAAGTTTGTGAGTACATGTGTGAGTGTGTAAACGCATTTGCAGTGGAAGATATTAAAGATTCGGCATTGCCGAAAATAGAATTCATATCTGTTTTAATTCATTCATTTTACCCGACACTACCAAAGGTGGTTGGCGTATTAATTGTTTGTATAAAAATTTAACGGGCAGTATGCCGTTCGACATAGGATCGCTTTCTGAGTCGATTTAATGAACAAGATGCAGTTTTTAAGATATTTTAATGAAATTTGATACATGTCATTATTTTGGCCCACAGACGATATATATTAAAATTGGTGATGATGGATCTAGCCCTCATATAATTCCTCCTCCCGGAATTTCAATGAAATTTTGCACAAATAAGTATTATTATATTATAAAATGATGTGCCAAATGATACGAGGATCGGCCCATAAATTTTGAAAGATCCCATACAACCACTTTCCCACATATACGTTGGTATTGTAATAAATAAATATATATGTAAACAAAAATCGATGTGCTAAATTTTACGAGGGCCGGTTCATAATTTATTCTAGGTTCGATATAACTTCCACGAAAAAGGAAAAATCCTTTTGGCATTCTAAAAGGATATGAATGTTAGTACCATTATAATATATCACACGGTTAAAATTAAATAAATAAATACCTTTATGCGAGGGTAGTTCAATGATGTTTGTTAGCTAACGCTTTTAACCAACAATGTGGTGTAAGGTATTTAATAGTCGCGCTTGACCGACTAAAACTTCGTACTTGTTTTATTTTCTTTTTATTTTAAAATTGTTGTTTTTAATTTTCTTATCACCAACAAACGCATGTTATTTTAGTACGTGTGTGTATATGTTTTATTTACTTTCGCTGAAAGTAGAAGAAAATTAAAATCACAAGAAAAAGCAACAAAAACAAAAATTAAAAATAAATACTATTAATTTTTACGTTAAAGGTGTGAATGAATGATGAAAATGCAAGTTTATTTTAAAAATAAATTTAAATTATTTATTTTTTTTTAATTTAATTTTTTTCACACGCGAATTTCTTTAAAAAATATTCTATTAAAAGAAAATTGTCACTAAAGATGTTGTTTTCATTTTTAATTTTATATATATTTTTTTATTCTTTCATATTTAAATTTAATTAATTCATGGCGTGTCACGTCATTATTTATTTTTGCACTCAAGAATTTTTGTTATTTTCTTTTTATTATAATTCATAGTGAAGGTGTTTTAATAAAGATAAATTTTAAGAAATTTATTAATTTTATTAAATTAATTCACAGCGCAAATGACGAAATTAAAAATTAATTGAAAAAATATTTCATTAAGTGATTAAAAAATAAGACAAATTTCAGGAAAAAATGTTTAAAACTGAGGAAACGTTTTTTAGTAAGTAAAATAATGAATATAATTTTAACTGTAGAAAAATATTTCTAAACTTTTCCAAAATAAAGCTTAAGGTGCTTCTTTTAGATTCGAAATTTCCGTAGAAATATATTTACATTTGATTAGAATTGAGGTCGGATTTTCAGCAAACGTATTAAATTATTACACAAGTATTAGTTATATTAGCGAAAAAGTAATTTCAACAATTTATGAATTTATTTTTAAACTTTAAAAATTTTATAGAATAACGATATTTCTGTATATCAGAAATTTAAAACACCTAAACCTATTTAAAAAGTTGCCTTTTTCACTAAAACGATCGCTTAGTCATTATTATATTTCGGCGGAAATTATGTTTTTGGCGTTTGCCCCTAATTTTATCTACATTTCAAAGATAATATGAGATGAGATATTGTGAGAACTAAACAAAAACATGTTAATATATTTAAGTTGATTCTTACCCGAAGTTCATTCAAATTTAGTTTAACTGCATTTCCGTTGAGATTTCTTTATTTGACAGAAAAGATTTTGTAAGTAAATAAATGTTACCACCATTTCGGAAAAATTCCAAATAGATTTCCAAATTTGGATTGATATAACTTTTGTTTTTATATTTTTTATAACTTTAAGCCCGTTAAAATAAAAGTTGTAAATGCCCTCCCTGCATGTAGTTTTAAGCTCATAAAACGTACAGACATATATATTTATATACATATAGTAGGTATTGTAGTGAAGAAGGTCGGTCCACAATTGACCATAGCTCCTATATAGATCCACTACCGAAATTCATTTTAAAGTGCATAAGTCGCACAGAAATTGTTAGTTTTTCGATGAAATTTCATTCTTGTGAAAATATATGAGTTAAAAAAATAAGACAACTGCAAATCATAAAATCAGATTTAACGAAGATCGATCCATAATTTTTCATGCCAGCGCACTGGTGTATGGTATATAGTCGGTCTTATCTGACTATTACACTCACACTTGTTGTAGTTGCATTTGTAAATATTAAACAAAAATAACGACAACCACTTTATTTTGAAAAGGTTATAATGTGGAAACAGCAAGTATTTTGAAGTGTATGAATTGTTTATTGAGATGGGACCACAGAAGAGACAATATTTGATCTCATAAGAAAACCCCGAGTCGGAAGCTTAATAAAGTAAATAATGGAGTCCTTTTTAAATTGTCGGATGATTAGTTAAAATACAGTCGCCAAAACTTGGGTTACGACATCTACTTGTACAAACATATTTCTAACCGATTTAATGAAATTCCAATATCTTTAATCGAATCAAAATCATTTTACATAATCCTTTTTGGTTTTTACTGATTCATACTTATATATTAAGTACATAATAAATTTTGGTTTATATTATCGATCTGAATAAAAAAATTATAAAACAATTTTATTTGAAAAAAATAGATTTTTAATTTTTTAATCTAATCGTAAACAATTCTAAAAAAGAAGAAATTCCAAAAATAAATATTTTACTTTAAAGTCCCTACAATAATCTGTCCAGAGTCTAGAGTTTAGTCTATCAATATTTTAGATATAATATAAATTGTTGATATTCTAGAATAGAGTGTATCTTACATTCTATATATTCTATCTATCGGTTACAATATATTCATTCCTTAGTTAAGGCTTTATTCAGTCTATAGAAAATACAATAGTTTGTCTATAATCAATATTATATATATTATATTATGTTATATATAAGTATCCTTAAAATAATCGAAGTAAAATTCTTATGGTAAAATCGGTTTAAATACATTGGAAAATGATTTGCCATATTGTTGTTTAAATTTTAAAATTAATATTTTTTATCTTATTTTATTTTGCTTTTTCACATCTTCTGTTTTCTTTGATTTGATTAATTTATAGAAAACATTGTTTTTTTTATAAAAATTTTAATTTCAAAATTTAATTATGAGTTCCATTAAAAATTCTTAAAAAAATACAAACAAACAACATAGAACTGATTTAATAGCAAATAACAAATACAAACAAATATTTTTATAAATTTAAAAATATATATTGCTGAATATTGACTTTTTTATATAAAATAAATAAAATTGTTAATAAAAATAACTTTATATAAAGAGAAAAAAATGTTTATAATTAAGATATTTTGTTTATTTATTTTAAAATATGAAATAATTAAAAATATAAAATCAAAATAAGTAAAAATGTTATAGTCGATTAACTCCGACCATGTTATACCCTACACCACATTAATGGTTGTAAATGATTGCTAGGAAAAGTATATGAAAGGTCCTTGTCTTACATTTATGTAAAATGAATGCTTTTTAAAATAATTTTTTTCTGGAGGGTTATTTGAGAGTTAGAAAAAAATTATTGCGCACAGTAGTTAATGCTTATATTTATCTAAATTTGACTAAATGTTTTTATGAGATTCAAGTTATATTTGGATGGGTGGTATGGTGCCTTAAGAAATAATGGATCGATCCTCGCATAATTTGCACATCGTTTAGAGTATAATAGGTCATATTTTCGCAAAATGCATATGAAATCGTTTTATATCTAGAAATCTTATTCCCCATACACACACATTTGTACTTTGCGAACAAGCTTTTCATGGACAGCCAGCCTGAACGGATGGACAGACGGATATTCTTAAATCGACTCAGAAAGTGATTATAAGTCGAACGGTATGCTTAAATGTGGTGGTAGGACTATTTTCTTTTTTCTCCGTTACAAACATCTGCACAAACGCATAAAACCCCACCATCTTTGGTGGTGTAGAGTAAAGAAAATATGAAATACAAATGAAATGGAGGGAAACAATGAACAAAATATGAAAATAAAAATATTACAAATTATATTTCAAGATATTTTTAAGAAAAGTGGCAAAATATGTTCTTTTTCTGGCTTTTTGCTGTTATTTTGAACAATCAAGAATCAGTATGAGAACATGATTTATTTCAACAGTTTTTTGGTTTAATTATTTGTATAAGTGAATGTATGTGTAGAAATTTTGACTGGCACCCACACGCCACTCTAGACATTTTTTACAGAATTTAAGAAAATTTTCTAAAAAAAACCTTCAACTTGTATACACTTCATAGTAGACACAATTTAGTGTTTTTATTTAATCTCTTATTTGCACTAAAAACACTAAAAATTAAGGTGAAAATAATAAAAAAACATTTACCTTTTCAAAAGAAACAAAACAAAAACAGAAGAAAAAACATAAAAATAAAAATAATAAACATGAACTTGAATTTGCTGTTCTTTTTTTTTATTAAACATTTTGGATTTTGAGGGAATTTAAGATTTTACTTCCGTTTCATAATAATGATGTGTGTGAGTGTGTGTTATGCCATGATTCTTTTGGGTAGTTCCCAAATTATTAAAATAAACTAATATTTTGTTTTTCTTACAAAAATTATATCAATGTGAAATCTATAAGAAAATGTAGCATTTTGAAAATAATAAAAATTCAAAAGCCATTTAAACGCCTACATTGAAATCATTGTTTTGTTGTTTTTTTTTTTTTAGCAATTTTTCAGTTGTTTTTTGACTTTGTGTTTTTCTTAGAGCAAAAACACAAGAAAAGAAATAAAATTGACGTCATTATTGTCTTCCAATCTGGTGAATGATCTTCATTTAATTCACTAGAAATTTTGTGGCCATAAAACACACATATATACACACTTACATACATTTGAATTTAATATATAAAGACAAATCTGTGTTTGTTTGATACTAATAAACATTTAAATCAGTGCGCCAATTTTCTTGAAAATTGTACAGAGTGATTCCAATACCAGCCGAAGTAGAATTAAATGTTTAACGAACTTAATTAGCACAACCTTTAACACTTCTTACAAAACTGCTTCATTGGAAAATTAATGGAGATGATGGGACAATGGGAAAACGGAGGATGCGATAAACAAAAAGGATAATTTTTATCGAATATTTATCAAAATAATGTAGTATATTTTTAACTCAGATTCTTATTATTTTAATCTGATCAATTTTTTTTTAATTTTGAATTTTTTATATCCATTTTGCTGATTTAACGCCTCAAACTGTTCAGGACAATAACGATCAATAAGGCATAAGAAATTTCAATGAATTTAGATTACTATTCTGACCGTGAGAATGTTTCAAACAGACAGACATAAAAATATATTTTCTTTCAGACGTTTTCCTCCTTGGCACTAGATATGAAGTGACTCTCCATCACCACTAAAAAGGAGAAAGAGGGCGGATAGGATCACGAGGAGATATATTTCTCACAAAAAGCGAAAAGTTGTTATCGAATGTATATGAATTATTACAGCGAATCAGAATACAGGATGTTGTCATATTATTAAAATTGATTATCAATCGAACTATTGCAGGGAAATTTAAAAATTTTTTATCAAAACACTTTTAAAAATAACTGAATTACTGAAAAAAAAGATAAAAAATTGGATGAAAATAGTTAAGGTTAATGGTACTCACATGGGAAGCGACAGTTAATGTTTTCTACTTAATGGCCCAACTGAACAACGGATCGTACTATGGGAGATGTGCGCCTCGCAAACAAAGCGAATAGTAATTGTTTATTACCGCCGAAAACTGTATCATTGGTTTCTGTAACTTATAAGAACCTAAGGATTTATTTCCGTAAGAGATTTAAAACTTAGAACCAATGACTGTCTTATTAAAATATTTTACTGGAAAAATATCGCGCACCGAAAAGTGACGGATATTCAGTAGTATAAATATATACATATGTATATTTGTTTTTTCCTCAAAATTTAATTTACCAAAATATTGTATGTTTCTTTTTTGTTTGTAGTTTATTTTATTTGCATTGATTTTTTTTTTTTTTTTTGTATTTTGATTTTTTTGTATTTTGGTTTTTCAAAAAATGTTTTTTTTTTTGCTTAGAAATTCTTTTTGGGAAAAAATGGAAAATCGAGGCGTATATTTGCGTCAGTCGAACATTCGGTTGCGATCGTTAAAGACAAATAAGCAAACGTTCCATTCTAACTTCTATTTTCACACATACACATCTTTACACTAAATATCCTTTTGTAATAAAAAATGGCTGTAAGTGTTTAAATATTTAATATGAAAACTATAAAAAAACAAAAAGAACAAAAAATCCTGCGTTTTAATAATAAAAAGAGGAAAAACGTTGTAAAAAAAAACAAACATTAAAATCATTTAAGCGTATGATTGATGATAATTAATTCAACAATAAAATAAAAATTAAATTAAATTATTTATATCCTATTTTAATAATTTGCAGCCAAAGTTTAATTTTTCACACGCACACACACTCAAACATGCAAATATAAAAAATAATTTTATAAATTTTCATTTTATACACTCAATTGACTACTTTTACTACTACAACCACAATTTACTGTAAAACTGTGTTCTAGTTTTTTTATTCAATTTTATAATTAAATCAATCATACGTTCAGTTGTTCTATTGAAAATTTAAAACTTTTAAACATAACTAAAATTTAAGTGTTTTAATTATTACAAAATTTACTCTAAAAATTGCACTTAATTACTAAAGTAATAAATTTTATTAAGTTAATAATTTATAGTTCAAAATAAATTTCATTTATCCTTTTTTTTTTCTTTGGTAACAAAAAATTTATTTATTTAACATTTATTGTTTTTAACAAACGGGGGGAGATAAACGATTTATGATCAAATTAAAAGTGTTAATAGATTAAAATACAATTAATTTTAAGTGCAAAAAAGACAAAAATATTTGTAAAAAGATTTAATCCCAAATAATTAATTTAGAATAGTAAACATGGTTAAAAAAATAAAAAACGTAAATCGACAAAAGTGTTAGGAAAAAAATCCTTAACAGATCATATCGTTGCCCAAAAAAAAAATCACCAATTGATTTGAATTCCGGTTCCGAATTTCAATAATTACTGGTGTGAAATGCTTTTTTTTTTTTTTTGAACAAAGAGCAAATAATATTCTGTTTATTAATAAAGAGTTTTCAGAATAGTTTATCAATTTTGAAATTTATTTCTAATTAAACTACTTTCGTATTAAATCAGATTTCTTTTTAAATCAATATTTAATCTTCAAAGGATATGTGATTATCAAAAAAAAAAAAAAAATGAAAATTATATGACCCTGATGAAGGGAGCAAACAAATGATAAGGAAACATAAATTAAGATTTGTATTTTTGAATGTTTCAGAAATAGTTATGGGTATATATATTTAAATTTTAGAATATCGGTCCACATTAGACTATAACTGTTTATAAAATCCCTTTCCAGGAGAAGATTTTTAAGCTGATACACTTTTTCTGTATTCATTGAAATTCTTCGATTACAATTTTTGACTTCGCGTGCATATTTATGTCCAAATTCATTAACATCAGCACAAATTTCGTAATATCTCCCATATAAAACCCATTTTCTGGGATATGAATTGTTTTATTTTGGAGAACTTTAAATTGTGCACTGAAATAATAAATCTAAGAGGATGTATAAAGTATTTCGAAATTATTGAATTTAATAATTTGTCTTTCGAAAAAGAAACACTGATATTGTTTACACTAAATGATTCCATTTTCACTAAATTCCTATCACCAATCACTAATTAACTCCCTCTTTCTAAAATTGTACATTCATTTCCCCTAAAATGAAAACTAAGTATTTTTATACAATTATCAGCAAAGGAATTTTAAGTGAATTTATATTTTTATGCACTTTCAATTTTAAAAACATAAATCAATTATAAAATTTTATGCACTTTTAATAAAAGTTTTTCCTGTATTTTTGCACTCAAAAATAAACCACAGAAAATACAGATATTTGTGGCCTTTAAAAATGTCGGGGAAAAAAAACTATAATAAAATAATGAAAATAAAAGGAAAATAATAACGAATTCAAATGAATCGAAATGAAATTATAATTTAAAAACGTTTATTTTAAATAAAACACATACAAATCCACAAATATTATACACTAGAGTCCCGACTTGCGTCGTTAATGGGGAAAGAGAAAGAGCTTTATTTTTTATTACGTCCTTGTTCAGTGACATTCATTTTGATTATGTATTCAAATTGAAAGAAAGGACTAAACCTTAACCAATAAGTGATTTCTTTTATAGTATCTTATTTAAATTGGAAAGTGTGACAATTTTAATTGATTCATTTTGTCACTGTCTCTGTTGAAAATTGTTATTATTATTGTAGGTGCTAGTCCAAGAGCTCTTCCTATATAAACAGTCCTTTCTCCCGATCTAAAATGTTTTGTTACATCTAATTTTAATTCCAAACTTTTTACGTTAACTCCTTTTTTACGCCCTTAATGCACTTTAGGGAACTACACACTACATTCTTACAATAACCAAGCTCTTGTTCTTGGCACTTATTTAACAAAGAAAAGAAAATTCCCATTATGCCGCGCAATTTGAAAACATAACGAACAGATAATGATCAGTGTTAGCAGTGATGATGGCAATCCACAATGCTGCAGCGTAACTCAAAATAATGCAAATCGGGATGCCGCAAGTAGGGATCAAGTGTAAACATTTACAAAAATTTAACATAAAAACAAATATTGTTGCTTTTATTGTTTTAAACAAAAAATTATAAAATAATAACCGAAATAACTACAAAAAGTATAACAAATTGAAATGACTATTTTTAATAAATTACGACAACAATTTTAAAGTGAAAATAATTAACAAAATAACTGAAGAATTTTTGAAATTTAACATACAGACATATTTTTGGAAAATACTAAATTTTCAATAAAATGCATTAATTGGGGATGACTTAATTAAAAACTTAAATCAATGAAACTAAATTAAATTTTTTAATAAACAAATTTCAATATTCTAAAATTAGAATAAATATTGTTGTTTTTCATTAATTTGAAATCTGTATTTGTTTGTTTGCTGGGTTATGAAGAAACATTGCATAAAATTTGTATTAAATTGTAAGTCATATTTATTATATTTTTGGGGGAAACATTGTTAAAATAATGAAATAAAAATTATAATAATAATGGTAGAATAATATTGACATAAATACATACACATATACATATTACATGTCAAATAATTTTATATTGAAATTTATATAGAAGCAAAATAAATAAACGCTTTTGTTCCTGGGGCACTAAATTTCTTAGTATAATTTCAAAAAAATATTAAAGTCTTTTAAATAATTGTTATAAGAAATGTTATACATAATTTTTTAAATATTAAAAAATGGAAGAAAAAAATGGCGGGTCTTAACAAAATCACATTTATGGGAAGTTATTCACTTCAACTTTCGATATTGTCATTGTAACCTCTATCATATCATAAACAATTTAGATTCGTTAAAATTGCTTAGATCTTTAAAAATCATGATTAAATGTTAAAATTTTAACGTTGTGAAATAAATAATAAATCAATTGTACTGAGATCAAGGCATTTGGCTTTTTCATATGTTTATTGCTAATAATTTTTTTTCCAAAAAAAACTTGGGATATTTAGGTCTTTAGTTACGTTTGAATAAATAATTCATTAGCTTCCACTTTGGAAGTTTTATCACTGTTCCGAGATCAATATATAAACATAATAAGGCCATAGAATATTCCTTCTTAGAGTTTCACATGGAATGACAAAGTTAATATACCTGCTTCACTAATTGTGGCATAAAAAATCATTTGTGGCAGTTCTAAAGGAGATCTTATTAGATGAAAACTTAATACTTTTTTATTAATTTAATATTAATTAATAATTTTCATTATAATTTTTTTTTTAATTAAATTTTAAAATATCTAATTTATTGTTTGCCTTCAATGACCCATTTTGAAATGTTGATATTTTTCTAATTAGAAATTGAATACAAACTAAAATTATTGGCTTATAAAATGAAATTATATTAAATTTTTATAAAATAATCTTTCAATTTCAATTATTTTCATGAAATAATGCTTTTTATTAAAATTATTGTGAAAATCATAACAAAATGTTCAATTTCAAATGTTTTTTATTAAAATAAAATTAAATGGAAAATCGAGATATTATAAATTTATTAAAAATATTTATTTAACCTTAAAATATTAAAATAAGGAATGTGTTGGAAAAATTCTTAACACACATTTTTCATTAAATTTTTAACTCAAGTATTATTTGTTTTTTGTCCAATATTTTGAAATGGTCAGTTTTCAAACTATTTGGAACGAAATGATAAAGCTAATACAGGTAAAATAACACACAAGGCTAGAAAAGTTCCAGACAGCATCAAGTGGTGTGTGTGTTCCGACAGATTTGCAACTTTTTGGGCAAAAATTGTATGTCATTGCAGCTTAAGAGAATGTAGAAGAAAAAAGGTTAGAAAAGCAGTCAAAATTGCACAAAAAGTAATATGCAATTTCGACAAAAGATGTCAATAATTTGTTACGACGGTCCCTATAAGTACTGAAATGTATATCAAGGAATATTTACAAAAGGATTGATTTTATTTATAGCACTTATTTTAGTTCTAACTTTGCATTCAGTCACTATGTTAAACAAAAACAAAACAATAATGCCAAATTTCTGCAAACTGACGGAGATTAGTTTATAAGAATTGAAGAACATAAAAAGAGAAGGACTACCTGTTCGAGCAAACTGGCAGAAAGCACTATGAAACGTTAAAGGAGGAGTTCAAAAAAATCCATAATTTCAATCAAATAAAAAAATTTAAACTCTGTGTTTATGGGTTTCTTTTTCATTAACATATATGTGTGTTAAGAATTTTTTAAACTCACTACTTACATTAAAAAATATAACATTAATATTATTCATTGAAATATATATATATATTTTTAAAATTCAATTTTACCTTCTAAAAATTTTTACAAAATTTATGGGAATTTACTAGAAGGTCAATGTGTTTAAAAACAATAACAAATAAAATATTATGATCTTAGTTTTTTTTTGTTTTTGGTTTTTCAAATAAATATTGAGTTCAATATAAATTATGTAAATTTGTTTATTCGTATATAAATGTATAAATGTATTTATATATTTTCTGCAAATAATTTTATTTTAATTTGGTTATTCATTAATTAAATGCATAACAACAACAATGGAGCTAATGAAAATTAAATGGAAATTATTTATATAAATATACATATACATACACACACACGCACGTACATATACTAAATAAATATTATATGTATGTGTGTAATTATAATTGTATATAAAACTATCTTTATAGACAGCAACAACAACAACAACATAAAAGCAATAATAACTATAGAATTAAACAAAAACAAAAAAAAGGAATAAAAATAAATATAAAATAAACATAAATAAATAAATAAAAATAAAACAATTTAATTAAATTGTATAATTGGTAAAATAAACAATAAATTTAGTTGTTGTGAAAATGCAATTTATGTTTTAGAGGAAATTTAATTTCCAGCAAATATGAAAATAAAAAATATACATATTTTTTTAATAAAACTAATTCTATTTTCCAAAAGAAAAAAAGGAAAATCTAGATAAATAATTTAAAATTGTTAAGGAATTAATTTAAAATTTTAGTTTAAAAAAGTAATTTAAATTTTAATTAAATATTTTTCAAATAAATAGAATAAAAAAATAATAAAAAAATTATTGTGTTCAAAAAATCTTATGGATCATGACATAATTTGTTATAAATAGTTTCTCTTTTCAGTTTTTTCCCTTTAAGTAGTCTTAATTCGTGGCATGGTGTGACACGCCCATTTGTCATTATAATTCTTCTGCAGAAAATAAATAGAAAAACACTTGTTGAAATATTTCAAAAAAAAAAGAAATATTTTTCATAATTGTTTAATTGCCTCAAATATTTCAAGTTGTATTTTTTCCGCTCAAATGCCTTAAATGCTTTACAACAATCAAAATGAACAAATAGTTTTTTTACCCTCCACCACTACAAGTAGTGAAATAGAGTATGTTAGCTTCGGCATTCCGTACATAACGCCTAGAAAGAATTATCTACAAATACCACATTATTGTTCTTATATCATTCAATAACTTGTTTACCATAATGACAGGATGCCAAGTCAGACCAAGAATAAGTGGACACATTATAAAGTCGTATGAATGGAAGCAGCCACAATAAGATCTTTTAGAAACCGTTAATATTTATTAATGTTTGTGTAAGTGAATAAAAGTGATAGTAGAAGTGTATATATGTGACATAATGTTATTACTTCTTACTGTTATACGGAGTGAAGTATATACGACTCGACTTGTTCGTATGCTTTTTTTGTTTGAATTTCACTTACACAAACTTATATACATATTTACTTGTTTATATATATTTATAGAATTTATATTTTATAAACATATTTCAATATGTAAAATTTCAGTTTCGAAACTCCTTCACCCCTTTTGGATTTTTTTTTATTTTTCTTATATATACACATATATATTTTTTTAATCTCACCAACTTTCAACGCTGCTGCTGGTAACCACACATCAAATGATTGATGGGTTTTTTCTTTAACGACAAGTGGTCACAAAATACTTGACATTTGTATTTTTCAATGCTATCGAAAGTTGAAAACGCGATATATATACATTTTCACTTTTCTTCCTCATTTTTTTATTATTTTGTTTGTTGTTATTATTGTTGGTTTGTTTTATATGGATTTTATTTGCCATTCGTTTTCTTTATATTATTAATGTTATTCTCGTTGTTGTTGATGGTTTTTCAAACGAAAAACTATAAACAAAACACTGACATTAAAACTTATAACGTCACAACATCTATTTTACACAAAAATACATTCTCTCACACTAACGTACACATACACACACACTCTTAGCTGGTATTAAATTTATATGTAGGAAAAGTTGGGAAAAAACCGAATATAACTTAAAATAGATTTATGTGCTGAAATAAAATATATAGAATGACAAAATAATATAAAAAATAACATCAGCAGCAACAACAACAACACAACATAAACAAACAAAAAACTTACAGATACAACAAACAAACAACAAATATTTATCCAAATCCATTTGAATCATGTGTTGAGTAGTGACGATTTTTAGTGTGTGTATTAATATCAAAACCATAGAAGATAACAGCAACAATAATACAATAGCAGCAACATCAGGAGCAACAACATCGAATATAAATTTCTAAACTCTTTGGGCGGCCCTAAATTGCTCTTAGAGTATTTTATATAATGATGAATTGAACTTTAGAAATAAGATTTAATTTCAGTTTTTTTAAGTAAAATGAAAAAAGTGCGAAGTTTAAAAAAATTAAAAAGAAAACATAATAAAGGTGCATACATACTTACTAACAAATGTAAACATTTCGTCAACAATTCACATATCACCCTACAGGAGTGCAAAATTTTATAAAACCTACTTTTACATAAAAATCCAAAATTTCACTGAAAACGTAAAACTTCACATTTTTGCGATAAAATCACAAAAATAAAATGTTAATCTATTTCAATTTGGAAATTTTCATTAAAACTTTTACAGAAAATTTTGATTTTACTAAACTCTCACCAAAATTCTAAAATTATTAATAATGTATTTACTTACAAGTGCAAATTTTCTCCACATTTGCAAATTTTCATTGAAATTTTTAATTTTCATTTCAATAGAAATTTTTCACCAGAATTCACTTTTTGCAGAAGTTAAAAGAACAAAAATTCACTAAAATTACAAAATTTTCATTAAAATTACAAATTTTCACTAATATTACAAATTTTCATTAAAATTACAAATTTTCACTAATATTACAAATTTTCACTAAAATTGCAAATTTTCACTAAAATTGCAAATTTTCACTAAAATTGCAAATTTTCACTAAAATTGCAAATTTTCACTAAAATTGCAAATTTTTTTAAAAATAAAAAATTTTCGCTAAAATTTCAAACCTGTAATATTGCAAATTTTCTTAAATCTTTTCACAAACATTTTTCCAAAAAATTGAATCAATTTTTGGACCTATAATCGTTCAAAGAACTAAATACGTTTCGTTAAAAATATTTATTTTCGTTATGCCAAATTTGAGTGTAAAAGTCTCTACGAACGTCGAACTATATTTTTCCTATTTATATATTAAGAAAAAACTACCAATTTTTGAATTATTTAAAAACCCTGGATCGATTTATTCCAAATAAAATATTTTGGTAGAACGAGGAAATGTCTCTCTTTTATTGAACTAATTAAACGAAAAAGGAGGGAAGGAGATACCTCCAACACAAAACAAACATTAATTCTAGAAAACTGACTGACGGACCTTAAAAAATCCTTCTTTGATTTTCATTCATCACTTGTCTGAAGGGAAATTGAAAAATGTTCATTTTGAAAAAATCAACATTCCCATTATCGTCTATACCGTCAAATGTGTCTTAAGTGCTGCAATAAATACATTTACGTTTTAGCACGCGTTTGTTATTATTTTGTTGTATATTTGATGATGATGATGTTGTTGTTTTTCGACAGTTTTTCATAAAAAAATTATTTTAATATTTTGTATATTTTTGCAGATGTGTTTGTTTCCCTGTTTTCATTTTAAACTTTATTGTTTTCGTAATTTAATACACACACAATATACAAATTATTCTCTTTGATACAATATTACATTTATTTACACAAAAACAAGATGAATTACAGAAAAAAAGTAAAATATATATGTATAAGTAAAAACATATGTACATAATTTTAAATTTATCATTATGAACGTATGTAAAATGAATTTAATTTTTTTAAATTCATATACTTTTTTATACACATGTATACATATTACTTTATATATTTTACAATATATATCCATTATATTTATATCATTTTATTTTATTTTTTGCGCTTTAATTTTATTATTACTTTAAATTTATTTTGGCTTTTGAGTAAATTTTGAAACAGCGAAAAAATTATTTTAGTTCTTTTTTTCTATTTTTATAATAATTTCAGTGCTTTTGTGTCATTGTTGCAAATATGTAATACATGTACAGTCCAGAACAAAAGTATTGGCACAACAAGAATTTTATGTTTCACCTTAGTTGTTCTGTCATTAACAGTAAATATAAAAAACAAGTCGTTTATACTGATTACAAAACAAACTATAAACATACTTTAAATAGAATTATTTGTTTAAAAAAAGCCGGACTAAAGTATTTGCACACTTTGTCGTACTGTGTTTTAAATAAAAATGAAATGGAAATACATCTGTAACCTTCGTACATCGAGCCTGATTTTAATGAAATTTCACATAGTGATAGTAAAGCTGTAGGCGAGATTAAATTTTGAACCTGGAATTTAAAGGCTTAACGTCGCAAAGTTGTTCATCTCAGGTAATAAACATATTTAAAACGATCCAGACTAGAAACTTATAAAAACCTTGTCATATGGGTATGCTATTATATGCAGTTTTAGAGATATTTTGTTTTAAAAGTTTAAAAACTTAAACTCGCCTATACTCCTACTAACACTATGTAAAATGTCATTAAAATCGGAGCAGCCGTTCAGAAGTTACCGATTTGTTTCCATTTCTTTTTCCGTTTGAAACACTATTCTCCGATTAAAGTGAATTTAATATGTTTCGTAATAATGACCGAATTACCGTGTTTAGAATGCCCAATACAAAATATGAAAAACAAAATCTTATTAAAGAAAGACTGAATAAAAATCGGGGAGGAAGTTGCCACAAATTTAGTCCACTTAATGCCAAAGCATTTGGATGAAGTTGTAAAGCAAAAAGGCTTACCCAATAAGTACTGAAAAATTACATAAATATAGTGTAATTCTACTATAATTGTAATCAATTAAAAAAAATGTTTTTGAAAAAAAACCTGCATGCGTTATTTAATAAATTGATGAGAAAAGTTTTTAACCTCTAAAAATGTTGTATGAAGAGAAATGCACTTGCTGTGCCATTAGTTATGTTGGGGACTGTATATAGATGCATGTGCATATATAAATACCACTTAAATTGCAACTTTGTTTATATATGATATATTTATATGTCTGTGAATGTATAAATGTAAATGTGTAAATATTTTTATATAAAATTCATTAATAATTTTTTTCTTCCATCTATAAAAACTTTTTTCTGCTTTTTCGTTTGTTTTTATTAAATTAAATTTTCTTTTTTATTTCATTTTATATCATTTTTTCTGTCTTTTATAGTTTTTTTTATAGTTATTGCAACAACAGCATTAATTTGCTTCTTTTTTTACAAAATATAAAAAAAGTATTCATTTTAATTTGTTGCTCCAAAACTTCCAACTGGTTGTTGGTTATAATTGTTGCACGTTGCATTTATTTCATACCGCTGGAAGATGAATAAAAAAAAGAAGAAAAAAAAACGAGTAGAACTCTAACACTGTGTTATTAAATGACTTTATGGTCATAATATTAAAACAATTTGTTGTCATATTGATATGTGTGGTAAAAGTTTAATAAAAAATTTAATTCTTTTTTTCTCTCAAATTACTTTTTTTTTTTTTTGCTTTAAGTGAATTTTTTGTGTTGTTAGCAATTTTGATTATAGTTTATAATTTATTACATTCGTGTTAAGTGAACTTTAATAGAAGAGTATTTTATGAATCGTGTCATTCCTGGGGAATTTTAAACTGCTATTAGTAATTATGAAAATTTGTCTTTATACATGTATGTGTATATGCACATCGGAACATATGTATATAAATATTTTTTTTTTTTTTTTTTGAACTTTCCCTTGATGTCACAAAAGTTTTATTGGTCTGAAAAGTTTTTCATAAATTTTTAATTGTTCGAAAAATAATTTTTAGAATTTAATATCGAGAATTAATAACAAAAAACCACAAGTGTTTTTGTTTCAGTATCTTTAGCAAATCTTTTGTTATTAATCCATATAAAAAATCTACTGAATTTTGAATAATAAATATCGTCAGATCTTATACTTTACGTAATGCTATTTAGAGCAAACATTTTCGATTGTTATGTACTCTTACACACACACTAATAAGCAAACACATTTAATAAAATGATATAAAAGTATTATTATATTTTTGCTGTATTTATTTTTTTAAACCGATGGAGGTTAATTGTCCTAAATATATTTAAACACAAATAAAAATGTTAAAGTCGGGAACCGCCCTTGTATAATTTGTTTTTCTTATTTATGCGTATGTGTGCAATACATTGTTATGATATTAATATTTACATAAAATTTATGCGTTTTAAAGCAACTTTATCTGGAGCGTTAATTGGAGTTGGAAAATTTTATGGGCAGAACCTCGTATAATTTTGCACAGGTTTGGCTTTATTGACTAAATATACAACCCACCTATATGTGCAATTTATGAGCTTCAAAGTGATATTTGGAAGGAGAGTGGAACGATCGTCGTAAAATTTGGCACATCGTTTTAGAATATAATAAAATTTATTTCCGCAAAACTTGAAATCATTTTATATTTAGGAATTTTATGGACTAAAACCCCCATTCAGGGGGGACATTTGTATGGGACCTATATGAAGTAACAGACCGATCAAAAAGAGTTTTAAAATTATTTGCCGCTGGTATAATCCTTATTAAAATTTCATTATTTCATGCAATCTTTCGCTACAATGTAGTCTTTAATATCATAAGTCTTTAATATCAGAGGATTTTAACAACATTTGGTACTAATTTGTCTTATAATATTTTGAAACTATATGCCAAATTATGGAATGATCGTAGAGATCAAGACTCTCAGAGATCTTATATAATCCCCAATTCCTGCATATTAAAAAAAAATAATTCAGTTTTAATATTTAGTTCTAATAACAATAGTTTTTCTATAACGGGCTGTTTAATAACAAGAAAACTATGATCAGTCAAACATCTTGCGATTTAAATATTTCGTTTTTAATTTAACAAAAAATTATTTTATTGCAGCAACAAAATTGTTGTCAGATTAATAAAAGTAATTCAATAATAAATATGTTGGTAATATATGTTTGTACCGTTAAAGCGATATATACTTTAAGCGGATATATATTTTTAAGTAATCCAGGCGGAATCTGGCCTCTGTCACTGAGAAATTGACTATATTTTTCATTACAAGTCAATACAAAGTTTTACTATTTTTTGTGAAAAAACACAAAATTTAATTTCTAATATTTGACTCCTTTTTTATGTATCCGAATTTTTGCCATTTTTTTTTCATTTCTTTCATTCTCTGGAATTAATTTCTTGCAAAACCCCCTAAAAAATATTAATTATTATATTTTACAATTTCAATAATTTTAATATCATCATTATTGTTCTTAATTCTTTGTTTTAGGAAAATAATATTTGTTATTACAAAATTGTAAAATAAATTATTGAAAATTTATAACATTTTATACATATTTTCAACATTGTTTGGCATGTTGTGATTGTGTGTGTAAAAAACAATTTTATGAATTAAGGATATCCGTTGCTGCTATGTGATTGCATTTGAAATTGTTTTATTTTTTATATATTTTGTAATAAAAATAACATTATTTGTTAAATAAATTAAAAATTCATTTGTTGTTCAAAGTAACAAAAAGATTTAATAAACCTTTTTCTTTTTATTTTTATTATTATTTTTTTGCAATAATATGTTCAGACTAAAATGTCTTGGTCGTGTGTGCAAAAAAAAAAATTGATTAACAGTGGGTGTTAAATTTTATTGAAAAATGAAATCTAAAAAAATCAATGATTCCAATTTTCAATAATAAAAATGAATTGATTTTTTATCTAATTAAAAATTTTACATTTGTTGTGAAATCTATATAGAGTTTTATGCTAGACATTGTTTGTAGGTGTGTTTGATCTGTTTGTTCTTTTTGCCGCATTCAAGTGGGTGTTGTTTTTTTATTTATTTTTTTCCATTTCATGAGCTTTTTTGGCCCTCTGCCAATTGGCTTAATTAAATTAAACAGATTTTTGACTTAGAAACAAATAGAAAAAATTTATTAAAAAAAATAAAAATAAAAGTTGTACAGTTAAAAACATAAACATTTAAATAATGCAACAAAAGTAAGAACAAGTTCGTCTATGCCGAATCTTCAATACTCTCCATCACAAATACGTGTAGGTAAAAACTTTATGTTTCGAACTCACACACTTACAAACGTATACAATATATACTCGTTTTTCGTAACTATAACACAGAAACACTGAATGAGTCATAAAATTAGTTATCATTTTGGCTATAACTTTTTTACTGAACCGATTATGATAATTTTTGAAATGAAAGAGAATTACATAACACTTTATATTATGCTAAAATCTTATTGTAATTTATCGATTTTAACTGAGAGCTTTAAAAAATCCCTTTTTTCTGGAACTGAGAGGTTGTCTCAGATATCGGTCTACATCTATTGATATACAGAGCCAATTTTTTTGATTTTAAATAGGACACTTCTCAGGACTATAATAAATTCTCAGGCCGAGTATAATTGATCTCTGTGTTATTGTGAATGTGAGACAGACGGATATTGCTAAATGATTGACGCAAAAATATACATCATGGTGTCTGAGATGTTTCCCTTTTAGCGTTACACGCGAAGTGACAAAGTTAATATACCCTATTCACCACTTGTGTGGTGGAGGGTATTAATATAATAAAGTTAAAATAAAATAAAAAAATATTTAGTACAAAAATAACGTAAATAATTCCAGAAATGCAAACAATATTTGGCACAAATTCAATGTCATACAAAAGTTATACAAACATATTTTTGATGGTCTAATTTAAGTGAAGGAAAAACTTAAATAAAAAATAATAATAATATTTTTATATGATAAATAAATAAACTAAATATTCTCATAAGAATTCTCATAGAAATATTTTGGCTGCGAATATTAAAAGTTACAGAATGACAAATGGAAAATAACGAAAAATGTCTAAATTAATATAAAATTGTTTGGTTCATTGAAAAATTATTAAAATTAAAAAAAAAAAACAAAAACTGAGAGGACCAATGTTCTTCCGCCCGTCTACTCATATACTGGTTAATAAATTACCAAAAATATATAGACCGATATCTGGTATTTGAAATTTTTATAAATGTTGATTGAATGTCATTCGAATATGAACCAAACAAATTAATATATTTGTAATCAAAAAACAAATTAAATACATTTTTATACAAGCTAAGGTGATTGGATGTTATGAGTTTGTGCAGATGTTTGTAACGGACAGAAAAAAGTGCAACTTATACTTCGACTCAGAATCTCTTTCTAAGTCGATATAACCATGTCTGGCTGACTGGCTATATAAGTTTTCTCGCATGTACAGGTCGAAGTTTTAAAAATATTTGGTACGTGGTTTTATTATATTTCATATGGGCCCCATACAAATTCAGAAAAATGGGATAAATTTCACATAAATGTTAATATACTTTTAAGCATAAATAAGAAACAACAAATTAATCGAGAGTCGTTCATAAATTTTTTGTGGCAGACGTATATAAACAACAATGTAGTGTAGGGTATTGAAAAGTCCGAATTTACCAACTATAATATTTTTACAGGATTAATTCGTAATTCGTTTTGATTTTAAAAATTAAATTGATAAATTTCTTTATTCTGAATTCTAAATTACTAATTTAAATTTCTCCTTCCATTTTAGCCCCGCAACAAGGAACAAGAACAAGAAGTCTTGAACTGGATCTTTGAAGTTTTGGGCGAAAAAGTTCCAGCTGGTCAATATGAAGATATCTTGAAGGATGGTGTTGTCTTGTGTAAATTGATTAACAAATTGGCTCCTGGCTCTGTTAAGAAGATCCAAGAACGTGGTACCAACTTCCAATTGATGGAAAATATTCAAAGATTCCAAGCTGCCATCAAGAAATACGGTGTACCTGAAGAGGAAATCTTCCAAACTGCTGATCTCTTTGAACGTCGCAATATTCCTCAAGTAACCTTGTGTTTGTACTCTTTGGGTCGTACCGTAAGTATTTCTTTAAACCTTTTTCTATTCTAAAAAAAACTCTTAATAATTATTTCAATTTCCCTTAAAGACTCAAAAACACCCTGAATACACCGGTCCTGCTTTGGGTCCCAAGATGGCTGAAAAGAATGAACGCACCTTCACCGAAGAACAATTGCGTGCCCACAATGCTGAACTTAACTTGCAAATGGGTTACAACAAGGGTGCTTCCCAATCTGGTCACGGTGGTTTCGGTAACACCCGCCACATGTAAATCTAACCATTCATTTCTTTATTAATTTAAGTTTTCACTCATTTGTCTTATTATGTTTTTTCTAATGACTTTCATTATAATTTAATTATAATATCATATCATGTTCTTTTTGTCTAATTATTTAGTTTCTTTTTTCTACATTAATTCGTTTTTCCTTCTGTGTTTTTTCTAATTAAGTAAAAAATAAATAAATAAATAAATAAATAAATATTAATATTATAGAAAACAAACTCAATTCTTAACTAGAAAAAACCTGATGTTTAATTTTTTTTTACGAAAAGGCACCTTTTCAAAGGACATGTGTATAAGGTTTGTATGTGTTTATGTTAAATTATATAATATATTAAGATTTTCATGATAGAATGACTGGGCTTAAAGCTAATTTCAACACCTGCACATATTTAGATAAGCCCAATGAATATCAAGGTCAGACTTTAGTTTATTTTCAAACAAATAAACCCGGAGAGAAGGAAAAACCAAACAATAACTGAGTTGTAGACATAAATTGAGAAAAAAAACCGTACACTGGAAAAAATTACAAAAAATGGATCACCAAATTTCTTTTCCGATAAAATTCCAAAAACGAGTTTGGTTTTATTTTGATTTAAATTAATAATAATTTAAGGATACCAATTAATATCTCCTAGTATATTAATTTATTTTGTCATTAATTTAGATACAACACGGAACGAATTAGTAATAGTTTAAATAAAATATTAATCATACGCAATATATGCGAATCATACGTGAATCATTGTCATTGTTATATGCGTTTGGGCCGATGTTTGTAACTTACGGAAAAATGGTTTTGCATCTAAATTTAATATATATACGTATACCCTTCAGAATCACTTTCGTAGTCGATTAAACGGTGATTGGCTCCTCATGTAAACGATGTGCACACCATTGAAGATATTTTGATAAAATTTATAACATTTTATTATTTTGGCACAAGTGCAAAAGTTATTGAAATTGATCAAGTTCAGTTCAGTACTTTAAATAGCTCTCGTATAAATATTCTCCATGAATGCGTCTTTAATCCCATGAAACAGGCAGATATGAATGAATTTTAATTAAAGTTGGTACAAATATATTGTCTTGTATCAGTCCAAATCTACATCTCAAAAAGATCGGACCACAAACGTAGCTATCACACAGACTTTCTTCCGACTTACTTATCACTAAGAAGAGCTTAAGTCTCAAAATTTTAGTCTTGTCATAATAATTTGTACATTTAATATTAATATGACCAGAAAATGCCCTACAAAAATTGTTTCCAAAAATCACACCAAATTACACAAATCCCCTAAATATATATGTAAGTAAGAAGTAAATATTTTATATTTTAGTATTATTTTAAATAGCTCTCTTCAAACATTTACTTATTGGGTGACGCGGATAAGTAATATTCAAAAATTAACATTAATCATAATTTCGAATTCATGTATAAATGTAACTGTCTGATCATCATTACGCATATTAATGGCTTAAACTAGCAACATACTCTCATTCACATTATTGATAAAAAGTGCGTACTAAAATTATTATTATTGGTTCTACAAAGAGTTGAGCATTCGAGACCTGCCGTCAAAGTATTCTAAAAGTATTTTTGCTGCATAATAAAACATATGCTTTAACTGATCTTTCGCAACCTGGTAAAGAACTTCACGTTGCTGTTAAGGATAAGGACACAAAAGCAGTAAAAATTACCAATTGCGGCATGAGAAGCGAATTATTTGTAACAGCGGGCACTACAAATAAGTCATAGAATGTTTACAAATAAAGCTAACTAATTTAATGGTTCGGTGTAGCGAAATGTATATTTCTTACAGATTTCGTTCTAATTTTATAGAGATTATCACTGTTACACCTGGGGAGCTAAGTGATGTTTCGAAATTACGTATTAATTTTTTTATAAGTGTATTCAACGGGTATCAAGAATTTCATATATCATGCGTGTTTTATGTATCTTAAAACGTAAAAATGCATGATATCCTTGATGAAAAAATATATTTTAAACGAAAAATTAAATGTATTCCCTGTGTATTTCAGCCAACCAAACGCATTCTTTTAGCAAACTGAAAAACACCTAGAGAAATAATAACGAAAAATAAATATGGCAAATGATTAGATACACATACACACACGAACACATTGATGAAATAAACAACAGAATGGCCTTAGCAAGAAAAATCCTACAAACGCATATATACATACATACATACATACATACATACGTCCACACATACATACATACATACATACATACATACATACATACATACATACATACATACATACATACAGAAATAAAAAATAACTAATATATATAGAAAATATGTTGAAACATGGTAAAAAATTCACAAAAGTTTAATGCCACACAAAACAAATATTGATAATAACAACAAAAGCAATATGGACTAATAGTAGTAGTTAGTTGTAGTTGTTGTTGTAGCAACAACAGTTTAAGACCAGGTGAATATTTAGAATTTTTTTTATTTATTTACTTAGTTTTTTTCTAAATAAATTTATTATATTTTATATTTTTGTTTTTATATTTACGTATGTATGTACATAAGGAGCGAGACCGAAAAATCATTAAGATACATATATGTAAATAAAATCGAAACCACTAAACTTAAAAATATATTTTTTGTGCTTTCTATCACGAAGAGAAAGTCCATCTGCGTTTAAAAACTATCTCACTTATGGACACCTTTTCTCTTCATTAGCCTTAGCTAAGGAGAATTATTCTCTCTTGTATCCTCAAGGGCTTGTTTATCATAGTGACAAGATGAAAATGCTTTCTATCTTTTTGGCTTTTGAAACTATTTGTGGACCATCCTTTTTAGGATCATGTTTGGTTTTGTTAAAAATAATTAATACTTTTAGTTAGCACTTTTGTCTGGTCACTCATCTTGATAAGATTTACAATAATATCATGTGTTTGACATTACATATGACAAATGGAATCTTTTATAAAGGAGAACTTGATCAAAAAATAATCAAGAGTTTTAATGAGAAACGTGTGTTCAAAATTTTTTCGATCCCAGTCCTTATGTATTTATGTATATACTTAGGTGTATTTGATGCTTATATGTATAGGTAAATTTGTAGATTTTTAGTAGACTTGCATAAATAACATTACTTATTTATATACAAATAAACACATACGCACACATGTGTTTACATATACCCTCACTCACTCACACACGCACTAATACTAATATTTGCCAAAGTGCGTGTATGAATTTGAATGAATTGAAATTGAATGTAAATGATATGAATGGTCACGCAATTCATACAAATACAAATCATTACCAATACCCACTCATTTGTATTTATTTTTACAAAAAAGAGTAGATGTATGCTTATGTATTTTTATGAAAAATATCAAAAATTTATAGTTAAAGTATTTAGTAAATATTAGTTTAATAAACATTAAACACTCAACTAATCGTCCATAAAAAATAACCAGAGACAAAATAATTTTGTCAAAAATTTTTGGTTTTCAATCGAACATTTTTCGACTTTTAAAGAAAACACGATTGAAATAATTGACATTGTTTGTTGTTTAGGAATTTTTAGTTTGAATTTATCTATGGGAAAAACATATTGTTAATGGAAATATGGGTTTTTAGGGAACTTAAAATATCACTCATAAAAAATCCACGATACATATTTAAGAAACGATATCAGAGTTTTTTAATACGTTTATAACATTATTATATTTCTATCAAAGATCTTTAGGTGAAAATGAATATGGTTAAATGATTTGTTACTGAAGTATTATGAGTCATTTTTCTTCAAATTGGTTACATAAATTGAAAAATTTGAATTCAATAAAATTATTTATTATTGTCCTAAGCAGTTTACTATTTAATAGAAGTTAGAGACCGATATCTGAGACAACCTCGTTTTAGACCATAACGTTTGTCGACTTTCTAAAAAGTAGTTATCAGCTGAAAATATAATTTATCTACAACTTATATCCAAGTAAATCTCATTATTATTCCAAGCATCATTAAAATCGATTACTTTAAAAAGTACAAATAAAATCAAATTAAAAAATCAAGTTGCTACAAATTATATATTTTCCATTACCATAAACTCAATTTGAGAATAAGAAATATTAATTTTGTTATTCCGCGTGTAATACAAAGAAGAACTTAGCATATTTTTGAATCACATTAAAACCCCAATGTATAACATCCGTCTTTGAGACCATCTGTTGTGACCATCAAGTTTGGCTTAGAAAAAAATATCTAAATCTTAGGATGATTCAGATCAAATTTCAGTAAATGTGATCTGAGGGAAATCTTAAAACATTTATTCATGCTGGTTCGGATATTAATTCCGAAAACATTAATGTTCCTGACAATGTAGCAGAAGAGCCGGTATTGCCTGTATTGACTCCAAAATGATTTTTTCTTAAATAATTTTGTAGTTTTGAGGAATTTTAATAAAATTTTATAGCTGAGGTGTTTAGAAGATTTCACTTCAAGGGCATTATGTGTTCTTCCAAAGTTGTACAGTAGAAAATTACAAAGTTCGAAACTTCTTCTCCAACCTAAATTCAGAAAAAAATCATAAAACGAGGCGTGTATTAAACCTTTCCCCCTAACCCTGTCCATTCTACATTTTTCCAGTGAAACCTTTTAATAGAAATGATAAAATTTTTAAAAATGGTCTATAACTTTTTATAGGTCTCATACAAGACCAAATTAAAAACATTAGTTTTGTGTGCCTAAATATAAAATAAAGTGTTGGTATTTTGATAACATTGATCATATATTTAAGTATTATATAATCAGAAAATAAAGTTCGACTATTTCTATAAAATGGTTCATATGTTCCTGTAACCCTCCACTACATTGAACATTTTAGTGAAAATATAATTCTATTTAATATAGTAAATGAACTGTTCAGTCAAAGTGACGTGAAATTGCAAGATCGCAGAAAAGTATATAAATTATAAAAAATGGTAAATTATTTGAAAATTTAAGACCCATTTTGACTAGTATGAACCATTACTGTAACAGAAAAAATTTTATTAGAAACAAAATTTGTATAATCCTTCAATTAAATTTTAAAGTACATATAAAGTCGCCTTTGATCTAAAATTGCTTCCACTTGTATTCTGTTTTTTTTTCGATTCCAGTTCATTAAATAACAACTTCAACTAAATACACTAAAAATATCAACTGCAACAACATCAATTTAACATAATGCATTATATTCATAAATGCACTCATTAGTTGAAGTACTTTAGAAATTAAACACAACATAAGAGACTGAATGTATGGATGTACATATTTATTTATTTATTTATTTATTTATTTATTTATTTACAAATTGTATTTATATAAATTATTTTCTCTTTTGTTATTATTTTTATAGTTGTAGAGCACACAATGTGCAAGTTGGTCGGTCATTCATATAATTTGTCAGTCGCCTGCACATACTCCCTCATACAGTCTGATATTTAGTCAGTCATTTATTTTTAACTTTTTTTTCATTTGTTTTAAATTATTTTAAAATTGTTTATCTCTTTCTCTCTCTCTTTATATGTTAGTGTTCTTGTGTAAGTATGTGTGTTGCAGAAGTCTGTTCATTCATAATAATGAATAACTTTATATAAATGCTGAGGGATGAGAGGAGGGGAAACAGATTGTGGAGGTGTAGGAATACGCAAGTATGTAATGGTATAGAAAATTTCTTTATCAAGAATAATTTTATAATTGTGTACAGTTATATGTTTGTGTGTGTTATAAAACAATTTTGTGCTTATCGAAGTCAATATGATTTTGAACAATTTTTTAATGTGACGGATGTTTGTGTGTATTTAATTTTGTTCCCCTTCTATTCATGTTTTATTTATTGAATTTTATTTATGTTTACTTTTCATTTTTGATGTACACATACATACATACATACATACATACATACATACATACATACATACATACATACATACAAAAATGAAATATTAGATATTTTCATATAGATACACACATACACATAAACGCTATTTGTATTTTTAATTTAATTTTGTTCATTTTTCTTTCAGTTTTTTGTTGTTTGATTTGTAAACATAATTTTTTGATGAATTATTTTATTTTGAAAATGGTATCAATTACAAAGCGCTCATGAAATAGTGTCTTTTTTCAGATAAATACATGTAATAATAAAAGCGCAAAGAATCATTTAAAAGTGATGTCAATTGTTAAGAAATGAAAAAACGCTTTAAAAAATTATATTATAAAAAAAGCTTCCCTTTAATACAGAAAACATTTTAATATAAATTCTAAAGTTATTTTAGATGGTTTTCAAATTTGTCATGTTTTTCATCAGTTTACATAGACAGTTTTGATAAATATGTTTGTATGTAAAGTAAATAAATATATGAATATAAAAATATAAATATATACAAATTAATTTGGCGTTTAAAATAACAAAATGTATTGATAGCTTTGTTGACATTGACAATTGTTGATTTTAAATGTCTTTCTGTTTATTCAAGGGATCGTGTATATTTTTCAATTTACTCTATTTATTGTTAGACACATACATATGTACATAACTTCTCAAAGTGGTTCCAAAATAAATTATTATACAAAAAAAAAAAAAAAAATTAAGTAAAATCAATATTGAACATACTTGATCTCAGAAAATATTAATTTTTAATGCAGTTTTAATTAAACGCTTTTAAGTTTTAATTAAACGTACAGATTTGAATCTTTCAATATTAATTTATAAAATTAGACAGCGAGAACTTTTAAAATTACTTTTAAATAGAATTACTTCATGTAGGAAAATTTTCAAAAAGCTTTAATTATTGTGAAACAATATTGAATTAACATTATTAATTGCATGAAGTTGATTGCTTTTTTCTGTGTGCTGCAAACTCAGCACTTTGAAATTTATTTTAAGTTGATTGGTATACTTAAAAATGGGTACAACAACTTTTTTGTCTCTATGTTACAAATACCAATCCCCCATGCCCAATTCCAAAATTGCATCGTCTTAATATTCGATAACAAAAATTTCAGTTTTAGGGGGATACTGGTATACCGTGTCTAACCTGCGATTTTTTAATATAATTGTCTCAATACCAAAAAATCGGATTTTTTTATAAAGCACTTTATGTAGTGAAATAACAAACAAGTTTACAATCGATATATGATATATCTTAAGTTCGTTCACCAAAATAAAAAAATAAATAAAAATTAAAAAAAAAAAATTAAAATGCTAAATTCGGCTCTTTTACATAATGGAAATATGTAAGTATGAAGATTTTGTAGTATAAGCCCGATTCCGCAAAAAGGCAAATATGAAAACGAAACTGGAATATGGTAATATATTCCTGAAATTCCCTATAACATTTTTTCAACTGATCCGATTATGATAATTTTTGATAATATAATTTAGCAGTGATGAATTATGAATTGATTCTATATCAATGCATTTAGCTTTAATTGCAAAATTTTGAAAAGTTATTCTTCTCTATATAAATGTCTATAACTTTTTCCTACTGCTCATCTTATACTCAAACTGCATATCTTATATCATGAACCAAACTTCAAAAAGTTTAGATATATTTCTTAACATGTTTGGTTTACAGCAGGGTCTTGTCGTGAAAACATTGAGAAACTTTTAAAATAAGTTTTAAATATTTTAAAATCAATTCAATTATTCAATAATGCTAATACTTAATCTACCTAAGTAATCACAGTGTTTATTAATATGCAGATATAATTTTTTAATTTTATCAAAAATTTAAAAAAATCTAGATTTAATGCGACAATATATATATTTAAAAAGTGATTCTCTTACAATTTCATAAGCAAAACTGTAAAAATGTAATTTTTCCGCTTTCACGTTCAATTTATAAAATTTCCTAATTAATTTTAAATAAACACGTAACTAATTATGTTGTAAATACTAACTAATGTGGAAAATTGTTAACTAAATTATTTCAAATGAATATTGAGTTTTAATGAATTTTAGATAAACTCTATTTAACATTGATAAAATAACAGAATGATAAAAATCTATTTATTCGAATGCAAATGTAAAAGGGAGATTTATGAAATTTATAGATTTGACAAAATA
This sequence comes from Cochliomyia hominivorax, assembly GCA_004302925.2. Taxonomy (NCBI): domain Eukaryota; kingdom Metazoa; phylum Arthropoda; class Insecta; order Diptera; family Calliphoridae; genus Cochliomyia; species Cochliomyia hominivorax. The sequence goes on along the minus strand of PYHX02000467.1, from coordinate 3,054,230 downwards.
ACGATATCGAAATAGAAACTATTAAATTTATTTTTTCATGTGAAAATATTTCATTTACTCTTTAAAAATGTTAATAAACTCATCAATGTTTAGAATTAGACTACATTCAGATGAATAGAAAAACTACACACACTTTTTTGTACATCCCAGCAGTTGTTGTCGCCTACATCGAACTACTCATCTGAGTGTCTAAAATGGTACACAACTGTGTACGGTTCAAGACATTGTAGCTTATAATCATTTTGTAATGGTGGGACCCAAAGCCTTTATTGTATCCTTGCAGTAATACTTAGTGAGACATACACAAAATTTCTTACAGTTTCCCTGCGATAAACTTGATGGCGGTAAAATTGTCAAAAAGGGAATTTTGTTGTATTTATAGGTCCAATGTTCTCCAAAAAACTGTAGGACTGTAAGGACTGAGAATGTTAAATTCTTTACACACGTTTTTCATTAAAACTTTTTAATCCATGTTTAATGTACTTAATTTATTAAATATTTCCAACAACACTCTAAGTGGTCCTACAAAAATTTGGCCAAGTATTAAAAGGTCTGCCTGTTGCCAATGTTACTAAACAGTACTGCGAGAACTTGTCTGTTAATAGAAAACCTAGTTCCTGTAAAAAGTGTGGTCTGAATGATGTTCCTTAATACAAAAAAGTGAAAACATTTTCAAACGGGCTCCCAACATATCCAGAAGGAAAGCAGATCTATATGAATTCTGCTTAAATCAAGAGGCCGAAAACGGAACACGGAAATAGAAGTAAAGTTTTTTTTTTAATATTCTTGCAACATTATTGATGACGAAACATATGTTCTTGGAAACTTCACAAATTCCTGCTCGAAAATTTTATTTTGCTGATGTTCGAGGAAATGTTGAAGAAAAGTTTTAGACGTTAAAGCAGACAAAATTTCCCTAAAAGATCTTGGTGTGCCAAGCTATATGCAGTTGCGACAAAAGAAGTTAATCATTTGTTACAATGGGACCGCTTACATTCATGAGACTTCATAACATGTCCACTTATTTTTGTTTGTCTTGGCATTATGTCACTATGGTAAATAAACGTTTTAGTGATATAAGAAAAGTAATCTGGTATTTGTACAAATAAAGCCATTGGAGAGATATTGGGATCTTGTTAAAAGGAGATTTGAAGAGCATAAAAAAGTGTCCAAAGGAGTGGTAGATTTAAAGTTAATGGTTCAAAATTTTATCACAAGTGATCGAAAATATAAAAATATTTTTTTTATAAATTGTAATAATTATTTTTTTATTAAGTTTTTATTAACATAAATGTATATTAATAATATTTCGATCTCACTCTTGTATTTCGACAGATATAAATATGTATCCGTTGATTAACATTCATAATTGAATGCATTCATTTGTAAAATTAAATTTAAAGTAACAAAAACGAATTTAATCATTAAAAATATTTTTTTTATCAAAACATGAACGTACATATATTCACATATACATATAAACATATTCACAAAATATTATTAATTTAGTGAAACTGAAAAAAGTTAACAAAAACTTAAAAGAAAATAAAAAATTGAAAAAAACTTTTAACGCTAAAAATTAAAAAAAAATCATCTAAAAAAGAATAAATTAAATTTTATTGGTTACAATAAATTTAATTAAAGTATTGATTAATATAATTTTAAACTAAATAAACTACTCACTTTTTATAAATGGAGTATATTTAAATCCTTTAATAACCTCAAAATTTTGGTTAAATAGATAAAAAAATAAATTTACAAAATCATTTCAGTTGAGTAGAATAAAGAAAATTAAATTATGAAAACAGTCAGTATGTATTTTTGTATAAAAAAAGTAAAATGTGATATTTTCATATTTTCTCACGTAGATACATTTTAATTAATATGATACTCATGAGATCAGATGTGAATAAGATTTATTTTTGGCTTAAAATCTCAGTTGTAAATAAATTCTCTTTTGGTTTTTCTAACAAATCTTTATTAAGAAGTTAAAGGTGTGAAAATAAATTATGTTTCATTTCCACTGAAAAAGATATTTTAGATAAATGAAGTTGATACAAGTAACACTTAAATGCAAAAGTGTGATACATATAGTTATACCAAAAAAATCTAACTTCCATAAGACACCATCACCGGAAAAATATAAGAAAAACTTTCTTTAAATGTCGGAAAGGTCTTATTGATATGAACTTAAAACTAACCTTTAACAAGTTATCTTAATTAAGATCATATTATTTATACTACAATTCCAAGAATATTACAAATAATTATCTGCATTATCAACTTTTCCAAGAATTAAAAATATTCATACAAAATCTTCCAATACATTTTCTAGCAGGTAAAACTGTGATTATGTTTGTTAAATGCTTGAAATTTAATAGCAAAAAACGAGGCCAAAATGCAAAATCAATGCAATCAATATCGTATGAATAACAGTGAAAATAAAGTAAAATAAACGGAAAAACGCTAAAAATGTTAAATTCCTTCATTTCTGTATTTATTAAATGTAACACAAACATAAAAACACCCATTTATATTCATTATGTATACAAAAAGGAGGTATGAAGGCATGTTAGTGTGTATGTAAACACACACTCTCTCACGCACACACACACACACCAACATGCGTTAGGGAATGTGTTAAAATGTTACAAAAGTCAATGCCTTTAAACTATTTGTACGACCGAATTGGATTGAATATATGTGTGTGCATGTGTGTATGTATTTGAATTCAGTTTGAAAGTTTTTAACAGAGTTTTACCGTTGTCTGTATATATAAAAGTGTGTTCACTTAGTTATGTATTTATTTATGTATGTAAGTATGTCGGTTGCTACTTGTTACTAAAATGTTTAGAAGAACTCGTTTGTTTAGTTGCAACAAAAAAATCATATCAAATAAAGTTTTATATATATTTTTTTCTTTACTCTATTATTTTTATTGTAATTTTTGGTTTTGGTTGATATGTAGGTACCTCTGTATGTATGTTGGTAAGTCTGTATGTATGTATGTATGTATGTATGTATGTATGTATGTATGTATGTATGTATGTATGTTTTCATAACTGAATATATTATTGAATGGTTAGCAAAGTGGAATACTTTTAAGTTTAACATTTTATCTATATAAAATTTATGTTCTTAAATTTATACAAGGTAAGGAAGATCGGAGAAAAAAATTGTATTTTCGGATTATATTCCATGTTTAAGTTCATACAATGAACAACAAGTAAGAATATTATATTCGGCTATGCCGAAACATCCTGTTTCCATCACGATTACTTGGGAAATAATTGTAGGAACATTAAAAATTCCACTTGTAAGGAGATACCTCATCCTGAGCCCTGTAGGGAAATTATGCAGGTATACATTTCATTAAATTTCCTGTAAAAATTTCAGAAATATGTGATATTAAAAATTTTGGTTAAAAGGGTAAATAATCATGCCCTTTCTAGAATTTTGTCAGACATTAAAATTATGTTATTATGACTTTATCTACATGCCGAATTTCGAGAAATCAGCCCGTATTCCTTAGCCTATAATAATGTTGATAAAATCACTTTTTTCCGGGCGCTCAAAGTTTTTGTAGATGTGAGCATGCCAATACCAGACAAACAAACACACAGATGTAGCCAAATTGATTCACATTTAGTGGGATTTTAGATGATTCATTCGTCGTGTTACTAACGGAATTACAAAGTGGACGATCCAGATTCAGTAAAAATTTTCATAAGAGTGGGTTCCGAAAGAAGAGACCTTATGATTAGATTATATCATACAGTTTAAAATATATTTAGTTTAAAAATCTTAATATTTTTTTGTTCACCGATTTGTGTGATAAAAAAAATGAAAATCGATTGTAAAATTAAAATTAAAACTAATGTCTCTTAGAGAATTGATTGATAAAAAAATCAATTTCAATGACTTAAAAGCTATGACTTCCATGAGATATTTATTGAATGCAACTTTAAAAAAATATGATTAGACTTTTCTGAAGGTGTTTGAACTTACCACGAACCTCCAATCATGTTATGTTTAAAAAATTTCGGATTAAATATTAAAATACATATTCCGATAGGGTATTTTTGTGGGAGATCTCTAAAAAATTTCTGAGTAAACATGACAAATTTCAATATCCAATACAATATTAACCAAATTTTATCAAGTTATGTAAAAAATTGCGAACTGTAGTTTGTTTACAACATTTACATAGGCAGCTAGCGGTCAGATAAATATACGGGTATACATCGTTAATACGACTCAGAAAATATAATTTCTTAATATATTTTCTTTGTTGTTACACATATGAAAAATTTAAGGCCATTGAAGTAATTTTCAGAAGTGGAACCAAAAAGTGTTAGTGGAGATGCAAAAGTGTATTTATATTTTAAATTAAAGACTGTATAAATACAGTCTAATCTACTAGCAGCGGAACGCTAAGTTGGACACATCAAGACACAAAATAATTGATTGTATTTTGTTGTATTTTAACAGATTTAAATTTGAGATTATTATGTTGGACCAGACCCACAAATAATAGAGATCTTCTCTTATAGTTTCTGCTCTCTGATTTGGAACAAAACGCAAAAAAAATTATCATTGGATACACTTTGCACATTACGATATTCACAGAGCCCACCATAAGATTTGAAATGCTTCTTTTTATTCATCTGTATAAATATTGTCATACTGTTTTTTTTTTTACTCCACTTACTTTACTTAAAATGATTGAGAAGAATAATTTAAGCACCCATCTGTTTGTATGGCTGTTGTATATATGTATGTATGTATGTATGTATGTATGTATGTATGTATGTATGTATGTATGTATGTATGTATGTCTTACTGTCTGTCTATCTGTTTATCTATCAGTCCTCTAATCAGTACTTGGTACGTTCATATACCAAATAATGGTCAAACTTTGGAAAAATCGGATTAGAAGTTATAAAACGATATCTGAGATAACCTCAAAATTCATATAGAACCTTTGAAATTTTCCAATTCCACTTTTACACCATAGTGACATGAAAAATATATCTGTTAAAAAATGCTTACACTAATACTAATAAATATCTAAGATTGAATTGTTGTAAGTATAAAATAAAAGTTATAACAGGTATTAAACGAGTTTAAGTATAAGTATAACCTCAATACTCACTCATACAAACAGAATACAGACAAGATAGATTATATTTGTTCGTGTTATATTTGTGTTAGTATAAATATGTAAAAAAATACGTGTACGTGTTAAATAAAATGTTTGTTCTTCATTATCAATTTAATCAGCACAAATATCTGTTATAAATGTTGGTGTAACTGTTTTAGTGATTTATATTCATTTCTTATATTATTTCTTCTCTTAATACTTTTTCTGAGTTTTTTTCTCGTTGTTTTATTTTCGTTGTATTTAAAGATTTTGAGAAAAAATCTTTTCTGAAAAAAAAAGAAATCAGTTTGAATTATGTGTAAAGTTTGTTTACATGTTGAAAAAAAATAAAAAATTAAAAAAGTAAACAAAAAGGACTTGTGTAATCTAGAAGAGATTAAGTAGTTAAATTTAGGCAATTTGTGTTATTTTACAACAGTGGTTTCAGAGATCAAAACTGATAATTAACACTGTAAAATGTTCAAAATAATTCTTTTAATTATAATGTTTTCTTGTTGTTCTAGAAATGGATTTAATGCAGGAATAAAATATATCGCATACATTGTTTTTGGCTATATTTATATTGATAATTAAAGTCTTTATGTAGATAAATAAAATATAATAAAATTTATTTTAATATAGTGTCCTAATATCAATTTATATATAAAATTTAATATTCTGATATTCACAAAACCTTATTTTCTATTAAATTTGAAAATTTCTTTGTCTCTTTTCATAGATTAAGTTTTTTTGATGTTGTAGAAAAGCAATATAAAACAACGTAATTTAATTTTCACCAAAAATGTGAAAAATTTTTAATAACAAACGATTTACAACATTATATTAATCTTATTCGAATCATAGATACCCTGCGTTTTAAGAAAAGTATCAGACACGTTTATTGTATTAGAGCATTCGGCTTCCAATAACTTTGCAAATTATACCCTTGCAAAGTACCCGATTTATTCTAATTAGTATTTTGAAAATATGATGACATATTGTAAGTAATATTGCTTCCATTTTATTTCAATGTGCTTTTTCCTTATTAGGTAGGAAAAGGGCAACACCACAAATGGTGATGAGGGTACATTATCCTTGCCATTCCTGAAAAAGAACCATCTGAGACCCAAAAGAGGACTTGAGGGAGTAGTACTCTCCAAACGAAACATTTAACACTTAGCACATGGATTGATTGAATATTTTCAAGTTTCGGCATAGCCGATTACAGATTTTGTTTTGTTTTTATATCTTTATTAAAAATGTTTTAAAAAAATTTTTTTAATAAAACATTTAAATTTTTCACTTAAAATTTAATCATTCTCTAAAACTTAAATTTTTCTCCAAATATTTTATTTTTCACCCAAAATAAAATATTACAAATTTGTCTACATTTTTGAAGCTGCTTGTCAAAGGAATGACAAGCAGCACATTCATAAGGTGTCGTCTTCCTTTCTAAACAGATTTCTTTTACTTTATTTCTTTCTTATGAATTTTGGAATTGAAAGTATTAACGCAATTTTTAATATAATAATTTCAGACTCCTAAAACGAAGACATTCCATTCTTGGCCCTTTTGACAAGAAGAAAGCAAAAGCTTTATCTCGTAGTGAAATATTAAAATGAATTTGTAATGCATTTTTCAATGCCAATTTATTACTTCTCTAGAGATGAGTACTTATAACGACACTTTCAACAGATAGAATATTTGTAAGTAAATTAGTTTTTGGCGTTTAGAACTTCATTTAGATATCTTTCAATTACTTGTGCTTGGAACAATTACGGAAAAGCAATGTAAATATAATTAGATCCTCGTAAATATCATAATATTTCCATAACACCGATTGGAGACCGATTGATCCATTTAAAAACAAAAACCACACTTAAGTTCTTCTTGGTGTTACATGCAGCATTATAAACTTATTATACCTTTACAGATAATGTAGGCTGTACAAAAAATTGTAATTTTGACTCTAATAGCACTTCTAACCACTTTGTATTAAATTTTTGCCAATTTTAGTTTCTTTTGTTTCCATTTGCAACGTTGCACTCATCACAAACACCCAGTTGTGCGAAAAGTTAAAGCCATAAATTTTCTATAACAGTTTTCAAATATTATGACGACTCCTTTTTTTTTGTAATATTTTCTTATAGTTTTTTATTCTTTTCTTTGTCGGTATTAAATTTTATGTTAAATTTATGTCTTCCCACTCTCTCTTTGTCCCTCTGTCTCTTTCTTTAAATACATGCAAAAATTATGAAAGCTGTTGACATCGTTATAATAAAAAGCATTTTGGAATTTTTCACAATTAAAGTGAGATTTCTATTCCTCTCTTACTTGGTATTTCCTTCTCCCCTTTTAAAGTGAAAAGTGTGAATTTAAATTGATAAAAACTTAATTCCTTCAAAAAAAGAGCGTTTTATTTGTGTAAAGACAGACAATGATTCCATTCAACACCTTTTTTATTAGATAGTTTTTGAATATATATTTAAATGTATTAGTATGTATGTGAGTAAGTGTGTGTTAATATTTGATTGTGTTTGTGGTTTAATGAATCTATTTCATTTTATTTGATTTTTTCCATTTTGTTGTCTAATTCTTTTGGGAATATATGTGTGTTTGTGTGTGTGAGTGCGCCTGAGTGAGTGGTTTAGACAGTGCAAATATTTACGTGTGAGTTTAAATTTATTTTTTTCTTTTCCTTTGTTAGTTGGTGGCATTTAAAAATTTTAATTAAAATTTCTAAATTTTAAAATCCCAATTTTTATTACATTTTAGTTTAAGTTAACAATTTTGTTAGTAAAAAAGCATAAAAATTAGAATTTAACAAGATTAAGAAACTTAAGTTTTGTTTTAATTAAAATATAAGTTTTTTTAATTCAAATAAGTGACTACGGTTTTTAACACTTTAAGCAGTTTATTAACATAAATTTTTTTAATTTATTAAATTTTAAAAATAACTTTGACAATTAAATAAACAAATTAAACTATAAGAATTAAATGTTTTATAATGAGTTAGAGTTAGATCGAAAAATTCTTAACACGCTTTTTTCATAAAATTTTTGATAAAATTATTATTTGATTCCTGTTCTAATCAAGTTATCTTTGCAAAACACTGTTATTATGTGAAACAAATGAATGAATTTTTAATCTGATTAAAATGAGTGACAAGAAAAGCGTGCATAATATAATTATTTAATACTTTTAACAAAAACCTAATTCGAACTGCAAAAAGTTGGCCAAACTGTTTCCAATTGTATGTTGCTGATGCTCAAGGGAATGTTGATGAATAGTTCAGGACCCAGAAATAAACAAAATTTTTTAGAAAATCCTTATTATGACAAGCAGTAATCAGGTACGCCAAAAGAATCCAATGATTTACATCAAGAAATGTTCACAAAAAAGGCTGCTCCAATTCATAAGACTTCATAATGTATCCAAAACAATAATTATAAGACAAATCTTCCAAACTTCCCGAAAGTTTGAAGAGAATAAAACAAGGTGTCAGAAATTCATCTCTTGTGATTAAATCTATAAAAAATATTTTGCTATATCCTCCACAACCATATCATTTATATATAATCTTAATCATTTATATATAATCTTTCATCAAATCAAAATCAGAGTTGATTTTGCCTTGTCTATCTGTATGTCTGTATGTTTTTCTGTCTGTTCGTGTGTACGTCTGTTGTTGGCACGATCACATCCATAATAATCGACAAAGCTTAATGAAATTTTGAATAGATATAGACCGATATCATAGGTAACCTCTAAGTTTAAAATAAGTTCAGTTGGTTATAGCAAAAAAATAAAAAATTTTATGACTTGTTAAGTATTCCTTCGTATTTTTGTGTAAACTATTATATAATGAATGAATTTATGAGTGTATATGGTAATAATAACTTAAATAAAGTAAAAAATTAAGTGGTTTTGTTTTTATTAACATTAATCTATGTAAAGAATCACTCCATAATTTATTATGGAGTGAGATTTGGATTTTGTTTATAAATTTTTATAAAACTAAAAAGAATATTTCAAATATTTTTGTATTTTCTAATTTCACTTTTACAAAAATAATTGAAATTTTGTGTCATATTTAAGTTTTTTGCACATTCACACTTTTCCATTTGATGCAAAATATTTTTTATTTTATTTTCTATTTTTTCATTTGTTTATCAACCTTCAGCTGTCATAAAACATTTGTTTTCATATTGTGTTTTTGTAGGTCTACGATTCTATAGCAACGCGGATACATTTTTAGTTCATGATTGGCAGCATGTTGTTCTAGTTTTTAGTTGCAGCAACATAAACAAAAAAATCTCGTGTAGACTTTGATTTTTTTGTAACCCTACAACAATCTGCACATACATATAACTATCAACTAGTGCCCGGTACGGTTTGCTATCTATAGTTGAAAATTTACTTTTTATTATGCAGAAGAAAAAATTCACAGGGACACTCGAGGAATTATTTTCAAAAAAGATAATCCAATCGCATTGAAGCAAACATACTTTACTATACTCTGCAGTATATCTTTTTGAGAAATGCTGATCTTGTATTTCTAAAGTCTGTTTCGATCTAACTGACTGTAATTCTTTGAAACAATTTTTTTTATTTTGAATAAAATCAAATATTAGTAGAAGTCAAATTGTTGATTAAACCGAATTTTTAATTCTCCACACCATGATTCGCTAATGAAAATGAAACATACTTAAAAAATATTTCCATGTACTCATATACATAAAATACTTATGACATTTGAGATGACTTTCGGTAGTGGGGGTAATATGATGACTATAGGATTTAGACAAATCTGAAATTATTATTCCTTTCTGATCAATATCAGCTATTTATGGTGATATTGGACATAAAAGAATGCCTTATTTATACACCTTCTATACGGAGAGGAAAAATATTAAATTGAAATTTTTAAAGGAAAGCTTTCTTCGAATTGTAATCTTGGGTATTTCGAAATGTATTTTTTCTAAGATAAAATTAAAAAACATAATTGCAACGAAAATAAATTTTTATTTTTTTTTTTTTTCGAAAAATTAATTAAAGAAATATAAGATTTCAAGTAACTTTTCAACGATTCTACCTAACTGCGTACATTGACACTTTATATAATTAGTTAACTGATTCTAGGATCTCTTCAGGGGACAAGTGGACAGAGCTAAATCAAAGCAAATTTAGATCTTCACTATCCAGTTGAGGGCAAAGGAGACTATTTTCTCTTATCAAGTTTAGAATAAAACTCGCAAATTCAAATTAGATATATGTTGTTTGCTGGGTTTTCTGAAGTTTTATATATTTTATGCAGTTATTACATACAACAATATTTTATGCCATAAAAGTTTTACACAATAATAAATTCCCATAAGGTATTTTCTTTCTTCACCTGTATTTTTCTTACATCTCCTACCGTTTATGTTTGTTGCAAAATTTTATATTTTATCAAGACTTTATGTGTATGTGTCTGCTTATTTTTGTATTAGTTACAGAAAATTGGTAAACGTTTGTTTAATGTTTTAAATCTCTCATTTTTATTATATTTCTTCACCAGTGTTGCAAACAGTCTACCAACTGAAGCTGTACTGTGTCAACACTTATCTATAATAAAGTTGATGTATCCTACAGTGTGTTAGAAACAGTGATGAAGGAACATTTGAACTAGAGTGTTAGTTTATTAAATCCTAAGAATGAGTTTTTTATATTCCCAAAATTATTTAATTTTATAATATTTTGAAAAATCTATAATTTTCTACAAATTTTATTGATAATATTTACATATATTTTTTCAAGTTTTGTTCGCCACTGCTCTTCACAAAGTAACAAAAATGATGATTATGCATTTTAGTAAAGTAAATATAGATACATATATGTTTAGACATATAATATATATATAATACACACACACACATATATCTATTTATGTAATGCAGTAGAGTAACTCTTCTATATAGAACTTAGTATTTGTAAATGTATTTTGCACGTGTTTATATTATGTACATATGAATCTGATAGTAAATGTATTCGTATTATAAACCAGGGGAGAGCAAAAAAAAAGATTTTAAAGGAAAACATTTTAAATTTGAATCTTTTGTATATAAATGTCCATTTATTTGACATATATAACAATGCGAAATATATAAAATGAGTCAATTTTTATATATGTTTTTATAACAATTTTCTATTACTTCATTTTAAAATTTACATTTTAATCAAAGTAATTAAAATTAAGTGAAAAGATATTTGCGATCAATGTTTGAAATAGTAACAATATAATTTAAGAAAAGCATACACACATTTACGCACGAGCAGACCCGTGTGATAATTTGAAACTGTTTCATACACGCACAGATATAGACAATATATAAAAGTTTTTCCTAAATACTATACGGAACACTTAATGAGCTATAAAATTATTTACAATTTTGGCCATAATTTTTAAAATGAACTGATTTTGATGTCTTTTAGAATGACTATTGGAGTACACGTAGCTTCATATTGTGACAAATTTTCGTTCTAATTTGTTGATTTATAATTGACAAGTTTACGAAAATTATTTGCTGGAACTTAGAGGTTGTCTCAGATATAGGTCTATATCTTTTTATATTCCAAACCAGTTATTATGATTTTAAATTCAGTATATATATAAGATATAATAATCTTTCGATATTATGTTATAAAGTTATACAACATTATTTTTTTAATTACTTCTTAGTGATAAAATTTCAAGGAAATGTGAAACAATGTTGATTTAACATTTTTATCTATGAAGCAAAATTTTAAATGCATAAATGTTAAAGTAACATAGAAAAAATCACCCATTGAGAAATTATAATCAATTTTCTGAACACATATTGAACTGGTTATAAAAGTTTATTTCTTATGAATTATGATCATAATGATGATATGTCTCCTATAAAACGAATTTAGTTGAAAATAAAATTATATCGAATTGTTTTTAGTATTGTGTTTTGAAATGACACAATTCTGGTTCAGTTCAGCGGATTTTGAAAAAACAAAAATTTTCTTAATTTTGATATATTGAAACTCAGTAACCCATAATATAACAAAAATTGTCTCAAAATCTTGCAATTTTTTTAATTTCTATATTTCTTTCAGATATTTCTATGTATGTTTTCTGTTATAAGTAACTACATCCAGGGGCCAGCATCCATCCATCTCTGTTTAGATGCCATCAACTATGATGAATGTGCGCTACATGTTGTAATGCATCAAAATCCCCTTCGGTACTTATTTTTGCCTCACATGTGTGTATAAACGTGTGTGCATATAAAGGAATACAATGGTTTTTGGTAACAATTCTTCCGCAGCAATAATGAAGAGTTGTATAAGAGTGCCAAAAGGGTTTAAAAGAAAAAACGCAACATAATCATTGAGCGAAATAAAGTAAATAACGTTTAATTTGTAACAGACATTATAGCAAATACCCAGGTGAAGTAGAAAAACTTACAACAATTTATTTTAAATTTCTCCCTAAAAATCTACAAAAATAAGGTTTTTGTTAATAAACTTTTACTAGTTTAATATTAAGTTCTAGCAAATGATTTATTATCAAAATTTAAATTATTTTAAAATGTTAAAAAGTTAAAAAAGTGTAAAAATTAACACTTTGAAAGTGAATATTATTTGACACTAAAAAAAATAAAACTATTTTAATTTTATTTCATTCTTTGCAGGTTTCCGGTTACAAACGTTTTGAATTTTTCTTTCGTTTTTATCTTTTATTCTTATTTAAAGTGAACAAATGTTCAGTTTTCCACTTGATTTCATTTCCTTTTTAGCCATTTGAAGTTTTGTTGTCTCAACATTAGCGTGTGTTTATAATTGTTTTATTTATTTTGTTCAGTTCATTTGTTCTCTTCTCTTTACAACTTTTGACAGGTATTTATACCCTACACAAAATGAATTGTGCTACACCCACTTTTAATTGTACCGGTCAATACGAAACTACTTTTTGAGCTGATGAATTGATGTTCATTTGTTAATTGATTTTTCAATCTGTCGATCGTTCCATTAGCTGTTCCAGAACGCTACATATCTTAGTTTTTCAAGTATTTGGTGATCTATTTAAAACTAGGCCGTATTCATAAAAAATAAGGATAATGGAGGTTCAATTAGGATTTAAGTAAGAAAATGTTATTTTTTAAAATTTTAGGAGGATTGTTACATTATCATTCATATAGATAAACTACTATAAATGATATCGGACCATAATTTTTTTGTTGGCCAAGTATGACCTTGGAAAACACCTCTTTTTATTACATACTGGGATATATGTATATCTGCAGCATCTGAACAGCCGGTTGGATTTTCATGAAACTTAACATGTTAACGGAATATATCGTTACAATTTTTCGTGTTGAGACTACATAGTGGGTTAATAGAATTCTCATCAAGTTTTAAAATTTGTTTTACCATCTAATTGATCTCGGAGAGACAATTAAACAACACGTTTTAATGTGCTACTTAATTCTTCTTTTTGTCAAATTATTTTGGTTAAACATTTCTATACTTCAAATTAACAATATATTGAGCCAGTGTTTTTATAATGTATCCGCATATTTTCAGCCGATCTTCTAATAGATTCCTTGCTTAGATAAAATAGCTATATTAACCTATCAAATTGAACAATTAAAAATGTTGTCGAATCTAGAAAGCTAACACGTTCTATTACGTATGGAGTTCCACAAAAAAAAAGATGTGCTAAATTAAACGAGGATCCGTCCATTGATTCTTATAGCTCACATTTATGTGGGTGTCGTAATAATATTTGGTAAAATTGAGATAAAGCCGATGTGCGAAATTACAAGAGGGTTTGTCTATAATTTTTTTCTAGCTCCCATATAACTCTTAAAAAAATATTTTTCAAATGCAGACTTAAGCATAAATTAAAAAATAAGTTATACATCGGACTTGACCGACTATAACATTTGTACTGGTTTTACTATAACTTTTTTTCTACTATTCGAATTTGTTGAATTTTAGAATTATAGTGGGATGTATTTAAATATAAATTAAAGTTGAACTTGATTTTAATCTGATCATACGAAAAACTGTCAAAAGATTTTATCTTAATTTCGAGTTAGTCTCAGATATCGGTTAATAACTTTTTCGTTACTCTATCGACAATAATCGAAAAAATTAAGTACTATAATTGAAGAAATTATTATTTTTTTTATTCGGAAATTGAATATTGAAATAAATATTTTGAAAATATCTAGAAGGACTTTTCTAACATCTCAATGAATTTCATTAATAAAAATTTAATTTTAACACTTCTGTTCCGAGATTTCAAAGCCAGAAGTTATAAGCAAAGTGCTATTTTAGAAATCTTTTGAAGTTCTTAAACATCTGGTAAAATCCTTTTTCAAATCTCTAATAAATGTGAACTCTGATTTTCTTCACATTTTTAGAAATTTTCAAAAATTTCTTTCTCTCTAAATTTTACCAAAATTTTGTTTTCACCGTAAATTATGTTTGTTGAATATCTGACATATTATTTTTCATATTTTGTGTACCAACCGATCAAAAGTTACATATTTTAAAAGTAACATTATGTATTAAAAACGATTCTATTTGTTATAGCCTATTATACAGCCGGACTTGACCAAATGTAACTTTATGAATTGTTAGCTTTGTGTGTGAGAAATATCCTTTCATTATAATCGTTGTCGTAGTGATGATAATGCTAATGCAGTGCGAACAAACTTATAAGAACATTAACATAGTTGACCTAAATCTTTAACACTAAAAATATGCAAATAGTATGTGTTTAAATGGTCTTTGTATAGTTATTCATGTTAATTTTTTTCGAGTTTATTATTAAAATTTTGGAATTTAAAAATAAATAAAAAAGAGTTTTATTTTTAAATTCATGAAGATCATGACTTTTCGAACAATATACACACAAAAAATCTTGAAGCAAAATCAATATTTAACATAGTTGATTAAGGATTGAATACTTTTTTTTAACTTAGTTAAAATTAAACGTTTTAACGTCATATTTTTTAATTACTTTTGATAAGTAAAATTTCGATAATATTCTCACAAAACAATATTAACTGTGAAACAATGTTATATTAACATATTTAATCAATGAAGCAAAATCATAACTGACAAAATGTTAGGCTTTTTCTATTTTAGTTAATTATACATTCATTTTTTCTGTGTGTATTTATTTTAAAATTCGTAGCTGCCCTTAATGGTAAAGGAGTCCAGTTCCTCACTTTATAGAAGCTTAAATTATAAGATAATGACTCTTTATTTATTGTTACAATATTTTTTCACTCTCTTTTTTCATCACAAAACAATAATGATTAAAATGTTAATTAAGTCAGGAAAAGTAAAAACACAATTCCTACATGATATTATTTTAACAGGAAAAATACATCATTCTTTTATAAATTAAAAGCAAAAAAACAGCCAAAAACCTTAAAAAGTAATTAATTGTAAATTTAATAAAGTTAAACTTAATTCTCTCATGAAAAGCATCAACAAAAAGTGCTCAAATAAAAAGGAAATATTTTCATATTCATTTGTTGATTATTTTACAACAAAAGAATAATAACAAATAATTAATAATAATAACGATCATAGTGGCGATGATGCAATTGTAACAAACATTTCAGGAAAAAAACAATAAAAATACAAATTTAAATCGTAAAAAAAAGAAACGAAAACCATTAAAAATTAACTGAAAGGCAGAAAAAAAAATATTTATTAAATTTTAACAATAAAACTTTTTTGTTTAACAAAAATGTGGCTCATCAATATTCGGTTACAAAAACAATAACATTCATATTGTCATCATCATCATCATATAAGTGAGTGAATTTGGGTGGGAAGAGAGAGGAAGACCACAACCGACACCCAAATGATACTTAAATATTCATTAGTCTCATAGTGATTCCCCTAAAGGTAAAGCAGGATTAATGCATTATGGCAACAAAACTATATATATACACACACACACACATACAATTACACTTATGTATATGGAGAATTGAGAGGAAATATAACCACAGAACAATAATATTGAACACACCCAAAGTTATACAAGTAAATATTACTAACACATATACACTGAAACAAAATTTATTTGCTATAATGACTTTTAAGAAATATAACGAAAATGATAACAATTGGTAAATTTTGTTTGATATATGATTTCAGATCGAGAAAATCTAATATAAGTTTTCCTTCGTTGGTTTACATCGATACAAATTGAAGAACCACAAGAACCTAAGAGTGCAGTTTATTATTATGGAACTAAATTATTGCGCGCTTTAAGAGAATTTTTGCTGGAGGGAGCTAAAGGAAATTATGGACCAATACTCGCACATCGACCTTAGCTTACGTTTATTCTAATTTGACAAATTTTTATAACAATACTAACGTATATGTGAGATTTTAGCCTTTCAAAGTGATATTTTGAAGGCAAGTTGTATGAGTTTTATGCGAAAGATTTTAGTACAGAATATATTTGGCAAAGATATTTCTATAACTAAATTTTGTTAGAACATCAACTTATGTCTTAAATTGTGGAATTGTGGAATAAAATTTTAATCTTTCATCTTCACAGATATGGATATAGAAAAATAGAATCAAAAACTACCCTGCGTAAGTATTAAAAGTTATGAAACGACCCTCGTTGAATCTGGTTTTATAATTTGTAATTGTTAAAAAAACTAATTTAAAAATTATCTTCAATTTTACAAATGAGTTTGCGAGATTTATACAATTTGAGGTAATTTTTGGAAATTAGCTTTATATGAGTGTTATGGGAAATTATGGGCCGATCAGCGCAAATTTTGCTAGGGTATTTTCTAGCTACATAAGAAATATCATCATCACCTCACAATAGTAATATTTTTTTGAGTTAACTAATTATTCAAAAACTTTAAATCGAATTTCGGAAGTGGATACAAATGGGATCTACTGCCAATTATGGACCGACCTTCTAAAATCTTGTTAAGTAGATTTAAACTAATACAGGATCCTTTTATAACCATTCTAATGTTTACAGCAGGACTGATAGATACTTAAAAAGGGATTCTGAGTTGAACGGTGTACTTAATAGTGGGTATAACACAATTTCTCTATATGCTGCAAACTCTTAATATCCCATCCACATATGGTAGTGTAGGCTATGAAAATCAAAACACGTCAATAAGTAAAAATTTTACAGTCGGTCAAGCCCGTCTTAAATATCCACTCCATATTTTTGGTTATAAATAATACTTACAAAATGATATGGAACAACCCTCGTAGATTTTAGTTTTCTGATTTCTGATAAAGAGTTCATAACAGTATCATGAAACTAATTTTTGTGTATAACTTACGAGACCAACTCTCGGAAAATGTTTATTTATATTTATCTTATTTAAACCAATTATATATAATACCCATGTATATCTGAGATTAATGCAGTTTTAAATTTAGCAAAACTCATTTATGCCAAATAGTTTTATATTTACCACTTTTATTGGATTTAAACAAAATTCCGAGAAATATGTATGAATTCGAACTTCTGCAAAATGATGCCACTTACCAAATCTCATGAAGAAATCTTCAAAACTTTGAGCCAGCAGGATGGACATGATAAAATCGAATCAGGAAATTCGAATTTTTAACCTTTTTTCGTTAAATGTATGCAAATATGTATATTTACTTATAAGTATCAGAATCTACTAATATATGAGTACACACGAACACATTTATAAATAAGAACTATCAGTACTAATATTTGTAATATACACCTTCTTATGTACACAAATACATGAGTAAAAGTGTGTGCGTAAGAGTGTATTGAAAAAATAAAATTGAACATTCAAATGCATAAATGTGAATTTAGAGACAGTGACAAACAAAACTTTACGTATTTCTTATCTCTTAGGGAAATGGCTAAAAAGTATAGATTTCTTTGCGTTTTCAAGGACTAATAAAATTCATAACATAATGGACAAATTGTCCTCTTAAAAATTTTTATCTCATCTTAAATAAAATTTCTAAATAATTTAACTTCTCTCTGTATTTTGCTGTATGCTGAAGTATATATAATGCTGTACTCAATGAAGCTTTAATAATGTGATGACAACTAATAACACTCGCTATCCACTTATTTATTTAAACACACGCACACACATATACATATCGACAATAATATTAAAACACCGCTCGGGAAATACACATGCAACAACAATTGTCGCATCCACTTACAATTTCACCGATTATCACTGGAGAGAACATACACATACCGATCAACATTATAGAATTTAAACAAACAAAAAGTAGACACATGAATAGACGGGTGGACAGATAATACATACACTCACTCACACATACATAATATCAACGCATATTTATAATGGACAGTAGTGTACGTAGAAAAACACACACACACAAACATTGTAACAATATTATTTCAATGTTGATGATATTTGTATGCAATTTTGCTAATTGTGAATTTATTTATTGGGGTCAATTAATGTCAGCAGCATAAAACATTAAAAATTATGTTGTTACAGCGATAATAAATGGATATTTTTTGTGAAATTTTCTGCATTATTGCGAAAAGTATAAAATGAAAAAGAAGCTATAAATTAAATAAAGGCGCTTTTTATTTAAATATACATCAGTATTTGAAAATCATTTTAAAACGATTTTTAGAATATTAATTTAATTCTTTCATGTTTTCAGCAGATTAAAAAATTAAATAAGTATTTATTTCAATTTTAAATGTGCCTTTATTTGGATCCAAATAACAAAGTATTTATGCAGATGTATTTTAAAATACAATTAAAGTAAGCAAACAAAATGATATATCGTAAGTAATACATTTTTATATCATAGACCACCACAAGGGGTGATAAGGGTTTATAATAAACCAAAAAGTAATCATCTCAGACCCCATTGAGTATTAATGCTTTCGCATCGTATCAAAATGTAAGTCGATTTAGCCATGTCCGTCTGTCTGTTGGAAATATTATCATGAGTAGAATATTCATGAACTTCTTCCTGAGTATTTGTTTTTTTAAAACTAGTTATATCGGTTCATTAACAAAAATTTTAAAGTCCAATAATAGATTAAAAAACCCGAAAGAGAACTTTTATAATTTTTTCAATAAAAGTAACTGGATTTAAATAAAAATTGATATTGATAAATTTTAGTCATTATTAAATATCGAAAATTTTCATCTAAACTTTATTTAAAAAAAAAATTAATTGCGTAAATTGTAAAATTAGTTTGTGCTTTTCTTGATAAAAATATTCAAATAATACTATTATTGTCATATGTTTACGTATAATTAATATTAATTGTTATATAAATCAGTTGACATTAATCATACGTACATGAGTATTTCAATAAAATCACAAGTTACGAATCTGTCAGTTTAAAATAATTTTAAAAAATTTATGATTTATAATGAGTTTATTGAGTTAGAAATAGTTTTGTGTATTAAAATAAAAAAAAACAATTAAAATCTACAATTATTATTACATTTAAGACATTTTAAAAGCAAAAAGACGTTTAAAAATTTTCAAATTTAAAATTCATTTTCTATAAATTATTTGATTATCTATTAATTTGCTTTTATATTAACTAAATTCTCTTTGAAATTATTAATTTAAATTATGAATTATATTGCAACTAATGCAAGTGACTTCTTATGTAAACATGTCTGATTTGCTATATAAACATTTAGATAAATTTCTACTTCATTAACATATTGTGGTTATGGCCAAATCAGCGATTATATTGACTAATTAACTGAAATTTATGTAAATATATTAATAGCAATGCGTATATGTATTACAATTTAAATAAGGGTGTCCCTTTAAATTTAAATAAGAACAATTATTTAATTTTTGTAGTTTAATATAAATACAGGCGTAAATTTGATATAACAGCGATTTTTATAAAAAAGTTTTCAGAATGAATTTAAAGTAATCTTAATGGTGTTAAAATTGTTTTGCATTTGAAATAAAATTTAAAAGAAATAGAAAATTTATAATCGGTCAAGACATTCTGTGAAACACAACAAATATGTCTCATTTTATTCCAAAAAGGTATGCTAAATTATTCGAGAATCGGTTTATTGATGTTCATAGGTCCCGTACTAGGGGAAGTTGTACGGGACCTATGTATTTGGAAACTCATAAATTAAAAATATATGTGGGTTTAGTAAAAATATTTTGTCAAATTAAGATAAATATGAGTCAAAATCGCTTTGCGAAATTATACGGGTGTGTAACTCCATTATATCCGAACCGACAATTTTTAATTAATTAATTTCACATAAACATAAGTATCATCAAATAAGAAAAACATATACGAGGGCCATTCATAAATTTTTAACGCAGTCTTTTACAACAAATAATTTGGTTTATTATATGATATAGTTGGGCTTGACCGGCTATAACATTTTACCAAACATTTAAATAGTTTTTGAATTCCCTATATGTATGTGTGTATCTGTATATAAATAAAACTATAATAAACCATTTTTATACATAACTGTATGTGTATGCAAAATTGCAAACTGATAGTCAAATATTTGTATTTTATGTAAACAATTTTCTTGTTTTGTGTCTTGTAAATTATAACCATAGAAATTGTATAAATTTATATGCAGATTTATTCAGTTTACTCCCTCACTATATCTTAAGAAATATATAATTTTATTCCTTTTATTTTATTTCAGTTCTTTTTTATTACTTTTCCCCAAAAAGATTTCTTTAATTTATATTTATTTAAATACACAGATTACCTTTGACTAAATCAACATGTTGTTGCTTAACTTAAAATACTAAAAAATAAAAATACAAAACTTACAGAAAATATCCTGAGCAAGGACACAAAACGAAATATAAAAAAGCTAACAACTAACACTAATACACAAATCACTAACATGTGTACAAGAATAAAGACAAAAACATACAAATAAGATAAAAAAATACAACCATAAATGATAACTAAATATTCAGCACAGCACTAATATTGTTTAAAATATTTGTATGTGTGTATGTATACAAAAAGGATAACAATATAATCTTAGTATTTATAGTTTAAAATATATTTAGTATATATAAACTTGAACAACAACAACAACTATTGCATATATGCATCATTTTCAACATATGTTTGCATGAGTTGCAAAATCACAAATATTTCTTAGAGTCTAGAGGTGATGTAAGGTGTTTTGGAGGGAAATTGGGTTATTGTTCATAATCAACAAAAAAAGTGAACTTAGCATCAAACACTGCTTCACGTATTCCCATAAAAACCGCAACATTCTATAAAGGATTTTTTGTTAACATGCAACTGTATTGAATTTAGTAGAAAAGATTAAAAAACTATACTAAATGCAACAAATACAACAAAATGTATACATACGAAGCAAATACTTATGAATTCATATACAATTCGTTTCAAAAAAAAAAAAGAATTTTATTTAAATTATAACAACATGTTGTTTCCACACACTAGAGACACAAGTTTTGCGTTTCATTTAAAAATATTTTTTGAAAATTTAAAAAAATCTAAAATGTTCAAATTTGTTTGACATAAAATAAGTTTAAACTGACAAGGAAGTAATGACTCAATAGTTGTTATTCTACTGTCATCTAGTTGGTTAAACTAATAACTATCAAGTCATAAATGTGGTGGATTATTGTTTTCCCTTTATTTTTTTAAATGATAAAAATAAAAATAAAAGTACAATATCGCAAAATATATCAAAATTTAAATCTTTTAGCAAAACAGTAAATGAGAAAAATTTACAATAAAATAAAAAATTCAAATTCATCATTGGAAATTCGATAAATCATTAAAACTTCACACAAGTAATAAAGAGAAAAGCTTTAGATGACTTTTAAATTAACTGTGAAAAGTATTTGGTATCCTTTTGAGAATGACAATATGATCAAAAAGATAAGCAAATTTGTTGGCCTGTTGTGCGCTCATCATATCTAGAAACCAATTATCCATAGGACATTCTTTCACCTGGAAAATCGTGTTAGAGTTCGGCTGCCGGTGGTCTATGCTGGTTCCCGGTTCTACAACATATGCCCTTGATTAAAATCTATAAAACCAAAAGAAGCTCAAAACCGATTTCATGTTTGAGAATTTACATGGGAGATATATGGAATTATGAACCAATTAAGAGATATAATTAGATAGGAGATTTCCAATTAAGAGATATAATTAGATAAGAGATTAAAATATGGACTCATATATCCGAATTTTAACAAAATTGGTCCATATTTAAGATTTGCGAAATCTTAAAACTATATTACGAGAAGTGTCTTTATATGGGTCGAATAATGACACCAGCACAAATTAATTTTTTTCGATTAATTTGCCACAATAATTGGTAAGTTATCTTAAAATGTGTGGTATACCGATTTTTAGGTGCATTAAAATTTTTGCATATTTTACCTTGTCACGTTGCTTAAATTTTAGATTTTTTGAATTTACCTACATAAACTCATTATTTTTATTCATTTTACTCTCTACTGTAATTTTTTTAATGTAATATGTAAAATTTCCATACCAAACCACATCCTTTAGGAAAACCACACAAAAAACAAATTTGTTTATCTTGAGTTGTAGTAAAAATTTGGTAACTATCTTCACTACTACTGATGCTATTCCTGCTGCTGCTGCTGCTACTATAGCAAATACTTCAAAATATTTTGTTTTATTCATTAAGATTTGAATACCAACATCCAACCAGCAGAATAACTACGTTTTAATGTATACAACATTTTTTAAACTGAATTTAAAAATACTCTCACACGCACACACAGATATGTACATGTGGTAAGAAAGGAAAAAATAATAATAATAAAACTGATAAAGTCTAGATAGAAAGCACTTTACTAAACAGGTGTATTTGTATTCAAGTGGAACAAGTCAATTTGTAAAACAAATTTTGTTTTTATGCACTTTTACTCTGGAATATGACTAAAACTCGAAAAACTACTACAAAGTTATAGTTTCATATACACAGATTACAGTTAAACTTACTTATATGTACAAACACTTATGTATAATAACACATGTACAGAAATAGCATTTATGTGTGTGTGTTAAATGCTTAAATAAGTTAAGTGTGTTGAAAAAAAATATTATTGCAATGTTACACTGGTAGCAAAATTAATACAGATACTGGTGGAAGGTAGTTGCTCATATCAGCCAAAAAGCAAAGACTTTTGACATTTATGCTAAATTTTGTGTTAAATGTTAAAGTTAGTTTTCTCTTCTCTACATGTTTGTAAGTGTATCTCTATTAAGTGAGCATGTATCTGTGTTTGGCATAACAATGTTGGAGATATTAACGCTACACATACAAATGAGTTCAATGAAACTGGAGTATTGTTTATTATATTTTGTGAGATTTTTATTTATAATCCCAAATTCTCTTGATCTTAGTCCTCTCATTATTGTGTCATTATCTCGTGCAGCAAAAATGTTTGCAAGAGTAAATTGTAGATTGTTTTCAATTACAAGCGTGATTGTGGAAGCTTATCTTTGTAGTTAACATTCTAAAATGTAAAATACTGTTACTCTTATTAACTAAATTCTATAAACATTTTGTTCAAGTGTATGTGTGTGTACACTTCATTGTTATAATCTTCTGATTGTCCTTTTCCATTTCTTCCTTTTGTTACATTCGTTGCCTTGTAATATTTGCTAATAATTATCTTAAGCTGTATAAGACATTTCCAAGTTGCTTGTTATTAGTTCGGATTGCAATTTGCTGAGAAAACATTTGACAACTCTAAAAACAATGTTACATTGTTATATAATGGATAATTCACATACCAAATCTGATCATTTTTAAGGATTTTATATGTCAGTCGCTATAGCAATTTAGAGTTAAAATAATATTTAATTCACATACCAAATTTCCAATAATAATAATAATAATAATAATAATAATAATAATAATAATAATAATAAAAGACTATTTAGTGATTATCGTCGAAAGAAAGGGGGTCTAAATATAAAAATTTCATTGAGCTTACAAATGTTATCAATATGTATTAAAGAGGATTAGAAAAAATGATACAGTTTTCATCCACACATGAAAACTGGTCCCTTCAGATTTCCGAATAAATTATCTCTTAAATTTTAAAAGGATATATGATTAAAGACACACATATAGAGAATTAATATATTCGTGTTGAACTTTAGAAATTCTTACTTCTAAAAATATTTCACGAATTCACACGTTAATATCATGCAAAAATTATTTGCTTCAGGTTTTTTCAATATAATAGCGATTTTTTTCAGCTTCCCAAATAATTGATTATATAAGAGTGTTGTAAACTCAAAATCCTTTTTCTGGAAAGTCACCTTTTGTAGTAACATAGTAAAATATTGTTTCCAGAATAATCTTGTTTTTCGTAATGAACAATCTAACTACGTTTCGTTGAAATGGAATATTAAGTATTGTGGTCGAGAGAATGTTTGTAACAGAAAGACAAAACTGCACTTTTCTTTAGAAATTCATTTATTTTTATCATTTAAAGTTTCATCTTCACTAAAAAAGGCATTTTTTCACGAAAAGTTTAAGTTTTCGCGAAAAATTTGCATTTTCCACTAAAAAAGCAATTTTCACTAAACGTTGTAATTTTCACCAAAAATTAAGTTTTTAATAAAAATTAATTTTTCACTACAAATTGAATTTTTCAATAAAAATTTCGTTTTTCACAAAAAATTGAATTTTTCACAAAAAATTGAATTTTTCACCAAAAATTGAATTTTTCACCAAAAATTGAATTTTTCATCAAAAATTGAATTTTTCACCAAAAATTGAATTTTTCACCAAAAAATGAATTTTTCACCAAAAATTGAATTTTTCACCAAAAATTGAATTTTTCATCAAAAATTAAATTTTTCACCAAAAATTGAATTTATCATCAAAAACTGAATTTTCAACAAAATTTAATTTTTCTCTAAAAATTTAAATTTGTTCTTAACTCTGCCTAATCGTAGATCATTAAAATCATGAATTTTACTTTGATTTGAATTTCTTTTTCATTAAAATTTTCAAAAATCTAAATCACGTCGTAATTTCTAGTAATTTTTTTATAAAACTGAGTTACTAAATTAAAATACTTTTATTATCTCAAATACATAAATAAATTTATAAATAATATATTTACTCCTGATCATTAACTAATCTCTAATACTTTTTAATTTAGTTTCTCTTGTTACAAATTCTACAAGGTTTATGTTTAGAAAGCAAAAAAGAAAATAAATAGAAACAGCAAATTGCAATATGTTTAACTATCTTTACGGTATCTTAGCAAAACATTTGTTGTATTTAATTTTAATTCAATTATCTTGGAAAAAAATTAATATTATGCATAAATCCTTTTCCCCCTTCTTCTCTCTCACCCCTATTTTATAATTGTATTAAAGACAAATACTTAATATTAGATGCCCTTAAGCCAAGAACTAGTAAAAATGTTCATTATTTCAACAAATCCATAGCTAAAGAATAAAATGTTCTTACTAAATGCAACATTTAGTTGCAGCAATTCAATTCATTCCTTTTACTTCTTCTTCTCTGTAGTTTAGTTTAGTAACTGAGTTGAGTTTAAACATTCGTCTTTTGGTTCATGTCACAAGAAACATTTATAACGTCAAATAACAAGATTTATGCAAACGAAAAGATAGAAAAAACATATTAAACAGCATGAACTGAAAGAGAGAGAGAGAGAGATGAAAATAAAATAAAACGTAGATGGAATAGAAATGAATAAATAAATGACTGACTGACTTGTCTATCCAAAATGTATAAATATTCTTAAGTTTTTATTATTTTCTTTATTTTTTGATGTTAAAAAAGTAAATAAAAAGAAAAGAACTATAAAAATGTTCTTATTTTTATAGCTGCAAAAAGAAAACTACAAGAATTTTAAAATTAATAACTATTCTTGCTGACCTGGCAACCCAGTAGCTAAAATATTCACTTATCCATCACATCCATCATTCATCATCCAAAAAATAAAATACAACGACAACTGTTATTTGTAGTTTGAAAATTTCATTCTGTCTCCCATTTTGCTCCACTTAGTTTTTTAGTTGTTTTTCAATGTTTCTTCTTTTTCTGTTACTTTCATTATCAAAAGCAGTGAATGTGGGTCTATTAAGTTTGTTATTCTTTAGGTGACATCGATGTTTATTTAAGGGATTTAATAGATCTCAGTGATTGTTGATATGTTTGAGACTTTCAAAGTACTTGTGTGATCCTAATATCTCCTAAAGTAACAAAGGCTTTATTTTCTGGTAGAACCAGAAGAAAGGTAACATCACAAAATATAACACATATTTCTTATAGATAATATAAAGATCAATTTTAATGAATATTTTGTAATTCCGTCACTTAACTTGTTAAATAATCTTAGGAAATAAAGTGCTCATGCTATGTACTGCCTAACTGTTGAACATATAGAGAACTATTTCTGTGAATGACTTCAAGCTTACATCACTTTCTTATTTAAATTTCTGAAATGTGAAATAGACAAGTACGAACAGACAGGCAACCAAGTTTGTTGAAATTATATTAATTTATAATATGAACAATATGGGTCCAAATCTTGCTTCTGTCTTTATATAGTTCCCATAAAATGGAATTGATTCACATAATTATTTTTCTAAATGTTTTAAATATATATTACTATCTTTATAATACTATTACACTTTTTTAATTTCTAACAATCGTTTTTTTTAAACTGTCATTAATATAAAATTACAATTTTACATTTGGTTGTGTCTCCCTTATAATCCCAATTCCCAGAATACGGTTCTAAGATTAAAAGATTCTTAAACATTTTATTTATAAAAATATATTGAAAATATATTTTGAATTCAAGAATATGTCACCATATTAATTTTTAAGACTAACATCGTGATCAAAAAATTTAAATGATCTCATTTGAAATTCTGTTAAATCCAACGTCGTCGATCGACTTCAGAATCTATCTTATCTAGAATAATGATCTTTATGAGTAATTTAGCGGTGGGTAACTTTGTTAATATTTCATTCCTTCAAGGTTTTTTCGATCCTTTAATTTATTCTTTTAACATTTTTAATCTATTTTATTGCATATTTGTCAAGGGTCTGTTCACACTTCTCTATAGCCTCCATAAAATTCCTACTTGCAAAAATTGCTTCATGTAAGATAAATTAGAAATTGTTTATGCCACCATAAGAGTTTTAAATGGAGTAAGGGTTCAAATAGTCGCTCTTGACCTGTTGTTGTTCTCTAACTTGTTTTCTATTTGTTGGTATTTTAAGTTTAAATCAACAGTATTTTTTCGCTATTTTTCTCTTCATTCAAGTTCTTCAAATAAATTATCAATTGTACTTAATTTCACTTTCATTTGAATTATTTTTCAATAGAAGTGTAAGTGAATGAGTGAGAGAGTGTGCCAGTGAGTGACTCTCTAACAAACTGTAACTGCTGCCAGTTTAAAATGAAATGAAATAATTAGATAAATTGATTTGAGAAACTTTTAATGCATCACTTTTTTCCTCTCATGCTCTCGATATCGTTCAATTGCTTATTTTATTCGTTATGTCAGAATAAATAAATTAAATCAAAGACATTTTTTCCACGATATGTTAGCATTTTACTAAAGAGTTTTATTAAGTGAATGGAATAAATTAATAGTAAAAGTTTCTAGAATAAATTGATGGAAAGTGATTATAAATTTTTAAAACCAAAGAAAATTCTTTCTTAAATAAAATAATATCTTTTTAAGTTCACAAAAATTATTTAAATTGTTGAAGATCTTCACAAAATTTCTGGAACACATTGTGAAATAAAAAGGGTACATATTTTTTAGTCAAAAATGTCTTATTTCTCCGAAATATATAAAAAAGAAGCTTCTCACCTGAAAGTTCAAAATGCATAAATCTAAAAAATTATAATATGCCGCACAGTGAAAATCTGTTCAAATAGAAAATATCGTTTTAAATTGTAAAAAAAAACAGCCCATACACATCACTTTAATGTGAGTATATAGCAACATTATGATTAATATATTTGATGCTACCAAAGTGGCCTAGAATATTGTATAATGGTCTTGATCGAATTTTCTGCGAACATTTGAATTATTATTTCTTTTTTATTTTTTTTTTTTTTTAAATTTGCATTTTTACAAAATATTGCATTTTCACAAAAAACTTCATTTCCATTTAAGAAAATTTTTCCCATTTCACCAGAAAATTTAAATTTTCACTTAAAGTTTCATATTATCATTAAAAGTGCGTTTTCATTACAAATATTTCACTCAAAATGTATTTTTCACATAAAAAAAATTCACAAGAAAATTATACTTTTTTAATGAAAGTTAAATTTTTCACTA
Organism: Cochliomyia hominivorax; assembly: GCA_004302925.2. Taxonomy (NCBI): domain Eukaryota; kingdom Metazoa; phylum Arthropoda; class Insecta; order Diptera; family Calliphoridae; genus Cochliomyia; species Cochliomyia hominivorax. The sequence goes on along the minus strand of PYHX02000467.1, from coordinate 3,025,671 downwards.
ATATTTTGATATATTACTTCAAATTGCATTTTCCACTTAAAGTTACATTTTTACATAAAATTGCTTTTTTCTTAATAAAATTTTGTTTTTCATCAAAAGTTCCAATTTTCACTATAAAAATGTATTTTTGACAAATGCTGCATATTTTTAAAATAAAATTTAATTTTCACTAAAAAATCACTTTTACTAAAAGCTAGATATTTCACTAAAATTTATATTTTGCACTTATATTACATTTAGCACTAAACTCTTTTACTCTCTAAAATTGCATTTTTTTATAAAAAAACATACAAACCTCACTAAAAACTAAATTTTTCAGTAAAAGTTAAATTTTTTACTAAAATTTTTTATTTAAAATTCACATTTCACAAAAAACTGAATTTTCTATTTATATCGTCTCATCTACTTATAGTTAAATTAATATTTTTGAAAGGAGTTTTTTGTCAAAAATGTAATTTTTATTAAACTACATTTTCAAAAAAAAAAGTATTTAATAAAAAAAGAATTTAAAAAACAAATAAAATTTATAGTCGGTCAAGTACAACTATATAATATGGTATATATGAGATATATATGTAGAATTTGTGCGCTTTAAAAGAACTTGTTCTGGGGGATAATAAGGAGCTAAAGGAACTTATGGACCGACATTCAAAAAGTTCAGTATATTGATTTTTTCTTATATTTATCTTAATTTGAGCAATTCTCATCACAACCAACAAATATGTGAGAGTTAAGCTCTTCAAACTGATATTTTTAAGGATTTAATATTAAACCGATCCTCCCATAACTTTGCACATTTTATTAAAACATTGTTATTTAATTTGTACCTAATTTTGTTAAAATCGCTTTACATTCAGAGTTATAATGATCTTAAAACCCCATTCCAGGAGGAACTATTATATGGGGACTAAGTGAAATTCCCAATTATAATTGACATTGTTCTTGGGCCAAAATAATGACACATGGCAATATGACATGGACAACCAGCCGGCTGGACGGAAGGACGGACATCGTTATCTCAACTCTGAAAATGATCCTGAGTCGAACAGTATACTTAAAGGTGGTGGTAGCACAATTTTCTCTGCGCGTTATAATTTTTGCACAAACGCATAGTAACTAATCCACCAGTTGTAGTGGTATAAAATGTAGTCTTTTTACTGAAAACTACACTTCTTACAGAAAAAGTATTTTTCTAACAAAAATTAAAAAAAAAAGAAATTATTTTATTTAATTTTTCTTAATTTCAACATATTTACAAAACTATAGAAGAGATTATTTAACTCATGTAAATATAAGGATTTTAATATTTATCCAAGACTAAATGATATTAGAAAGACCTTTACATCCATGTTTTATAATCTCTAAACTTATTTGTTGATTCAGATCTAAACATATGTTAGTTTCTTCCAAATAAATTTACATATTTACATACATAAATTGTGTAAAAATTATTATGGAAAAAATAAAATAAAAGAAAAAATCACAAAAATAGAAGAGGAAGAAAAAGAAGAAGTTATTAAAAACTAATCTGAATTTATTTTAAAAAACAAATATATTTCTTGCTCTTCATACTGTAAGTTTAAACAAGAAAATAAAAATAAGTAAAACAAACTTATATGAAGACAACAAGGAAAAAAAGGACACTAATACACACACATGACAAAATAGTTTCAAAATGATGTAAAAGTGATAAATAGTCTCAATTAAAAGCAGCTATAAAATTAGTATAAAATGTTTTAATCTGTTATAAAATCAGGAAATGTCTTGTGATTGGAACTTCGAAATAAAAGTACACTGGTACATATTCCTATAAACACACATAACTTTTTTTAAGAGTTAGAGAAAACTAAACAAGAAAATATTTATTGGGCAAATAATATATTTTATTAAATCAACTAAAACTTCAATAAAAATATTGTTAATTAAAAACTTTATTTGTATCTCATTTACAACTTCTAAAGAGTATATATCAACCTTGTCATTCCATTTGTTACGCTGAGAGAGAATCGATTGTACTACATCAGTATATGTAATTGACATGCTCACTTCAACAAATTTAAACTGAGATTAACCCAGATACCGGACTATAACTTTTAATAAAATTTCAATGAAATTTTGTCTTAAAATTTGCCATTGTGCTGAGAAGTTTCACATTTTAAAAAGCAAAATTGGTTCTTATATTAAAAGTTATAGTCCGGTATCTCGGTTAATCTTCAAATTCAAGAGAAGTTCTTCCGTAAAATTGCCAGTTATAGATCGACAAATTGAAATAAAATTTTGCCATGATGTACCATATCAAGAAATGTACTCATTACCTTTCCAAAATTTATCAAAATCGGTTGAGTAGACAAGGAGTTATAGCAAAAATATAAAAAAATTTGATAATTCATTAAGTGTTCCTGTTTTATATATAAGAAAAGAAGTTAAATGTTGTATGTTTTTGTGAATGTATATTTAAGTGTGTATGTACATACATTGTTTCCGTTCAAAACATAATGTATTTTCTTTACACTCATTTGTGGTGGAGAGTATAACAGATTCGGAAAGGCTGAACACAGCATTCTTACGTAAAGGAATGCTATTAGCTATTAGATTAAATTCATTTAAATTCATAATAGAATTAGATTTGTTTCTCTGGAAGTTATCGGAGCACCATAATTCGATCCTTTTTTTTAAACATTTTCAAAACGTTTAAATTAAATTTCTCTATTGGAAAAAATAATTTGGAGTTTTTCTTGATCAGACGAAAAAGATCCCTTGGACATCTTAATACGTTATGTTTAAAGTAAGTTTATATTGTAATTAATAACTAATATTGTAATTAAAAACATACCTTTATTTTTTAAAAGAAAGATTTTTATTATATCTTGTTCTTGGCAACTTCTTAAAAGCAATTTACAATCTTCGTTTATAGAAATATTCCACATAAAATAAAACCAATAACATTTGATCGCATGAATAAGGCAAATAACAAGACTAAGAAAAAGGTATCGTTAAAATCTTAAGCATTATTTTTGACTGAAAACAACAAAGATAAAACAAAATAGAGAACAAATTAAAATGCATTTATAGGAATATGCATCAGTGCATTTAGTTATACCTAAAATGTTTATTTGAATATTTAATGGTTTTATATCATAAAGAGATTCAAACATTTTTTTCTTCTCCTTTTCCCATCAGACATATTTGCTGTTTCCAACTCATCATTTAATCATGAACAGTGTAAGTAAATTTTAAGACAACTGCATCATCATCTTCAGCATCTTCTTCTTCTTCTCAAAATATTCATGTGAATTTGACACATACAAAATAAGTAAGTGAGCATTTATGTGTGTATTTAAATGAGTGTGTCTTTGTGTGTGTATTTATATAAATTATGCAGGGCATAGTGTAACCGTATGAAATATACCAAACTCCCTTACAGCAATTGCATGTTGCTCTTGTTATAGTTGTTGTTGTGCAAATGTTTAAAATATTTTAACAATTTATTTAAGATGCATATGAATTTATAAGAAGAGAAGAGTATTGAAATATATTTTATGTAAATAATTTTCTAAAACCCTAGAGAATGTTAAATTTTTCTTCTTGCACACATATACTTATACACATTTACACATACATTTTGCAACGCACATATTGCACAAAAATTAACCAAGAAACATTTGCAATTTAATAGGAAATTGAATATTTTAGGTTTCAAACTGGAGGCAAGGAAATATTCAAACCGACTTTCTCATAATTTTATTTCATGGCTTTTGCACGCATTAAACTTCATTCAACTCACATTTACAAGATCATTTGTAGATCGATCTTCCTGAAATGTCTCTCATAATTTGTATATAAAAAAAAGTCATTTATTTATTAATTTCTCATTTGTGCTTATGTCAGCAACGGACAGCGAATACTGGACTAAGACATCAAAGTTCGAATTAAAAATCGCATTTTGTCCGGTTGTTCATGTAGAGCTTTTTATCAAAGTACAGGTCTCAGGTTTTTTTTATTTTTCAATAAAATTTCATTTTTCATTAATTTGTCGCAAAAATATAATTTTAATTAAAGTGTGATTTTCCACTAAAAGTTGAACTTTTACCAAAAAAATTTTATTCACTGAAAGAAATATGTTTTTCATTGAAAATTAAATTTTTATAATAAAATTTAATTTTTCACAAGAAACTGAATCTTTCACAAAAAAATCTAGAAATTTCTAGAATTTGCATTTTACAAAAATTTCCCCTCTGGCGTTTTGAATCGATTGGAACAAATAGAAGTCACACTGAGTTATAAAGCACGTAAATCAAAACTTTACAAGTATCCAAAAGTTATCAGTCATCCAACATGTTAAAAGGCGAATGTTTCAGATGAAAGAAAATTGCATTGCATTTGGTCTTACATTCTCGTCTTTTTTTCTTTGGTGAAGTACTATCTTTAATTAATACCATTAAAATGTTCTTAAATTGTCTGATTATTATCAAGAAATTCGGTAAACCTCGATTGTCGTCAAAATATTTACTTTTTTATCATTAACATCCAGGAAGTTAACTGTGAGTCTCTAGCAGGGGTTTTCTGTATATGATACCCTATATCATTTCGTCTTTATTATAAATTTATTCAAAAAGTCAGAAAATATAAATATTTATTTTTTATATCAAACCTAAATGTTTGCTGGGTTTCTTCATGCCAGAATTTATTTTGTATTCTTAACAATCTTGTAGACAATGTTCAAATAATTTCACTTTCAGTGTTGAATTATGCAAAAAAAGAAGGTTAATAAATTATATTTCATTTTACTTCAAATTAAAATTCTTTCTAATAAAATTATACAACAAAAAAGTTATTTAAATATTTAAAATATTTTCACATATAAATAAAAAGATTATTCAAGGTTTCATTTAAACAAAGGAAATAATGAACTAAAAAGGAATTAATAATTGAAAATTATTTACGAAAATAGAGATTTTGAATAAAAAAAAATTAATCAAGAATTTTGTGGATTTTTTATAAAAAAAAAATAAATTTAAATTTAAAATTTATTTATTATTGAGTTCCTTAAAGAAACACAGTTTTACACAGATTCCACTTATTACCGAATTTCATTTACTTTTTCAGTCCCAGGTTGGCATGAGTGCAATTCACCCATGCCAACCTGGGACTAAAAAACTGCCAACTAAAACTGTATCTAAAAAACAATTTTAGACCTGAAATTTTTTAATATTTGAAGTGGGTATGAACCTTTGTGTAATCAACTTTAAGTATTATTTTCCATTTTTTTCAGACTTGATTTCATGATTTCTGAAAACAACCTTATTGATAATTTAAATTTCTATATTTATATTATTCCCTGATATGTGGAATATCATATCAGTTAAATGTTTAAACTGTGTTTTTGGTTACGATTTCTTTTAAAATCGGCTTTAGCCTTTAAGTTCTTAATAAGTAATGTGTTCTCTTAATGTGTCCTATATCAGTATTATAGTTTTTATATTATTCAGTATTGAATTAGTTTTCAGTGACTTATTTTTATTGAAATTTCTTCTTCTTAAAACAATTATAAATATTGACATTTTGTATTTAGATTTAAAGTTAATATTTGTAAATAAGTATTAATCAAGAGTAAATATTTATATTTTACTTAAAAGTAATAAATCATTTATAGAAATAATCAATTAATAAAATACCATTACTTAATTGGAAGAAACAAAAATAACGATATTTATTATTACTTAAAATAATATTTAAATTATTTAAATTTATGACTAAAGTTTTTAGTGCGTATTTAAGAGGACACAATTATCCCTAATTTCCATCTGTCAAAAAAGAATTTTCCTTTTAACAGCAATTGAAAAAAAAATAACTCAATTCAATAATGTAACTCAGATGGTCAAGAAATTAAATAAAATTATTGACAGACATGGGTGACGTGGATATATTGGTTAATATTAAGGAATGAGATAGAAAAATTCTTAAGACACGTTTTTCATTAAAACATTAAGTGCAAGGATTATTTGATATTTTGATCAAGTTAACTTTGTAAAATATGTCAAACTAATGAATGTATTGTTAATCTGGTTGAAATTAGTAAAAATTAAAAAAAAAAATAAAACGCAATTGTAAGAGAGCGTATGGGGAAATGGCATTCCCGTACAAACGAATCATTAATATAATTCTGAAATTTTCAGATCATGGTACTCTGGCATAGATTGAGCCTTTATTTTAAAAAAATATAGATTTAAAAATTTTCACAGCCGAATTCAACATTCTTACTTGATTGTATTATGATCTGTAAAAAATGAACAGATAAATCAATTGTAACAAGATCAGTAAAAATCTTTTGAAATACAGTGGATAAAAAATTCTAAACCTTTTGGCAATTTTTGACCCCAGGACGAAGCCCACTGAATGGGTCTTATTCGGTAATTAAAGTGTTTACTTTAAATAAATACATATTTTAGTATCTGTTTGGAAACGTTTGCTAAAGAGTGAAAATAGTCGATTTCTGACCATTGAAGGATGATTCTGATCCACTGTGTCTTATACTTTAGTTTTAACTCTCCAAATTTCAATTAATAAAATAAATTTTATTTTCTTAATTATTATTTTTCTATTATCAACAAATAAAATTATTTCCTGATTTATTTTAAAACTTTTAATTTGAAAATAACGCCAATTAAAAGTCATAAGTTGTAGAAAGGAGGATTAATGGGGAGGTTGGGTAAGTGAGAAAAATCATTATTAAAATAGATTTGATAATGCCTTTTTCATGTATTGTTAATTTTTTTTTAATTTTTGCCTTTTCTGCTTAAAATAAAAGAAAATCTTGTCTGTTCTCAAACTACAAACCTATCGAACTCCCCCACTCCCTTCCTTTGCTATGGCGGCACTTTAATAAATGGACAATACAATGGAGCAAAAAAAAAAGGAACACAAAAACAAAATATAATAAAAAAAGCAACATGAATTGATATTTTAAATAAAGTTTTTGGGGCAAGTTTGTCATAAATTGTAGTAACAACAAAGTAAGTTGTAGTCTTTACAATATTGTAAATATAATCTTGTTTTTACTTCCCCCTTGTTCCTTTTCCCCTCCGTCTGTCAGTCTATGACTCTTTATTAAATATGTGTTTTCTTTTTGTTTTAATGCAGATTTTACAGCTTTTCCCTCAGAAAATTTTATTTTATATTAAATCAGAGTAAAAAAAAAATCTTGTCAATCTTAATGGAAATGGTGTAAAATATATAGATTTTATTGTTATTACATTGGCTTTGCTATTGAGATGCTATTGGCTTTTGGTTTTTCTTTCCTCATCATACCATTTCCATTGATTTCTTTTCTTTCTTTTCTATTTTTCTTTTGGGTGTTACAACCAACAAAAAACAAACTAACTAACACAAACACAAGATGATCACAAAATGTTTATAAAAGCAGCAAAGAAAATCTCTTGCAAAGTTTTTTTTGAAAAAAAAAAACCAACAGAATTTGCATTTTACTTTTATGTTGGAAATTAATTTTCAGCATTTTTCTTTTTCTCTCCCACTCACTTTGTATTTTTCCCCCGACTTTATCTTGATTCCTTAATATTTGTATTTGTATTCAGAATTTTGTTTAAGAAATGGTTAACACCCTCTAAAGAACTTTTTCTCAACAACAATATAAAAATATATTAGACATATGTATATACTGAATGTATGTATGTGTGTGTGTGTTTGTTCAATGGTATGAGAAATAATAGTAAGAACTGCAAGAAAAAAATAAGAAAAAGAAAAGAACTTATCAATTAAATTGGTAGCATCTTGAAAAAGTTTTCTCAAGTATTTACTTGTTTAAACTTGTAGAAAAGGTCATTTGTCAATATTCTGGTTTTTCTGAAATAAATTTATATCGAAAATAAAAGACATAAAAATAAAGTTTGACAAAGGAAATTTTCTTTTTTTTCTAATTGTGAAATTTAAAGTTAATTAATCTTTTCAATAAAAAAAGGTTTTAATTAATATAAAATAGAAAATAAAAAAAATAACATCTAAAAATTATATCCTTACGAATATCATTAACTCTTTTAACGACTCCTCATAAAATATAGATAATATTTGATCATGTATAATCAGGTCTAAAATATTTAGGGGATTCTAAATAAGGAAAAAAATATTGCTATTTTAAGTTTCACCATATAATGATTGTTGAAAAATACATTGACTACATAAGTGCGTCATCGTCCGCAATCATATTTTTTGTGTCCCTAACCATAATATGGTTGTGATACAATCGTTTTGAGTTTTTTCAATTCGACATAATGTTTTAGTAGTTATATTAGAATTGTAATTATATTTCGCTAGTTAAAATTTACATAAGAAGAAAACTCTGTTCAAAGGCCTGCGAGTATTGGTATTTAATTTAATATAATAAAGGTCTTATCTCACTTCCAAAATTCTTTTCATAAATCCAAAACAAATGTAAGTAACGTAATAACATTACGTAAAATCATTTTTTACGGTATTACAAAAAAATCCACGAGGGCTGGTTAATAATAAAGCTCAACATATTTCGCAGGATATTACTTTGCTATAAATTTTACTAAAATTCGAAATTTTCTTAAAAATCAAAATTTTTACAAATTAAACACCTTTCTAAATATTCTACTTAAAATAATAAAAAGATTTTACAAAAATTGAAATTTTTACTAAATTTAATTAAAATTTTAAATTTTTTTTTAATTAATTTTTTTCTTAAATGCAAATTTTTATTTGAAATAAAATTATTAAAAAATAATAATGGTAATAATAATAATAATAATAATAATAATAATAATAATAATAATAATAATCATAAATTTAACAAGAAATCTTAATTATTTCTGAATTTTATTTTTAAATCAAAGTTTGAATTTCAAATTTTTATTGAAAATCGAATTTCTACCTAAATCCTAAGACTAATATTTTTACGAAAATTTAATTTTATTAAAATTAAAATTTTGCTAAAAGTAAAACATTTTCTTAAATTAAAATCGTGAAATTTTAAATTAAATAAAAAATTTAGATCTTATTAAAATTAAAATAATTTTAAAATTAAATTTCCATTTTTTTAAGTTTTTACTAAAATTAAAACTTTTACTTATATTCAAATTTTTTTCAAAAATTCAAATTTTTAATAAAATTCGAGGGTTAACTAAAATACAAAGTTTTTTGAAGCCAAATTTTTACTAAAATTCATTTCTTTTTTATTTTTTATTAAAATTTTTTATTAAAATTATTTTTTTTTTCTTAAATTTAAATTTCACGTAAAATTCCTTAAATTTCAATTTTTCCGAGAATTCCAATTTTTCTAAAAATTTTCATTCGTACTAAAAGTTTCAATTTAGACTTGAATTTTCAATATTTACAAAAAATCCGATTTTTACTAAAAAAAGTACTCATTAAAACAATTTTTTAACTCTAAATTTTACTAAATATTAAAATTGAATTTTGCTAAAAATTGTATCTTTAATAAAAGTAAGTTCTTTTTAAAATATAGAGATTTTGACCTTAAATCCTGATATTCAATTTTTAAGACAATTTAAATTAAAAAAAAATATTTTTTTTTTTAATATATTTATGATCAGAAGTTATAATTTTTATTTCATTTAATTTAATAAATATTCAATTTTAAATAACAATTTTTATTTAAATTTCTTGAATAATTTAAAACAATAAAATAATTTTTAACTGTCAATCAAACACAGAAATGCTGTCAGTCAATCTGTCAAAATTTTATAACTGCAAATTGCTTAAATTTAGTGAAAGTAAGCAAATATCTGTGGAAATTTTTACCGTTATTATTAAAGAACAGAAATTATCTGAAAGAATTCACATGCAACAATCATTTTTAAAAAGTTCTATACAAAATAATTTCTTTTATTTGTTTTTGTGTAGAGCAACCCCTGTGGTAAGTTTAAGTCATTCATCCAATCAAGAGGGTTAATCAAATGAAATTTAATCATAATCCTCTTACCCAACCAATTCAAAAAATAAATACGTATTTAGAGAATCTAATGACCACACATTTTTATGACAACGAACAAAAATTTATGGAGTTTGAATTAACAATGTTCTCTCCCATTCTGCCCCTTTTTTCTATAGAAAAAAATAAGTTACAATGATATAAAAATCTACAAAACAAGTCAAAATGTAAGATTCGGTCAAGCCTGATTATGCAAAACCCTACACCATATTGTTGGTTGTTAATGACAGCTATGAAAAATTTATGAACGACCCTCGTATAATTTGCTTTCTGATTTATGATTAAGTAAGAAGGACATTATTATTATACAAACATTTATGTGAAATTTATGAGTTTGAAAAGAATTTTTTCGGGGGGTTATATCGAAATGATGGACCGATCCTAGTATAATTCCGAGCATCGAATATAGATTATATTTATCTTAATTTGACCAATTGTTATTAAAATATCAACATATATGTGAGATCTGTGCTCTACAAAGTGATATTTTGAAGATGCCTTGTATTGGACCTATGAAAAGGTGCACATCGATTAAAAATAATTTAGGACTTATTTCTTTAATTTCGTTGAAATCGCTTTTTATTTAGGAATTAATTGACCTTTCAACTTTATTTTGGCAGAATATTTGTATAGGAGCTACTTGAAATATCGGACCGAATATGACCAATTTAAATAGGCTTGATAATATTGCGACCAATAAACTGTTCACAATTTTTACATGGACAGACACACGGACAGACGGACATCGTTGAGTCGACTCAGAAAATGGTTCTGAGTCGAACGGTATACTTAAAAGTGAGTGTTACACTATTTTTTTTCTATATGTTACAAACATCAGCACAAACGCATGTTATTACTCTACCATAGGGTGTAGGGTATAAAAATAGAAACACGTTACAAATGTTGTCAACTTCATACTTTCTCAATTGAAAATAATACATAATTTGCTAAGCTCCCCTCCCCAAACAGAAAAAAACTCTTCAACCAACCAACCGACCATTCAACATTTGTGGCATCAGGACTTAACTTGTTGTTATACAACAGTTACCAACATATTAAAATACGAGATACAAAAAAAATTGTTAAACATTTTTTTTGTCGAGCTAAAACATTATGTTTTTTAACATTTTTGGTCATAAATTAATAATTATTTCCCTTTCCTGAGAATCTAAAACCTCAACAAAAAAACCTTCAAAATAAAGTAGATATTATTCAATAGTAAATTAAAAGATAAAGAGAGAGAGAGAGGGGAAGAGAAAAACGGGAAAAGGGTTTTGTAACATTTTGACACTCCTGATCTTTGTAAAATATTATTAATTTTTATTAATTAGTTTAAACCTCAAAACTCTAAAATAAAGTTTCATCTATGTTAAGAGTGTTGGTTTTAATAAAAAATTATTATTACAATTATTTTTTTAACAATACATGTTTTTCTACCTTTTGACAGGTTGACGGGTTACACACAACAATAGCAACAAAATGTTCTATGTGGTAACAACAACATCAGCAAAAAATCACAACAAAACACAACAAAGTGTAACCTGATTATGGATACAAAAATTAACATTAAGCAAAAATTAGTTTTTATTACAAAACTTTGTCTTTTTTCCCCACAAAGGATCCAAAGAGATGAAGTGGAAGGGAGAAAATGCTAAAAGCCACCAATAGGACTTGATAACATTAGACAAAAAGTTATTTTTCACAACAATTAATTTTAAGGCTTTAAAAAATAATTATTGTTAAAAATATTTGAAGAAGGTAGTTTTTAAGTATTTTACAGTTAGAAGGAGGAGAAAATGCTATAAATTAAGTTAATTTATGCTAAATAAAGGGGAAAATTAACTAAAATATTTTTGTGACAAGAAAATATTTTTTCAGACAATTTTTATGAAAAATGTTTGTCGGTGTGATAAAAATATATAAAGGGAAATATAGTAAAAATATAATTATTAAAAAAATAAATAACTGTAAATAAAAACATGCTTTAAGGGGTGATATCGAACAAACTTGGAAATTTTGCACAAATTGCAATTCAAACAAACCTAAAGCCGTTTTTGAAAACTTATAAACTTAAGAAGTGGAAGCAACAAATTCTTGGGATACATATATGAGATAAAAACGACACCAATAAACTTACAGTTTTAATTTTTAATTGTTATGACAATTTACAAGACAAAATACACTTTTAATCACTAGTGATGAAATTTTTGATCTTTTAAAAAATTTACAAATTATTTGATCGCAAAATGTGTAAAAAAAATTGACTTCAATTTCCGTGTCCTTGTGTTGGCCTCTAAATATATAGCAGCGTTCCTGTCAAGTTTTTTATACTTTTAACTCTACATTACCTTTTTCCTCTCGTACCAAATAGTCTGAGCACTCAGTTAACAGGGCTGCTTTCCTATCAAATGTTTTGGGTGCTTTTTGAAAATGCTGTTTGCTTTTTGGCTTTAGAAACATCATATGGACCATTCCTTCTACCTGAACTAGGTTTTCTCTTTTGTAACATATTATTGTCCTATAATTATCTTTCTGGAGTATGTAATCTTTATCCTTTTTTAATCTTTATAAAAAGTGATGAGCATCTTCTGGTAATTCGTAAAAAACCGTGATATACCTTTTTGTTGGAGCAAAACAATTTTTATATTTACTAAATGCCGAAAATTCTGCCCAAATTATTTGATCGCAAAATGTGCGTTTAACATGAATATAAGTCAGGACCATCTAAATTATTTTTTCGTCAGAGAGCATTAAATTTTTCCAATCCTCCGGCCATTTCATGTATTTTCGTGCGAATATTAGACGATTTTCTTTATGCTGTTTTTAAGAATTACACTTTGTTTTCTTCCATTTTATGCTTTCATCCCTTCGAATATAAGGAACATCGAACAATCAAAAACAGGACGATTTGTTATGACCTTTATTTGCGTAGAATTTTATTTGTAACTGGTTGTTTCTAATTTTATAGGATTAATCAGTCTTTTGTTAATTTTTCACTGAAAGATTTTCAAATCCCGTAATCTTGTCCTTTTATGAAGAACATTTTCAAAACGTCTAACTTTACGAACTAATTCTCCTTTATGTTGAATTTTTTCTTGTCGTTTAAAAAAGATAACTCTGCAGTAATATTGAAATATTGTCCTTAAAAAGATCACTTAATTTATAAGAGGAAGAAATTTATATTAATTTATTTTTGATATTTCTTTAAAAAGTAATTTTTATGTCTGCGCTTATAGAAATATTTCACAAAAAATATTTAATAGCGTGAGAAGGCAAACAACATTACTAAGAGAAAATTTTATTTAATTAAAAAAAAAAATTGTTAAATTTCAAAAAGTATCGTAAAGTTGCTTCATTAAAAACTTAAAATTTACTTTTGGATGAAAACAACAAAGAAGAAGTAAGAATGAAAAAAAAACAATTAAATACGTAAATCGGAATATGCACCTATATATGTATCAAGCTTAATACTGTTACAGATGTCATTTAAAAATTTAAGGCAACAAAATGCACTCGCTCTGCTTAACATCTGTCTTTATCTGCAGCAGCAAAAAGTTACAAAGATACATAAACAGAAATTAAAAATGCGGTTCTTCACACTGAAGTCACAAATTTCCTGTAGTTGACGATTTCTTTATTTAAAATTTATTTTCTTCATTCTTCCAAAGTTTTCAGAGATTTAATGATGAAACAAATTAAACTCTACATTTTGTTAAGATTTCAAAAGAAATTATTATATATTGATTATTTTAAATAACACAAATTTAGTTGATATTAAACTCTTGAGCTCAGTTTCTATTTAAATCAATTTCAATCTTAATCTTGATCATTTTTGCAAAAATTACTCTAATTTAATTAGAAATTAATGAATAAGAATTTATTTGCTACATAAAACAGAATATTGATTTCATATTTTACATTTTAATATATCAATATATAAAGTCATATGTATCTTTTCCAATAAATATATTGATTTATTACACTAATTAAGTACGACAAAAGTGATTTTACAGCATAAAGTTTGTGACATGAAATATATAATAAATTTTATTTAATTATTGAAACTCTTTGTATCTGTTTTTAAAATAGACAATAAACTTTAAACTTAATTTAAAACAAATCAAATCACACATTATAATATGCCTTCTCAATACATATGAATCGATTACCTTAACACTTGAGTATATTTATGGCCAAAATACTTGGCCTCATTTTTCTTATTTGACCAATAAACGTTTCAATAATAAATTACAGGAAAATACTCAAGAAGAAATTTAAGGCCTTTAACTGTAATTGTTTCAAGTGTCAATCAATTAAACAAAATGTCAATTGTTCGATTGAGTTTAACTCTTAATTCAATACAGAACTTAATATCAGAAATAGCAAAATTACACTTGAAGGAATCGATATTTAAGAAAACAATCGTTTGTGTTGATTAAGTTTTTGTTTTGAATGAAATGTGTATAAGTGGCGATAGGACACTTTTTGGTTAAATCACACAATAGTATAATTTTCTATATATGAGTTTGTATTTGTATTTACATATGTATATTCAGTTTATAATTTATTTATACATATTTCCAACTTAATTTCAAGCAACAGAGGAAATGAAGATTTTAAGGCAAAGATATTGAAATATGTAGTGTAATTTGATCACACTGTACAACAGCTGTTTTTATACACAAGGAGTAAGATCGAATAATTCTTTAAATACCTATGTGTTATGAAAACGAAGTCACTAAACTTACCTTTTTAATTTTTTTTAATTATTTTTTCTAGAAGAAAATATATTTTTAAAATATAAATCAAAAATGATGAAATTTTAAAATTTTTCCGAAATTCTTCCATAAATGTGCAGTCTATCTGCCTTTAATTCTTTTTGGACTCCTTTTTTGTGCTCTTCAAGTCTCTTTTAACAGTTTTATCTCTCCACTGATCTTAGCTCCTGGCAGTTGGGAGGATTTGCCTCCCATGGTTCAAATACCACATTAATGTTCTTATACCTATTTACCATAGTAACAGTATGCCAAGTTTGGCCAAGCAATATGTCGCAACTGCATATTGCTTTTTCGGAAAGTTTAACTGCTTTTACGTCCTAAATTTTCTTCAACATTCCCTCGAGCATGAGCAGCATACAATTTTTGACCAGGAAGTTCAAAAAAATACGCCATACTGAAATATAAGTTTCATCATAATGAAACATGCGTTTCATCATCCTTTGTACAGAAAAAATATTTTTTAGAAAACTTGACTTAAATTTCTGTGTTTTGTTTTTGGCAATTAATTTTTAACAGCGTTCCTTTCAAGAATATTTTGAGCCTTGTAGCACTGAGTTAACCAGGGTGCTTTTCTTCCGGATGTGTTGGAAGCTCTCTTCAAAATGATTTCTTATAAGTCATTTTTTCTACCTGAACCAGATTTTTTTTTAACAGACAAGTTTGCCTGGTACTGTTTAATAATATTGAAAACAGTGGGCGGCAGACCAATCCTGCAAAATCTTGAAGTATTTTGTGGTCGAAGAAATCTTACATGCATAAACTCTTTTTTACTTTCTTGAGATATATGCATTTTAAAGTGATTTTCAGGAGTTGTTCAGTGTAGTATCTACGGTCATTTGTAGGACGAAGTTTTTGCCATTTCCAATGTATATTTGAACTATTTAAAACCAAATACTCCACTCCGAAAAGACATTTCAATGGGGATCATCTGAACTCTTGGTTCGGTTATCATCAATATCGAAAATGTACGTGTTGTACCAAGTTATGAATCTAAACTATGCGACAGTGTTTAAACCGTAAGTTTTTTCCCAGGAAAGAAATACTCTATACAAACGAACTTTTATCATAACAACAGGCTTCATCCCTTGGCCAACAAAAGCATATGTACCAAACACAATAAATATATCAATAAAAATGAACAGACAGAGAAAGTGAAAGAATCTGAGTCGAACAATATAATTGAAAATGGTGGGAGCAATATTTTGTCTGCCCATTACAATCATCTGCAAATCGCATAAATAATAAACCACTTCGATTATATAGCTACATGTGCTATAGACGATTCTACATTTTTAGTATTTCGAATAAGGTCTATATTATCCATATTGCTCTGAAATTTCATAAAGAAAATAAATGTTTATTTGATACCTTTACATTTGCAATACGAATATAAATAATTAACACAATTAATTAGAAATATCTTTTTTATCTTTTTTTGATCTTTTTTAATCCGAGGTGTAGTTTTTAAATTGCTTAGACAACCCTCGCATGAAATTAAAATAAATCCTTTTGAGAATAATTGTAAAATCAGCAAAATTTAAATATATGCAAGACAAAGATCATAAACACATACACATACAAAACTACAACAAATGAAAATATACATACTAAAACAGCAACAAAAGCAATTTGTAGAATTTTCAGAAAAACAACTACAAAAAGTTCTAAACAAAATACTACTCTCTCACATAAACATACATACACCTAAATGCAGACACTAATAGATATAACAGACTTTCAAATATTCCTTTAGTCATTCATTGCCACAGAAAGAAACACTCATTCATTCGTTCATTCATTGAGTCATTCATTCATGCCATAAAACAAACTGCAACCAGTAACAATAAATATTGCAAAATGTTAGAGTGAAAAGTAGTTGGTTGTAGCAAAGAAGGAAACTTTGCAAAATGATTGCAACATTTTATTGAAATATTTATATAAGTGTATGTATGTGGCATCAAAAGTCGTAACATTAGCATTGATAGTAGTCGCAGTAGTTCCAGCATTCATAGTTATTGCAATAGAAATGGCAAAAGTAACAATTATATTGCAGCTACTAAAACTAACATTTTCAATTCTATTTCTTTGTTTTGTATTTAAATACATGAAGCAGTGAGTGTATATGTTTGTGCACGTATGTGAGTGTATATGAATATCCTTATAAGTGATGCTTTGTCTGTGTTTTTGAATGAAAATTGCATCGTAAAGCAAACAAATTAATCAAATGTTCTTAAGGTGAATTACCCTCGAGCTAAATTATCCTGCTGGATTTGTTATGAATGTTGCAATGTAGTTGTTTTTTTGTTTTGTATTTGTTTTCTTGTTTGTTTTTTTTAAGATCTAAAGGAAACATACTTTGAGCATCAACAATACATACATCATTGGCATATGAATATAAATAAAAGGGATATTTGTTGGAAAGACCAAAAACAATTGCTTACTTTTACCATTTGCTAAAGCATAAAACATAACAACAATAACAATAATAAAGCAAATGTATTCAGATAATGCATAAACACATATACACACAGACTTTCAGAGAATAATACTAGCGTAAGGATATGTGTGTATTGAAGACATCGGAGGAAACCTTAACAAATTATATAACAAATATACATATATTTTAAATGTCTTTGGTGGAATCTAGAAATTGTATTTACAGTGGAATCTTGGGATTTTATGTCCGTTTTAAGAAATTTCATAATAGGACGATGTATACTTAAGAAAATTTACACTAATTAAATTAAGAAAATAATTTCACGTTTTATAACTTTAAAGCTTTATTCCTGAACAGTTATTATTCGAGAGTTATATGGTCCGATAATACTTTAGATATTGATTACATTTTGTTTTAAGTCAGATTACTCTTTCTAAAACTATTAAAAGTTTTTGTCTGAATTTTAAAGATGACTCAGATATCGGTTAATAAATTTTATAGATCCAAATACTTAGGTCAATACCAAATTATTAAACAATAAATGTGGCCGTGAAAAAGTTTTTAATTGACAGATGGACACATCTAGTCAAGATATTGATTTGATCCATGGATCTAAAGCAATTTTTTCTTGGCGGTGCTCATGAAATGACAAATTTTCTAAAAAAAAGTTGTGAACATGAGCAGCTTTTCCTTTCTCAAGATATAATTAATATGTAGGTGTTGCAAAATGGTCCCTTCTGATGATGATCTTTATGTTAAAATTTTAAAAAATCAGAGGGGATTAATGAAAGAGAATGGAGTAAAGAAAGAAACTAGAATAAATAGAATTTATTGTACATATATATGAATGAGAAGAAAAATGGAGAATAGAGATTATAATCGGGACAAACATATTCCTCTAAGCGTTTGTTCCGTTCTGTTCGTGATCCTTTCGTCAGCTTGTCCGCACAAAAATAATGATAAGATTGTCTAGATTTAGGTATTGTACTTATATCTGGCGAATACTGATTAAATATTGACAAGCCTCTGAGTCTTTTAAATCAGATTTTGTCATAAATGTATGCTGTGATCTATATAAGGTTAGTGCCCTAAAAACTATAGCAGTATAAATTTAACCAACTCTATATCATCTTCTCACCTAATTTTCTCTCTACATTTCCCTAAAATTTTAGACTGGAATATGCTTCTGTCTATCCGATTTAAACACATTTTTATGTATATTGTAGTTTAGATCACAATCTGGCTCCATGGGTAGGGACAAACTGGGAAACCTCGGATATAAAAGTTTTTTAAAACGCCCATGCCAAATTTTTTTATTGAAAAATTTTTGGAGTTTTTTGAAATCTTTTACTGAATTTAAAAACAACTAAAAAAATATTCGTCCAGTTAAAAAATATTAATTTTCAATTCAAAAGTTTAAAAAAATTAAGATTGAAGAACGAAGATCCTTATTCAATTAAATGTTAAATTTAACCTTTACGGTCTTAAGCATGAATATTAAAATGGAATGTAATAAATTGGAAATCTCAAAGTGTTTATGATTGTTTGATGTAACCCTTTAGGTCAAAAACCAAAAAATTACATTTTTGATTTTTTTTTTTTATTTTTGGCTCAACATTTCCTTAAAATTCCAGATAGATATCTTTATTATTAAATATTTTATTGCAATTCAAACTTTTGAAATTCATTCAAAATTTAAAAAAAAAGTGGTCGAAAATTCTTTATTTTTTAAAAAGCGGAAACAATTTGAAACATTTTTATTTTAAATACAAGTTGCATAATGGCAGACATTTTTCTTGGCAATAAATAAAAAGAAAAAATAGCTACGACCTGTAGCCATGTAATTCTGGCTATTTTATATTAGTTGTATTAACAACGCTTCGAGGTACTTTTGCCAATCAATCACTCACAATATTCCGAAATCAGATAAAGAAAAGTACTATAAAATACTAATGATTAACAAAAATTTGATTTAGATTATCTTATCATTACAAAAAAAAATCAGCTAATAAATAACGATCAGTTCCACATTACTTTTTTCCCACTTATTTGTTTTTACTTCTATTTTTTTTGTATTTAATTCATTGTAAAATTTCGGAAAATTTCTCATTCATCCATCTAGAAGAAACCGTAAACTACTGCAATACGATTAGTTCAAGAAAACAAATAATTTCTCTTTTTCAAAAACCCGCAACTAAAATCTCTCGCACATTAGTTATAGCTGCAATGCTGGATGTTTCACTTTATCAACATTTATAACAAAAATCCTTAATTTACCAACAGAAACGCATACTAACATTCGAACAAACACACACACACACACACACACACATATGAAAAAGGGATATTATTTTCTTTATGATCTTTCATAAGCTTCTTTCTTTTTTAAAGGGGTTTTGTTGAGCTTGTGTGTATATGATTTTGGAATCTTTAAACAAATCTGCTCGTATACCTTGAAATGATGGTTATGTGCATGTGTAGATGCCTTCATATGTAGTATAACTAACTGTTTATATGGACAATATGATGAATGATAATCTAAAACTCATCCTTTGCTTGTTAAAACTACATATTCTCTAGTTACAGTTCCACATTTACACGTAAATACAAGTAGAAAATTGTAGAGTAACACGAATGTAAACATTTTCTTTTGTTTCTGTTGAACTTTTAACACTAGAAAACTATAGTTTCATTAGTAACATACACACAAAACAGAACAGAACAGAACAGAAGGATATGTTAATATTTTCATTAAGCTTTAAAGCTTGAACCCTGTAAAAAGACATAGTTTCACATATATACATACATACATACATACATACATACATACATACATATGTATGCATATTTGTAAACACATACATGAGTAAATGCAGTCACTCATTTCGTGACACTCACCAAACGAAACTCAAGTAAACAAACACACATATACATTGTTAAAGATTTTGCAAACCAACAAAAAGAATAAGAGAATCATAATGTTGTCATTGTTGTAACATTTATTTAAGAATTCATAGACGTATTTCTGTTTCAATTTCACCCCAAAATACAATCTACAAATCTATCTTTATTCGGTTCATCTATGTATATCTTTGTGATTTTTGCATCCTCCTCTACAAAAAGTGATGGATATATTAATATTGTTATTTCGTATGTAACGCCGAGAACGCCAAGCTATATCCGTCTGTCTATCCGCCAGTCTGTCTGTTGTTGACAAGCTCACGTTCACAATAATTAGCAAAGCTCAATGAAATTTGACCTGAGTATTTTTTATAGTTCTAAGAAGTTTAAAATCAGCATAAACGATTCAGTATATCAAAAGATATATACCAATATCTAAGGCAACCTCAAAGTTCAAGCAAAGAACTCTCATAAAATTATTTTCAATTATAAATCAGCAAAATTATCAAAATCGGTTCAGTAGCAAAAATGTTATTACGAAAAATAAAATTAATTTTATGACTCATTGTTCCAGTGTAACATTTAAAAGAAATATATTCTATACGTTTGTAAGTGTATGTGTAAGTGCGTACGTACGATACAAAACGTATTTATTTCACAGGCGTTTGTGGTGGAGGGTATTGAAAATTCGGCATAGCCGAATATAGCATTCTTACTATTTATATTTACATTTGATCTGCTGGTTTTGCTGGATGTTCTGATTTAGGCATAAATCCATGATGAGAGCATCTTATGCGGTCATTAGAATTACTGTATATATTTTTGCGTTTTTAGTTTTTGTTTTATTTTGATGCAGTTATACTCCTTAGCATTAAGATCAGTCAAAAGTGAAGTTTGGATTGTCTTAAATCTACTAAAAAATTATGAAAATATACAAAAAGTGTTCCACATTTAGGAGTCTTTTAGTGTATTACTGATAATTTCATATAAAATTATTGTATGATTTTTGGATTCATTTTGTTTAACAAATCATGCATATTTATTAGTGATCCATAACTAAAGTAAAAATAATTAAAATTAAATATTAAACATAAAAAACAATATTTTCAAAAATTATAAAAATCCAAAAAAAGGAAGACATTTTAAACATGTAAGTATATTTGGACATACCGAATATAAATGTGTGTGAAGTAAATACGTTATGTTCTGCAAATACACACCACACATACACTTATAAACGTAAGCATTTTATATAATTTTTTCCTATAAATAACACAGGTATATTTTATGAATTATAGAATTATTTATATTTTTGCCTATAACTTTTTTCTATTGAACAGATTTTGATAGTTTTTGGAATGGTTGTGATATATAATATAATACTAACATTATGTATATACATGTACATATAATATAATATAATATAATATAATATAATATAATATAATATATATAATAAATATAATATAATATAATATAATATAATATAATATAATATAATATAATATAATATAATATAATATAATATAATATAATATAATATAATATAATATAATATAATATAATATAATATAATATAATATATATATAATATAATATAATATAATATAATATATATAATATAATATAATATAATATAATATAATATAATATAATATAATATAATATAATATAATATAATATAATATAATAATAATATAATATAATATAATATAATATAATATAATATAATATAATATATATAATATAATATAATATAATATAATATAATATAATATAATATAATATAATATAATATAATATAATATAATATAATATAATATAATATAATATAATATAATATAATATAATATAATATAATATAATATAATATAATATAATATAATATAATATAATATAATATAATATAATATAATATAATATAATATAATATAATATAATATAATATAATATAATATAATATAATATAATATAATATAATAATATAATATAATATAATATAATATAATATAATATAATATAATATAATATAATATAATATAATATAATATAATATAATATAATATAATATAATATAATATAATATAATATAATATAATATAATATAATATAATATAATATAATATAATATAATATAATATAATATAATATAATATAATATAATATAATATAATATAATATAATATAATATAATATAATATAATATAATATATATAATATAATATAATATAATATAATATATATAATATAATATAATATAATATAATATAATATAATATAATATAATATAATATAATATAATATATATAATATAATATAATATAATATAATATAATATAATATTATATAATATCGATAATTATGGTATAATTTCATTCCAATTTGACGATTTATAATTGACAATTTCGCAAAAGTTCTTTGCTCGAATATAAAGGATTCCCAGGGTATCAGTCTATACATTTTAATATACCCCTCAGGACTATAACAAATACTCAGGCCTATAATGGGCATGGTAAGACAAACAAAAAAAAAGACGACAAAGCAAAGTGGAACTGGTTTGGTTTTAACCTGTCTTTTGGATAATGTTATTTGTATTAGGACCGTTATATTTTATGAGATAATTTGATTCCCAATATGTTACGCTATGTTGGGTGAGAAATACCTCTAACATGGTTGAAGATGCCAGAAACTTCTCTAAAGAATAAAATAAAGCGTTTCCATTAATTTATTTAAACAGCACATATGAGAAAATGGGTTTTAATGGGAAAAAGTTACTAAAGTATCGACCTTCAGAATTGTTCGGTATTAAATGACGAAAGACCTACTTATAATGTAAATATTTTTATCTCTAATTTGCATTGAAATATCTCGGAAAATAATTAACCTTTTATACGAGTTAAACTAATAAGAATATTTTGATTTTATTTCTAAATATATGAGTAAATAATAAATAAATGTGAGTATGAGTAATAAATAAATAAAAAATATAAATCATACGTATAACAAAAATTGTGTTGCAACTATGGCGTACGATTAATATGAATGCAATAATGTAACTCAAAAAATTTCTTTCTCTTGCGCTAATTAATATTTTCACTTAAATTATAATTTTTCGAAACTAAATTAAAGTTCTCTACAATATTTGTTGCTGTGTTACCAAAACTAACAGGATAATAACAATAAAATAATTGAAAATTCTTGACATGATGTTTTATGATGAAAATTTAAATTACTTTTCTAAACATTGTAACAGTTGTTGTATAAAATTCCATTAGTTTTTATAAATTTAACACAAAGAAAATAATAATAAAATATGAAATAAGGAAAAAATACATATACTTATATATAATAAACCAAATATCTTATATACACGTAATATAGAAAGAACTAATACAAGTAAAAATAAAATGTGTCAACATTTTTATGGGCATAATTTAAATTCTACAAACACATGAAGAGGAAAAATTTAATAGTTTCACATTTTCCTTAAATTCATTATTTTCTTTTTTTGCTTTTCATCATGTACATGTTTGTGTCTGTGTGTGTGTGCGCGTTTGTATGAGAAAAGATTTAAGAAAATTTAACAATGCTCACATATATACATGCAACTACACACGCAAACATGTATTGAATTATTCATAAGAATTACCTTGTGTTTCAATATTATGTGTGAATGTATGTGTGTGTTTGTAAAGCATTGTGGGTGGGTGATATGAGTGGTTATATTTATGAAAAGAGTAAAACATGATTTGAAGCAAGAAAAAATCATTGTGCTCCTGATGAAAATATCTCCGCATTGTGTTGATTTTTCGAATTAAGGACATTTTTCTAAATTTTCCGATTTTTTTTAAGTTTTTCGGATTAACATTAATAATTTTTGTACATAGATTTTTGGTTATTTAACAAGTTTGTAACGTTTAATGTTAGAAAGATAGTAAGAGAGATTTGAGTAAAAAATCGTAAAAAAAATTAATGATTAAAATCATACCTTAAGCATTTCGGAAATTTGTGAAAAATATAAATTATATTTCAACATATCGTTCATTTGCTGCAAGAGAGTCATAACTAGAAAATCAAAATAACGTGTTATAATTTACTGAGTTGGCACGACATATTTTTGTCTATTCTCTTTAAATAAGTTAAAATAGTATATTTTTTACTTTCTGAAATTAAGTCGTAACTTGAGTATTTTTGGTTATAACGAACTTGCAGCAAATGAGATCATTTTAACATTTTGTGCAGAATTTCCTTCAAAAATATTAAATATTCTTAGGTTTATGAATGAATGAATTTTTCAGTTTCGGTTTTAAAAGCACATTTTTTCAAAATTTTTATAAAGTTGCAAATTATACCCCAAAGTGTAGCTCTTAATTGTATGTGTATGTAATACAACTATTTACTCTCATTCATAAAATTTCGAAATTATGACAAAAACGGGAGCAAAATTTTAAAATAAGGAAATAATATATTTTTTCTCATGTCAAAACTTATTTCACACATTGTGTTAGTATGAGTAGGTTATTTCATATTGAAAGGCGTTAAATAATCTTCAAATACTGAAGTGGGTGAAAAGATAATGAACAAGTATCCCAACAAACATAGAAATCTATATGTGGCAAGTAGAAAAAGCATGCTTCACGTCGAAGATATAAAACATTAAGCATCCTAAAAGCATAGTGAAATTTATCCTAAAAGAAGGAGTTAATTTTTATTGTCCAGCTTAGAACAATGGACTATATGTGTGGTATAGTTGTGGGATACTTTGCTAATTCCTTTTTCTCTATCTTTCCACTTGGAAAATGTAAAACAGAAAAAATTCTATATAGCTATAGCGGGGTCCGCTATAGCATAAAACCTCGCCAAGATAGGCTAAATATCACTTAATTTATCCAATGCCCACATTCACAAGCAAAATTCACTCATATTTAAATCGGTTGAGATATAAAGAATCCCAATCGTTTTAAATATTTCTATTATTCCAGGCGACAAATATACATACATACATACATACATACATACATACATACATACATACTACATACATATATACTTACATGCATGCATGTGTTATTTATCTCTATTAGTTTCTCTATTAGTAAAAGTTATAATCGGCCAAACCTGATCTCTCTGTGCTTTATGAGAGAATTATACCATTTAAAGTGACTTTCGGATGGTAGGGTGTTATGTGAGCAACTGCTATGTGATGACAAATCTTCAAATATAATTTCGGCAAAATTAATTAAAATATCTTCAAGTCTGTGAGTTTAATAGGCTTAAAACCTCAATCTTTTAGTACACTTCTATAAAAGCAACTTGAAATTTTGGCTATGAAGCAATATGCAAAGAAAGCTTTTTTGGTGAAGCTTAATTCATATTATTTTGATAAATAAATCTGGCGTTATTGAGTGATTTTTAGGTAAAAATAATTTCTTTAATCTGATAAACATTTTCTAAAATTAAAATGTTTGCTGGTTTAAAATGTGCCACAAATAATATCCTGAGTAGGAGGGAGTGATGATAGTGAAGCGAATAAACTTCTCAGAATGAAAATTTCATCAAACAAATGAAACAAACATTGTGAAACGGCGGAAAGATTGCAGGAGGGAAAATTAATAAAAGTGTGAAAGTAAGTGGGTTAGTGATGAGTTGGATTATTGTCATTGTTTGCAACTGGCTTTTTTACTTTTGACTGTCTTGTTGTAACGCTAACAACAACGATAACAAAATAAGTTAAGGAAAAATCTAAAAACACATCACACAGCAATGTAAAAGTGTAAATGTATATGTATATGTTAATGTAACTGACAAATTGAGTGGAACGGTATTAATGTGTGTGATATTTACAAATGTCCTTAGAGAGCTGTTTCATTTTATAGACCATGTATGTCTGTGCTTTGTTGTTCATAATGTTATTGTTGTTGGTTGGTTGTAAAATTTTCTTTTACTTTGATTTTATTTTGTTAGGAAATTTAACAAAAAACAAATCTTAAAGACATTTTCCAAATAAATGAAATAATATTGCAGTACATTTCATTACATTTTTACATGCAAATAAAACGTTATAGCATTTAAGAAAATCATGTGTTTATTTTATAGATTTTATAGGAAAAAGTTTATGTATAAACGTGTACATATATATGATTAATTTCTTTACTAAAAGTTTGAATAAATATTTGTTATTTTCTTTGAGAATACTGATTTATTATTTTTATTTTTATTATTTTTTGTGTTTAAAATATATTTTATGCAACTTTGTATTTGATTATTTATATTCAAAGTATAAAAATGCAATAAGATAAATTGCATTTTTTTAATAAAATTACAAACTCTTTATAAGTTTATATCTATCCATCTCATTCGTTGCATACAACAAGAATGATTTCATATCAAGGCTTTTGTTGGCAAACACTAACAAATAACAAATAAAAACATAAATAAAACATTATTGTACATGATTCAATGGTCAATAGATTTAAAAGAATTAAATCTTATTCCAAATCAAAAGATATTCGTACTTTAAAAGCAAAATTCTTTGAATATTTTCTTTTACTAACTGTTTTTCTTACAAGGTACTGTAGGACAGAATCTACTTTTTATGAAAAAATAATATAAAAAAAGAAGCAGGAATTCTATATTCGGCGATGTAATTACGTTATGTTTCATACATACAGTTTACGTACATACACACTCACATATACACTCAAAAACGCATACAATATTTAAAGGTTTAACCGCTCTTTAACACACACCTTTATCTTATGGCGAAATTTTATTCCAATTTATTAGTTTTTAATTGAAAATTCCACGGATGATCTTCTATTGCATTTATGGGCTGCCTCAGATAACGGCCTATATCTTTTGATATACTGCATCGATTTGACTGGTTTTAAATGGGAAACTTATGAGGATTCTGGCCAAATTTCATTGAACTCTATCAACTATTAAGAATGTGAGTGTTCCAAAAATAGACAGACAGACGGACATAACTAAATAAGATTTTGATTTGATGCAAGAATGATTTCTTCTTTGTTTTACACACAGAATGCCAAAGTTAATATGCTCTGTTCACCACTGCAGGGTATAATAGTTTTGATTATTTTCATTGACAACAATAATTTATATACATGAAATCGTATGAGTAATATCAATCAATTTTATTAAGTATACGTTCGGTCTACAAAGTAAGTAAGTACAAATAGTTTAATGTACAAAAATTGATATTAGAATTTCCAATAATTATAATTTTTCGTTGGCATGTAATTAATAAGTCGATGTATATGTGAAAATATGACGTTTTTCATTAAAAAAATACAAATTAATTCTGTGAATGCGTATGAGTAATATAAATTTTTCAAATATTAAAAATAATAGGAGAATAGTATAATAAGAAATATATGATACTAAAACGAAATGGTCACTGTTTAACAAAAATGGTAAATATTATTGAAAATCTGAATTTTTAATGAAAATTGGAATTAATAGTGAAAATGAGAATTTTAATATGAAATAAATAATTTTAATGAAAATAAAAATTTTTAGTAAAAATTTCAAGTGAAATAACAATTTTCCGTAAATGAATATTGTTTCCTTGTTTCCACCACAATTGGTTAACAAGGGTATATGAACCGTGAAGACATAAAGCCTGTCTGTGTAATTGTTTTTATACACTCACATCTGTCATTATTAAAACTAAATAAAATTTTTTGTAGTCCTAAAATGTTTCTAATTAAATATTAATTAGTGCAATATATAGAAAAAACCGATATCTGACACAAACTTAAATTTAAAGGAAAACATTTTAACAAAACGCAAATAAAATTAAATAATCTAAAAAAGTATTTTCATTAAATTTATAAAAATCGTGTTAAAATTTATAAAAATAGATTCAGCAGAAAATATGTTTTATAGTTTCCAGTATGTGCGTCAGAGTATGTGAGTCTGTACAATTATGTATATTATATTTATTTATTTATATGTATGTAAAACAAAGTTAAACAAAGAACTAAAATTTCAAAATTTACACCAAAATGAATAATTTTTTCCCAATATGCGAAATTATTTTCCTAATGTTATTGAATTTACATGACTATTAGTTGTGGCAATCAAATCAAATATAAACACAAAACAAAAACATACACAAATAAATTCTTCATAAACGATATATAATAAATTGTAAAGAATTTTTCGTTCTTTTCTTCGATTTGCAAATGATAACTAGAAAATAATTTTCTCTAAAAGCTTCAAGGAAACATTCACATATTAAATTTTACCTCTTAAATAAAAATCTAAAACCAAAATTTAATATTTTAATTTAATTTTCCGTTCTATTTTACCAAAAATAAAAAAGAAAAATTAATAAAAAAAGATTAATCCTATTGCAGTAGGCATTTTTAAATATGTAGTCAGTCATAATACGGATATAAGAAAAACAGCAGCAGCGTAGTAACAACAGAAAATGTAACAGTTGTTTTTGTTTAGAAGAATGGGAGGACTAAATACCTCGTTGCTTTTCCAAGGACATATTTAATTTAAACATATGCTATTTTTCAATGTGTTGGAATGTGTCTATATGTGAATGTTTTTATACACATATGCAGTAAAATTTGTTACTACAATATGTGCAATTTCATAAAACTGTCCACCATTTCCGCTTTGTTACCGGAAGCATATTTATATATATTTTTTCTTTTTTTTGTGTCTTCTGCTATGAGCAATGTTTTTAATCATACAAAAATGCTCATATTAAATTAGTGCTTTCAGTTATTCGAGTTTAAAACAAAGTGGAAAGAGTTTTATTATTATTTTAATATAACAGGTACATCTTGAAATAATAGAAAATATATAATTTTCTTCATCACAACATGGACTTTGCATCGAAGACATTCGGAATTATAAATCTACTTTCTCAGAAGTAGATTTTTTTAGTTTGTTGATCGATTTTCCGTAAAAATTGGTTATTTTTCTTAAGTTTCCTTAAAAGTTTTTTTAATATACGATTAAAGAGCGAAAACTGGTGTCATCTCTTCTTCAACTAGCTATCGGAAATAATAAGTTCAGCTAGGATGATCGAAAGGTAGTGGATTTAATTTTTTAAATACACAGTTTTGCGTTCAACAATTATGTTTTCTTAATCAAGTTATTTCATCAGTTAATACATTTTTTATATTTTTTCAAAGACTCGATCAGGCGAAATACTTTATTGACATGAAGAGTTTCGTAAGGAAATACTAAAGACTGTGTGTTCACAAGTACTATAAAAAATATTAAGGTGATTAAATACAATGCGTTCAATCTCTTCATCTATCACGAAGGGAATAATGTATTGTTGCGCCTATGAGAAGCACATGATAAAATAACTAGTCAGGGGCTTACCAAAGTAAATAGAGGTGTTCCTTTTTCAAGTAACGAATAACTAGTTTTGGACACTCATCAAATCTGAATTGTACTGTTAGAAATTATCATATTTTGTGTTTACATTCTCACCATAAATGTCATTTAGCATGCAACAGAAGTCGTTGGTATGAACGTTGCTAAACATATAACTTGTGTAAATGTACTAACTGAAGTCACCCTATCAGAGTCTAATGTTATTTCGATTTCTTATTATCATGTCGGTCATTAGTTTTAAATAATTTTATATCTGATTTTAATTTTTGAACTAAAACAAAACTTATTTCATTTTTTTTTTTGCAAATTAATCTAAAGGTCAAATAATTTAAAAACAATTAAACGTTCATTCGACCAATTACAAAAATGATAAGAATTTTTTAGTATGAATTTCATTCGTTTAAGAAAAATTTTTCTTCCTTTTTCTTCTATTTATGTTGTTTATGCTGTTGCTCTTTTTGTGCTGCAGTTCCAGTTTTGTTGTTGATTTATCAGAATGGAAAAAAAAAGAAAAATGCCACATACAAACCGATAATTTTCCGTTTTTCGGGTTGTATTTTTAGATTTTTTGTTCTTGTAGTTGTTGCTGTTGGATTTCTTTTAGGAATTCAAAGTGGTTGCCATTTAAAAGGCCATTGTTTAGTCTTTGCCAGCTTTTAGTATAAGACAGAATTTTGTTGGCCATAAAATGGAATAAATAACGGTAGTGTAGT
This sequence comes from Cochliomyia hominivorax, assembly GCA_004302925.2. Classification (NCBI taxonomy): domain Eukaryota; kingdom Metazoa; phylum Arthropoda; class Insecta; order Diptera; family Calliphoridae; genus Cochliomyia; species Cochliomyia hominivorax. The sequence continues at coordinate 2,995,467 of PYHX02000467.1, read as the reverse complement.
ATTGTATAGTGGTGTGTGTATGTGTTTTGTATATATAAAAGAGAAGACATTAGTGTAAAATCCTGAAAGGAATTTCAATTAGAAAATAGAAAAGTTGAGAAAAAAAAACAAACAAACAAAAAAGTATATAACCAAACAAATACTGGACTATAAAATAGAATATAATACGAAACCCATATATCGATTTGATTTTAGTACACTGTGCAACAGTGAAAAATTGATATATAAATGAAATTGGAAACATAAAGACTGATTGCCAATATCCTTTCAAATTGTCCTTTAAAAACTAAAGGATATGAAAATTTTAAATAAGTAATTCGGAATAAAATTTGTAACTTTTCAGAGCCATAACCAGGTGCAAATGCCTCATATGGCCATCAAAATATTTTGAAAATGCGTTTTTGCTTATAACTCAGAAATAAGTCCCCGATAAATTTCAACAATTGAAGCTCCTAAATTCGTAATTAATATCCAAATGTGAAAACTTTAAGTTTATAATTCTGCAAAATGAAGCGAAAAAATTTAAGTTTTTGAAAATATTTCAGACATTTTATTTTCCAATCTTCCTGTATTTCAATAGAAGAATTTTCGCAATAATTTACTATCGATATCTTTATTCGTACCGACACAATAAATATATTTTTGGGAGTCGTATTTGTAAGGTGAAGGACTTAAAAATAATTTTTGAGTGTTCCTGGATACAAATTGGAAAAGATTTCCATTCAAAATTTATCTCTTTTCGTGCAATATTAATTAATTTATGAAATATACAAAACTTTTGGTATACACAAACCACAAATCATATTTAAGGAAATCTGACAGTTTCCAATTTTATTTGCATAAATATAGACGTTCCATGGTGCTGTCCTTATTTCTTATTTTATTTACAAATTATTTCTGAAAATATTCGGAATTCAACTTAATATGCATAAGCTTTTTTCCAACAAGTGTGCCTAAAATTCTTCTATAACCCATAATAACAGCTTAACTTCTAGTATAAGCTTTTTACTGTTTTTTTCCAAAACTCCGAAAAAAAGGAATAAAAAAGAAATTGCAAGAATTTTAGAAGAAATGCACAATTTTAATTGAATGCAATTTAAAAATTTCATTGCCACAATAATTTGGCTTTTGCTTTAAGCACATAAACATACACACACACGTATACATAAACACAGAAAGACCACAAAAAGAAAAAGAAATGTGATAAACAAAAAGGAAAAAAATCCATGAATTTGGGGAGGGTATAAAAACGATTTAAATAACAAACAAATGCCAAAGTGGCTCTAAAGTTCTACTAAAGCTACAACTGCTATAAAATGCATAAATACATATACAAAAGCACATTTCCGTTTCCGGTTTAATGTAAAAAAAGAAGAAAAAAAATTATATAAATTAAAAAAATGCAAATAAAATACAAATGCAATTATTTAACAATGCAAACAATGGAAATAATTTATTTGCAAAAAATAAAACATCAAACAATCAAACACACAATTTTATTTATTAATTAAATAATAATAGTTGTTGTTCAAACTATGTTTGAACACTCTACATAATTTGTATAGTTCTTTTACATTTCTAGTTATATTATTACTGTAAAATTAAGCTATTATTGTGAATTATATTTATCGATAGGATATTGTGAATTACTCTGTAAAACCCTATTTTTTACACGAAGAACCGAAGAGGAACAAGAAGTGACTTCTTCCGGTCTCTTTTTTTCGCTACTAACCTGGAACTGGTAACATCACGTGAATTAATAAATCTCTAATTATTTTTGTAATCTTCAAAGAAATAATTGTTATTAATCATTTATTTACTTCCATCAACATATGGAAGTAATCGAATAATTTCAATAACGAAATTATATATACAAAACTATTCAGTTGTTATTGTTGTTCTTTCCACAAATAAGGACTGAGAAAAGTTAGTTTTTATTTTAAATATTATAAATATAATTTGATATATTTAAATTATAAATTGTTTTTTAATCCTAAAATCTTTGTTACCGAATAAGTTTTTAAAATAATCCTTAACTGTTGCACTGTGGATTGGAAAGCTTTTTAGCGGACAAAAATTACTATAAAATTTAAACTGTAACCCGTATTAAGTTTAATTAAATTCAAGATATTTTGAGTGTATAGCAAATAAAAGCAGATATACAATTAAGGTTCTTTTTTCAATTTTAGCTATTACTTTTTTTCCTCAAAGAGTTAACCAAATTCTATAGAGCTATCAAGGAGAATATATCCCCTAATATATCGGATTTATCTTACAGCATATAAATACAGAATTCAGTCAGAATTATACAAAATGTAGTCCAGAGAAAAACCATGTGTGAATATTCCTGCACACAAATTGTTTTAAAAGTTAATATTCTATTCTCTATATATGGGCTACTACCAAATTATCGTACGAGTTTGTTGAAATTTGCTTTGAATAATTCAATATATCTTAGAGTAACATAGGGTATTAAAACTTTCGGTAGAATCAGGGGAAAAGCTTAAAGCTTTCGCTGCAATCACTTCCTTGAAGACAGATATGATCAGGAGGAGCGATAACTCCTTATAAAGCAAATATTAGTTAACGAATGTCTAAAAAATTATTGAATTGAGGGTACTGAGATTTCATTCCAATTATATAGTTAATCATGCAAAGCAAATATAAATTTTGGCATATCTTCAGAACTATAAAAAAGATAGAGTTCTTTCCTATTATATTTTTCAAGGAACAATCTTACCGGAGGAAATGTGGATTGGGTAGGGTCTGGAGAAATAATAGCCCCTATACAAAGTCAATACAATTATTGGAGCAAAAGTTAAAATAATAGTTCTCATCACTGTTTGAAAAAATATAGGGCAGATAAGCCCATAACCTTCATACAAAGCGAATATTATTTGGCGAATATCTAAAGAACTTCTACATCTGTAATTCCTAAATTTAGACTTCATCAGGGTAAAAAGTACCCACTTCAAAAACCAAATTGAAACAAATTTTTTTTTTTTTTTTAATAATTATGTAACTTTTGAAATATTATATCCTCATTTCTAAGGCACATATTTTTTACAGTACGTCCGGTCCCTTTAAAAAAAAATGAAAAATATGGCTAAAAATGGGATACAAATTGATTTACACTTAAATTTTTCCGAAATTATAGCAGATAAACTTTTAATTTGTTTAGACGAATTCAAAGAATATATTTATATAGTCACGGCATTAATATTTTTTAGAATTTTATACGGAATTTTAGAATCTATTGGATTTTTGGCGAATTTTCAAAAAATCAAAATAAACGGGGTGGTAAATTTTAAAGGGTCACTAACTATGTTCTTACCCATGTAGAGTCTTGTATTTCTCCAAATCAACACGAAAGCACCCTGAGGAGTAATGAAATAAGTTCCAAACATACGAAATAAATTCCCAAATGTCCTTGATTTTGGGTTCAATATAACATTTTGGGAAATGATAACATTTCTGATCTCGGGAGTTAATTCGTGATGCTAAGAAATTATGTTGATCTAATTTTATCTTAAAAATAATTTATTTGGGAAATTATAAAAAAAAAAAAATAAAAAAAAAACTAATATGTGATGTCCGATATGGTAGCCCATCCTCCTTTCGCTAAACTTAGCAGCTTCGTTTGCTACTTCATAGCAAACTGTTTATATAAAATTTAATTTAGAAAATTTTATTAGTCCGAGAATTTTTCAGTTGTCATCATTTTTTTACAAGTAATGGCAAATCACTTTATTTAATTTTAAAAACCACCAGAAGAGCTTTATTTTGGCAAATACATTTTTAAATTGCTTTTGTCAAAATTAACTGAATTTTTATTCTTTGCAATTAATTTCTAAACCACCGTATAACGATTTAAACATTCAATGAAGGCGAAATATTGTTTAGTTTTAAACATTAAACTTTTTTTTACAATAAATATTGAAATTAAAACAATAAAACACGTACAAATAGAAATAATGCAATCGTAAGCATAAATTATATTGAAAATTAAAAAAAAGTATAGAACAAAGCTTACAAACTGACGTCTAAACAATCAAAGTTTTATAAAAAAAACTTACACACTTACAAACACACACGCACATATACATATTAAACAACTTAAATATAACAAAACCAAAACTATAATGCAAACTCACGCATATAACTTTTTTTACACCCAAACAAAATGCATAAAGGATTAAAAACACACACACGAATAAATCTAATACACAAGTGTAAAAGTATATATTTACACACACACCCTTATATATTGTTTATTTGAAGTTTGTTGTATAGTTGTTGTTATTGTTTTTGTTTGATTTTTAACCATAATGTTTAAGGCAGATAAAAGCGATAAATTATCAACACTTTTACTAGAAACGCTGGAAGAAATGAACATAAAAGAAAAATGTAGGAAAAAAATAAAGTAAGAAACTTATAATCAGCTATGCCGAATCTCTAATACCCTCTACCAAAAATTGGTGTGAAGTAAGTGTGTTATGTTTCGTACATATACTCACAAACGTTAACATTATATAAACGTTTTTTCTTAAATATAAAATAACACAGGAAGACTTATTAGTCATGAAGTTAGTTAAATTTTTAGCTATAAATATTTCCTACTGAACAGATTTTGATAATTTTTGGAATGGTAATGAAGTTCACATAATATTATGGCAAAATCTCAATCTCTTCGCTTGAACATAGAGATTGCGTCGCCGATACCGATTCATTTTGGTTTTAGATAGGACCATCACTAGAGTCAGACTAACGGACAGACTAGCAGACGGACTCAGATTTTGAAATGATTCAAAAATATATATACTATATAGCGTCTGAGATGATTTCTTTTAAGCGTTAAACACAGAATGACAAAGTTGAAATGCCCTCTTCATTACTTATGATGGTGTAGGGCATACAAATAAAACGCTACAAGCAGTTTGAGTAAATTAGTACGTGTTTAGCTGTAAGTTTGTGTGTATGAGTGTTATAAAAGTACAAAACTTTTATTTCTTTTTTTACACTCAACAAAACATAAAAGGAAAATATTTCATATTTAATTTATACAAAAATTAAAGTTTTACACGCAAAACAATCAACAAATTTTTCTTTCTCGACAAATTAATAAGAAACTTGAAGTTTATTCATAAATAAAAAAAACTAATGGAAAAAATTAACAAAAAGAAACTGTTTATAAAATATTTAAAATACTTGTATTTAAAATAGTTAATATGAGACAAAAGAAAGTTTAGTTGCTATTGGGAATAAGTTTCAATTATTTCTGAAGTATATAATTTAAGCTTTAAGAAACAAGTAAGATTGGTATATTCGGCATCGCCGAATCTTCAATCAATTCCAGCAAATATGCATGTGAAGTAATTACGTTATGTTCGAACCTACACACCCACACGTAATTATAGAACATATATTTTTTTATGTAGCACAGGATCACTTAATGAGTCATAAATATACGACTCATGATATAACAAGAACGAGAGTAAAAACTGTTTAATTCCACTACATAATACCCGACATCACACAATGTATTTAAATCGAATTTTTTGGAAATAATTCTATAAGAGTGAGGCATTTTAGAAATTCGATTTCCCATGGTTTGCCATCTGAGGTATGTCGATTTTTTACAAATTCGCCAAAAATTCATTTATGAATTAAGGCAAAAGAAATTTAACATGTAGATAAAGTTTCAAAAATTCAGGAACCTTGAATCATCTTTAAAACATGTGTAGGGTAAAAACCCAAAACGTCATTTAGAAATGAAATCACAATCCGCGTAATTTTGGGTATTTCCGTATGGAAAGTGGTTATGATTTTAATTCTCTGAAACATATTATATCTTCCAAGATAGAGAATGATGGCCCAAATATCAAAGAACAATATAAATATAAAAATGAAATTAAAAGAATCACTTTGGTAGCCTTCAGAAATTTTTAAATCAAGTCTGAAAAATTTGAAAATAACACTTACAGTTCATCTAACAAATGTTTTTATCTACTTCAAATATTTACAATTTATAAAGTATTTTTTTTTTTTTGCATACATAAGATCTTAGTTTTTCTTTAAAAATTGAGTATCTTCTTAGATACCAAAGACTTGGATGAGAAATCTACACATCGTCGGAAAATCCAACCTAAACTTTGCTTCTTCTCGACTTTGAAATTAAAAAAAAAAAAAATTAATAATAATAATAATAATAATAAATTCGGTAATATTGTGGAACGAACATATAAATAGACAAACAGAATAAATTAAATTAGAAATAAATTCTGGGTCTATCGATACTTTTCTAAGTGTATTAGTTGCTCTTATATTTACAAACTATAACGTTTTAAAGTCTTAATAATTATACATACCTCAATATACACAAACACATTACAAGAACTATGTTTGTTTGTATAAGATATGCTTGTTTGAGTGGCCATGCAAGTTTAAAAGAAAATAATAACAACAACTATAATACAAATAATGGAAAGAAATTATTATACTCCTCTATAACGCCTTTTGTTTCAGAATACAACAAAACTATAATTCTTTTCGTTTCGTACTTTTATCATTATATAAAAGGATAAAATTGTACATGTAGTGGTATTAGTAGCTTTCTATTATCTCAAGGCGAGATATTTGTTTGTTTATAAATTCTCTTATTCTCACATACACGATTTCATTTAAAATGAATAAATTTGTGAACATAATGGAGAATGAAGGAAAATATAAATGATGTATGTTATTGTTATATAGTGGGGTGTTATTATTTAAAACATTGTTCTATTTTTTAATATTTATTTCATTGTTTTTGTTGTTTTTTATACATTGATTATATGCATACTTCTAATTTATACCACCAGTTATTGTGAATTTTATTCGTGATAAAAATCCAAAGAAATATTTTATGAGTCAACACCCTCTCTTCCTTTTTTAGTCACAAAATTTACTTAGAAAAGGCATCCTCCTCACAAGTCATAGAATATATTTATAATATATCTAATTCTCTAATTTTCACGTAAATTTTTACGACTTTAAAGTAAATCTTTGTCCGACAAATATGAGATACAAATGCATTTTCTCTAAATTCTTAAAAAAGTTACTAGGAAATAAAGCCACACAACGGTCCATAATATTTTTATTTTTTATTGGGAAATTTATAGGGAAACAAATTTGTTGATTACATGTATGTATGTATGTATGTATGTATGTATATATATATATATATATATATATATATATATATATATATATATATATATATATATATATATATATATATATATATATATATATATATATATATATATATATATATATATATATATATATATATATATATATATATATATATATATATTGGAACTCTTTTTCTTTAACGGACGGATAAGACCCGAGGATCCACCCATACAAAGCAAATATTGATTATCGAATATTTAAAGAACTATAAGAGCGAAATTTCTCACATTTGGCCCTTATCATTTTCTTAAAACTCGGTCTGTGTATGTATGTTATATATAGACTCTAAAATGACTGGACCAATTTTAATGAAATTTTCACAGAATGATAGGACCAGGGGAGGGATACTCCCTATACAAAGCAAATATTGTTTAAGCAACAATTATGCACATCGACTTTTGCATATAATTATCTTAATTTGTCCAATTATTATTACAATACCAATGTCTATGTTAGATTTATGCCCTTCAAAGTGATATTTAGAAGGCAGCTATCGCTATTGCTTCTCGTATGTCCCGTACAGAAATCATAGAGCTTATTTCTGTTAATATTATTTAAAATCGCTTTATGTTATGAGTTTAAATCCTCATTCCGGGGTACATGAAATATTAGAGGTACCTGAAATATTAGACCAATAGGTTTCCTCCTTTAGTCAAAATAATAATATGAACCAAATTATTATAGCCAGCCGACAGATAGACAGATAGACGTATGCTTAAAGTAGCTTCTATCGCCATTTTTTGTATGTTACAAATATCAGCACAAACACATAATATCTTAACCACCTTTTCTTTCGAAACAACGTTTAAACTGCGACCTATAAATATTCACATCAGACAAACAGATGTACATACAGAAGAACAAACCAAAGACTGTCGACTCAACTATCCATTGCTTATGTAATTTCCTAAAAGTTCGAAAATTGTCTTTGTACTTTGAAACTATAAATGGACATTTATCTTGTATTCCAATCTACGTAGAAGATTTAAACTTGACACTGACACCTTTTTTGTTGATCACTCCAGTGATGTGTTCAAATCGACTTTTTTTCAATTCTGTAGCTCGAAACGTTAGTGATTTCTTAATGATACCTAAAGCTGAAGAATGTTTAAGTTAAGACACTATCTAGGATATAGCCGACGATCCTCCAAACTTTGGCCTTTTGAGTATATTGATTTTTTCAAAAATTCGTAAAGAGTTTCTTTATAATTTGTGACAAAAGAATTTTTTATGTAGATGGTTCTTGACATTCATGTGTAGATTATATCTTGCAGTTTCAAACATATTTCTATTGATTGAACTCATTTCTTGTTGTGTCAGATTTACTACAAAATTATAAGAAATATTGCCGCTATAACCATATCATAATGGGAAGTGGAAACTTTGATTTTTTGGAATTTTTTTATTTCTCAGATTTGTGGAAAAGTAATCAAATAAAAATTTAATAATTTATTCAATTTTAATTTTAATTGTCTATAAAATTGTTATAAGAAACCCGTTGCATCCATTTTAGTTTGCCTTTTCAATAATTTTTGTGAAGATATATTTTATAATTTAAAAGAAATCAGTAAAAAGGAGCGCCTTGATAACAGGCAACATTATTGGCTTTAATATATTTGCAGCGTCCTTTGTTTTAGGAATCTAGTATTTAACTTTGAATCTGATGGGTTTGATGTCACTTAAAAAGAAACAAAAAACTTAGAAAAATTTCCTCAAACCTTCAAATTTATATTATATTTTTTAAGAAACATTTTTAAATCAACCATGAAATATTATATATATTTTTACAAATTCTTCACAAGAAAATTTCTGATCATTATGTTCCACTAAAACATGACCAATAAGCACGTATCTGTTACAACAAGACACAAGACGCATCCTTAAAAAACGTTGAAATACGTTTATGACCATAAAACCACATAATAAAGGTCAAAATAAAATTGTCACATAAATTACAAACTGTCCACTCCAAAAAAGTGGAAAGTGCGTGTTAAAGATAACAAAAGCAAGAAAAAACTCCAGAAATGGAAAATACTATAAATTTAACAACAATAAATCCTTACACAAAAAGGCGGCATAATATTTTGGCATTATGAACTACTAAATAATGTCCTGAAAAATAAAAAATAAATGTATAAAGTGAATTACAAGGACAACAAATTATGGTCTCAATTGTATGATTAATTTGTATTAAATTTTGAAATATTATTAAACATCAGTAACAGTTTTTCCCCTTTTTAAGAAAAAGAAATTGAAAAGATGAAGAAAATAGAGAAGAATTTATTTTACTAGAAAATCTCCAGTATTTAATTAAAATTATCTTCCTTTAACATGCACTAGCACGCACACCAGGACTCATGCCAATACATTTACATACCAGAGTTATTAAAAAAGGACAAAGACAAAAGAAAATTATAAAAATTGAAAAATAACCTGCTCTGAAATGTTATGAATAAATAAATGAATGAATGGATGAATAAAGAGATGAAATGCATAAAATGAAAAAACAATACGTTAAATGAAAAGTAATTTAAAATCTCTGGGGATTGAAATATATAAAATTTTATTTATAACAGACATTTTAAGTTAATGAATTTAACAATTATTAAATTTATATTTTCTCTAATGAAACAAGGATATTAAATAGGAAACATAATTTCTTATTAGACAACATAAAATGTGCTTTCAAACTAAATTAAAGAAACCTTTTTTATGTTAAGAAATTCTTTGCACAGTGGTGCCAAAACGATCTTTTATACAAATCCGGTAACCTTCAACTACTGGGCATTTTGTAATCATTTTTCACACGAACATTCTTAAGATAATATCTAATATGTTTCGAGAAGTAACAGTTCTTAATGAATCCAGATGATATGTAGATTGACCCATACCTTGGGCCCCTCCAATATTAAGAGTTTTATGAAATCGGCATTATGATTTTATTGAAAAAAAGGAACGTACAAATATTAATTATAGTTCTCTATATAAATACTCGTAAGCCATATCTCTTGTAGTTTACGAACTATTTGTACCAAAGTAAAGTTTCTTTTATCGTGATGTCCACAATTCAACTCAAATAATGTGTTTTTGTCCACATAAGATCCATTTCAATTTATAAGTACATTATTCCCATATATATTTTGGTATTATATTTAAATAAATAGTGTTTAATTAGCCCAAAAAGCTTCAAAAATTCAGGATTGGGCCCGAATGAACGAAATTTTAATATCGCATATCTCCCAAGCCTTGAGCATATAACAAAATTTAAAAAAGTAATAAAATTTTATATGGGGCACGGGGAAGTGAAATTCCCTTCACAAAAGAAATTTTCAATACAGCATATCTATGAAGGTGTTAGAGAAATAGAGCGAATGTTATAAGCTTTGTAGCTTTGTATTAGGGTACTCCTTACAATTGGAATTTTAAATATGTTAATTTATAATTTTAGTGTTTATTTATTATTCTTGGTAACTTCATTACTCTTTGCTTTTTGGATGTTTAAAATTTAAAAGGGGAGATGAAGCAATAAAAATTTTTGCCTGCAGTCGGATTCGAACCTGGAAATCTTACTTTGTAGACAAGTGCTTCGAACACTCCACAGCGATTTCCTATTTTATATTATACCCTTTTTAAACCTTGTTATTGTTATATTTTGTAAAGTCAATAAAAAAAGTATAGTCATTTCCGCCTTTCGATTGGAAATATTCTCACGAAAGCAATAATAATTCGAATTCATTAAAATGTGGACAGATTATTTGCTATTATCTCAAGCACTTGTCTATTCAATACCAGCAAAATCAGTCCAGTGTCAAAGGAGGTATAGAGCGATATCCAAGCAACTTTTTTCAATTTTACAGATTAAAAGGAAATTAAACTATAATTTATATTCCAAGAATCTTCAAAATCAGATAAGATGAAAAAATTTATATTCAAAAATATGTAGCTTTCAATGGCTCCCATAATACGTACCTATGAAACTTCACTTTAATGTTGAGTTTATCTTAATGTTCTTCAAAAATGTACATGTGATGGAGAGTATAATAGATTCAGCATAGCCGAATATAGCAATCTCGTTTGTTGTTTTACTTAATAATTTGTTCAAAAGCACTTTTCAACACAGTTCTTGTTGAAAAAGTAGAAAAAAAAACTTAGAATTTATCTATAATTTCTTTTAAATCATATGTGAAACACAATTCTTTAATTTGTGTTTTTGGGATGTTGTTCTTGTGTTTTTTACACAAAATGAAATAAAAATTTCAAAACCACCGACTTGACACCAAATAATATTTAATACTTATAAGCAAGAGTACTAAATAAAAAAGAGGAATATAATATTTCTAAATAGTTTTCTTTTTAACTAACAGATGTGACCCATACGAAGGAATAGTTGGCGAAAAGAAAAATGAAAATTATTATTATCTATGTATTAGTAATTTTATGAACAGTGACATATAAATAACATGTTTATTAAACGACAATGTACACAAAAAATATTTTATGATGTATATAACTATATGTAACTGTATAGATAGAAATGTATGCTTGTATGTGTTAAGATTTTCCTGAATATTATTAACAAGAGAAATATTACGTTATGCCATAAATATTTGTATATTTGTTAAAATCATCATTCTTTTGCTCCGTTATATTTTAGGGGGCTGATAGAAGGTCACATAAATCATATGATTTTTTTATATTTATTTTAGGCTTTACTGTCATATGCCTTCTCGGCAAATAAATTCTATATATATGTATCCATACATGTCATTGTAGGGACTAAAGCTGCTTTTTCTTTTATACAATTATGACTTCATATATTATTCTTTCAAGTCCTATATATACCCTTTATAAGTATTACGAGGTTATATTATTTAAGTTATTTTCTTTGATATTTTCTTTGATTTTAATAAACCAACTAAATAAAAATGAGTGTCTTTACTTAAATTTCCTTAAGAGTTTGTGACCTTCAACAAAATATTAAATCTCTTAAACTTTCAATAACTTTAAGTTTCTTTTAGAGGAAATTTATGTCAATTTTCGTATTTGACAAAAGCAATAGAAATTTTAAACGATAAAGTTTGCCAGAAATAACGAGAAGAATTTGTACAATTCTAATGATACAGTCCTAAGAATTTATTTAATTTTTATGCTAAACGATTTATATGATTGTCTTTAAGATTTTCAGCACCTTTTCTTTTACCTGATAACATTAAATAAAAAATTTTATTTCCTTTATGAGGAAATGAAAAGGAATGTAAATTATTCACATTTCTTTATAAATGTTTTCTTCCTTTGACCCCTAAAATTGTGCTCAACAATTATGAATATACACCGATTGTTTTTGGTGGCAGTGCTATTGCTGGTTTTGTTTTATTTTATTTTATTTTGTTGTTTTTGGTTAAAATTTATAGTCTTTTTGATTGTGGAGCAATTAATATGATATTAAAAGGAAATTAATTCAAATTAAATACATATTTCAGCCAACACCTTTTATTATACAAACACAAACGCAAGGATCTAAATATTGGAGGGGTGTGTGTGTGTGAGAGTGAGTGTATTTGTGGATATTAGCATTAAGCTTAATTTAAAACAAAATACTGCCTTAAGTTATGCATAAATACATAATTTCCATTTTACGTTTCTATTTAAACTTTCTAACATTTCATTATCGTTTAAAGAATGTAATTTATGCAGACAATTGAACTGAACAAAAAATCCAGAACAATATTATGAATTATAATGTAAATAGAGCTGGTCAAAGATTGAAGTAAATAATTTGATGTATTAAATTGAGAAATTTAAAAATAATTTTCAACTTGTGTAACATTTTGTTTTAATAAATAATATTATTTTTCCTATTTATTTAAGTATATTTGGAATATCTAATTTTAGGCCTAATTTGATATAATAAATTTGTATATAAAAAAGTGTTAAATTGAGATAAGAAATAGAGGCAAAATTTTTGTTTTTTGTCTTCTTTTAGGCTTAGGAATATATAACAAATTCATTGCATTAAAGCATATTTTAACATACGCTTATATATAGAAAATTTTGGTTGTAAAATATGGGATTATGATTAAGCAAATGCATATGTAGTATCGATGAAGTAATGGGAGAGATCATGTAAACTTTTAACTCAAGTATTATTTGGTGTTTTTGATCAACTTACGTTTTTAAAACATGTCAGTAATTATGTCTTATATCTAAGAAATGAATATATTTTTATTCTGATTAAAATGAATATTGAAAGATCTGCCTTCAAACTATTTCCAATGTTATTAAACAGTATGCCCAAAAGAATAGAAAGTATTTTCAAAGGAGATCCTAACACATCCGCTAGAAAAACAGCCCCATATGTTCAGTGCTTGGACTATTCCAAAATGTTCCACATAGAAAATCTGCTAACAATGTAGAAACCAAAAACAGAGTACAGAAATTGAAGTCAGGTTGTCTGAAAAAGATTCTTGATGCAAACGAATGACATATATTGTTTTGCAGATTTATCTCGATTTCCACTTCAAAAATATTACGTTGCTGATGGAATTTAGAAGAACTATTTAAGAACCAAAATCAGTAAAAATGTCACAAAAAGTTTTTCGTATTGCAATCAATATGCCTTTTTGCTTGTCTCTTATTATATATGTATGTTAAGAACTTTTCAATCTCACCTCTCATTTTAAATTTAAACGCTGTGATAATATATTTTTCCTAAATAACTTTATTTAGACTTTATATTCAATTAAATACTACTAAAATTTTGTGTCATACGCTATAGGAATTTTATTTTCATATTTTAAGAATGAGAGTTCATTCCTTCAATACGATATATTAATTAAAATATATAAGTATTATGACATATTTCTATAAGTAGCATTTTACCAAAATTATACTTTAAAGCTTACGGATTTAATACAAATTTGTGGCATATATTTTAGGCTTATAATTTACCTTTTTATAGAGTACAACTACATTTATATGTTAATAAATGAAATATTTGGCAAAATACGTGCGTTTGTTTGTTATATAAAATATTATAATAATTAAATATTAATTTAACCAACAAATGAGTTTGTAATGAATAAGTTTTTCTTTTTTTATTTGGTATTTTGTTAATAATTGCTCACTCAAATAACACAAAATTATGCTTTAGCTAATGGAAATTATGTATTAAAACGCAACTCAGCTGTAGCACCATCGACTTCTATAACTAATAACTCAATTAATACCTACACATTTACAAAAACACGCACACTGTCAGTTACATTATAAATATTTTGTTCCTTACAAAACAGTCAAATATTTATAGCATAATTTTAGGAGTGATAGCATGGGCAAGAAAACATTTTATAAATAAATACATAAATAACTAATTGGGTTAGTTAGGGTCCTCAATAAGATTATGTCATTCAAATTTTTATTAGATTTAACTGGAAAATATTTTGTTACATAATATAAATAATTAAATGTATTTTATATAATTTATAAAAATTTTCTTTTCCATTTTTAATTTGTATTTGAAAAAATATGGATATTTCTACCACGTTCTACATTTAATTATTTGTTGCTTCAATTAATTTATTTTGTAAGGGCTAGAAAAAGTTAAAAACAAAATATTTTTAAACAAATAACAAGTAAGAATGCTATATTCGGCTATCTCGACTCTTCGAAACCCTACAACACAAGTGCGTGTGAAGTAGATGTAACACAAGAACATTTAATGAGTCATAAAATAAGTTAAAGTTTTGGCTATAACTTTTTTCTATTAAACCGATTTCTATAATTATTTCTAACGGTAATAAAGGATTTATAACTTATTGTTATGGCAAAATTTCTTTATAATTTTAATGATTTATTATAGACAATTTTATGAAATTTAAAAGATGTCTCATATATTGGTCTATATGTCTTAACATACTGAAACGATTTTACTGGTTTTTAATAAAGAGCTTCTTAGGTATATAACAAATACTCGGGTGAAATTTAATTATGCTCTGACGATTTTTTTGGATATGAGCGTGACATGAACAGACAGACTGACGGACAGACACACGGACATAGCTAAATCGACTTAGATCTTGATTTGATGCAAGAATATATACATTATGGGATCTAAATTAATTACTTCTCATCGTTACACATGGAATAACGAAGTTGATAAACCCTCTTTTCCACGTTATCGTGATGGAGGGTAGAAAAATAAAAACCATTAAAAAATAACTTTTTCTATTAATTAACCATTATTTGAACACTCGTTAACTATAATTTAAACCTCTTTTTTTAGATGCTTTTGTTTTTGTTGTTATTATTGCTTTTATGAGTTCAGTATTATTTTTATTTCAATTAATTTATATTGAATAAAAGTGTTTTTTTTATGTGAAAAGTGAAATTAAATTTCGAACCCTCTGCCACTAGAAATAAATATTTGAATTACTCTCCTGATGTCGGTCGTTTTTAATTATTATTATTTTGTTTCTGTTGTTTGTCATTTTCTCACTTTTCTTCTTCATTTTTACATTTTTAAATGTATGCGGGCATACAATTTTCGGAAATATTTTATCAAAGTATACCGTTACTATGAAATGGGTTAAAAAATCACAAAAGTAGGGAGAATCTTATATATATATATTATTTGCTTCAATGTGTGTATCCTTAATTAATACAATTACTTAACGAAAGTGATTGAGTAAAGGCATTGAAGGATATTGAAGGATGGTGCTATAAAATATATTACAGAGTTGGTTATTTAAAGCTGGAAAAACTTAAAACCGAGTTGAATTTGCAGGTGTCAGTCTTAAATTTAAAACAATCGTAATATTGCACTATATCAAGTCAGGGAGTTCATTAGAAATATAGCTTTCTTATAATATTCCCTATCGAAAATAAATTTTATCTGATGTATAGAGATGAGTATTCAACTAAGCAATCACAATATCCCCATTAAATCGGACTTTATCTCATAAAATAAATATTTCAAATTAAATTGCGAGATGTAGCGAAATTATTATTTTAATAATTCGCCAATTTCCATAGCTTAACTTTTTCATTAATTTGGACTTTCGGTTATAAAGACTGAAATCAATATATATTTTTATGAATATTCACTAAGAATTCAAAATCAAGTTAATATTTTTTGTGAAAATTTTAATTTTATAAAAATTAATTTTTTTAAGTGAAAAATTCAGTTTTAAATGAAAATACCATTTTTAGTGAGTCTGTTTATAATGTTTTATACTTGCGCAGTAGTATAGAATTTGAATTGTTGGTCTTTTTTGAATTTTACACACTTACAGGTTTTTTAAGTACCTTTAATCTAAACAAGTATTTTAAATCTAAAATTACAACATTTTGAAATAAAAATGCTTATGATTATCTCCCCCTATTTTTTATATTCTGTAGGGTGTTAAAAGCAAACATCTGCACTTAATAGTTCAGTCAATTAATTAATTCTAGGAATTTCAATAAAATTTTAATAAAAATTATGAAAAAACTACAACAAAAAAATTTATATATATTTTACACTTAATGATTGTCAAATTGTCAACAACAATAACCGGTTGCTGTTACAACATCAGTCAGCCAAAGAACCAGCCAACCAACGAAACATCACAGCAATATACAAATTTGCGTCATTAGCAACAAAAAAAAAAAAAGAAAACTACATACAGCTGCTGTTAGTTGTTTTCGTTGCTTTAAATGTATGAATATTTGATGGCATTAACGCAAATTTAACGCACAATTGCTGTTTAATGTCACATTAAAGGTTTGTTGGCTTCAGTCTTTCCGTTGAATCAATTTAATTTATAATTTTTCCTTTTTTAATTCTCTCCCTCTCTCTCATTTTTACTCGCTATTTGTCTGTGTTATATTTATTTTATATAAACGTAGAAGTAAGCGTGTGTACGTATGTCTATGTGTGTATTTAATAACAACAACTATGAAAAAAAGAACAAAGTTAAAGCAACATCAACACGATGGCAATATAACCATAAAAACTGACAACTACTACAGCAAAAAATAAGCCGAAAAAATTGTTTAAATATTAAAAAAGAGAGAGGAGAGAACGAAAAACTACATCTCAGAACGGAAATCACTTGAACGGTTGTATGGTTCGATGATAACAAAAACAACAACAACAACAACAGCAGCAAAACAACAGAGAATAAATTTAACGATGCTGAAGCTGATGTCGATGATGAGAATGATTATAATTATAAAGGGATGTAATCATTTACTACACACTTAAGTACTTGCATGCTACGCACTCATTCTCATTTTAACTCATCTCAAACTCAAACGCATATACACACTTAATTGATACTCGATGTCGGTTGGTTGGTTGGTTGTTTGGTGTTGCTCCTTGAAAATAAAGTAGCATGAAGGCACAACGCCAAATAGTAGGCAATCAGTGGTTGGCATCAAGTTTCAATTTAAAATTAACTGTCATTAATGAATTGTCTTTTGTCTTCCTTTTTCGTATCTTTCAGGCTTAAAAATTGTGCGTATTTTACTTGAAAGCTTCAACAGACAACTTTATTTTCCGAAGATATCAAGAAAGACTTCATTCTTCCCTTCACTTTTGCTCTTTCTCTCTCTCATTTACTCAAACTCATGTTATTAAAAAAATATAAATTTTATATTTATAACTCCTTCTTTCTTTCGAAAAATTGCAAATTATTTTTTGATGCTGCCAATCTTTGCGTGTGAATGAGAGCGTTTTTATGAAAATCAGCGCAAAAAATTAAATTAAACTTTTCTCTCAAATTGCGTTGAAATGCAAGTCGTGAATTTGTTAAATTCCACTTGGTCATCGTTTGTTTAATGTGGAAAGAGAGGAATGACAGTTTGATAGACAGACATTTAATTAGAGCTTCAAGTTAAATTTACATTTTAATTGTTTAAATAAAAATAATTTCCAGTAAGCGCCTTTGAAATGGGTCACAAGAAGAATGAAAAAAAAAAAAAACAACAACAGCAACAACTAATAACAAAATATTTGCCAAACAAAAGAAAAATACAAGAGTGTCCTTGATTTAGTTAATAAATTCAAGTAACAGACCAAAACAAGAAAAACTTTGACAACGAGGTTAGTGATTTTGAAAATGAATGTGACTTGTTTGAAAATTATTAGAAATTATTTTAGCCTGCAAAGAATTTTGATATTTTATTGATTTTAATAAAATTATTCCTAATGCTCGAAGGGACAGATGTGAAGAAGAATAGAAAATATTACATAGTGAAAATTTTTATTTAGCTCTTTTGTTTTTCAGAACACTTGATTTGATTTGATTGATTTTTCAATGAATTAAATACCAGCAACTTATCAGTCAATAGTAAATTATGCTGAATATATTCCATTTTTTATTCTTAAAAATCACTTAAAAGGGATAACAAAAAATAATTTCATAGTAAATATACTTAATATCTAGAAATTATATAAAGTTTACGCTCAAGTTACAAAATTATGCAAAGTGGTCCCAAAGTTATTTTTTTATTAATTCTTTTCTTTGAGAAAGGCAGATCCAATCTGATCACGGTAGGGGCCTTTTAAAATTGACAATTTCAGGTATGGCTTTTTTAATTTCATTTATGTTATGAGACCAAATAAATTTTGCATGTAAATATGAAGTGAGATGTAAAGCTCTAAACAGACATATATGTAAGTAATTTATCACAATTTCCAAAAAATATTTTTTTAATTTTAAATTTTAATCACTAGCGATCAAATACCTTTTTAGTTTTGTTTCAATTCATATTAATAAGAGTCCAGTAACTCTTTACTGGACTTAGCTCCGGACAGTTGGACACATAATAAAGTATATGAATGGAAGCAACCTTTTTTGTTAACATTCTTTGTATAAATTTCCCAACTGAATATTGCTTTTCATAATAAAAACCTTTTGAGAAATTAAGACCGCTTTGGGTCCTAAACTTTTCTTTAATATTCCTTCGAGCATCTACAATATAAAAGTTTTGACCAGGAAGTTATAAAAAATCTGCTAGTCACCATGTCATCCATTACGCAGCAAGAATATTTTATTAGAAAACTTAATTCAATTTCCGTGCCCGTCCGAGCACTGAAATAAATAACCCACTTTTGAAAATTTTTTTTGCTTTAGAAACCTCATGTGGACCATTCCCTTTACCTGAATTAGGTTTAATATCAAGGTTTTCCAGTACTGTTAGATAACATTCACAACAGTTTGATGGATGACCTTGGAATCCTTTTCAACTTTGGAAGGACTTAGTGACATTTGCTGAAAATATTTAATACTTTTAAGTGAGTACTTACTTTTTTCTTGTCACTCATTTTAATTAGATTAATAAAATATACTTTTGTTTGACATTGAACAAAAGAAAACAAAGGAAATCAAAATCACTTGGGTTAAAAGTTTTAATGAAATTCAATGGATGTCCTTAGTCCTTGTAGCGGTTTAAACTTTACAAGATATTTTTGAATAAAACCTTTTAGAACCACTGTGCCAAGCTTGCTAGGTTCGACTGAAGCGTGAGCTTGATATTTTGGAAAATTCACATAAATTTACTAAATACCATTAAACAAAAATCCGCGTTATCCTCATATATCTCAATAGGCTTTTCAACTAATATTTTCAGCGATATGAATGGATGACATGTTAAAATAAAATATGAGATATTAAATTTATATTTTAAACAACCCTCGCATATCACTTAACACAAATATTTTCCCCAAGGGTAAACATCTGTATAAATAGTTAAAATCTTGTCCAACAAAATAATTCTTTATAAAATTTTTATTCTTTTAAAATTTTGTTATTTGAACCATTTTTTTTTAATTTTCATCATTTGTTTAAAAATAAAAAGGACATAATTAAAAATACTTTAAATACGGCCATAGAGCCAAACGCTTGGAAGCGTAAAATTGTATAAATTTAGTCTTAAAAATCACCAACATCAGCAGCACGATGGCTAGACAGAATCGTCATAGGAATGATAAACCAAAAATGGCAGACGAAATGGCGACAAATTCACTTAAACCAAGAAAAAGAAAGAACCGAGTGGCAATTGCTAATGTTAATGTTACCAGCAATGCGATGGCGTTGACATCAATTTATCCAACAAAAATTAAATTATACTAAATGACAAACAATTGTTTACAATGACATATTTTTATGATATCAAGCCCACCTACAAACACTGCTGTGCCGCCTCAACGAACTCTGTTGCTTCTATGTTGTTGTGTGATATTTTTTTTTTTTTGATTTACCAGTTACCCAGTTCTCTAGAGCTTTGTTAAGAGTGCAATGTTTTTTTTGAATTTTTTTCTTTTTATTGTCAACACATAGACACACTAACTGGCAACTGAGTTTTGTTTCTGGCTGTGATTGCTTGTGTGTGTGTTTCACATAAAATTGTAATTAAATCCGCGTGTAGCATATTTAATTGCTTTTTAATGAATAAAAAGCAAAATTATTTCCCAACACACGCACCGACTACTGCAGAGAGCTTTAAGGACCGGATAGACAAGAAAAAGCACACACATTTTAAATGACATCTGAAAAAAAGACACTAAAGCTACTGCCAAATGTTGGAGGCAAAAAAAAAGACATTTAATAAAACCTCATGTGACAGTAATAACAACACATCAGCCGCCACCAATGTGTCGTTTATGGTACATGAAATGTCATACAATAACAACAAGCTAAAATTGAAAAAACGTTGTTGCCACAACATCACATTCCATAACAACAATTCTAGGTCTCATTATAAAAAATTATCCACTAGAAAATTTTTATCCTCGGAGTTTAAATTTCCATGGAAAAACGTGGAGGAGGAAGCAATCATCCAACCGGCTAAACTAATATGATAATTTTAATGAATATAAATTTACTAAAAACATTTAAACTTAAAAAGAAAATTCTTACGAAGTTGTAAATTCCATAAAAAGCGTCATAATCTCATTATGAACTTTTAAATTTTTGTGCAATTAAAATTGTTTTATATGCTCAGAGAGGAAAAAAGACTTTATTCAAGTATTACTTGTATTTGACTTCCAAGAAGGGAATTTGAGATATTTGAAATATTTTTAATTTAATTGATTCTTAAAGAAATATAATTCAACAAATAATAACATATTACTCATTAAATGTTATGATTAAAACTCATTGCGTATGATTAATATTTTAATATATAAAAATATTAATCATACGTTGAAGTATGTACAGTAACTTAAAAACGATTTTTTTTGGAACGTTATAAATATTCCAAAAAATGTTATATGATTACAGCTTATATGTTTTCTAGTTTATTTGAAGAAATTCAGAACCCGTTATGATCAGAGATTACAAATGATGAAATTGCCGCGAACAGTTATTTTGACTTAAGCACAAATGCTCAAAGCCCCACAGGGTCTCATTAACTTCCAAATATTGAACAATTATTTCTGACAAATAAATCCTGTGAAAATAAAAAACGATTTTCAAAATTTTAGGAGTAAATTTTTAGAAATTTTTCGTGTATCGGTCCACAAGCTCCCACAACCCTGCCAAAGGAAATAATTATTCTTCACAAAAATCTCTCTCAAACAAAAAAATATGAATGATGTACAAATATGCAATACCTTCCATCAAATAAAATAATTAATAATTAATCACACAAAAATAATTAATCACACAATTATTATTAGAGAATATGCACCACAAATACAAACTCATAGAATTTATCTTTCCTATATATATATATATATATATATATATATATATATATATATATATATATATATATATATATATATATATATATATATATATATATATATATATATATATATATATATATATATATATATATATATATATATATATATATATATATATATATATATATATATATATTAACTTTGCTATATAATTGATTTTCATTGCAGATTTGAATTTATGATATTTAAAACTTTACTTAACTTAAAGAAATTATTCTACAAATAATATCGTTTAATGATCACTGCAGTAGGTCATCCATAACTTTTATATATTTTTTAGTGAATTTAAATGTTTCATATTTATCTCTTTTTTATATTTTATAACGCATATTTTCCTTTAACATTATTGCAGTTACAATTAATAATTAATATTTAACGAGCACAAATTATCCTTTATGTTTTCATGCAGAGCTCCTTTTAATCTCAATAACCTTTAATTTTATTCTCAAACGGGCGCCTAAAGATATGTAATCATTAAATTGTATTAAAAAGAAAATTCTTTACAATTTTTATTTTTTTCGGTAATAACGTAATTAAAACGTATGACATATAATAATAACGTATAAACTTATTTATATATGTATTCACAAACATATATTAAGGATATTCACAATTGTTTTGTTATAAAATTCCATTGTTTAAGGAATAAATAGGAATTTAAACCTTTAGTGTACATAACAAGTAATATTAACCCTTGAGCTATAAATATACGAGTATAAATAATGTCTTAAGAAGATTATTGTATTTAACACAAATGTAAATATTTACTTAGTACATTTATACATGCATGCATTTATAAATATATATTTCTATACATAAATAAACGAGAAACAATATAATTTTTGATGTCTTTTAATGATTTTTAAAAGATTCCAAGAAAAGTCTGACATTTATCTCTATGGAATGCACAGCTCCCACATTTTATACACTTTCATGGACAAAAAATATATATGTATTTTTATAAACAATTTATTTTATCTTATTCTACCAAAAAAAAAAAAAATGAAAGTTCAAATATCGCCAATTTGTTGCAAGATCGTCATAACTCAAAACAAACCAGTTTCGGCTTAAATTAGCTGTTTCAATAACTCTCAAATTTACATTTGGAAAAAATCACAGTTAAAATTGTTATTTATTAATTCCATGAAATATGCTTATGCCACAAAACATGTAGGAGTGTAATAGTCAGTTAAGCTCGACTATATAATATACTTACAAAATACAAAATTATTTATGACATATTAATTACAAAAAAAAATTTTACTTGAAAATTTTGTGTGATTTGTATGGGAGTTACAAAAAATATTAGACTAAACATAACCAATTTTAAAAGCCTTCGTCATATGGAGAGTTTACAACGTCTACATGAATATACATTCGGATAGATCGCAGGGAGACAGAGAGACAAACACGACTCAGAAAGTGGATGCAACATTGGAATTTAATATTTTCAAGTAAATTCCAGTGTAGACTAAAGAGTATTGAAATATTACTATAAGCTCAGATATCACTAAACAACTTTTGTTCTAATGCTGGTTTAAAATAATAACCACATGCCAACACCAGAGCAATAGACGGACATTACATTCTATAAGATCTTGGTTTCATGCATATATAAATATACTTTATGGTGTCTTTGAAAATTCTCTTCTGTTGTTATAAACAGGATGACAAAATTATATATTTTTGGGCCTTATAAAAAAAATTTGGGAAAGATTCTGATTACTTTTTTATATGAGAGTTGTTCAATGTTATCTAATGAATTCTAGAGAATGTAGTTTTGCAGTGGAAATGGAAACGAAATCTGAGATTATCATTGAATTCTGTTTAGACGTAAGCAAGACAAATGTAGCATCGTATAGTCCCTGGTAATAAAAAATACAGACCTCGGGCAAATTAAAGCCCAAGCTGAATATCTCTGACGTTAAGACAATGCTCAGTATTACGTGGATAGAACCATAAAATTGTATGCTATTAAAATCAAATCAAACGACCACAGGGGTAGTTTATCAAGACAAATGATTCGACAATATATGAGACCATAATCATCCAACAAGAAAACGTTTGTCTATATATTACAAACCAATCAAAAACTTATGAACAGTGTTTGGAAAGTTCAAACACAACCATACAATATTTATTGGTTTCGAACCATTTACTCAATCCTTACAAGAAAATATTTAATAACTGGGCATCAAAAAATGGATTTTTTAATCTTATACTTCAAATCTGGATTAGTCCGAAAAAGTTGTAGCTAACGACGGACAATACTTTTAATAATATAACAGCCTTTTTCGTCATTCTAATCTCTATCGCCACAAGTGGAGATGAGGCTATATCAACTTTGTTATTCGAATTGTAAAAGTCAGAAGGAATCATCTAAAACATTTTGTATTAAATCAAATTCTGAGTCGATTTAGCTATGACCCTCTATTAGAAGCATTCTCAAGAACCGAATTATTGTCAGAATTCAATCAAATGTGATCTTTTGCTGATGTCCTAAGCAATTTCCTACTTAAAAGAAGTCAAGAAAAAAATTTATCTAATTGTTTTTCATCAAAAAGTAACTGGATTTAAACATGAATTAACTATTACTAGGAGCTGTATGTATTTCATCAAAGTACTTCAAAACCAGTTTGTCTTATTTTATATTTAAGCAATACCAGTTCAAATTTTGTTTAAGCTCCCATATAAGGCCTCTTTCGGAAAACGGTTTTGAATTTATAAAACTCTTATATCTGAAGCAATTTATTTCAGAATTATTTCTGAAACTGTCTGGAATATAAACTTCAAATATGACAATATAATAATTATTTTTCTTGTGCAATATCTTCAAGTTATGAAAAATACATTTCAAGCAGAAATGTGGTACGTTTCCAGCTTCATCCTAAATTCACAAATAACTGACTGACATACTATGGAGTAGAATGTAACTATATAAATTTGTATCAAAAATAATCATTGTTTTCTCCTCTCAAATATTAATATTAAACTTTATAATTTTTAACAGGAAAATCAGTCTTAAATTAAAAGTCTCTTCAAAAATAAGACGCGGAAAATATTACAATTTTTTTCATGAATAAAACCAACAAAAACTCAAAAATAAAATCACGTAGTAGATTTACCAACACAATAAAGGATTAAAAAATACATAATTCTTCACTACGAATAAATATGCAAAATGCAAAACTCCATTTACAAAAAAAAAAAAAAAAAAAAAAACTCGAAAAACGAAAAAACGCAATTATTACAATTTAATTACTGCAGACAACAATTGTAAAATAGCGAACAGAAAGAAGAAATTTCCATATGAGTGCACGTGAAATGAAATAAATACATACTCACACACACACACATACAGACACAAGCACATGCACTCAAAAACTAACTTATATTACTGTATAGAGCAATACATATGCAAATATATACACTGTGTGTATGTAAATGTTTATATGTGTTATTGCAGTTGCAAGTTACAGTTTTTTGTTTGTTTTTTTTTTTTTTTTTTTTTTTTTGAATACAAAATACATTTGTTTCTAGGCTCGCATGTTAATTTGCAACATTACCAAAGTAGCATTGTGGCAAATCACTTGAATAAGGTTTCACACGTATACAGTGGTTATAAAAAACCTACACACATACATACATCACTTACTCATACACACACAGTGTGATATATATCACATTGTTATATGTTTTACTATAAACTCATTGCACATTTCTAACATTTTACAACAACAGTGGAAAAACTCTTTTTAGTTTTGAAATTAGTTTTTGTTGTTGTTTTTGTAAGACCTGTTATTCCATTTTCTTCTTTTTTTTTTGTTGTCGTTTTCCGTAAAACGTTACAGGAATTTGAATTAAACTTTAACAGTAATTTGAATGCCTAACTGTCTATCTGTTTGCGTGAGTATTTGCTTTTGTAAGTCTGTGTAAATGTTACGCAAACGCATTTACATTTCAGGGTATAAGTTACACTCACAAAAAAAGTACTAATTAAATGTAGGATTTTAAGTCAGTTTTAAGTTTATTCATATGAAATAAATAAAATAATTTTGCACTAAATCTAAATGAAACCTCAGAAATTCTATGAAAATCTTAAAACTATTAAGATTTTCTATCAAACGCATTTTCCGTTTCGCTTTGTATATGCCTCTCCAAATATATGCACACCCACATACAAAGATACCTTTGTTTATTAGTATGTGTACAAGTATGCTTGTGGATAAGCAATAAAAATAAGCATAAAATATTTTCAGGCTCTCTAACTGGATGACTACTAAAATGCACTGACAAGAACAAACGTTAGCATCCTGCAGTTCTACAAAGCGTGATTTAGTTTGCATTCATATCCCTCAGATAAGAACAGACATTTTTTTGGTAAATCATTAAATTTATGATTACTAATGGTGGATATTTAAAAAAGGAGAACCTTTATTAGTTTCTCTTTCTTATAACCTTTTATATCTTAGAGGTGGAACTGTTGGATTCTTTAATATTTTTAAAAAAGCACAAACAGAATGCTTGATGGCTGGGTTTAGTTGGCCTATTTTGTTGGTTCCATTATGTTGGATGTGGAAGAGGGTGCTAAAACCAGATTATTTTACAACATCTGCAAAAATGTAGACATTAATATCTATATCCCAGCAAACACTAAACCCAAAATGAAGTTTTTTCAATAATTTTGCAATTTTGGAACCATCGAATATTTTTAATAGAATCTCACATAGACATTCATAGTGGATATAGACGATCGAGGAGGAAGCAACCAAACTTGGTCTTCAAGGACAATAATTTTTTACCACTCAAACTTCAATCAAGACTTTATTGTAAAAATATTTAACATGCGATAGTTCTTATATAGTTTAGTTCTTACTATATAGAAATAAGATTACATATGTGGAATATTTCGTATAACTTAAGATATACACTGATACATATTCATATAAACGCATTATATATTTTTGTTTAATTTTTGTTTTTCTCATCCAAATGTAAAGTTGTCATTCTTTCTTAAGAGTAACTTTTCAATTTAGACAAAACTTTTTCGTAGTCTGGTTGCTATTAAATGCTCTTGCTGTCAAAAGAAATATTTCTAAAAACTTAAAAAATCTATCAGATTTTTAAAAATAAAGATATGGTTTTAATGACGACATCTTAGTTTCTCTGCAGAATTTTTTATTTAATTTATATATTTCATAACGTCTAAAGATGACCAAGGGAACTTTTTTGTCCGATCAAGAAAAAGTTTTAAGAAAAGTTTAAAAAATAGAAAACATGTAAAAGGTTTTGAATTAAGCATCCGGAATTCTATCCAAGTGCAAAACTTTGCAAAAAAATATTGACTAGCAACAGCATTTTTTTAATTTTTCGATTGACAACTTTCCTTCTCACAAATGTTTGCTGGGCTTTTACAGTATTTATGCTCACATTTAAAACTTATTTATCCATCTTCTCTTTTAAATGCACCTTGTGCCTCCATAAAAATGGGCCAAAAGGCCATTGGTTTCATTTTCCACTTTTTTTGTTTTATTACTTACATTTTGGTTTTATTTTGGCGTTAGTGTTGGTGATGATGTTGGTGCTGCTGCTGCAGCATTATATTCCTCAAAATGTTGCTTCAAGGAAAATGCATTAACATATGTGATGAGTGTTTTGTGGTAAAATATTTTGGCGCGTTGTTTTAGGGTTTCAAAATTTTAGCAATGTTTGTATATATTTTTAACATGTTTGTGTATAAACATACATTTTGGAAGGTTTGATTGTTTTATACCTTAAAGGCCTTGAGAATACAATGACCGTCATACTAAATTCTACTTAACACAAAAACATATATAAATATGGAACTCAGAAATAGGGTTTAATTTATTTTCGCTTTTAATTCACTCCTCAATTACTGAGCGAATTGTTTCAAGTAAAAATGCCAAAAATTACAATTCTTTAATAAAACAAAAATTTTTTATTTATAAAATTCTCATATAAATTCTAAAGTAAATTTATATTCACACTTTCTTGTAATTTCCCATAATGCAAACTAAATGAAAAGTTTTATTATTTATTTATTTTTTTTTCTGTAGAATTGTTGCTTCAACATGATTACACACACATATACATCTATATCAACACCCTGGGTTATGCAATACAAATATTTCCTGACTTGTTTATAAATCTATAAGGGTTTATGTATGTGTGTATTCTGAATATAATAATCATTCTTTCGCCCAACTCCAAAAACAAACATCAACACCAGCATTCACTGAAAACTAGCAGAAAAGGGGGGGGGGGGAAATTAATTTTCCTTAGAAATAAAAGAATATTTGCAAAAGATTAAAAAAATAAACTTGAGTTCTGTTTGGGGATAGTGTTTTGCATTAAAGGATAAAAATTTGTTAAACTAGGGATTGACATTTGAAGGGTGTTTTCAATCCATTTTATTTTTCCATTTTTTTCTTTCTAATTTTGTAGTTGTAAAATGTTTAGTAGAAATAAAATATGAAAAATATACATCATATAAAAGTTTAATCTGTTTTGTGGTGTGTGAAATAAATTTCACATACATTTTCATAACACTTCAAATTAACTAATTGAAATCATACAATTTTTTCCTGTTATAAACTTTGTTGTTGTGCAAAATTTCTATTTTGAAAGGTAATTTATCAAGTTACCCGAGAAGTTTGATTTCAATTTGTTAATTGAAATTTAAAAATAAAATATTTGGATTCTTTCCTTTTTTTTTTTTGGTAATTTTGATAAGCACTTAAATGATATTTTTAGAGAATCGTGGTTTTCAGATGAATTGAAAAAAATTGGAATATATTAATGTCATAATTGTGGACTGTATTTGGATAGTCTATACAAAAGCTTTTAATATAAAGAACTAAATAATTTTGTGAACAAAAAAAAATTGCCTTAAATTTCTCAGAATCATGAAAATAATAAAAGCAAGAAATCTATAAATAGAATTATATTCATCACAAGCGCTTGCTTAGTGGATGAAGACTTAAAAAATTGAGAATTAATACATATGGGAATGAATCATATGATTTATTTAACTTCATTCATTGAAATTATATTAAAAATTCGGACAATTAACTGCTTGAATCTTCGAATCCTTTTTGGGAATTATTGTTTTAATTTTATTAATAAAACGTAATATTTGTAAAATGATAATAACGTAATTGAAGACATATTTTTGTCTAAACCAGCACAATTTTTAATAGGTTACATATTTTCTCAACATATAAATGTAAATGAAAAAATAACTTTAATTCATTTTTGTTCTTTGAAGCATACAAAGTGATCAACAGATCACGTTGTTTTGAATCTGGGAGTATCGAAGTTCTCTTGCTATTCAGTGGGCTTCTGAGGATTGTACTCAATACTAATTTTTGTTATTAAAAATGTTTCATTCTAAGGATATGTCCGATCTATATCTCCACTTCCTTCGTTTTATGTTTATTATGAATTTATGTTGGTAATGTGCTATAGCTCCATGTTATATAATTCTGAGGAAATTGTTGATTAGACATTTCCGAACCGATCTCTTAATTGCGCCTATTACAACAATTTCTGGGCACTATACTATCTTGAAAGTAAGAGCCAACTTTCTGATCAACTTAAAGGCTTAATAGCATGATATTATATGAATTCTCATGCTGTTGATTTTTAGACCAAATTTCTTGTCTTGGAGTGACAGACTTCCTTTTTCCTCTATTGCTGCTCAACTGAAATATTTATATTATACCTGTTATTTTATTCTGTTATTTTCCATTTCTATTCATTATTTTATTCAAATCCCAAATTAGATTCTATACATTTTTTTCTTACATTTTTTAATGCTAAAATTGCCAGACAATCTAATGTTCATTTTCAGCCGTAAAATATGCAATTTTATTCAGTTTGCAACAAAAAATTTATAATAATTTATAACACAAGTGTTTAAACATATATGAATAGTTAAAAATATTAAAGCCTGAATATTCATATATTTTTTCATAAACACATGCAAATTCTAACACATTTAAATGAAGCACATTTTTGTGCATGTGGGTATATAAAATTTTAAATTTTTTCTTGTTTGTATTTTGGCGCGTTTTGTCTATAAAAATATATAAAACTCTTTAATGGTTAAATTTTAGAAGTTTCATTTTGTTTTTTTCTGAAATTTATAAAATATTGCCCTCTATTTCGATCTATTAACAATTTCGAAGAATTTCTATTTTTAGAATCTAAATTTTTAATATGTGGTGGTTTACTTTTTAAAATTATTGCATACACACTGGAGCATATTTCTATAAACTGTGTAAAAAAATAAAAGAGGAAATATTTATTTTAAACAGTGTCCATTAAAAACCATATTTGTTTTTCAGATTTTTTTTAATGCATTTTGGAGTTTAACTCTCATTGCAAATGGTATTTTCCTATAAACGCACTTAATTTTATCATTCCCTATAGCATCACTAATAATGAGTAGATGATCATTTGTTGTGAATTTCCTCAAAAATACGACCCGGTAATGGTTTCATTAACTTTTTTGAAAAGATCGGAATCAAGTTCCTCCCTTGCTTTTAGTTATAGCTTTTTGATTGACCTTATATCTTCATAAATTCAGTCTAACAGAAGCAGGCTGTTTTCGTCAAATCATGATTTGGACTACTTTGAAACATAAACCGCAGCATTATCTAGCTGAAATGTGTAATTGTCATCTATAAAAGATGGAAGGGAATTATCCAGTAATTCGTTATAAATATGAATCAAGAAGTTTAACT
Organism: Cochliomyia hominivorax; assembly: GCA_004302925.2. Classification (NCBI taxonomy): domain Eukaryota; kingdom Metazoa; phylum Arthropoda; class Insecta; order Diptera; family Calliphoridae; genus Cochliomyia; species Cochliomyia hominivorax. The sequence goes on along the minus strand of PYHX02000467.1, from coordinate 2,964,729 downwards.
CTTTTACACTTCTGTGCATTTCCTACGATTTCTTTATGTTTTTTCTACGACAGTTCCGGAACATTTAACATTTGCCTATTGGAACATCCTTGGTCATGAAAAAATATTTTGATTTCAAGATTTGATTTCTTGATCAAACATGAACTTTAAACGTTATGAAATTGAAACATACCTTATTTTAAAAGAAACAGAAAAATGTAATATTCTCTTTTTGGGATTTTTTAAGCAAATTTCACATCTGCGTTTATAGAAATATTTTACATTAAATAGCACCCAAAATATTTGAATGTTTAATGTAAGAAAAAAAGGAGTTTACTTTGGGAAAGTACTGTAAAGTAGCCTCTCTAATTTAAAAACTTCAGCTCTACTTTTTCATGATGATGATGAAGTGCGTTTATAAGAATATGCATTAGTGTACATATGAATATATTATTATTTAAACTTAACTATTATTTTCGGTCAATGCCTGTAGAAAAAATAAAATTTACTAGAAAAATATGCAAAATCCCCTATTACTCACTATTACTTCTCTCTGAGCGCATTTTGGTAGTTTCAAAACTTTTCTGTAAAATACCAGCCTTAAAACTCTGTACAAAAAGAACAGAAAAATCTGTTTAAAATCAAAGCATTTTGCATATAAATGTATGAACACATGCATTCATATACATATTTTAGGTTTTCTCTTTTTTGCCCCTAATTCTTTTTTGCAAAATGCCTCTGTCACAATAAACTTTATGCGTATGTTTGCCAAAAAAAAGAGAGAAACTCAGTTGAAAAAAAATTACATTCTCAAGTAGTGAGATTTTTTTTGTTTGTATTTCTATCATACACTTTTTAGTTATTGAACAAAATGCCGGCATACATATGTTTTCTTTGCGAACAAGAACAAGAATTCGTGTAGTAAATTTTCACAAAACTAAAATTTTAAACAAACAAACAAAAAAAAAAAAAGAAAAACGACAAAAAAAGACAAAAAACTTATGAAAAACATATTGAGTAACATGTATATATGTGAGTGTTTGTTTTTGTATGTGTATGTGTATGTGGGTAGCTTAAGTCCCAACACAACAATAGTTTTTTCTTCTTCTTTTTTTGGTTAGGAATGAGTTACAATAAAGTACTTACTGAGACTGGCGTCATAATGGCTTTAAAATTTAATATAAAATTTCTATTTTCATGGTGAGAAATAGAAAAATTGTTACAAATTTCTATTATTTCTTTTTTGGCGTCTTTTTTCATTCTTATTTCATAAAGAATGAAATACAAAGGAGTGACACTAACAATTGCAAATAGTTTCATAAGCACTTGAGTGTTAAAGAATTTTTTATTAAGAATTATGGCCTACTTTAAGGCAGTTAGTTAAATAAACAAATGTTTCTATATATAAAAAAGGAAAATGTAAAGTATGTTATTTAGGCTAAAATATCATCATAAAAATAATCAAATCTAAAGCCTACTTTTAGGCTAAATGAAATATTTTAAAATTAGTTTTAGTGTAAAACGACTAAATTTCTTTCGATAAAATTTTTCTTAACATTTTAATACCAAAATATAAACATTTTTTATATATTCCATATTCTAAACGTGGCCATAAAAAATAATAGCAAAATTAGTTGTTGATGGAAAAATGTTGAAAATCAAGAAGAAAATCTTTTTACTCTTCTTACGGCTAAAGCTGCTAGTGGTAATGTTCTTATTGCTGTCGCATGATGATAATAAGCATCATATTTTGTCTCCCTGGAGATGAAAGTCTATGTACATAAATTTTTCTTTTAGTCTTATTTTTTGCTTTTTGCTCAGTTTTACATAACAAATATGAGACATTGATAAATTACTACAGTTTAACTTGATGAGGCTTATGACATACACACTTTGCGAGAGAAGTTTGATAATTAATTAAAAAGAATGAATATATAGCAGACAAATGTTTACAGCATTTATATCAAAAATTACTTTTAAATATGTAGAGTATTAAAATTGTATTAAAATTGTCAATAATCAAATATTTAAAGTAGCTCCCAAACAAATGTCCATAAGGAATGGACTTTTAAGCTCATTAAATCCATAAATATAAAAGAAATTCAATTAAATTTGTTTCAAATAAATTAATCCAAATATATATGTTAAATTTCAAGAAGATCGGTTCACAAATGACAAAAATGATTATAGAGACTCAAAATTCCCTTTAAAGTGCATAAACCTGAAGTTTGTATTGTGACATCATTTTATATGTTTAAGACTTATAGAACCAAATTTTGCAATGATCGGTTCATATAAACCTCATATAAACCCCATTTTCGAAAACCATCTTTGAGATATGTGAATATTTTAAAAATAATTAAAATACAAGCACAAAGCAAAGAATCATTTGCTACGAGGTCCTGTCAAAAATTTCTTCTAAAGTAGGGTATATACTCGGTCTAAACCTATAATTTTCCTTTATTTCATAAAACGTGTAAAAAGCATTTTTTAATATTACAAATCTAGAAATTATCAAAATTACTTTAATTAAGATACCTTAACATAAAAAAATCTTCTGTTTTTTTAATAATTATTTCAATAATAATGAAATAAAAACGTTCTACTTCCTGACTGACAAAAACTTAAAACGATTAAACGACCTTCATACAAGTGCATAGAAAATAAACGTTTTTAAACCCCTTTTTAATACACTCACGTTAAAGAATTATATTTAAAATAAGGATGGAAATATAAGCAGTAGTTGAATGAAAAATATATAGCACTCATACAGCAACTTGATATGAATTCCCCAAGCTGATTAACAGTTTGTATGTTAATATTTTATTTAATGCTGAAAAACATACTTTAAGGATTATTTAAAAAAGAAACCAAAAAAAAAAAAAAAACAACAACAAACCAACGAGAATAAGAAAACAAATATTAAAACATAAACCAACTTGTTCCACACTTATACACTCACTCACTGACTCATATACAGAGGCAGTTTTACATGTGAATAATTACATGGAGGGTAACAAATCTCCTTGACCTTAATTTAATTACAGATAATAACTAAAACAACAAATAAAATAAAAATAAAAATAAAAAACACTAGTATAAATAAGTAAATAAAAACTAAATAGATTCAGAACAGAACAGAGTCTTAATTGTTTTGTTGGAAAAAACCCCTTGTGGTCATTACAGTTTTTGGTTGTTAATTCCGCACTTCTCATGGAGTACAAGTACGTGGGTTTTACTCTTTATTTTTTTTTTTTTTTTGTTTTTTTGGTCAAAAGTTGTAACTGATAATCACTATTATCTTATGGATAAAGAAGTGGCATTGCAAAGGCTTAAATATGAACAGAAATCCACTTTTCAGTATTGAAAAGTACATCAATATGTATATGTAGATGTGTGTCTATAAGTTAATACATATTACAAGAGGCGTAAAAACCGCAGCAAACAGTTGTTAACAAACTTAACCAAAAAGCATAAAAAGCAAAACGAACAAAAACGTTAACAACGGCCAACCAGCAACAAAATAGTAAAAATTAACAACAACTACAACTATAAAAAACCAAATAAACAAGCGGCCAACATAATAAAAACATAAAGAAAAATTAACACTACAGCTTACAAGGACTCAATACCAACACCCACACCCAGTGACATACTCTTGCATATTACTAACAAACACTCTCATTTACACATACACACATACATAAGCACGCACATATACTGAAGTGTACTAATAAAAAAGATTAAATCCCTTTCACCCATCAATGTTGTTACTAAAGTCATTCAGTCAAATCAGCCAGTCCAACAGTCAATGGTTGCCAATCATTGACTTTTGTTTCGACACACATACGACTATAAATGTGGAAGGAAATACCAAACACAAAAAAGAACGAAGTAAGAAAATAAAAACAATACCAATACTAACAAACCAGAAATAAGGTTCAATAAGCTTTAAAAGCCTTGCAGCAACAATAACAACAACAAAAACAGCAGCATTAAGAAAAAGTGGCAAGTAAATGGTAAAAAATAAATAATAAAGGCAAAAATATAGATGTAAATGGAAAACAGGAAAGGGTGCAGTAAGATAAAACATTTAAGATGAAATTGAACGTCGCATTATAGCAGAGTAAAAAAGCGAAAAACCAAAAACCAAAAAAAGTAAACAGTAACGAAGGAAAAAATCAAAATGACAATAAAATCCACATAAAACATTTAAAACTACAATGACCGTAAATTAAATGCAGACTATATACTAGAGCAACATTACATATATTATAAGGAAAAAAATCATATTAATGGAAAAATAACCAGAACTACAATATTAACTCCTAAAAAAACACACATTTTATAATACCATAAGAAAAAGAGCTACAAATAGAATCCACCACACTAGAGCAATGAATGAGTTCAAAAAATTTATCATCCACTATTTGCTTCTGCTAAAATTGAAAGAGAGTAAGAGATGGAGTAAAATTATCTCATATTACAATCTCTTAAGCATACTTTTTAGCCTTGACTCTTCAAAATAAAAACTCTTTTTTTTTTGGTTTTTTTAGAATCCAAAAATTTTATTAACCAGGAAAACTTGAACATAGGCACGTATATACCTTTCATTTCCATATAGGCTAAAAATATTTGGTGTTACTTAAGATAACGCCATTATTAAAATTGTACAACATAATTTTTAGCTAATTTAAGAGACAATATATGTTGTATACGTGTAGGCTTATTAATGACAACTGTGTACATGAATTGACAATAAAAAAGATAAGAGTAAGAAAACTTAATTGTTACAGGATATTTGATACGAGTTCATATAATTTCGTTAATATAACAAAGAAGACATTTTTCTCATAAAAATTTTGGCATTTCAGAAACAATTTTCTGATCAACTAAACAATTAATAAAAATAGAAAAAAAAGCAAAAGTTTATTTTTTCGAAAATTCTTATTATCTCCCTTCGATCATTAACAATTTTTTATACAAACATTTATGTATATACAGATATAAAAATGAAACTCTCTTTGTTAGTTGGTTCCTTTATTAGTTCGGAAATTATAGACAGCTAAACCACTGAACTGATGGAGAGCAAAACAAATATTAATATCTCGAATATCTTAACAATTATGAAAATGAGAGTCAGTATTAATTAATTTCCCAAAAAATGGTTCTACTGATCAAAATGTGTTACAAATAGGATCAGGAGGAGAGATAGAAGAGAAAATATTAATTAATTTTTCAATTAATTCCCTAAAAAAAGATATTGCTGTAGTGCAAATAATATAGGATAGATAGAACCATATAGGATAGTACCCTCTATATAATGCAGCTAGAACACTTTAATTCAGTCTAAATTATTTTTCTGCGAAACAGTTTTACTGGAGAGAATGGAAAAAAGAGATACCTCATGTATACAAAATGCTCATTTTCGAATATAAAAACAACTATTTCATCTATATCTATTTTTTCCTATGACACGGTTTTAATGTAAAATCGAATATTTGAAAAATTATTACAACATTACGTATCAGTTTAAAGATAGTGAAAATAATATTATATAATAATATTTTTATCACATTAAAATTTGTTCTTTTTCATGGTTTTGCAACATTTAAATTTTTTAATTCTGTTTTCGTCGTCGTAAATAAACTTCCAAATTCTAATCTAATCTTTATTTGTAATCACTTTGAACATTTTGGAAAAGTCGATTAATCAAATATATCAAAAATCCGAAAAAGTCGTAGTTCTTTCATATCTCCGTAATTAAAATCACTTAAACAAATAACAAATAATTTATTTTACATATCAAAAATCCTAAAAAATCTTAGATACTCATTATATAAAATCCATTAAATGCAAATCTAAGCTTCACTTATGATCACTTGAAAAACTTCAATCGATTTTGTATACCCAAAACTGCAAATAATCTATAACTCTTAATGTCTTCGTAAATTAGTTTTTGAAAGCAAATCTAAGCGTTATTTGTGATCACTCGTTTTTTTTTTCAAATATTGTTTTTTAATACGAAAAAATCTGAAATCTTTTTAATCTATAAGAAACGCAGATAATCGTTGATATGCATAACTAAGCTTTGGTAAAAATTTGTGCATTTTTTGGATACTCAAGAAATTATACATAAATTCTTACACCATTTCCACAAGAGTACCACTTTGAAATATATAGCATACTTTAAGGAAATTGTACATAACATAAAAAGAGAATTACATACAATAAAATAACGAAGTGAGCTTTATCAATGTTAAGTAAACTAAGTTCCAACATAAGTACCACATTTTGGAAGACCAAATGATAATATGAGAGTGTAGCCAAATGTTCTCTTAACTATAAACTCTAGCATAATTTACAGTGCATTGAAAGGAAAAGAGTTTAACATACTTTTAGGTTATCTATTTTTCTTTGAATTAATAAAAACAAACAAAACCAAAAATTTGTGGTTAAAACTTAAGAAAAACTATCACAGATTTTGCCATAAGATTACAAAAAGAACACATATACTCTATATATGGATATATATATATACATATTTGTATTTAAAAGATAAAAGAAATTGCTCAGTTTTATGAAAAGTGTTTTAAAATATTTATTAATTTCCCTTGGTTAACAACACACATCTTTTATATTGCTTCAATAGCGTTTTTGGTACTTTTATTAGTTTAATTTTATTTTAACTTTAATTTTTAATGGAATAATAAATATAACGTATCTTTTCATAACCATTACCTTCCACAACATGCCAATTTGTTATTTTCATTTTTACTGTTTTCTCTAACATTCCTTTTACGTTCTTTTTATGTCATTTTGATAATAAACAAAATGTTTTATTGGAATGTGTATATGTGCAAGTATGTGTGAGTTTGTATGTATATGTAAACATTTGAGTATACAAAATTAAGACAATAACAAAATTCAGCTTTAGAAGAACTTATCTGTCAATATACATACATAATTCTCCACTATACCACAAAGAATGAAGCAACAAAGCTAAATGTCAAAAACAGCTGATTGAAAATTCCTCTACACGTATTAACTTAACTAATAATGAGCAATCATTTAAGGATATGGACTCTCTCTCTCTATTTCATTCATATTGACTCTCAAAAGGAGCGTTTTGTTTTTATGCACATTCCAGTGACTCAACAAATTGTTAGTTAAATTCTAAAATAATATGGAATATAAAATAAAACGGGAAATATAACCTGCGCCTTTGAACTTTATCCCTACGCGAGTTATGAGAGTAAAGAAAAATGAGAGCTAGAAAATAAGATCCACTAAGAAAATTAAAGTTCATGTTACTATCGAGAATAATGTTTTTCCATACAATAAACTGAAGAAAATAGGAAAAAATACAAAACTTTTTACGCTGTGTTTGTGTACTTGAAAACGATGACAGCCTCAGTCGTTGGAATACGCTCGTTTAAAACGCTACTAAAAATTAAAGAAAATCCTTAAGCGTATGGTTAAATTATTTTTTCTTAATTTGACAAAAAGAGAAAAGTATTAACAAAATCTAAGAAATATAAACATAAGTGAAAATAAATTATATAAAATTTAAAAAGGAAATTACTTAACGAATAAAACAACTTAAATTTAAAATTTAAAGAAAATATTACTTAAATATATCAACCTACGCCAGATTTTCTCGGTCGGGTAAATTAAATATTATAAAAGCTACCAACATTAGAAATCAGTGCGTGAAAAAAAGTAAAACATCAGCCTTAATAACAACAAATTAAAAAGTATGAATATAATTTTCTGTTGCCTACCTTTAAGGCTTCAAAAGTGTTTTGCATATACAATTTTTTTTTTCAAAATATTTGCTGAGAAAAACGACCAGTGGTCGCGCATTAATTAAAATATCTCAAGCTGATACTCCTTATGTTATACTTCACTTATAGGGACATTAGCATTTTATAACAACAGAAAAAATAATAACAACAAAAACCAACTGCATTAGTTAGATATAAAACAAACATAAAACACACTTGTATTCACAAGTTATGGGCATTTAAAGTAAAATTGTTTTTGTATAATATATACATGTGTGTATTTATGTACGTATGTGTGTAAATATAATCATGATATGAAAAGTATGAAATAAATATGAAATCCTAAAACAAATGAGAACAAAATGTGTCACAATTACCCTTTTCAATGTTCATATAGCACGATTCCACTACAACATAATAAAAACCAAAACAAGTGTATACATTTAGGCGCCTTTTGTTTTTCTAACAAACAGCACAGTTTTAACAATAAATTGTGTAGCTAAGTGACCGTATATAAAATTTATAACAATAACAAAAACCAAACAATAAATAAAAATGAAACTTAAATCTATTGTAATAAATTATATGAAATAAGGCAAATAATATATAGCCTACGTTAAGGCTTTTTTAAATAAATCTAATAGAAAATTCAAAAAGTTTTAAAATATAAATAATAAAAATAAATATAAAATATAAAAATAAATTTCAAATAAGTGAAAAAATAGAGAATAATTGAAAAAAATTAATACATAAATAAAATATATTTTAGTAAATAAAAGAATTATAAAATGTTTCCTCTAAATTTAATATTTACCAATGTGTTTAAATAACAACTAAAATTAAATAACATCAAATATAAATTCTGAAAAAATTATATAATATTGATTTCCAGCTGCAGTCTATTAAACTACATTATTGGAATTGTTCTCTGTAAGATTAAGATATTTAGTTTATAATAAAAAACTTTATTCTAATTTTGTCGATTTTCATTCAAAATCACCAAATATAAAAAATTACTTTTTATGTTTTTTTCCATATTTTTTTCTTTTTTATAATAAATTTTTATTGCATACTTGCTAGGTGCAGATTTTATTAAATTTTTATAGCCTACTTTTGGTACAATAAAAACAAAAACATAATGGAGCTTTAATAAACAGCCTAGAATTTTACCTCAGTATATAAAACTGGTGCTTCTTTATATTAAAAAAGTTATTTAACATTAAAGACAACATAAAAAATTTTTTTATTAAATTTCGTTTAGATTAAAAGTTGAATTATTAATAATGATTAAAATATAACACAGTATGACAATTTAGCCATTAAGGAAATTTTACAGATAATAGAAGATATTATTAATATTATGTCATATAGAAAAGAAAATTTATTACCCATATTTATAATTTGTAATTTCTGGATTTTTGATAATTAAGTATTCAAAGATTAAGAAAATTTGTCTATTAAAAGAATTTTCTATCATAATTTCAAATTTTAGATATCACTTTTGAATATGTATACAATTAAATAAAATATTTTATAAACGAATTAGAAAAAAATTTCGATAAAAAGAAAAATACATAAATATTTTTGATTTTACCAAACCACCTAAAAATATGCTTCAAAAATCATACTACCCAAGATCCTAGAAAACTTCAAATAAAATCACATTTTTGTTTTTTTCCCACACAAAAATTAAATTCTTTTTATATTTTAGATTACGATATTACAAAAAAATCCGTAAAAGACAATCTGAAAAGTCAACTTAATAGAAAACAATTTTTGATTAATGACCATGTTTTATTGATATGGTTTCTATAGTATAACCTTAAGGCGTTTACTTTTAAATAATCATGCCTACTTTTTAATGTTTTTATTTCTAAACAAAGATCTTAGTAAAGTATAGCTTCAGGGTGTTTATTTTTAATGGAATTAAAATACTTAAGATATTAAACAAAAGAGACATTATTTAAAGATTAGATTTACAAAGAATAATAAAAGTTAATTTTCTAGAAAATGAAAAATATTTTATTGTTAAAAATATATAATATTTTTAATCTATAATAATTTTATTTACATTACTTTAATTATAAAAAAAATTTTAAAAAGTAACATCACATAATGCCTTTTATCCATTTATGTTTTTATTGATTTATAATTTATGAATAAAAAAATGAACTTTGACATTTTCATAATAAATTGTCAAGTTATCCAATTCAATTATTAATTAAATTATAACTAATTTCTTTCATTTATAACTGTCAACAAAGCGAGATTTTTAATTAATAAATCCTTATTTAATAAAATATTATAATATTTTCTATAAAATTACTACTTTGTAGTTTTTTGTGAACGGATTTTAATTTATTTATTAATAATACTTAAATAGATTTTTTTAAAGGTATTAAATTCTACAAAAACTTCAAAATAATTAATAAAAACTATCAAATAGCCCGACTTTTCCAAACAACAAAAATTATCGATATAAAAGTTTTATTAAACATTTAGTATTTTTGTTTGTAGACTGTTTTGAGGGGCTTCACTTTTGTAGACTATTTTGAGGGGTTTACATATTCGATTATTTGTCAGTTTTGGTTTTAAGAATGTTTCTTGGGTTATAAAATAATTTATAAATTTTTAATAAAATTTGATATAACTAAAATGGAAAATAACGGAAAAATGTACAACTTTTCAAGTTTTTGTTCCAACATTATATATGATTTAGTTAACTGTCCAGTCTTAGTACATATGGAGTGAGATTGAACAATTTTTAATTTATGTTAATGAAAACGAAACCACTTAACTTACATTTTATTTTATTTAATTGGAGTTATTATTACAATTTATAAAAAAATATATATTTTTTAATTTTTAAGTGATCAAATGTTGAACCTTTTTCGGAAACCCTTCCGTTAACTTTTTTTATAGTGCTTTCTGTCACTTTTGTTCGAACTGGTCTTAGCTACAGACAGTTTGGAAGATATATGCTACAATATTTTTCATGTACCACTCAAGAGCTTGTTTAGCCTAGTGACAGTATGCCAAGTCTGACCAAAACTAAGTAGACGAATTATAAAGAATTTTAAGTGGAAGAAACCTTTTTTGTAAACACTTCTTGAAGAACATGTCGGTCTTTAGTGAGCTCGTTGTAACAAGGGATTGGCTTAATATGACAGACCTATGAATGCTTGGCCAAATTATTTGAACTCATGCCTTAATTAAATGCTGAGCAAATCATCTTCAAATCAAATTTAATAAAATGCTTTAAATTTGCTTGAGAAAGTTTTGTTAAGCTTAAACGAAATTATGGAGCAACCCTTGTGAAATTTTGACATGTTGTGAAATTTCTACCTAAGAAATATATCTGGAAATATAGTTGAGTTCAGCATTTCACTAAAAAAACTGCTTAAGTCGTGCAAAAGTTTTAAGCAAATAATTGTTCCGAATTCAAAATTTTCTTTATTTTGTGAGACCATAAAAAATAATGCATCTTTAAAAAAATACAATTTTATCTGTGAATAAATACAGCCACCTTTATGAAAAACTCAGATTAATAAAAATATGTACATAACTAATATGTTCAAATAATTCTAGCAGCAAAGAATCTGTTGTATTGAGTTCAACAGGTTAAAAATTAGACCAGTCTAAAAATGGGATAAAAGTTTGCTTCCTCCTCAAGTGTTTTTTATAGAAAACAAATAAGAGCGTAATCGTCGGTTAAGTCCGATTATGTAACATGCTACACTTTGAGGCAAGTTGAAAAATTATAAACCGGTCCTTGTTGGTTTCGAATTCATAATTTTTGCTTTATATCAAATATGTCTATTTCAAATATTTTCATGATTTGCATTTGTATGAGGGAATTATGTCACTTAATATGATTTTTATATGGAAATTATATAACGACTATAGACAGCAAAGAGCCAATCTTAGAAAATTTAGTTCATTGCTTTCAGATTCTATCATCAAAGTATCTTTAAAATTGCGACCTGCAGACTGATCACAATGTTCACATGGACAGCCAGCCGAACACACATGCGGACGGACATCTTTAAATCGATCCAAAAAATTATTCCAAAGCAAACGGTGTACTTAAATGTGGGTGTAACATTATTATTTTTATATATCATAGATATCATCAAAAATGTATATAAGGACTTCACAATTTGTTATACCTACCACTTCCACAAATGGAGAAGAGTGTATATTAACTTTGTAATTACGTGTAAAATGCTTAGAAAGAATAATTTAAGACCCCATAATGTATACATATTATTGTGTCAAGTCAAAATCTGTGTTGGTTTAAATATATCAATATGTCTATCCTTTAGTCCGAGTGTCTGTCTGTCTGTCTCTAAGAAATGACAAAAAATGGTTCAGTAGAAAAAAGTTATAGCCAAGAATATAAAGTTTATGACCCACTTAGTGTTCTATATATAAAAAGAACTTTATTGCATATTTTCGAGAGTGTATATGTCAGTGTTTATGTATCTAAGTTGAGTATATACGCAATGAACTTATATTTAGTTCACAGGTATTTGTAGTAGAGGGTATTAAATATTCGGAATAACTTAATACATCAATCTTACTTATTTTGTTTGATGTCATAAGTGTATTGTGACGAATTTTCAAATGTACATACTTAAGTAAAAAATCGAAGATTTAACAAAAAAGTAAATAATCGTAAAGAAAACGATGTTCAGATGAAACAGTAAACTACAAAAACATTTTCCTTTCTGGAACAAAGTATTACAGAGATTTTTATAAAATTACATATAATTTTAGTTTCTTTAATAGGAATTTTAATTTCATAAACATTATTCAAATAGATTATTAGAATGAGTTGAATAGAATTATTGTATTTAGACTGTTAAAATGTGTAAATTAAAAGGCATATATTAAGGTGTAAATGAGGTTTAAAGTACATTTTGTTAAAATCACTTTAATTTCCTAAGATTTGTGTTAATTTAAACAAATAAACTCATTCATCGATCCATTTCCAAATAAAATAATTCCATAATTTCTTTTTTTTTTTAATTTATGGATACAATCTAAGTCGATTTTCTTATTTACATTAAAAACTATATTATGAATTTCATATGTATTATAAGAATGCTTCTAAATATTTCATCTTCTCAAAATGTCAATTTTCTGGGGTATAAAAGATCACAAGGCACATTATTCTCAAGTATTTCCGTAAACACTTTATTTAAACCTTTTCTTTTAAGAATATTTAAATAAATCCACTTGGATACAGATCTTTGTTTAAGCAAAACCCACATTAAATTTTAAAATTATTCACAACTAAATAACAAAAAAAAAATCAAAATTCCTTTAAAAATATTTCCTTTAAATAATTCCACAAAAAAAGGAAAAAAGAGAAAGTAAATGAGTGTAATAAAAAGGAAAATGAAAATGTGTCACAAACATTGACACAACTAATATAATAATTCTTTAAAAATAAGCAAAATAAACTTAAAATAAAAACAACAACAACTAAAATAACAAAAAAAAATACAAGACAAGACAAAAGAAAAGAAAATCTAAACACATTGTTAACCTCGTTAGAAACGTTTTTGTGTATAAAAATCCTTATAAACTCGTCAGAAAAGATATAAAGCAACAACTACAGGAACCAGAAACAAAATAAGATAAAATAAATTCTTGCATTTAAGATGTACGAATACGATTGTTTGTTGTTGATTTGTCTCATTTCTTTTATTCCTGTTAGTATTTTAGTTTTGTTCTTGTAGTAGTTTATTGTATTGTATTGTGATAGTGAAAAGTGTAGGTGTGTGTGTATGTTTTTTTAGATTTGTTAGCAAGGATCAAATTGTAATGTCAAATGCTACGCATCCCTTAAACCTAACTAAGCGTTAAGCATACTCAACATTCCATACAATGACAAAAACCAACAGCAACAACAACAACAACTACACCATCAAAATTAAAGGCTACAAGAAACAATTTATCTATAAAAATAAAGAAAATATGTGGACGACAAAATATGAAATGAAATCTTTATTTTTCATCTTCTTATTATATTTTTTATTTCTTCTATTTTTCATCATTTTAACTAAATGAAAAAAGATAAATTTTCATAGAAATACAAACAGTAACAAAATTGTGTACAATTTTTGCTGACCACACAATATACAACAACAACAACAAAATGAAAAAATTACACAAAATATTAAAGAAAATCCAAAAACAAATTCTAAACTATAAAAAATATAAATAAAAAATCAAATAAAAAATAAGTTTTTTTATTCAATAACAAAATAGATAAACAATAAAAATGATGATTATGACGAGTGACTGAAACAGGTGGAATTTAACAAGAGGAAATCAAAGATTTTCTTCCAAAAAAAATCGAAACACCTCTTACACATCAACCATAAAACAGTGACCAATATGTGTATGTGTGTGTAGCTGTATAAGTGCGTATTTTGTAAAACATCATACTGTACAGAAGTATGTGTAATTTTATTTTGTGTAAAAATGTCAACCTCAAAAAACAACAAAATTAAGTTTGTTTATCTTCGGGGTTGGTTAGGCAAATATTCAAAATTTTTAATCATAAAAAAACAATTTCAAAGAAAAAAAGGGTTAAATTTTATTTTTGCGGGATAATTACAAAAATTTACCTTATACCTCGAGATGTGGTTTTATAACTAAACTCTAATAGTGGAGTTTTAAATATTAAAACTTAGCTTATAAGTAAAAGAAAAAAGCTCTCTCCAAAAGAGAGAATAATATAAGAATGTACTAAAAAAACATAAATTCATAGTGATACTTCATAGTATAATTATAAGTACGTAAAAGTAATAACTGGTGTAAACATTCCGCCCCCCTTGCAGTATTTGCAATAAGATAGCAAAGAGGTTAGAATAGAACCAAAATGTTTATATAAAAAAGTACAATTCAATATATACAAAAAATATAAATAATAATTCAATTTCAATTCATAAGGTTTGTTTCTGATATTTAAAAATAGAATTATAAACTTATTTTTTGGTGACATTTATGACAATAGTGGGGTAATTTGATGCGATCTCTTTTCCAGAAGATGAATTTGTAGTAAAATGTTGTGGTTGGTATTGACCAGATAGATGGTTGTGGTGTGATGTGAAATGGTGAGAACGATTCCTTTTGTTTATTTTTTTCCTCAATGACGTATTAAAGTGTAACAATGTGTGGTGTTCAGATAGACATTTACGGCAACGGTCGCGACTTCGACAGTTTTTTAAAGAATGTGAATAGGCCAAGCAGTTGATACAGTATCCGTATTTACGAACCACCTTTAGTCTTTGTTTAGGAGAGAGTTTCTTAAATCGAAGACATTTCCTTAGAGGGTGATCTGAATTACAATATCGGCAATCCTTCAACCGTTTTGATGGTGTGGGAAGTCTCTTTGAACTTTCTTCTGAAGGTGACTTGTTTATCTTCATACGTCTTGGTGGGGTGGACATCGTTGCTAAAACAAAGAAAATGGATGGAATTATTGTTCACTAAAGGGTAGCAAAACAAGTTTAACAATTGGTCGTGTGATTAAGCCATCAACGGTTCGAACTTCACATACTCTTACTCTATCGTCAGGGCCCTTAAAAACCCTTTCAATACGTCCTAATTGCCACTGATTGGGAGGGAAATTGTCCCGTCTCACAACTACCAAGTCATTAATCTCAAAGTTTCGTTGGGGATATTGCCATTTAATGCGTTTATGAAGTTCCTTTAAATACTCTTCTTTCCATCGAAGAGCAAACTGATGATGAAGTAGTTTCAACTTTTTCCATCTATTAACATAACTCAATGGATGATTGGATAAATCGGGTTCAGCAGGTGCTAAAAGTGGGGCACCTATAAGAAAATGACCTGGGGTGAGTGCACATAAGTCGGCCGGATTTTCACTCATGGGACTTAGAGGCCTCGAATTAAGACATGCTTCAATACGAATGAGCATTGTGGAAAATTCTTCGAACGTAAATTTCTGTGAATGACAAACTTTTTTGAGGTGGGACTTAAAACTTTTTACACCGGCTTCCCATAAGCCGCCCATATGTGGAGCCCCAGGGGGTATAAAATGCCATTCAATTTGTTGGTAAGAGTAGTGAGAAATTACGTTTTGTCGAACCGATAACAAAAAATCCGACAGGTCTCTACGAAGAGTATTTGCTGCACCTACAAAAGTTGTTCCGTTATCTGAATAAATAGCTTTGGGGGAACCTCTACGTGAAAAGAATCGAGAAAATGCTGCTATAAAGGCTGAAGTAGACAATTCACTAGTGACCTCTAGATGAATAGCCTTCGTGGCAAAACACACAAAAATGAGAACATAACCTTTTGACATTTTGCAACCTCGTCCTGCGTAGGATTTTATTTCAAAAGGTCCTGCAAAATCCAAACCAGTATTTGTAAAGGGGCGATGTAATGAAGTTCTTTCAGGCGGAAGAGGAGCCATAATTTGATTGCTCTGAATGTGTTTTTGAATGACACAAGTTTTACAATTTCGGACAATAGATCTAGTTAGAATTTTAAGCTTCGGAACCCAGAATTCAAGTCTCATTAGACGTACAAGAAGGGAAGTTTCACCGTGTATAGAGGTTTTGTGGATCAGTTCGAGATACAACCGGGTAAATCGGCCATTATATGGTAATAATTTAGGAAAACGTTCATCGTAAGAGAGTGTGGGCGATAATGAGAGTCTTCCATTTACTCTCAGAAAACCATTAGGGTCAATGAGAGGATTAAGGGTTAACAAACTGCTCTGTTTGGGTAAAGCTAAATTTTTAGAAAGTATCTCATATTCAGGGAAGTACATTTTTTGACACAGTATTACTAATCTATCTTTTACATATTTTATCTCAGACTGTTGGATATTAGTATTTACATAATGATAATGATGTCTAGATGAGAGATTGTGAAAAAAACGAAATACGTAACAAAGTACACGCATCGCTCGTGATAGGTCAGAGAAATTACAAAGAATGTCAGAATCTACTGTTTGAGTAAAGTGTGATTTAATTGTTCGAATTTCTTCTTGGGTGTCTAAATGTTGATAATTTAACGGCCATTGAGAATGTGGCAGTTTCAGCCATGAGGGACCATGCCACCATAGGTCATTTGAAATTAAATCGCTTGTAGAAGAACCTCGGGAAGCGATATCAGCAGGGTTATCTTTAGAATCTACATGGAACCAGACATCTTGACCTAATTTGTTAACAATAGAAGATACTCGATTTGCTACGAAAGTTTTCCAATGGTCAGCAGATTTTTGTAGCCAGGCTAACACTATGGTAGAATCGGACCACATATAGACTTTATAATCTTTAAGTTTTAACTGGGTAATGATGGACTTATACATTTTAGCCATTAATTCAGCGCCGCACAGTTCTTTTCGTGGTAGGGTTAGAAATTTAATGGGAGCTACTTTAGTTTTTGCGACTAGAAGATGGGTGTGAACATAACCGTACGAGTTTTCGGTTCTTAAATACAAAGTAGCGGCATATGCACGCTCCGAAGCATCGCAAAAACCATGAAGTTCTACAGAAAAAGAAGGTTCATAATGTACAAAACGGGGAATTTTGATCTTTTCTATATTTGGGTAGTCGTTAATAAAGTTTTGCCATTGTTTTAAGGTTAAAGGTTGTAAAACTTCATCCCAACCAGTTTTATCTTTCCATATTTGTTGCATTATAAGTTTTGCAACTACAATTTTTGGGGCAAGCCAACCGGCGGGATCAAAAAGTTTAGCAATTTCGGATAAAACGGCACGTTTTGTGTAAATTTGGTGAAACGTATGCTGGGATGGTTTGAAATAGAAATGGTCACTTCCAGCATTCCATCTCAATCCTAGAGTCTTGGAAGTACATGACTCTGATAGTTTAAGAAATTCGTTGTCTAAAAGATGTTCGGTTGAAATTCCTTTCAAAATGTGTACATTGTTAGCTGTCCATTTTCTTAATGAAAATCCAGCTGTTTGAAGAACATGAATAAGATCGTTTCGGGATTTTATTGCCAGGGATAAGTCGTGTGAGCCAAATAGTACGTCATCAACATACATATAATGCCTGAGAATCTCTGACACAATTGGATATTCTGATTCACATTGCTTGGCTAATTCCAGCAATGTTCTAATGGCCAAATAGGGTGCACAATTTACTCCAAAGGTAACTGTGTTCATTTCAAAATCACAAAGCTCATCATTGGGAGATGTTCTGAATAGAATTCGTTGGAAAGGGGTGTGAGATTTGTGGATTAAAATTTGCCGATACATTTTCTCAATGTCGGCATTAAACACATAGCGAAAGAGACGCCATCGCAATATAAGTGTTGTCAAATCAGATTGCAATACGGGGCCGGGATATAGAATGTCGTTAAGACTTACGCCATTCGACGTGGGGTTGGACGCATTAAATACAACACGAAGCTTTGTAGTCGTACTATCGGGTTTTATCACAGCGTGATGGGGAAGATAGTACGATGTAT
This sequence comes from Cochliomyia hominivorax, assembly GCA_004302925.2. NCBI lineage: Eukaryota > Metazoa > Arthropoda > Insecta > Diptera > Calliphoridae > Cochliomyia > Cochliomyia hominivorax. The sequence goes on along the minus strand of PYHX02000467.1, from coordinate 2,946,481 downwards.
TAGGGTCAGCTGAAAGATCGGGGTAAATCTTTTTCATATGCTGAAGGGTTAGATATTCAATGATAACTTCATCATAGTTTCTTTTCGCAATGGGTTGTTTCATTAAACGAGCTTCATTACGAATATATTGGGATATGGCATTATTTCTAGAATGACCTAAAGTTGTTTGTGCTGGGAATTCTTTCTTAAAGGGAAGAGAGACAACAAATCTGCCTTCATCATTTCTATAAGTAGTTTTGGAATAAAGGTCTTCACAATACGAATCTTCCTCTGATAATTTTCTAGGAGCGGAAACTTCTTCGAGTTCCCAAAATTTAGTTAATTGGAGATTGAGGTCAATTTCATTATAAAATGATGAAACAGAAGGAGAAGGCATTGACGAATTAACATGACCAGTTATAATCCATCCAAAGACGGTTTTCTGTGCCACAATATTACAATCCTTTTCCCATCGAATTCCTTCACGAATGACATGTGGGTATACATCTCCTCCTAAGAGTAAATCTATATTTCCATCTTTATGAGATTTAACATCTGCCATCTGCAGATCCGAAAATTTTGAACTGAGTTTTGTAAAGAGGGTGTGATATGGTAATTGACCGGTGAGTTTTTTGACGGAAAAGGCTTTAATTTTTAATGAGAATTTTTTCTCGATTGGGGAGCTTATATTAAATGAGCAGACTTTATTGGCGGTTGCTGTCAAAGCACCATTTAATCCAATGACGTGAGTTTGAGAAAATCTATATGGTAAAGAAAGTTTCATTTTTAGAGAAGAGGAAATAAATGAAGCTTCTGAAGCGGGATCTATGAGAGCGCGAACGGTATGCCTTACATCACCGACACATAGATCTACTAAAGCAGTTCCTAATAAAATAGTTGTGTAATGAGTGGACTGTAAACGAGTTGAGTAAGATTGACGACTACGGGATGAAGTTTCCATGGATGTTGATGGAATATGGTCTAATGTATTCGAGGTATAAGAGTTAGTGAGAATTGAAGTATTCGCATTATTAGGAGTATCTGCAGAGGTTTTTTGAGTGTTATGATTCCTTTGGTTTTGAGCAATAGTCGTAGACTGTGAGGGACGATGAAGAAGAGAGTGGTGTTTTAATTTACAAAATGAACAAACGTATTGACTTTTACATTTTCTAAAATCATGAGAAGTGGCAAGACAATTTGTACAACGCCTTTGGTCTTTTACAAAAACAAAACGTTCATCAACTGACATTTTTAAAAACACGGGACATAGTCTGATAGAATGGGATTCAGAGCAAAGAGAACATTTGGAGGCTCTGCTTGGAATAATGTTAGAATGATAACTGTTCAATTTCTTTGAGTTTCGAGAAATCTGATTCGTAGCAGGTGTTTTCGATTGATTGAAATTAAATGAGGGTCTTGAAGATCTAATATCTGAAAAAGATTCCAAAGTTTGGTACCTTGAAGTTAAAAACTCATCCATTTCCTTCCAAGAATGTAGCTCAGAGCTTGGCTTGTGGTGTTGTTTCCATAAATCTAAGGTTACGTCTGGAAGGCACGTTGAGCAAAGATAAACAAAAATTACATCCCATTTACCAGTGTCAATGTCAAGTAATGATAAATTTGTTATACAATCGTTGATTGTGCGCTGAATAGCTTTAATACTTGGCCCAGATTCTTTAGAAATAGGATTTATACTAAAAAGTGTTTTGAGCTGGGCGTTTAAAAAAACCTCTTTGTTCTCAAAGCGTTCTACCAGATTTTTCCAGGCCATTTCAAATCCAGCATTCGTAAGTGGGCAAGTTTTTACAATATCGCGAGCCTCATTCTGGGTTTTTTTAATTAAATGAAATAATTTTTCAACAGGTGTAAGACGAGGGTTATTTTTATAAAGGGCAGAGAACATGTCTCTGAAAGTTGGCCAGGAGACGTAGTCTCCAAAAAATATATCCGTATCACATGGCGGTAGTGAAATTGTTGGGTTAGATGCATTATAATTTGGGCTAGCCTGAGTATTTTCTATAGGAAGGGTCGCTTTGCTAGTCAGCTGATCTAAGAGCTCGTTTGCCTTCGAAAGGCATTTAAGATGGGCTTCATATGCCACGAAAAATTTATTTTGGACAGTGGTGAGGTTGACTTCAGTCTCTTCAGATTCTAATTGCTCAAGCAGGGAGTCATAAATCGACCTTAGAGAAGACCATAAGTGGATAATCTCATCCTTTTGCACCTCTAAGGTATGGACTGTATGGTTATCTTGAGGTATTTCCGAAAAATATGCGTTAAATTGAATAACACGATCAGAGGCTCTTATAAAAGCGTTCAAGTGAGACATGTTTTCAAAAAAAAAATTTAAAAAAATTTGAAAGCTATATGAGAATGTTATCTTAAATTTCTTTAGATAACTCAATTTTTTTTTGAACCCTTATATGTAGGATTGAGAAAGACAAAATGTAGGGATAGTATCTTTGATAGAAAATATATATTTTATTTTACTAATTATTTGTATTTGATTAATTATTTTTTTTTAAATTGGCTTAAGTTTTTTTTTTATAAATGCCAATTTTAAATTTCAAGTATGAAGAAACTATGAAAAAATGATCATTTGGGTTAAACAATTTAGAAAATAAGATAATACTAAAAATAACAATTGCTGGAGTGTAATATTGATATGTATGTTTATTACTTAATTTGTATCACCAATTTAAGAGAAACTCACGATCAGTTGTAATTGTATTATAAAATTTAAACAGTATAACAGTTTACTCGTTCAATGTTATTTTTGGGTCTCACATATAGTTAACACAACCTTTTTCTATCTATATAACATTCTCTTATATTGCTGTAGATACCAAAATGTAAATTGATAATCTGATGCTGTTAAAAACAATTATTTTAATGTTAATGATAGGTGTGGATTTCGTTTCAATTATGTGAGGGAATTTTTTAAGGCGAAAAAATAATAACTGTTTGTTCGTAAGTAAGTATTACAACTATGTATCGATCAATGTACATACATATATATAAACATATATGTTCAATATTCTTTTAAATAATATTTCAACATACCTTTTTATTTAATAATTACTTGCTTGTATTTTTTATTTTCACTGCAGTATTATAATTTTTATTACTTGCTACTCACAAATTGTTGATGAGGGGTTTATGGGTTTAAAGATGCCTCAATTTTAAGAGAGTTTCTACAAAAAAACCAATTTTTGCACTTCAAATATTTGCCAAATCCGGTTCGAAGGACCAAAATGTTTATCTTCGGGGTTGGTTAGGCAAATATTCAAAATTTTTAATCATAAAAAAAACAATTTCAAAGAAAAAAAGGGTTAAATTTTATTTTTGCGGGATAATTACAAAAATTTACCTTATACCTCGAGATGTGGTTTTATAACTAAACTCTAATAGTGGAGTTTTAAATATTAAAACTTAGCTTATAAGTAAAAGAAAAAAGCTCTCTCCAAAAGAGAGAATAATATAAGAATGTACTAAAAAAACATAAATTCATAGTGATACTTCATAGTATAATTATAAGTACGTAAAAGTAATAACTGGTGTAAACAAAGTTCTTTTAAAACTAAGCAACAACAACAAGAACAACAGTTACAATCCTTAACAGCTTTAGGAGTTAAAGGAAGCTGAACATAAAAAGAAAAAATATGAAATAAAAAAAATTCCCATATTTAAGGTAAATCAACAGGAAACATTAAATTCAGCTTTACTTGTCAATAAAAAAGAAAATGAAATAAAAAATCAAAAACAGAAAAATAAATAAAAACGAAAGTCATTTTCTTCAAGTTTTCTATATTTTTTTCTTTTTTTGTTATTTAGTTTTGGTTTTTCTGTTTTTGAAAATGCTGCCAGCATAAAAAAGAAAGAGCCAAATAATAGCAGCCTTAAAGGGGTTTCCTTTCACAAAGTAAAATGGAACATTAAAGGACAATGTGGAAGTACGTTGCGAGAATTTCAATTTTTTTCAATTAAACATTTTTAAAACATCAGCTATAAAAAATTCTGGCAAAGTGTAGATTTTTCCAAAAATTTTAAGTTCAAAACAAATGCGAATGATATTTTCGGCTACACTGAATCTGTAACACCCTCCACCACAAATACATGTGAAGTAAATATATTTTGTTTCGTACATACACACTCACACATACAATCGTAAACTTATAAAATAGCTGTTTTAAATATAACACAGGAACACTTAATGAGTCATGAACCGATTTTAATAAATTTTGGAATTGTAATTAAGTTTATACAGTCTAATATTATGGTAAACGAATTATGAAGTCTTATGAATAGAAACAGCCTTTTTTTATAAACATTCATTGAAATCTGCCAGAACATATATTAATATGCAGCAAGAATATTTTTCGACTTCAATTTCCGTGCTCAGTTTTAAGCCTCTTAACTTTAAGCAGCGTGTGTTTAAGCCTGCATCGCTTCAAACACTCATTTTAACCAGAATTATAATATATTAATTTTTTAAACACACATCCTCTTTTATATATAGGACCATTGAATATCTAAAGTATTATACAAAAGAAAGTTTTGAAATTTGGTCTCAATCACCCTCACAAGGATTTGTTTTACTGGACAAAATCTACGACCAAGGGGAGGTGTAATTCCCATGCAAATAAAATATTGATTATCGAATATCTTTAGTACTTCTACAGTGAGAATTTTTCAAATTTATGGAAAAATTAAAACTTAAAATGTAACATGTATCAGCTATGACTGCTATTATTCTAACCTCCACTATTTAACAAAAAATACCCACATTTGTTCTGATATTTGTTCTACCGACCACTATAAAAAAAATAGAATGAATTTAGAAAAATATTCTTGTGTACACGTCTACATTTGATGTTTTAATTTTCCATCAAATCCAAGAAGTTCTAGACTTTTTTTACCATTTTTGTTTCGTTGTTAAACTTTTTAGTTTTTGCTATTTTTGTCATTTAACTTGATTTCGTTTTGTTTGATTTGTATACAATTTATTTTATTTGGTCGTTTTTTTTTTTGCTTTTTCTTCATACTTTTAACTACTTTTATTTATTTATTTCCCTTTTATGTGTTAAAATATTTTTTTCAGACCCTCCTCAAACACCGATAACAAAAAATAAAAAAAAAAAAGGACAGTTACCTCTACAAATTTTCCTTTTAACAAATGTTTTAGTAATGCAATCACTTTTATTTCCTTCGGTCCATGTTGATTTTTGGGGTTTTAATGTTTAGATGTCGTGATTTAATTGGGTGTAAATGTAGAATATTTTCCAGCAAACAAAAAGAAAAACACAAAAACTAAAAAAATTATAAGGGACAAAGATATAAAACCATAGATTAATAAATAAAAATAAAAGGAATTTTATCGTCGTTAACAAAAAGTAAAAAAGAAAAAACTCATATAAATGGAACCCGGTTAACAAGCATGTGTGTATATATAAATTTGGCGTAACCTTAAATTCCTTTTAGCCAAAAACATAACCAAAAAACAAATTAATTTCAAATATTTGTGAAATGTTTCTATTAAAGTGTAAAAAAACGGTTTTAGAGAAAAAACATCTACTTTGATTTATGAAGCCACAAATTTCTAGCGAATTTATTATACAGTGTTGTCCTTTTTTGTAAGACCCGAAAAAAACTAAAACATAGTTTAAGGCTTTTATGAAACCTTTTTAAACTTATAAAGGTGTGTGTATGTATAAACGTTTTATTTCGAAACTATAAAATGTGAAAAAACATATTCCTTTTCAAACTAAAAAATACGACCACAAAGTTTAGCTTAAGGCATTTAAATATTTCACATGTATTGCTAGCTTTTAGGGAAATTACATATGGTCTTATAAACCCGAATAATAGTAATAAAATCTATAAGGAAATTTAATTTCAATATATTTTAAGAAACAAACTTTTTTCCATTTAATACTTATTGCCGAATTATCTACTAACTATTTTTGCAAAATCTTGTTATATTAAGTTTTAGCATATTTCTAGGGGCAGCATAACCTTTCAAACCTTTTTATAGGGTTTATTTGTTAAAAGTTTTTTATAGTTCAACCCAAATTTATATATTTTACAACAAATAAATATTTATTTAAGTTTCTTTGTAAAAATATTTCAATTAACTTAAACATAAAGAATTATTAAAGCTGCTTCTTCTTTATCATCATATCCTTGAGTATGCAAACAAATGTGTGTAAGAACTATAAATAACCTGCAGCTGTATGTCACTTTTTTCCTTATAGAAAATTCATAAAAAAGGAAAAAATCTTTGTTATAAACTTAATGGAAGTCCTTTTTTGTTATGTTATGTTTTGTAAATGTAAGTGCATGTATGTGTTTGTAAAAACAAATAAATCTGGGTTATAGACGACAAAACTAACCCAAAAAACGAAAGGAAAATACTCATGATGAATGTCAAAATTGTCTAGAAGTCTGTAGAGCTTAGAAGAAAATGGGATATTTTTTGGTGAGAAGTGTTATGTAATTTTATGTAACAAAATCAAAATAGGAAATTTATTAAAAGTATTAAAAGTGTTAGATAAATAATGGATTACATTTTTGTAATACATTTTTAAAGAAAAACAAATTTATTTACATTAAAAAATGCTTTAAGTTCATGAATAAAATATTTGCATAAATTAATTTTCAATTTGTTTAATTTAAAATGATTTTTTTAATTTTCATTTGTAGCCCCATGAGATATGCAGCATTCTTTTAATTAATCCATGTGGGCCATTGAAAGGATTTGCAATTCGTTATAAAAATGAAATAACTCAGTATTCATTATAGAGATCCATTAATTAAGAGGTACTCGAATGAGTTATATGAATTAATTATATTAAGTATACGTTTGAATTCAGAGCAATGAACTTAATTTAGAAACAGATTTAAAGATTAAGTTTTAAAAGAACTATTTCAACAGAAAAATCATTTATTTCCAATAATAAACAAATGTATGTATTGAGAACTATTAGTTGGAACATTGTAGGCGTTTGAGTTAGATATTGGTGTTTCATATTAAGTATACGCAAAACACGAAATTTAACAAAAAACCAAAATCATATGTTTAATTTGAAAAACAATACTTCAGGTGTTTGGATATGGAAATTATTTTAAAAAATTAAACCATAAAATATTTCATTAAGATCATTGAATTGAAAGAGTATAAATGTATGAGTTATATCACTGAAGAATATTACATATATGTCTCACTGTATCTAAATCGATATTTTTTTGGGTTATAATTTTAAAACAGCTAAACCGTTAAAGATATCTTAGTGAAATTTCAAATATTCATAGTTGAGGTTTTTTTAAGTTAATTCGGAGAAATACAAACAACTAATACAGTTGCTGCAACAAAAGTTTTTTTTAAATTTTAGAGAAAATCTGGCAAATATTTTTAAGAGATTTTAGGATCTACAGTAAGTCCACTATCATAAAAAAATTACATTTCAACCTGAATATCTTTGGAACTATAAAAAACAATCCAAATATGTGAATATTTGGGTGTTTTTACCAATATTAATTTAATTTCTCTTGACCATTAAATGATCTATTTTGGCAAACTTTAAAAATGGCTAAAATATAGCACAAAGTAAAAGCCATGTTACGCCTGTCTATACCAATATTTCTTATGTTTTTTGGTTACATTCAATTTAAAATCATGGTCGTCGAATTATATTAACATTTTGGAAATAGGTATTTTGAAGTATTGAGTTTGGACCGAATGTTTTTAATAATTTTCCATTTATTTTTATTATTATTGGCAATCCCACATTTAAGACCAGTGAAGGAAAGTAATTCCAATTATAGCCTTCGAGGAAATGAAAATTTAATAAAATAAATAATTATTTATTGATTATTTATTGATTTTTAGAGACTGATTTTTGAGTTTAAAACAATTAATTTTACTTTTTCATATTTTTCATATTCTTCATATTTCATTATTAAATAATGACATATCATTTGCGTAACCATTTAATACACATTATTTTTAATATAATTATACTTGAATTCACATACATAAAACCACACATTATCAATTCTTCTAATAATTCTCTCAGAAAATCCCCCAAAAGTATGCCTTAACTAAACTTTATTTCTTATTTCTTTTTTTTCATTTTTTATTTTAGTATTTCATGTTCAACATTAATCAATCAATAATTTATTTTTCTCTTCTCCCCAATTTGACTATCAAATCCTTTTTTGGAATCTTTTTCTCTTTCAAACAAAAAACTTAATATTTTGCTTAATTTTTGTAAAGAGGGTTTTAAGGGAGTGGATAACTTATGATGTTGTGCCTGTATTTAAAAGAAGTAATTAAAATGCAACAAAAAACTTTTTTTAAAAATTTTCTTAAAATATTACCTATCAATGCGGAAGATAATGTTATTGAAAGTTGAAAAAGAGAAAACTTTATCAAAATGTATTCAGAAAATTTTGTAATAAAATCAATAATTAATGTTATTTCTATATAAACATACGTATGACCATAACACTTTGAAGACTGGTTATAACATTTGTTCAATGTCTGCTTGCTTTTAAGCCAACCATATACAGGTTTAGCAAAGCCCCATAAAGTATACTTTATTTTTTTTCTTTCTTCTTTATAATAATGTGGGTTTTTCTATGAAGGCTTTTATATTTGTTTAGATATGCATGTGTGCCGTAAATATAAGACCAGGTGCTTGTTATAATCATTTTTAGGAGAACAAAAAATAATATATTTCAATAAAACTTTTTGAAATATGTTTTTTTGGAATTTTTTGGGTAGAAACTGCATTTTCTAGTACGTGCTTTATAAAATATTATTAAATTGTATTATTATGGTTGACTAACGTATGTTTTTAAATCTATAGATTTAAAAATATATGTAAAGTTGTTTTTAATTTCTCTTTTTTAATGGAGTGAGATCGAAAAATTATTTATATACATATACACTAATGATTAAATTTTGAACTTATTTTGAACTCCTTTCCACTTTATTCGAACAGGTAGCCCGCCTCCTTTTAAAATCTACAATACTTGTGGTCACCTTTTTTTGTGTTATTCAGTTCCTTTTAAACTAGAGCCCAAGACTTCTTCACTGGCCTTATTATCGGTTATTTATATAATATGCCTCTTTTTGGTGGTTTACCATAGTAACAGGATTCCAAGTCAGTCCAAAAATAAATGAGCATCTTGTAAAATCTTACGAGTTGAAACATTTCTCATTTATCTAAATTTTGGTATTTACAGAGTCCACTGCATATTGTTTACCCTACCAAAATTTTTTGTAAAATATTGACTGCTTTTGGGTCCTCAACTTTTCTTCCTCATTCCTTCGAGTATCATAAAACATAAAACTTTTAATCAAGAAGTGGCTAAAAATCTACCAGAATCCATTTTGCAGTAAAAGATTTTGTAGAAAATTTAACATCAATTTCTATACTCTGTTTTTGGCCCCTAATTTTTTTAAGCAGCATTTCTGTCAGGAACTTCTACAACTTTGTATGTTATTAAACCTGTTTCATCTTTAACTTTTTATGCCAAGTAGTCCGAGCACTGAGTTAGCCAACCGATCTGCTTTCTTACAAGATATACTGTAAATCCTTTTGAAAGTGCTTTCTACTTTTTTATGTGGACAATTCTCGGTACTTTTTAATAAGATTGGAAACAGTTTGGCGCATATCTTTGAAAGATGGCCAAATTTTTTGTAGAAAAAAATTAATAATTTTAGTACGCAATTTTTTTCGTCACAAATTTTTATCGGATTAGCAATATATTTGATACTTAACATAATAACTGACTTATTTTACGAAGGTGTCTTGAGAAATATTTTTTGATCTCACTCCTTATAAATATGCATTAAAGTCTTAATGAGTAGTTTTATTTTTTAAGGTTATAAACAAAATTCTATAGGCAGTAATAACATTATTTTTATTTCCGTGAAAAATTATCAATTTAATTTTTGTAAAATATTACTAAACATCTGCTTAATATATATAAAGTTATATATAAGAAAGGCGTTTTATTGCAAATTATTTTGAGATATAAACATTGACATTAATGTATGATTCTAGTATTTTTTATTAAATCTCTCCTCTGGCCTTAATGTTATTTGTTTTCCCTAAATTAATTAATCAGCTTAGTTGCTCTTAATTAAGTGTATATGTGTATGTATGTGTGAGTTTTTCTTTTGAAATCTGCTGTTGATTTAGCAGCAGAGTGCAGATAAAACCTTATACCATTATTCTCCCCAGACGCCAAAGCAAATTAATCATATTGTCCTTTTTTATTCTCTTTCTCACTTGTAATTTTATTTTTCTACGTAGTTTCATATTTTCCTATTCAACTGTATTTTTTCTTCTTTCTATTTTTGTTATTTATCGATTTATTTGCCAATTTAAGCCATAAATATGAGACGAAAATAAGAAAAAACCAACACCAAATTCTTAAAACACACGTTTCTCTTTTAAGTATTTATACATGGAAATATTCATCAATACATACCTATTTGATGAATATTATTTTTCTAGGAGTTTTAAGTATTTTATTTTTTTCTTTTTATGAGCCCAAAAAAATTCCACCAGCTGTTTGTATGAATTAATTTTTTTTGTTTTTCATTCTCGTCGAAAAAGTTTGTAACTTAACCTCAGAATAAAATTTCGAAAACAAGTGAGAATACTATAATCGGCTACCCCGAATCTTTAGTATCCTCCCTCGAATCTTTAGTACCCTCCAATACAAACGCATGTAAGTAAATACGTTATTTTCGAATAGACACTCACATATATACACAAAAAAATATTATATATAAACGTTTTTTTTAAATACAACATATTAATAACAAAATCTTATTCCATTATGTCGATTTCTAAATCACAGTTTTACGAAAATACCTCGCTGGAACTTTGATGTCGGTCTTTATCTTTCGATGTAACAAGCCGACTTTCCAGATTTTTAGTGGGAAATTTCTCAGAAAAACTCAAACAAAATTTCATTTAGCTCTATCAACAACGGACAGACAGACAGATAGACAGACGAACATAGCTAAATCTGTTCAGATTTTAATTAAAAAATACATATACATTATGTAGTCTGGAATGATTTTTTCTTAGCGTTACACACGGAATGACTAGTTCTCCACTTGTGGTAGTGGAGGGTATATAAATTATAATGGCAAGTGTAGCAAAAACAATATATATATATATATGAGAAAACTTTGAAATATTTGGCTTAAGCTGGAGTTTTTCTGTTTTTTCTTTCTCTCTTCATTTCTATGGCATATTTTGTGGCGCCTAAAACTTTATGTTAATTTTGAACTTATCTTATGTTTATAAATATTTTTGCTATAAGCAAAGTAATTAGTAGCCTTTTTTGCTTGAAGTTTTTTATTCTCAACTACATCATTAACCTTCAACCCGTAACCCTTGAATTTTATTTTACATTTCATTTAATTTCTTATTTTTTCCTTTTTGCTTAAAAACAAAATTCTTGAAAATTACTAAATTGAAAAAATAAAGAAAAACACTGTTTAATATTTTCTTGCAAAAGAATTTTTACCTGCAATTAAGTGTATTTCTTGGAAAAATTTTTTATTACGACCTTTATTTTTATAACTTCAAAATTTGTTAAGAAAAAAGGCTTAAGACATAACTGATTAAAAGAATTTTTTATGATTTATTTTAAAAAATTAAAAAAAAAGTTTTAAAAAATAATTTAATCATGCTAAAAATATTAATTATTGAATAAGTTTTTCCTGTAAAATATTACAACGGATTTTAAAAAGCTTAAAGTCTTCCTATCTAAATAACTGGCAACAGAAAAATAAATTCTTTGAAAATTGTCCTTTAAGAATGTTATATCTTCAATAAACTCCACCACAATGGATGTTTTCAATATTACAGTTTTCTTATTACTGTTTTCAATATTATAGTTTTTTCGTAAATATATCAGGGACAAGTAATAATGAGTAAAAAAGTTAATTAATTTGGCTATATAGTTTTGTCGATTTGTAATTGATAATTAAAAAAAAAATTTGCTTGAACTTTAAGGATAACAAATACTTGGGCCAAATTTCGTTAAGCTCTGTCATATATTGTGTATGTAAGCGTGCCAACAACAGACAGACAAATGATAATGATAAAGTTTATATACCCTCTTCAACACTTCTTGTGGTGAAGGGTATAATAGAATTATTTCCTAAGGTGTATGATCGAAAAATTCCTAATACACGTTTTCAGCTTAAACTTTTAACCGTAATTATATTTGATAATTTTGTTTATCAAGTTATCTTTGTAAAACATGTGTCATTACGTTTAATATATTGTTAATCTGATTAAAATGAGTGACTAGAAAACACAATTTTGTCCCATAAAAAGTTTGCCAAATATACAAAAGTTTGAGTCAAACTGTGTCCAAATATTATCAAACAGTATCGGGAGAACTTCGATGATAAAAAATATGATTTAGGAATTTTCATATGGCGTTTCTAAAACAAAAAATGGCGCAACAGAAGCCAATTATTTGTTACAGCAATGTTTACAAAAAAGGCTGCTTAAAAACTTAATTTGACTTACCCTTGTCCGTCTGTGGGAAACCTTATCGCAGTCACAACTTTAATCGGAATTTAATAGAATCTACAACTGTTTTGGTTCACTACAGTTACAATCATTTTACAAACCAATATCTGAGGCAGTCCCGAAATTCAGATGAAAATTGATTGTCAAATTTGAAAAAAAAAAAAAAAAAAAAACAAAAAACCGGTTAAGTAGATAAAACTTAAACTAGTTTATTTTTGAACTGGATAGATATATTGGCCTAAATATTTTTTATTTAATAATTTAGTTTTTTAACTATAATTATATAACTATAACTTTAACATGATCGGAACTATACTTTCAAATATATATTAAACAATTGTCTAAGATCTCGCTAAACATTGAAAATTTTACATTTATATGAAAACTATTTCGAAACAGCAAAAGTTTAATAATATCCAAGGTACCCCATTTTTCACAACTTTAACATAGCATCAATAAGGTCCGAATTAAAAACAATTATAGCGCTACACTTCTCTGCAGATTAATTTTCCAACAAAAATTGATTCTATTTAACTGCGAAATGGTAAAATTTTATTAATCAAATATTTTTTACCTGGTGCACACAAAAAAATCTCCTCAATCTTAGATCTCGAAAAAAATTTAACAAATCACGACGTGTATTATAAAGTGATTGAAAATTATCGCTATTGTACTTCTTTAGAAAATCAATAACGAATATCTGATTTGTATGGGAGATACCCTTTCTCTTTGGTTCTATCCGTTTTACATTTTGTCTTGTAAAACAGATCTTTGAGAAAGCGAAAGTATAATACTTTAGATATTTGATTTATTTTGAATGGGGGATACCCCTTTCCCTGGTCCTATCTGTCCTACGTTTTGTCCAGTAAAACAATTTCTTCAGATAATCTTCAGATCTTTTGATATTCAATAATAAATATTTGCTTTGGGGGGTACCCCTCCCCTTGGTTCTGCCAGATTTTTATAGCCTATATTTCTTTCGGATATAATCATTAAAGGCACTAAAATTTGAACAGGTCTCTAAAGTAGTTTAAATCGACAATAAGTTTAATATTTATTGCAGTAATTTTTTTTTAATTTATGTAGAGGAAAATCGTTCAGAAATTATAATTTTTTTAAATTGGAACCAAATCTGAAACCCACTGGTTCTAATTTCCTAGAGTTTACTTTTTTTATTTTTATTTTTTGTCCAAACTAAAAAATATTTTATATATTTTCATTACTTATCCAACAATATCAATATCTTTGTTAAAAATATTTATTTTTCAAAAATATTTCATCTCTTTAAATAAAAAATACAAATATTTGCATAAAAATATAAAAGCTCACACACACACATTCACTTACATAATACAAATATTTGTATTATGGTATTTGTCAATATGTTTCTTTCAAATTTCTTTAAACAAAAGAATTATATTATTACATTTACACACACACTCACAAACAAAAATTATTTAAAAAACAAAAAAATGCATCTATTTTAATATTTAGAACAAAAGAAATCAATTTATTTGTTTATTGAAATGGTGTCTACTTTAAGGCTTTAACAGAATGTATTAAATAAACCATATTTTTAGGCATTTAAATTAGAAATAAATTATAATCTCTAATAAAAACAATTAAATAATATTTTATTTAAAATCCATTTATCACAGTTTCTAATCTATTTTATTTTTAGCTTTTATTATTTATAGATATTCATTTAGAGATATTCCATTATGCTGATCTTTTTCCAGATTAAATAATTTATTCTTTGAAACAACAAAAAAAGAAACAAAAACAAAAATGTTTACTTAAATATGATTATAAATTCATTTGCATTGTAGACAACAATTTCCGTCATGTCTGGAGTCCAAAAATGAATTGCTGCAAAAATTAATGTTAAAACTTATAAAAAAAAATACAAAAAGCAATTAATTTTCTTCTAGAATTTCAGTTTAAACTTCAGATAGAAATGAAAGATAAACATAAAATTTCCAAAATAAAAAAAACTATGAAAATAATACAAAAGTCTCAAAACACATACACATATGTATTAATGACTTTATATAGCTATAAATTCCTATACAATTTATTGCAGCATATTTTAAGGATTTATCTTTATATATTTGAAGATATTTCAAAGAAATTTTATTAAAGATAAAAATCATTTAATAACAATTTTTTTTTTAATTTTCCATTTAAGTATTTTTCAAAAAAACATAAATTTTAAAATTTCTAAAAACTGTAAATATTAAATTTAAATAACTTTTTTTCGAAAAAAGAACTGCATTTAAAATATTAAAGAGTGAAATCGAAAAATTCTTATCATATTTAACTTACAGTTTAATTTTTTATTTTATTGAAGAAATTATTTTAATTACAAATAAAAAAATACTTTTATAGCTTTTACTCATTAGTGATTGAAATTTTCCTTTTTTTTCGTTTTTAGCAGTGCTTTCTGTCACTTTGCTCGAAATTGTAAAAATCAAATAATTCTTGGGCTAAAAGTTTTATTAAAAACGTGTGTTAAGAATTTAACGATGTCACTTCTTATGTAAAACTATTATTGTATAAATTTCACTGAACTGACCATTTTTTCGATATAAATTTAAATGTTCATTTAATATTTAAAATAAGTTTAAATATTTTAACAATATATTTTTATTTATTATTTATTGTATGTGTTTATGTGTGTGAATAAAGCAATAAACTTTTGTTCACTTCTTTTCGCATATTTTCTCAATAAATTTCCTGTATTTTTAACAGCAAAAACAGAAGTAGAAGAAACTTTATAGACAAAAATCCAGTATGTGCAGTTATATGGGGATGTTTCAGGTTTTTTTTTTTTTAATTTATTTTATTTTTTTATCATTTTATACTAAATGGTTAACTTATGCAAATTAGTTTTACTATACAAGTGTGGAATACTTAAAATAATGTTAAATATGAATATGTTTAAGTCGACTTAAGAACAATACTCGTGTTACTTGTATAATATTTTATATACTAAGTATGTGTTTGTGCATATATGTATGGAAGTATCTACATGTTTGAAAATATTTTGTTAATATTTTCATATATTCATTTTCACTATATTCCTGTATATCCCAGACCTACACACGTAGCTATATATTTTATTAGGAAAATTGTGCGAGAAGTTTTAAAAAAATATAATATTGTTTTTATACCCTCCACCAATACATGTGGTGATGAGGGTATATTAATATTTTGTTTCGTGTGTTAAGTCAAAAAAGAGTCATCTAAGTATATAAATTCTTGGATGAAATCTTTATCTCAGTCGATTTAACAGTGTTTGTCAATTCGTCTGTTTGTTGGAAATATTTGACCAAATTTTATAAAAATTTATAGACCGATTTCTAAGGTAACCTCAAAATTCCTAGGAGGAATTTGTCCAAAAGTAACTGGATTTAGATAGAACTAAAAACATAACATACAAATATAAGTACTTTCTTATCGCACAAAAAATCGTTTGAAATAGGATCAATAGGAAAATTTATAGGCTTAAATATACAAAATTTTGATACGCCCAAAATCATTATATCATATGGGGCGCAAGTTTTAATATAATCTTCTGTAGTTTGCAGCACATATTTATTTTGATATAAAAAATCTAAAATATAAACCAATTTTTTTGAAATTCGACGCAATTATATTTGCAACTTAATTTATTTTGAATATATGAAAACATTTTGTTCGACACAATTATTTTTCCAACTTCCGGTTATGCACGTAAGTATTTTGACGAATACATATATATTTTGATTTAGCTCCAATTGAACACGTCTCCCCGAAAAATCTTTATAAGCTTAAACAATATAAATATAAACTATAAATACATATGAAAAAAGATCGCATATAAGTCTCCTTCCTGGAAAACTATATCTTCCATTTAAGGACCCTACCAGAAATTCGAACATTTAAATATTGGAGCGTATTTAAATATAATTTCCGTGAATGATTTTAAACTTTTAAAATTCTTATGATGAACTTCAGAGAAATCGGTCTATACTAAGCTGTTACTATAAGAATAAGAATTCAGTTTCCAGCATTCATTTCAGCTACACGAAGTAAAGCCTTTTTGAAAAATTTTATTTCGCTATTTATCACTGTTAATCTCAAAAATAAAAAATGCAAACAGCCACTCTTTAAAATGAAGAAATATATTCGGAAATGGGAAAAATATTATATATTATATAATAGTTATTCTATATATATATAAACAAAGTTGTAATTTGGGGCGAAGCAAACCAACTTTACTTCCCTGGAAATCAGGGTAACCAATATGTGGACAGGTCTCCTTTGGAATTATAAAGTCAATAATATACTATGTTACATGTACCTCTGCTATAACTATGTAAATCAGAAAAGTAAAACCATTTACTGAATTACTTCCCTTTAACTTTTTTTTTTAAACCTGTTATTATAATTTTATTAAAGTGTGATTAAGAAATATTTTTGGTAATACTATCTGTCATGGTATAACACTGTTTGAAAATACACCGGAAAAAATCATACACCGGAAAAAATCTTAAAATTTAGCAAAAAATGCACCTTAAAATTGCCCATTAGAAATATGAAAATTTGTAATAAATTAAAAATATTTGTTTAAAAAATAAAAAATATATATTTAAGCCAAAACTTTTCCGTACAGACCTCGTTCAGTAAAACATAATAACTTGTATAGAAATTTACAACATACACACATTCGAAAGTATATATTTGAATGTGTATAAAAACATATTCATATATACTTGAATAGAGGAGGCGTTAAAAGGAATAATAATTTCCTTTATGTATTTTCATATATTCATTCGTTACCACTTTTTGCATTCTATTACTTTTAACTGATATACTTTTTCTGCTCTTTTTTACGTTTTGCTAATATTCAGTCATTTTCAGCAGGTCTCGTGGCATAAAGTAATAAATGTTTTTTTTTTAACATTAAACTAAATAAGAGAGAATGACTGTAAGAAAGAAATAAATAAATAAACCAATAAAATACATAAAAAATTTAGAACCTCAATTCAAAGAAAAAAACACAATTTATATTTTCCTCACTTATACAAACAACACAAGAATATAATGGTAAAAATAAAAGAAAACATTTTATGAGAAAAAAAATTCCATAAAAAACAACACATTAACATTCACGAGAAATACTCATAACATATAAATGTGTATGCAAAAATATATAAAAGAAGATTAGTTCTAAAGGACGAAAGTAGCAATACAACGACATGAGATGCTTCGCTAACTGCTTCAAACTATCAGGTCAAAGAGCAATGAAAAAGTTATTTAAATAAAACAAAATTACCACTCTACTAACCAGACGAACATAAATAAAATAGAGGTTTATTACACTCCAGTAAAAAAATAAGAGAAGGGATATAGAAAAAAGACAATTTACATTTACTCACATACTCATACATGTATAGAAACATAAAAACATTTCTAAATACATGTATAGTTCTATTATTTCAAGTAGCCGTTGGCCATAAGATAAATCATGAAATATATAAAACGTCTCGTATACATGAGTATATTTATTTTATATAATGAAAATGGGATCCTTTTATTTTATTTTTTGTTCATCACAATTTTTATTTAAAAAATTTTACTACGCCTACAATTTGTATACACACATGCCGACAACTATAATTCAATGGTAGAAAACTAAATTACTAAACTTATACACATACATCATTTATTGGGAGGTAATATAATGTTATATACACACACTCACATGCTATTAAACCTACATAAAAATAAGCTAAAAATGAGTAAACACTTGAGTATGTGTTTATTTCCCTTTTTTCAAACATGATAAAAAACCCGAATATCAAAAAATAATATTATGCAAACGAAATAATATAAAACGAACAAAAATAAAATCCCATAAATGTATGCAATGGTTTTTGTTATATAGTGATATTATACATTATTGTATATATGTGTATGTATGTAATAAAACTGAGAGGCTTTTAAACTTTTTAACACGTGTTTATAACCTTAAAAAACATAAACATTTTTCAAATATTCTTTACCATCATTATTAATAAAAATTTTACTTGTTACTCCCGCTTTCTTTCCGTTTCCCTTTCTCGTGTGGTAACAAACACACATAAGAGACAATAACAAGTAACTAAATATATTTTTATGCTCACTAACATTTTTGTGTAAATATGATTATAAAGACGTTTTATGTAGTCAGTGACACACACTCACATACACACATACTTGAGATGAGATTTAAAGAATAAAAAGTTTTCTTGTTAAAGTAACTTGCACGATGTATACACTAATAGAAATATTTATGTATTTGTAAATGAGCACAATAAGGAGTTGATTATAATAAAAATCAAAATATAATTTTTGTTTTAATTTTATGTTTGTTAAACATTTGAAGTTAGTTCATTTTTATTGCAAATGGGGAACATTATTAAGGTAATTTAAGGAAAAGGATTTTATGTTGTTACAAAACATTAAATTTTTATGTGTCTGTCATATGAAATTTCCTGTATAAAATTTTCCATCAAAGCTTTCTTTAAAATCTCCGAAGAAAACGTTTGAAAGAAAAGGATTTAAGAATATTTTCAATAAGATCTCTCTTTATGAAATTGAAGAATAATCTGAAATATTCGATTTTGTTGAAATGTGAATCGGTTTACTTCCAAAGGGAGCCTAAAATAATGACCAGAAAAGCTTAAAATCTCTTTGTAAATTCGCAAGGTAAATCATGAAATATCATATCCACCTACAGCGTATAAGTAATATTAATTTTTCAATATTACGACAGAATTCTGCGAATTCAATCTTTTTGTGTTATTTGAATAAACTCTACGGGTAATGTTTTACATTAAGCTTAAGTCCCGACTGCAAGCTGCCCAGTTCAACAAATTATGCTGTGTTCGTTAAATATTAATTTATACTGATTTGAAACATAAAACATACTACGTTATTGTTGCATTTATGACGAATTTCTGGAAGAGCACTTTCCAGAAATTCGTCATAAATTTTATCTTTGCCAAATTTTAAATTTACCAACTACAGAAAATGCTACCCAAACTATAACAAATTTTCATTAAAAAAATCAATTTCTCACTGAAAATTCAATTTTTCAATAAAAAATTTATTCTTCAATAAAAATTAAATTTTTCAATAAAAAATTCAGTTTTTCAATAAAAATTCAGTTTTTCAATAAAAATTCAATTTTTCAATAAGAATTCAGTTTTTCAATAAAAATTCAGTTTTTCAATAAAAATTCAATTTTTCAATTAAAATTCAATTTTTCAATAAAAATTCAATTTTTCAATTAAAATTCAATTTTTCACAAAAATACAATTTTTCACACAAAATCAATTATCTTTTCACTAAATCTTTCACAAAAAAATTAAATTTTTACCGCAAACTTATCTTACATTTTAAAACCATTTTAACATTAATTCAATTATCAACACAAAATTCAAAAATTACAAGAAAAATAAACTTTTAACAAAAAACTCTTTAGAAATAGAATCAATTAATTTATGCACAAAAACAAAAAGACAAAAACAAACAAACAAAACATGAAAAAGTATATTAAAAACACAAGGTCATACATTTGTATGACAAATAAAACAAAAAAAAAAGAACAAAAATATAAAAATTGTACTAATTAACTGTTTGATTACATTTTACAAATAATTAAAAATGAATGACGATGCAAAAGAAGCATATGGCTAGATATGTACGTATGTGTTTGTATGTATGTATGCATATATTATTTTAATTTGGTATTTTTTCTTTTCCAATTTTAAAATACATTTGTTAAGGAAAAATCTTTGCATTAGAAACCACAAAACTATAAACTAAATAAAGTAAAAAAATATAAAAACTAAAATGGAAATCAACAAAACTAAAAACTAAAACTAAAAAGCAAAAAAAGAAACAAAAAAAATAATCCTTTCAAAAACAAAAACTAACTACAATAACAATATTAGAAATACTGAGTACATAAGAATATATGTAAAACTAAATACATAAAATAAATGAAAATATCCTTGAATTATAAATGACAATAACCACAATACAAAAATACTTAAATAAACGCATATCTACACACACACTCTGGAAAATAAATGAGCTATACAGGCAGTCCTTCCTCTGCCTGTGGAAAATTTATGTAAAAGTACTCATATTGTAGTTTTCCCCATTTTTTTCTATTTTTCTATTTTTTCTTTTACTTTTTAAATCCTACTCTATTACAAGAAGTGAAAGTGAATACACGTGTCATTTACTTTTTTAACCGAGTGTAAATTGTTGGGTTTAATTTATCTCCAGTTCAATTCTAGTTCAGTTCTACTTCAGTTCTAGTTTAGTTCTGGTTCAGTTCAGTTCACTTCTAGTTTAGTTGTAGTTCAGTTCACTTCTAGTTCAGTTGTAGTTCATTTCAGTTCTAGTTCAGTTCAGCTCTAATTCAGTTCGAATTCATTTTTATTTTACTTCGACTTAAACAGAATTTTTACTTTTAAAATTGCAAGGATTTATTAATGGATCAGTATTCCTA
Source organism: Cochliomyia hominivorax (assembly GCA_004302925.2). Classification (NCBI taxonomy): domain Eukaryota; kingdom Metazoa; phylum Arthropoda; class Insecta; order Diptera; family Calliphoridae; genus Cochliomyia; species Cochliomyia hominivorax. The sequence continues at coordinate 2,925,376 of PYHX02000467.1, read as the reverse complement.
AAATCATAAAAAACTTTTCAGTAGAAAAAAGTTGTAGCCAAAATTTTTGAATTTATTTATTTTCCCTTAAATTTAAGGAACTGTTTACCTGTAATGTATTAGTGTATTTATATGTATGTGTTATTGATTATAAATGTATAAAATTAAAATGCTGTAATTACACATTTGTATGTGGAGGTTATCAAAAATCCGGTTCAGTCGAAGGATCAATTCTTACTTTTTGCTATAATTTGTATGTAAAACTAAACATAACGTATATGATAATGTATGTATATAGTACACTTATATATATATAGAGAGAGAAATATAGTAAATATGTAAATAGTTTTATATACTCATATTTACATATATACGATATGATATTCATACATATGTCTATTTGCAAATCTATGCATGTATTGTATTTTTTACATACTGTAAGTACGTAAAAGGAAAATCCTAAAATATTAAACTTTTTTTACTTTGTTAACAAAATGAAACAGAAGAAAAAATAAAACAACACATATACAGACACCAAATAAAAAAGAAGAAATTGTAATTGAAATACATATTTAACCATACATATAAAAAATGTTTGTTACACATTTAAACAAAATGAATGATTTAATGAATTCACTACATATAAGAAATGTGCATGATTTTAGAAATCACTATGGGCCACAATGTTGTTGATAACTTTTTAAAATTTTGGTTATTTTCAAACTGGAGAATGCTATGGAGAATTGCATTTTTGGTTTTACAAAATCCATTGTATTTAAATGATTAAATAAAAAAATAGTAACAAAATCATAAATATGTGTTATAAATGAAATTCTAAGCCTTAAAATATGCAAAAGTTAGTTTTTTCCCATAAGAAATACACGCATACATACCTAAATGTATGCATTTGTTTGTTTGCATATAAAATAGTAACACAGCATAAATGCAAATGATGTGTGTGTATGTGAGCTCTTACAAGTCATTAAATTTTTTTCTTATTCCCATTTGCACTGCAGTTTCACATAGTTTTCACTTTTATATCACATTTATTTTCTCTTCATTTTCCTTAGAGCCTGCAGATTGTCAATGTCAAATTAATATAAACACATAAATACACACACATACATGAAGTATGAAAAATCATATATTTTCTTTTTTGTTTTCTTATTTTTCTCATTTTTTACTCAAACCACTTTGATGACCTAAATGTAAAACAAATGAAGCCAAATGACAACAACAAACAAATAAAAAAAAAAAAAAAAAAAAAAAAAAAACATACATTTACTAACAACAACATGCATACATATGTGTTTATATAAAAAATAACAAAAGTATATAAAAATGTTTCTGTTTATCTTTTTTTTATCTGTTAAAATACAAATAAATGTCACTATTTATTAAAACATTTTAACAAACGCCTGTTGTTATTTGCTTTGCTGGAATCCCTTTTGTAAATTTTCCATTTCACTTTTTTTCTCATGGTAAATTTACATGAAAATATTAACAATATTCATATAAATGTTTATACATGAATATATGAACATCAAAAGTGGCCTCTGCAGGAGGTCATTTCATATACCAAAACATATATACAACTATTTTTTTCGCTACAAAATGAAAAAAAAAATATTACAGAAGTTCATATATGGATTTAATAAATTGGAAAAAATGTAAAGAAATATTAAGCTATTTAAATTCCAAATAATAATTTTATATAAAATATTTAACGAAAAAAGAAAATAATTTTTTTAACAATTTTTTTAAGTTTTTTTTTCTTACTTTAACGTATTTAATTTCATTCAGAGCGGCCTTTTAAAAATGCTTACTAACATTTTTTTTTTGAAAAATTTAAATAAAATTATTTATGTATTTAAAAAACAAAATAATAATAAAACAAATAAGTGTTATTAATAATTATTCATAACAGCTTTCACAAGACGCAAAATTGCGTTTTAAATATTTAAACTGATTATGGTATAAAATAAATAAATGGGCGTATGTGTTATATAATTATAATGTATACGTCTTGCCACTAACTACTGCCATGTAGTGTATCGAATAATTAGCTTTTCAGAAAACCGGTTTCAAATACGGAAACACCGATTTACATGTTTAAATTGATTAATCATAAATTTTTAGAACAATTTTATCATTTTAAATTTATTCTGTCAAAACCGAAAATGTGGAGAACTACAACTGAAATTTTTTGAATTTCGCACACAAATAATTTGAAAATTTGTTTGTACTAATTTTTAGAAAAATTCTTAAAAACTCATATCATATGATTAAGAATTAAAAAAAAAAAAATATTTTTAAACTGAAAATATCTTCACATTAAATTGTGAACGAAATCATTTTCTATATTCTTTTGATCAATGTCTTCGTATATGAAAATCCTTAAATAGTGAAGAATATGACTGTAAGTCATTTAGTGAATAGTCTTAAAAATATGTGCTATTAAAAAACGAACCGAAAGAATAAATCCAAATTGAAAAAGAATTATTCGAAACCGAACCGTTTCTTTAAAATACAAAAATCTATTAACCGATTTCCAGCTTCGGATTGTATGCACTCCTGATATACTAAATACATGACAACACGGGTGTAGTTTCTTAACTATTCGTAGAATAATGAATTGAATAAGCTTTTCCATATCATCTGTAACGTTTTATTTTTAAAAGTAATTATAGTTTTATTGCTTCCTTAATGGTCTATTCCTATAAACGCACTTAATTTAACCTAATTCTGTAGTGTTGTTAATAATGTGTGAAATATCTTTTGTTTTCTGGTCTGGCATTAATTCCATCAATTTTTAACATCAAAATAGCTCTATTGAAGTCTTTGTTCTTTCGTTTATTTATATAAATTTTACGGACCCTTTCAATCGGCCAGTCCAAAATGTTGTTGTAATGTTGTGTTGGTTAAAGCAAGATGTGGAATGCTTTGAAACATTTACCTCAACATTCTCTTCCTATTATATGAAATATTTATTTATTTGTCCATTTCTTAATGATAAGTATGTAATATGTTTTGAAGTTCAAGGATTAATCTGTCTCTTTGTTTACTCTAGAAGTACGCAACACACTTTCGGAATGTTTTATTTTACTACCAGTTTCTCTACCGAAACATCTCCGGAAAAATATAATTTGGACATTTTCATTTATGAAGTGAAAATTAAAAAATGTACAAAAAAGTTATAATATTTATAATTATCATTTTTTTTTCAAAGCAATTTTTATATCTGCGTTTATAGAAATATTCCTCATAAAATATCAGCTATAATATTTGTTCGCATGAATAAAGTAAACAGCAAGGCTAAGAAAATTTTTTTGTTTAACTTTAAAATTAAATGTCTTTACGGGTTTACGCTGATGCATATGTATTTCACCTGTCACTTTAAGCGATTCAAGTTTTCTGTTTTATTGTAAAATATAATCCATTTCTGAATATCTTTGTCTCCAATCTGCCAATTTTCTATTTAATTTGAGATATAATTCAATATATTCAGATTAATATTATTTGTTTAATAAATATTCAACTTGAAAATTTCTATTAATTAGATTACCAGACTATTTATATACAGTCATCTTAAAGCTTCAACATCAATATTTAGTCAACTAAACATACGCATATCATCCAGAAGAAAATTATATTAAAATATCTAGATATCAAGATTTCAATTATATCAACTCATACATGTATAAAATAAACATATCGATACGTTAGTAGATAGATTTTTGGTTACCTGAAATGAGAACGACCATAACTAAACAGTAAATGAATGTTTTGGAAAAAATCTAAAATAATTTTTAGATTCTCTTAATGATTGTAGCAAATCATATTATACGCAGTTATAATAATTCTATAAATCAAAAAAAATCTTTCTTTATTCGAACTGACGTTATGTATCAATATATAACATTTGTGTGTGTGTATGTATATGAGTGAATGTGCATTTGGTTTAATATCTATTGGTGAGATTTTCAATTTCAAATTCAATTCAAATTTTTTTCCATCTCTTCTCTCATTGCTTTTTTTGTGCTTTCATTTCCAACATCTTTTACGATTTAGTATTTTAATAAAGTGAGTTTTCTGAATCACTATACGGGTTCATATAGGTTGATTTATAACGGTTATTCTCTTCTTTTTTCAATTTCAAAACCTTTCTTTTTTTCTGTATTTTTTCTATTCTTATAAAGTTTCTTTTTTCAGTTTTGTCGTTTTATTTTCCTTTCTCTTGCTTTTATGTGTGTAAAGAATTTTTTGTTCATGTTTTAAGGCAATTTTGTAAGTCAAGGTGCGTAATGAAATTTTCCACTATTGGCAAACTGCAACGAAACCCGTACATACACCCACACACCTCTACACACACACTCTCTTATTTCTCTGCTGCTTCTTTTTTTCTGTGAGCTCTTAGATTTATACACCAGCTCACATTTAGCACAAATATTCAACATTCAACTACAATATTTATTCAAGTTTTCAACATTGAAATGTTATATGTCATTTTATACAAACACATACGCATATATATATCTATATATGTATATGTGTATAAACACAAACACACCTAACTAAATAAAAAATGGAATGGAAATTTAAAAAAGAGAAAAAGAATTCAGAGTGAAAATTCAGCGTTAAATAGTTTTATTTTTATTTTAATTTTTTCCGAATGCGGTTGCCAACTAGATTTTTATGACGAGACAATGTGCAATTGCAAGATGGAAAAAAGTGCAAACTAAAAAAAGGACGTTATATATTTTCAAACAAAGAACTTTGAACTAATTCGTAAAGGTTTTATTATGTTTATTTCATTTTCATCTTTTTTTTTATTCGCAGTAGTTTTATATTCTGAATAAATTTCAGGGTTATTAAATATTATTCTGAACCTTTAGAATTTGTTCCATGCTAAAATATTAAGCAGTGTAGTGTTATGGAAAAAAAAACTAAAACTAAAACCAAAATTGAATTGAATAATGACCCTGGCAGAAATAAATAAAATAAATGACCTTTTAAAGTTTTTTTCTTTAAAAAACTTTATGGGTCAATTGTGAGATTTTATAATGGAAAAAATGTCATAAAAACATAAAAATATTTTAAAAATGCAACTTTTTTATTACAAAATTGTATATAAACAACTATTTGGAATATAATTTTATGAAGCAGCATTTATGCTCTTATTTATAGATTTGTTAAAAATTTAAGAATAATTATGTGGTCAACCGCTGATAACTGTAAAGAAGCCTTTAATTATTATAGATTTACTGAAATTTTTTAAATCTTTTTTTTAAACCATGGCTTAGGGAGTTATCATTTAAATCATCCAAAATGAATCAATCATACAAAAATGCTTAAATTTAAAAAAATTAAAGTGATTTACGAAAGTTGTTATATTTTGTGCAAAAATTGAGTTCAAATGGATTCATGAAATTCTAACGTTACATGGAAACATATCCGTCCAGATGAGCAGACGAATATCTTTAAATCGATTCAATAGATAGTTTTCGTTCTTTTTTCTAAACATTATTTAATATAAATTTCGGTATTTATGAATAAATCTTACCGTCATATAATTCTTTAGTAAATCTTTTGAGTTCTAAACCCTGTAGCATTAGAAACAAAAATTAATTCCTACCTCCTATTTTCCACTTCTAAATTTATTATAGCAATTATTAAAGAGCATTCTAAATAAAATACACGATGTTATTTGTAATTAATACCTTAACATCATGTTTCTTGTTCTTAATCGTAGTTTCCTTGTTTAACAAGTTCAACATGAGAGAGTGTACACAGCTAAGAAACGGGATAAAAATTTTGAAATCTACGAAAACGAGAGCTCAAACTTTATGCCCGTTCCTCAATATATCTACAAACTATTAAATAATTGAGAAACTGGATCTGTAGCGAATGCAGTCAGTTTCATAAAAGAGTAAACCTGAACTCATCATTAGAAGATTTTTTAATAAAAAGTAACAAAAAACAGCTTATTTAAGTAAAGCTGATTTATCGATAAAACAACAGATTTTTAATGAAGCAGCCGTTTTTAATGGCTGATTTATCAAAAGAACAAATGATTTATCAGCATTAGTAAAACACCTTATTTATCAATAAAACAGCTGATTTCTTTATCAAACAGGTGATTTATCAACGAAAGAGCTGATTTTTTAACCAAACAGCTGACTTTTAAGAAACAAGTGATTTGTTTTATTTATTTTTCATTGATAAAAGAGCTGATTTATTAAGTAAACAGTTGATTACTCAATAGAAGCCGATTTAATTGTAAAACAGACTATTTGTTAACCAAATAGTTTTCTTCAATAAACCATCTGATTTCCTAACAAATATCTTTTTATCAATAAACCTACTGATATATATATGAAACGGCCGATTTATCAGTAGCCAGTTGACTTATCAATAAATGAATTGATTTATCAATAAAACAGCTGATTTATAAATAAAACAGCTGATTTATCAATAAAAGAGCTAACTCGTCAATAAACTACCAGATTTTACAATAAAACAGCTGAATTAAATCCAGATGCTAATTAAATAATCATTAAATGAATCTTGTAAATTTTTAATTAAAATTTCATTCTTTTTTACATTTATTAAATTTAGTTTTCTTTTTTGTCGCATTTTCTTCAATTTTCATATTCTAGTTTAAATTTAAAATTTGAATTCGTTAAGCTGTATTTATTTTTAGGTGTATGAGTGTTAAACCTAAAATCCCAAAAACTATGCTATAAACATAATACAATATAAATTTGTTAGTTAACATATTTTAGCTGCATCTTTGTTTGACAACCAACCAAAACCAAAAAACCAAACAAAAAATGAAAATAAACCTTAAGATTTCTCTTCCAAAAAAACTGACTTACTGACTTTTCTATTTGGCTTATTCTTTATACAAAATGTGTCTAAAACTTAGATCATTATATTATTACCCCAATTCTTTCTCTTTGGCTGTCTTGCCTCCTCTTTTGCCTCTTAACACAATTATTTTTAGGACATATCTTGCAGCTGGTTAAAAAAGCAGCTGCTTAAGAAATAAATAACAAGAAAAAGGAAAGAAAAAAAGAGCAAAAGAGTTAAAATTCTGTTATGAAGAATATTAAGAAAAAGAAGAAGAAGAATGAGAATAATGCTGGTGATGTTGCTGCTGTTTATATATAGAGTTTGCTAAAAAAAACATTTTCATTTAGAAAAGTTTACAACATTCATTTATTGTTTGTAAGATTCGTATTTTTTTTATTATTATTTTATTATTTTTTTTTTTTTTGACATGACTGTCGTTACATCTAGAAGGTTGCTTGTCTTATGTACAAAAATTGAATGGATCTTTTTTCTTCCTTTTTGTTAAATCTTAAGAAAAAGTTTTGTTATTGTATTTTATTAGGTCTGCTTTTTTCTCTCTTCTTTCATTTATGTTTTTTTTTTTTGTGTAATAGAAACAAAATTTGTTTTCTTAGTAAATATTTTATAACAATTGTATTATTTTATATATAATATATATTTTTCCTATTCTTTTATTTGCAGAATGGAAATTGTATTTATTTAAAAAGAGGTATGTATTGTTGTTTATTATTCATTTTTTTTTAATTAAATAATAATTTAACAAAAAAAATCTGAACGCAGTAGAGTAATTCTGTGGCATTTTTTTTTTGTTATATTTTTTGGTAGTTACATGAGCGTATATTTAATTTAATAAACAAATATAACCCATACGCATCAGTTGAATTTCAAACAAAATTTATCTTAAATTATAAAAATTACAAAAATACCTTTATTTTTGTATGGATTTCTTACAAAAATGAGTCAAATTGGCGCTGCCTCAGAATCGGTTTGGTTAAAGTTGTAAAATTTTCAAGACCTCATAAATCAAGTACAAACATAATTTTTTTAAATATATTAATAGAAAATTTTCCTATATTTTATTTAGTTCTTGAATAAAATATGTTGAAATTAGTGATAAGCAGTTCATTATTTACTTAAAAGAGGTGATTAAAATTCCTTCTCGGTATGGGTTAATAAAACAACAAAATTTTAAGTTAACAAGACCCTCAAATATTTCTTAATACAAAATCTTCATATAACTCTATACATTGATTTATTAATAAAACAACCGATTCTTTTCATAAAGAAGTTAATTTCCAACAGATTATTTATTTACAAAATAGCAGATTTATCAATACAAGGTCAAAATCTTCGTACACTACCATACTTTGTTTAGTTGTCTAAGATTTGCACAAATGTTTTAACAGACCAAAAAATCGTTCGTCTCACAATAACAATAACCAAAGAATGGTGTTTTAAACGTCACTCCGACTGGCTGGTTGCCCATGTTACCTAATGAATTAAATGCAGGTGTCAATTCTAAAAAAATCGTTATTTAACTTTTCAGGTGTTATTATTATGGACCAAAGACTATTAAAATTTGTGACAATGGGTCCATTATAATACCCAGTTCCCCACATAAATATTACTTTGAAATAGGGTTCTCTTAAAAGAAGTGCAAAATATAGGAAGATCAGTCTAGGTAACATACAATTTCTCTCCTAAATATTATATACTGCAACTTTAGGCATAAATCAGAAAAGCAAATTATATTAGGTTCATTCAAATATTTTACATCTAACAATGTGGTGCAGGGTATAAGATTGTCGGACTTGATTGACTAAAACATTTTTACTTCATACCCTACATCACCATAGGTGGTGGGCGTATTATGCGTTTGTGCAGACGTTTGTAACGGCACCTTTAAGTATATCGTTCAACTCATAATCACTTCCAAGTAGATTTAAGCATGTCCGTTCGGTTGGCTCTCCATGTAAGGCTTTTTCTCAACATTCAGGACGCACACAGTTTCGATTGGTCTATTATTTTATATATGCTCCATATAAATGTCCCCACGGAATGGGGTTTTTAGTCCATAAAATTCCTAAATATATAACAGTGTCAACCAAATTCGGTAAAAATAAGTCTTATTATATTTTACAACGATGTTCGATTATATGAGGATCGGTCCATTATTCAGTCATTCACAACCAACAATGTGGTGTACTATATAATTATAACATTTTTACTTGTTTTTTGTATTTGTTCCTAACAAATCTCGAACAATGAGCGAATACTTAATATCATTCATTGATGTAACTTAAGTTATATTAAGTATACGTATCCATGTATTTCATAGTTTAACTGAAAATTAAGATCAAATTACAAATTACATGCGAAGTCAAAAATTTCCATGTAACGAGGGTTAGAAAACAGATTCACACTAGTTAATGACATTTGTTTCTATCTGATTATTAAGTATAAAATAAAAAAAAGTTTTACAAATATCGGTTAATTTTTATTCATAAAAAATTAAACATTAAAACTTTCTTAACTCAAAAGTACCCCAACTTCTGAACCCAAAAGAATATTAACTATTTAATTGGCATCAATTAAAACATTATTAAATCTTACCAAAATCAAATCAATTTTTTGCGTTTTCCCCTCTAAAATCGAATCACTGCTGATAATTAATTTATATAACAAAATCATTGCATACTTTTAGGTTTCTACTTGTTTTTGCTTATTTTTCATTTTATGCAGAACAAGTTGAAAAAAAAAGAATTTAATTAACAAACTTTGTTTTGTTTTACTTGTTTATTTGTTGTTTTCTCTGGTCTGGCTATATAAAGAGGGCGATTTTACATATATTTCGAGGTTTTCGTTCTTTTTTTCTCTTACACAAACACAACAAGCTTTTATTAAATTGAGGTCGTTCATCAGCTAAAAACATTTAAAAAACATTTTTGTTTTATGATTTATTTAATAAGAAAATGAACAATAGTAAATAATAAATTAAAAATGTACAGGAAGTTGTGCTAATTTTTTACTTTCATTTTATAAATATATTTTTCATTATTTTTTGAGGATAATAAGAGAAATCAGAAAGGAAAAGTTACCAGCAAAAAAAGTTTTGTTATCTTAAGTATTTTTAACACTTAAGAGGTTCTTTGTCTCGAAAAAGCTTTAGCTGTTGAAATAATAAATAAACTGGAATATGGATTAATAGAAAATTAGGCCTTTAAACCATTTTCTCCTTTTATGGGCCACTAAGTATTAAGTGAAAGTGAAAATGTTGCTGATGGTTAAAGCAAAGTTTTATATGGATTTATAGGCTTTGAAATGTAGCAAGAGAAAGTGAAGTTTTTAAAAAATTATTGGTTTTAAGGTCTTTTGTTTGAAAATCTAGAAAAAGGAAAAATGGGATAATTAGTTTTGCATTTTAACATAATTTTTAATTTAGGCCAAGTATTGTTTTGTAAATAATGAAAATAATAAAATAACATTAAGTCCTTTTAGCATCATTAATAAACATTATGATAAATCCTTTTAGAGTAAATAAAATTGCATTGTAATTTCAAAATACTATATTCGGTTAAACCGAATCCTCAATACCCTCCATAACAACTACATAAGATGCAAATACATTCTGTTTCGTACGTTCACACTCACATATAACTTTTTTCTACTAAACCGATTATAATAATATTTGGAATGGTAATGAAGTATATGTAAAACTTAACATTATTGAAAGATTTTATTCCTTTAGTTGATTCTTCTTCCTTAGAAGTTAAGGGTTGCCAACAGTCAGTCTGTATTTTTTAATATACTATACCGATTTTACTGGTTTTAAAAAGAAAACTTCTCAGGGCTCTTACAAATACCCAGGCCAAATTTCATTGAGCTTTGTCATTTACTGTGGATGTGAGTGTGCTAAAACCAGGACAGACTGACTGACATAGCTATATATATACATTATGGGGCCTTAGGTAATTCCTTCTGAGCCCTGTTGGTGAAGGGTGTTATACAAATTGTATTAATTACAATTGTTATCTAAATTTCTATAAAATAATAAAATAAATAATTTTATAACTTTATTTCCCCGAAAATATTTATGCTACAAATTTTATGATTGTAATCATTTTATTTAAATTGAATTCACATCATCGATCTCTCACCCCTGTTAAAGAACACCGACCAATAAAAGGAAACATTTGTATTGGGGTCAATAGCAGAACAAGTTAAAGAATACGCTATAGATAAAATTTGATATATAATTCGTTTTTTTTTCATTTTTTTTTTTAAGATTTTGCTTATATATTACTCTACGTGTTTTTGTCTTTTGGCGATTTTATTTCTAAGATAAATATCAATTTTTATGTGGCCTCATAAAATATTGTTAAGGGATTGTCACCGAACACAGCCAGCAGACACACAAACAAATAAACCAACCAGAACAACAACAAAAGATATTTCAAAATCATTTTATTACCAAAGTGTACTTAACTGGTCATAAATTCACGCAATTTTATATTTTCTTCCCCACTCTTTTTCACATTTTTACTGTTTTGTTATTTTTGTCATAAAATAATAATTTTTTTCTATTTGCCCAACCGGTTGTATTAATGATAAAATAAATAATTTGATGTAAATATGTGGGAATGTGGGAAAATATTTATTGAAAATCTATAAATGTATTTCTATAAATAAATTGAAACAAAAAGAATTTATAGTTTATTAATTACTGCAGGGTGTCAATAAATCTAATTCGATTTAGCTATAAACGTCCATGCGGAACCATACTCCTAGCAAAACGAAAATCCCACATAAAGAAAAGATTACCAAGTACTACTTCAGTTCAATGCTAAAAACCCTCATAATAACTTTAATAGGGAAAAGTTATGCTGACTCAATAAAATGAAAGCTTCACATATTTTTAATAAACCACGCCATCTATAATTTTCTACAAATATCAATGACAACTCAACATACGACATTATCACTCAAGTTATAAGTCGGAACAACATTATTTCCCCACAAATTTTTAATAAATTTTCTTTAACAAAAACCGTATTCAAAATAATAATATTTTAATTACAATAAATTATACCCTATACCACCATAGCGCTATCCATAGATGATTAGGGTGTTATGTGTTACTACCGACGTTTGCAGCAAACAGAAGAAAAAAAATGTTGCAGCCATCAGAAAATGATTCGGATTTGATGTTTGTATATCTGCCTCACTATCTGTGTTGCTGTTATTTTTATACCCTCCACCACCAAAAGTTCTGATAACGTATATTAACTTTGTCATTCCATTTTTGACGCCAAGAACAAATCACCTAAGAAATTATACAGACAGATATTTCCTTTAAAGGAAAGTGGTACGCACTATAAAGTTTTTGGAATTAGTCATCGGAACACACATAACTCACAAAAATGTATAAAGTTAATTTTGGAAACTTGACACAAAGGTAATAAAAAAATGAAGATGATAAAATACAGAAGAATAAAAAAATTTGGATAAGGCACTGAGGATAGGCGTCCCCTTTATAAACAAAATTTTTACACCGCATATCTATGTTATAGGATATTTAATGGACTTTTCGCATAGATGTAGAAATAGTAGCAAAATCTTTTACATAACATAATTTTGGGAGAAGACGGGAGATAATTGTAAATAGGTTACAATAAGTGGAGGGCATTAAATAATCGACATAGCAAAATATATCATTCATATTTGTTAACGTTCTGAACAATCTACAAGACAAAATTTTAGAAATGGAATTTGGGGTATATTGAAATTTGGCTCTGCGATTAGTCATGGTCAATCTAAATTTCAGGCTCCCATAAAAATGTCCCCCTCCCCCTGAATGGGGTTCTACGCCCATAAAACTCTCGCATAAGAAATTATTTGAATTTAATTTGATAAAAATACGATTTATAGTAATCCATATTCTTAACCAAATTATAAGGTCTACAATAAACTGTGGAATCCAACATATTTACATAAAAGTAAAAAAGTCTAAGAAAATTATATATTTAGGATGTATATGGTCAGAAATTGTTGTTCAAAAAATCATCTCAAATGTCAGAAATATTATTAATATGAATATTATGAAAGTATTTTCAATAAGTATATTTTTAACGAGCACAAATCAAAAAATAAAAATGTACGAGTTTCGGTCCATTTTTTTCAGATTATTTTAATCGTATTTATTTATATTTAAATTTATATGTTAAATTAAAACGTATGCTTAAAACTATGCTATTGAATATAATTACCATTGTGCCCAAAATACTTTGAAAAGTACATATAACTCGTAAATACACAATTTGTATCGAAATATTTAAAAAATATTTTAAGGTAAATTAAAAAAATTTTTAAACTTTAATTTTTTTAACAAATAATTTCAAATGCCAAAATCTATATTTGCAGAATAAAGCTTTAAACAAAATTCTTTTTTAATTTTACTTCTAATTTAATTAACATTAGTATTTTATTAATCCCCAAAACTGTGCTATCAAAAATAATTACAATTAGCCCCGAAATTATTCTTCAAAAAATATATTATCCTAAACACACAATCTTAAGTTAAATAAATATAAAGCCTATTTTAAGGGTAACTAATAAAAGTTTTTTTTCAAAATCCTGTAAATAAACTTTAGCTGAATATTTTTTTATGTTCCTTTTGATTTATTTGAGAAAAAAGTAAATAACAAATCAAAAATTATAATTCCTTTGGTGACAAGTAAAAGTAATTGAAACAAACTTTAGACATTTTCTAATAAACAATTTCAGTTTATAACAATATTAAGCAACAACACGAAGGGAAGAAAAAGAAGAAATTGAATAACAAACAAATAATAACTTTAAGCTGCTTTAAACTTATTTTGACCATTTTCGTTAACAGTTTTATCTTATTTTAAACAGACGCAGTTACTTATTAACACCAAAATCCAAAAATAGCCCCCACCACAATATTACATATTTTCTCACCTAAATAAACTTTTTAATTCAATATGTACAACTACTTTAGCCAATAATCAAATACTCTCCTCATCTTTTTAGGAAACAAACCATATTTTCGTTTCTTCTTAAACTTTTACTTCATAATTTTTAATCTTTTGGGAGGAGGAAAAGTATACTTTCTTTTATATCTCCTTCTTTTTATTTTTCTCTTAACAATTTACAATTTAAGAAAGCCAATGATCATCATGTTTGCCTTAAAACAGTATAAAAAGAAACATAAATACCTACATATTATTATTAATATGAATTATTATTGTGAAAACTTTTTAATCGAAAAGTTTGTTTCATTATAAGTTATATAACGATTTATGCTGCTTACTAAACGCATACTCTTTTTTTCATTTGCAAAGCATATTTTCAGGCTTTTTAAAGAAATATAAAAAAGGAAATCTTATACGTAAAGAAACGCTAAAGCAAAAAATGCATTCCCGAAGATTTAAGTGAATGTTATAAAGTGCGAAAAAAGAAAATATAAAACTCTAAGATTTTCACATGGCGGGAGTGTTAGTGTTAGTGTGAAAATTAAGGTTTAAGTTTCTGTTATAACAGTAAACTCTTAGTTGCGTTATGGTTACAGCAAAAAGAAATTAAAAGAATAATGAAAGGAATTTTTTTTTTTAACTTTTAGAAGTTAATTTCAAAAGTATATATGTATACTTTCAAATAACAAACACACACATACATACATACATACATACATACATACATACATACATACATACATACATACATACATACATACATAGGATAAGGTAATAAAATTATATTTTATAAGTGAAGTTGCAGTTTTTTGCAATATTATATATTTCAAAATGAAAGCACAAGTTATAATAAATATTTAAACAAAATTTAATATCGATATGAAGAGAACTAATTGAAGTTGATTTATTTCCCGTTTGAACAGTAAATAAGAGCTTTTTAACCATAAAATGTAATAAATACAAAACTCACAAATAAACTTTTTAATAAGTTTTGTTGAATAATCTTTTTATTAATTTGTAAATTCATCGTACTCCTTCTGTGTGAATGTGAATAAGATTTTAGTTTATGTTATGAAGGTTTTTACTAATAATTTTTTTAAACAATTAATTATTTACATGGACAAATATTTTGATTTTAATTAAATCGGCTAACAGGAAATATACTTATGTCTGTGTGAGAACATATGTAATCTTATTAAAGTACAAGTATATTTAAAAATATTCATTTGCACACATATATATGTACAATTCAATACACTCAGCCAAATAGAAGTTATTAACATTTATTTTAATTTACTGAAATTTTTAGATTGGGATTATTATGGATATAGGTCCCTAACTCTTTCACAATAGATCGAATACTGTAATCAGGCAAAATTTCATCAAATCTACTCGAAAAAGGGAAATTTTAACCAAAAATTAAATTTAATTTGAATTAAAGTAATTGACAAACAAACCAAATCAAGTATTAAAATTAAAATTTACCTCAAAAATTCAAAATTCCTTGAAAACTCACGCTTTCAAAAACTTCATAATTTTCACTAAAATCCTAAATTTTTCATAAATTAGATTTCATAAAGTTTTAGAAATAAATAAATAAATAAATAAATAAATAAATAAATAAATAATTATTTTTTTAAAAATTTCAAAATTCAGTGAAAACTGAAAAGTTTAAGTAAAATAACTTCTCACCAAAAATTAAATTTAAAAGAAAAAAATAACATTTTATCCTTAAAATTCAAATTTCTCAATGAAAATAAATATTTTCAATTAACCTAAAAGTTTTACTAAATATTTTCTTTCAAATTACAAAATCAGAAATTCACATATAATAATTAAATAATAATAAATAATAATAATAATAATAAAATAATTAAATGATAAAATTTAGAACCGTTTTAAAATTTCTCTAAACATTCAAAATTTCTTTAAAATCTTAGTTTCTAAAAATTTGTACTAAATTTGCATAAATTTAATTTTATTAAATCTTCAAATTATCAATAAATAAATAAAATTTTATAAAAAAAAATAAAAACTTTAATATTTTTCTAAAAAATATTATATTTTTCACTGAAAATTTAAATTTTACATAAAATTTATATTTTATTAAAAAGTCATATTTTCTTAAAAATTCACCAATTTGATTTTAAATACAAATTAATTATAGTTAAAATAGAAAAAAATAAATTTTTATTTAAAATTTAAAATTTTATCGTTTCATTTAAAATTCATATTAATTCGAAATTTTATTAAAAATTAAAATTTTTACCATAAATTAGAAATGCACAATTTTAGTTAGGGCACCAAGTAAATAACATGATATTGAATTCGAAAAATTTATTCTGGGTCCTTTAGAATTATTCATTCTCAACTTTCTATTACTCGTAAGAAACTTAATAGATTAATAACATAAGAGTGAGATTTTGAAGTATCATTTGATAACGAAAGTTTCAAAATGTTTAACATTTCCTGATATATGGTATCTGATACCGATATATTAAAGAATCCTTGAAAGTTGGATCAATTCTAATATATAATTAAATTGTTCCTTGTGAGACTTATTCTCTCGAAGAATTTGACTTTTAATGAATTTAAAAAAGAAAATCATTACTAAGTTTCGGTTCAGTGTATTTTTTTATACGTACACATATGTATGTTTAAATATTTAAATATTCATACTCCATTCATTAATTATCATTTTCAATAACTCATCAATTCGTTAAAATTGATAAATATTAAACTATTTTAATTTGTTGTTATGATGCCACATTATATGTTACACACATAAATACATTCATACATAGAAACACACATATAAGTATACAATCGACAAATATGAAGTACCTTTATAAATCATATATATTTTCCGCTTTAATTTAACAGATTGTTTTTGTATTGAATTATTGTGTAAATTATTAATTATTACATAACAGTTTACATTGATTCGTTTCACAAATTTTCAATGACAAAAATCTCTAGAGTATTGACAAAAGCCTTTTTTGTCAAATAGTATTATCAACATTGAACACTATTGATATTTAATTATCAATTTAAAAAGAAATCAGTTTTAAAAATCCCATAACAAAATACATACTTAATATGTATTTTTGAGAGCGAAGCTATCGAAATATGGAATTAATAATTAAAATTTTTGATTTCTTTAACTTTTTATGTTTTTTGGATAAAAATTTTAATTTAAGGTTAAATAAAAGTATTTATTTGCAGATAATTTCATTTTCAGCTTTAGTTTTCATTTATTTATACTTATCTATTTTTGTATGTATATATGTGAGTTGGAGGTTAATGTGTGTGTTCATTTATAGCAATTGTAAGTACACAAGTTACTTAGGGGCTTAAATACTTAAAGTGTTAACAAGGGATTTAAATAAAACTAAAATGAAAAAATGTTCACCAAAAATGGCAAATAATGTATTTTTTCCATGTTTTGAGAAAAAAAAGTTGACAATGAAAAATTCATCACGATTTGCTTACAAAAAATGCTGACTACAATGTCATTCATAAATTGTTGTCAATTTAAACTAAATTTAAGCTTTTTTTAATTAATGAAAATAAAAGTTTGTTTTAAGCGATATTTTACTTAGCTAAAAAAGATTAACATTTAGTTTGTTAATTTAAATATATATTAACTTTAAATTTCAATAGAATGTATACAAAATAGTTTGTGAATTATGGAGTAAAAATAATTCTTCTTTTTCCTATTAAAAACCCAGAATCCCCTGTGTATAAAATATGTTTGAGTAGAGACCAAATAATCTCAAAACTTGGAAAAGAAAAAAATATTTAGTGAATAAATTTCCTGACCATTTAAAAATAATTCTAAATTTATTAAAGTTTTAAATTCAAATTAATAAATATTGTTCGTGGATTCACACTGATGCATATTCCCATAGAGCATTTAATTTTTTCTTTCGTTTTGTTTTATCTTTGTTGTTCTCATTCAGAAATAAATTTGAATTTAACTAGATTTTTTGCTTAGTCTTGTCTCATTATTGTGATCAAATATTCTTGGTGCTAATTGATGAGAAATATTTTCATAAACGCAAACAAATAAATTTTCAAAATTTTCTAATATAAGCGATAAATTTCATAACTTTTTAAGAAGCACAAGGAACTTTTATGTTCGATCAAAAAGGATCCAAATAATTTTTCACTGTGAAACTCAATTTCTGTAGGAATGACATAATTGACATAATAATTCCTATCAGGAACCTTTTGAACCTTTTATGTTTGTAAATCTGCATTATCTTTAACTTTTCATATCAAAAAGTCGAAGCACTGAGCTAACCATGCTGTTCCCCAACTTTTCCTTCAACCTGATCCAGGTTTTCTATCAATGTACTGTTGACTAACATTGAAAAAAGTTCGACGCAGATCCTTGAAGGCTTGGCTATCTATTTTTAAATCCAAGTTGGGTTTTGTTGAAAATATTTAATAATTCTCGAGCGCGATTTTTTCAGATCACTCATTTTTATTATATTAATAATATATTCATTGGCTTGACATTAATCATTAAAACTGACATATCTAACAAAGGTTGCATGATAAAAAAAACTTTTGTTAAGGAGACCGAAGAGATCAAAAGATCTCACTCCTCAATGTGTCCCATCAACATGTCGATTTCCATATTATTTCAATATGGTAAAAAAACTCTTTGTTATATAATAAGAAAACATCTTTTTTACTGTCTTCTACAGAAGCATTAAAAAAACGAGAATTCTATTTATAAACCAAAATTTTTGATTAAATTTCACACAAACAATTTTACGGCCTTGAACAAGCTACAACAATTTTTTATTTAACCTCTTAAGTCGTTACATAAAATTAACCATGAAATCTTAATGAGTAGCAAAATATTATGAAAATTAAAAATATTTACAAACCCCTTAAAGCCAAAAATAATGATTTAACATTTAGCTCATTTTTCAGACCTAATTAATGAATGGTTAACATATTGAGGTTATAAAGAAAATAATATCAAATATAAAATAAAAGACATATTAAAGTGATCCTTGTAACATGATTAGTTTTGTAAATATTTTTCAGAACTAAAGATTTTTGAAATAGAAATATTGAAAAATTACTTAAAAATTGATAAAATTAAAATTTTCGCTTTAACTTAATTTTGTATTTATATGCTTTTGTGTGGACTCATTTCATATTTTAACTATCACATTCCATTGAATATAATTCCTGACAATTTGTATAAAAACATCTGGTACTTTTTAATATTTGTGGCAATAAAACGTATATTTAATATAGAGCAAATATTGCTTATACGTATAAATGTAGTAGTATATGTGTGAGTATTTTGAACAATAACAGCAACAATCAATAATTCCTTAGAAAATTTTGTATCACTATAATTTAGTTCACTTCATTTGCTCATTTATTTATTGTTCCCCTTTTACTTTTCATATTCTTTTCACTCTTTTTATTTCTTTCTTCTCTTACTATTTTCATCAAAATCAGGCTAATGGAATTCTTAGTATATATATTCGTTTGTATGTGTCGAAAAATTGTGATGTCCTTTCTCCTTGTTTTAGCCCCGCAAGCATTAAAAATCCTAATTGTTACAAACTAATTCTGAATCTGTTCAATTTAAGACATCACAGCGCAAAAAAGAAGAAATTATTACAGGGTGACCTCATACTTTTCACTTGTCATTATATTAATATCTCTTAGAGAAAGAGGGAAAAATACCTTATTATATGTTAGTGTGATAATAATAGTTGTTGTTGTTTTTATACCCAATTGAGATACAATAAAGTTTTCTTTTTTCTCTCTTTTTTCATTTCAAACTCTAAGCAGTTTTTGTTTTGTTGTTGATGTGTTGTTGCCTTTAATAGATGTTATTCTCATTGCTAAAGGGGGATTGAATGAGTAGTGAGTGCAAAAATAAAAAAAAAACAATACCGTACTAAAAGTTTTGAGCTGTCAACTGTCATTAGCAAATGTTATGTTATTAATTTACGTTCAACTTTTTCTCATATTATACTCTAAGCTGTTCATATCTAAAAACATTAATATCTTTTGATACAGTCAAACACAAAAGTGAAATTTATAATAATGCTAATAAATACCCGATATGTTTTGCCACCCTATTCGCCGATATTTTACGATAAAATGATTTTTAAAAAATTCTTTAAAGATTAGGTTTCTATGGTAGTTTTACCATAGAAGAAGTAGATTAGAGATCTATCTTCATATATACCTGCTACTTTGTTTCAAGAGTTGTTTCGTAAGTCCCCCTCTGGGGGAATAGTTCAATTGATTTAGTTATACTTAAACTTTTATTTATGCGTTTGTAATACACAGAACATAGAAGTCGAGTTAAATTACTTCATAATGAAGCTCATCTGGCCTGGTGACTGACCAATATAACGATGTGAGCACTATATTTAGAGATAAAAATTTGTTATGAATGACTTTTTAACAATAAAGAAGTTAGGAAGGACTGGCCCAATATTTCGGTAATTTCTATGAAAATATCATCACGGAATGGAACTTAAATCTTTTAAAGCTTACAAATTACTTTATATACCGCCATTAAAAAAAACAATCCACAATTGACACTAGATTACATGTAGACCTACTTCTGAATAACATTCCATATGTGATTTATACTTCTGAAAATCTACTAAAATGAAATAAACTCCTTGTAAATCTAAGGATTATGTAAACATTTCAATTGTATGTTATAAGTAAGCACAAATCATAGCACTTATTTTATGAGGGTCGGTCAAAAATTGTTCATAACGTTACCATGATGTAGAGTATTAGGTAGACATTCATATCAAACTAATACACTCCAACTTGTTTTATATATAAATTCACTATAAAATGTTTAAATCATATTACTGACTTTTATTTTTACTACTCACTGTACCTAGTTGAACAATTTCTCCCATTTAACTTTATCGCCATTATCACTCCCTATATTTAAAAGATTTATATATCACAATTTTGATGTATCTTTTTTGTATGCATTCCAGCACTTTCTGACTTTAACTTATAATTAAAGGATCTCTTTTTGAAACTCTTCCCTATGAAACTCTTCCCTATTTCAATCTAAAAATTTCTGCTACATTTTGTTGTTTTCTATTGTTGTTATTGTTTTATTTTTCAACTGATAATAATGTGTTCAATTAATTTATACTTTAGCAAACAATAATTTAGTGGGGAACAAAAGGGGGATAAAAGTAAGAACAATAAAAAAGAGTAAATAAAGTTTGACTGTTAACCAGCATATTTGTTGCAGGGTTTACAAATAATAACAAAAACAACAATAACAATAATGAACAATAAACAAGAATGAAATTTATAAAACTTTTATTTTACTGTGAAAAAAATGAAAAAAAATACTAAATTTGAAACGTGTAAAAAGTTAAGAAAAACTCAACACGTTTTATACGTTTTGATGTTGAAAACATTATAATTGCAATAATGGCCACGTATTAAATGAAGTATGAATTTGTTTTGTGCTACATTTAATGATAGAATATATTATATAGAAATTCCTTGCGATATCTCGCTAACAAGGAGAATGAAATAAATTATAAAAAAAAGAAAAAACTTCCTATATTAACTGATGCATATTCCTATAAACACACTTAATTATTTCTCTAGTTTTATTTTAACTTTGCTGTTCTCATCCTAAAATAAAATGAAGTGAAGATTTTTATTGAGAGGCAAAAAAACGGTACAAATCTTTTCTTATTCTTTTTATTTAAATAATTCATACGATCAAATAATCTTGTATTATTTATGTATATAAATTATAAAATTTTATTCCGCATTTTTGTAAAAGTATGTTTCGGAAATAATATCTTTTAGTTTATTGTAATTTTTTTTAATTTTATCATAAATATCATAACGTTTAAAGTTGTTCCTTTTCATAATGTTTTATATCTGATCAGGATAAGATCCATGCCGAGAATGTTTCAAAAAAAAGAAACTGGTCATAAAATTAAACGTTTTGAAAAGTGAGTTGAAGTAATTTTCATAGGAAATCTACCAAGGAAATACAAAATTAACAAAAAGAGAGATTTCTCTTATAAAACAAAATGAAGTAACTGCTAAACATGTTACTTAAGTTTTACGAAGAAATTAAAACATAAAATGTAAGAAACCAAAGTGTAAGGCGATACTAAAAAAACAGAGTAAATTAATTTGTCCAAAATTTTTTACAAAAATACCTAAAATGGGCAAAGGAGTAAAAAAATGTTTTTTTTTCCAATAACAAGCAATTTAGACTCTACTGACTCATACTCATGCTATTCGCACGATTTGAGATCAAAAGATATACGGATGTCAAAACGTAATTTCGACGGTGGTAGTGTTATAGTTTGAACAGCATTTTCTGCAGAGGACACTTTTTAATTGGTTGCTATTAATCAAACTTATTTCAATATTAAGCGGAAATCAGAGCAAATAGATAATTTAAAATATTTAAAAAAGTCTTAATTTTTGGCAAATTTAACTTGTGGTCACTCTTGTTCCACAAATCACCTTTTTGATGCGACTTTGCTTTCCAAAATTCCCTTTTTGTGCGACTTTTCGAAAAATCTCAACGGCAACGCTGATGAATGATTTGCAGTCCGGACTTAAGCCAAAAAGAGATATTGTGGGTATTAAATACTCAATGGCAAATATTGGAGACAGTACATTATATTTAGCTTATGGTGTAGGGTATATAATATTCAGCATAAGTAAATGAAACATTTTTACATTTTACTTAATTCCATTTGAATTTTATTATTATTAAATTAACATTTTTAAATAAACCAAATTCTTTTTTATTAAAACTTTTCTTTTACCTTAAATTTTGATTTACTTTTCTTTGTTACTTTTTTGTTATTGTTTTCGTAAAAAGCAAGAAAATAAAAAAATTCTATATTGGTCAAGTACTTCTTTTGACCTTCTTTACTTTGTGTGTGTGTGTATGTTTGTATGTCTAAATTTATATGGTTCGTTAAAAGTTTAAAAAGTTTTTACACAAAAATTAATTATATTTAATAAAATATAAAATTTAGAAAGTTTTAAAACAGACTTATAAAATATTTTTTATTTTTACTTTTCTTCTTTTTCACAGGTATTTGGAGTCAAAATTTAAATTTTTAAAAAAGCTTTAAAGAAAAGTTTATTTTTGGTTTATTTATAATTAAGATTTTTACTTTATATATGTTGAATCTTAATCTTTAGCCACTTGGAATATGGAAGATATAATTCTGAGCCGGGAATAACAAAATAATATTTTTTTTGTTATTCTCATTAACAAAATCCCAATAAGAGAAAAGATGAAATAAAGCAAATTTATAAGGATTTAGGATATGAAGTAAAGTTTATTGGACAAATTACCTCTTTATAGTCTTACAGCAAGTTCAAGAAGAAGGAATAATTATGTTATATAGAACGGAAGCGACATTTTTGGCTATGTCACCAGAATATCGTTTGTTTTAGGCGTTACGAGGAAAAGAGGAAGTGTGGTTTTCATAAAATTCAGCTTAAATATAGATACTCAAAAAGGGGGAAAACTTTACTCATCACAATATTAATGTCAAAGGGAATTTAGGCCTTTTTGGCATTAACAATATAAGAAAACCTTTTAGAACAAATCTTAACATTTCATATTTCAGATCATTAACTCTGTTGTTGATACACTGGTGCATATTACTATAAACGCATATAAGTTCTCTTTTAAATTATAAAAGTTTAAACAAGAAAACATTTTGTGGTTAAATATTATATTGACAAAATCTAAATAGATTTTATTTTAATTATTTTTAACTTAAATCTTTATCAATTCGGATCTTTCTTGATCGGATGGAATATTTCTCTTAAAATAGCATCAAAGATATCGCAAACATCAAAACAAAGGAAAAATCTTGTTTACTTTAAAACAAATTACCGTTAAGTTTCCTCTCATTAAAATAAATTCAACTTTACTTTTCGATGTGAACAACAAAGATAAAACAAGAATGAAGAAAAAAATACAAATGTAATTAAAAGAATTTGCATCAGTGTAAAACTTCAAGTTAATCCGCAATGTGTAATTAAGCTGTAATTTGAATCACAAAATGTAAAATAAAAAGTGAATTCCCTATATAAATAATTAAAAATTATTCTCAATTTAGTTCATATGGCATGAAGAACTTAAACTCATTCAACATTTGTTCCAAAACAGAACAGAATTTAACAAATGTGAACGTTTCTGTAATTTTTGTCAGATTCTTCAAAAAAAAGCATATACCTTTTTTAAATCACTTAATCAAATCAATGAAATTTGTTTGTAAATTAATTCAATTATTTGTAATTAATTCTATTAAATGGTTTTCCGTTCTTTAAATAAAAAAATCGCCAAGAAGAAGGATAAAATTGTTTTTGTTTTATTATGTAATTTAAAATACTTATAAATAACTAATCACAAAAAATGTCTGTTTAAACAAGATATGGGTTAATTTGAACACACATTTATACATACATATGTATGTGTAAATACCCTGGTGTATAAGAAACACATACACATATATTATGTATATGTATCTGAAAGCATACAAGAAATAAGAAAAAAATAAAAATTTAACATTTTTATGACATTTTTGTTGATTTTTTCTCGAAAATTCTATAGACTTCTGGAATTGTGAAAAACTGTTTCAAATAAAAAACTTAAAAGTTACTTTAAATCCAAAGAAACTTGTATACTTTTATAAACACTAGGATTTTTTCAGTTAGACCAAAAGGAAAAAACAATTTTCCTGTCTGCACTTATGTTTGATTTAGTTTTTTTTTCAGTTTTCCAGTTATTTAGTTTTTTTAAACTTCTTTTAATCTTTAGAACAGGAATTTTTATATATTTTTTACAGAACAGGATTTTTTTTATAATGAAAACCTTAAGCCTTCGGCTGTTACATACAAGTAATCAGCTCTCGCCTGATGTTCATTCATTCACTTTATCATTTGTGTATTCATTTCAGCAGCAGCAGCAGCAGCGTCATGTGAAAGTGCAGATTTGTTCAAACGGAAAATGGGTCTATTTGATATTCATTTGAGGAGTTGTACAATTCGGAAAAGTTTTCAAAATGCAAAAAAACATTAAAACATTTGAAAGTAAACATGATGATGTGGTTGTTAAGGGTAATGAAGGAGTTGGATTAAGTAAATGTTTAAAAATAAATGACTACAAAATATGTTAAATGAAAGTCACAAGGGATACATTTCGAAAGAAATATAAAAATTAAACCAAAGCATAAGGGAATGTTACCTAAAAGTCAATAAGTATACAATTCTTTTGATTTTTCAATTTGAGCAAGAAAAACGAATGTAAAGGGTCGATGATATTTGAGTAGTCAAATATATTCAATTTATAGATATAAAGGGAATTTCCTCTTTATTTAAAATATTAAGATTTAAAATAGTAACTTATCTCCTTTTCCAAATAGTCCTGATATATGTCTGCTATGATAATAAACTTAATTGATAGATAAATATTTAAAATCGTTCCCGCTTTTTAGGAACAAACGACACATTTTTAATAAATTTTGGGGAAATTTAGTTAAATTTAATTAAAAACAATTTTTAAATTACAACAAGATAAGACTGTTGTATTTCACATTGTCAATGCTGTGGTAGTTCTGAGCCGATTTGGAGAAATACACGCCCCCATAAGGATTTTCATAAAGTTTGACATAAAATGACATTCGATATATGGTCTCTTTAAAAATCTTGATATTCTAACTTTTTCAATGATACCAAATACTTGTGAAAGAAGTTTATCCCATTACATAAAGACTAATATAAATATATAAAACGACTATTTATATAAAACATTTATTTTCTCTCAATTAATAAATGGATTTTTGGCCAATATTTTAAAAAATCACACTACTCAAGGTTGCGAAATTTGGAGGGTCATGGACCCCCAAATTAGCGTAGTATACCAATTTCATTAAGATAATTTTAACAGCTTAAAAGTTCTGGATTTATTTCCAAAAAATCGTTTTGCAATGTTAAGAAAAACTCACTCAACCTGAGGCACTTTATACATATATGAATATTCTTATGTAAGTATATTGGAAGTCATAAAATTTGGCTTCCGATTTTTTATACTCTTCACCATCACAAGTGATGATGAGGGTATACAGAAACTTTGTTATTTCATTTGTAGCACTACGAAGGAGACATTTAATATTATATATTTCAATAAGTAATGCAGGAAATAAGACGATATTTGGACGTGAATTATATATGATAGTTTTCGAGGGATCGACTTGCATCCTAATAAATGCAACTTTAATACCGCTTTCCTCTGTATCTTTGATGTTAATTTCTTGAAATTCCCCATGTAGATAAAGCCTTATTAATAAAATAGTAATGACTAGCAAAATTTTGGATTGGACATGGGTAAGCATTTACAACCTAAAATTTTAAAAATCGCATATTTCTGAAATTGTAATAGAAATGAAATTTTACACATGGATGGAGCAAAAATAGCAAAATATTGTTGGTCACTTAATTTATAATATTCTTATTTGTTTAGCTTTAGAAAGTTAAATGTTGTTTTATGCAAATAATTACCCACCACTTGTGGTGGTAAAGAGGGTGCAACGCTATAAAGGAATCATCTCAGACCCCATAATGTATATATATCCTTGCATCAAATCAAAATCTGAGACTATTTATCTAGGTCCCTCTATCAGTCTGTCTATTGTTGGCACACTCATATCTACAAAAATGGACAGAGGTTAATAACATGTGGGCAAAGTATATCAATATCGATTGTGTAGAAAAAGTTATAGCCAAAAATAAAACTAATTTTCTGATTCGTTAAGTTTTTCTGAATTTTATTTAAGACAAAATATTGTATAGGTTTGTAAATATATGTGTGATCGTATATGTACGAAACATAAAGTATGTACTTCACACGCATTTGTGTTGGAAGAAATGCGTAAGAAATATTTTATAAAATATGCCATTTATTTTGTCATAATCGAATCCCTTAATGTTGTGTTAAAAGAATTTCTATGAAATTTTTATTCACAAATTGTTTAAGTTGAAAATAAGAAATTCATAGTTAATTTATGACCACAATTCCTTAATTTTCCTGTTTCAAAACATTCTAAGAATGTGGTTGTGATAAAATAATTTTATCACAACCACATTTTATTTATTTAATTAATAATTAAAAATATTTGCTAAAGAGCAAAAAGTAAAATAAAGCAAAATTCAAATGAAATTATTTAAGTTATAATTTAATAATGCACGCATCTTTAATATAAATATTTCAGGCATCCATTTTTTCTAGGAGGCTTTTATTTTTGTGTACAATTTTCTTTTTTTCTTTGCTTAATTCTTAAATACATAAACAGCTTAATGTTGTATATGTGTATTAGCGTATGAAGCATACATATTTACTTTTATTTAAAAAGAAGGAAGTCTGAAGCGTATGTGTTGTCTTCTTTAATCTCACATTAAACAAATTCTATACAGAAAGTTTTATTCTCTTTTTTCCTTTTAATTAATTCTGAATATTTTTCACAGTTCAGCATTTCTTTGTTTCTATACTTATTGTTGTTGTTTTTGCTACTGCTGTTTTAGTTGTATTAATAAACAAAAGAGTGCAGTACTAATAAACAATGCTTGATGAGAGAGTATGAGATAGAGAACAAAAAGGCCATAAACAGCTATAACAACAAACAAAAAAATCCGTTGGCACTAGACGGAAAAAATTGGCTAAATGAAAAAGCTATTTTGTGATTAACAATTGGTGGATATAGTTTACTGCAAGCCTTTCCATATATGACTGAGAGCAAAGGAACTATAAAAGAATGCAATGAAGGAGAAACTGTAGCATAATTGAAAAAGAATTTGCATTATAATGTAAACTAAAATTTTTAACAATATCTGATCTAAAATAAGAAACAATAGCTGAAATTAAATTAAACCGGAATTCAAACCAGATTCTGAACTATTATTTTAATAAAAATTTGAACCAGATTCCAAAAAACAATCGGAACTAGAATCTAAATTAAAACTAAACTGTAATCTGAGATAAAATTTAACTAAGAATCTGAGTTTGAATTTTAATTAAAATTAGAATTTCAACTCGAATCTGAATTGAAACTCAAAATCTGAACCAAAATCTGAACTCGAATCTGAACTTCATTATGAACTTAATTCTTTCTTAGAATCAGAACTGAAAACTAAATCGGAAACTGAACAGAAAACTAAACTAGAGCCTAACTTGTATTCTAATCAAGAATATAAATAATAATGTTAACTAGATCCTTAACTACAACTTAAATAGAGTTAGAACCAGATACCAAAGTATAATCTGGACAAGAATCAAAAGAATCTAAACTGGTTTTTGAAGTAAAATTTCAACTATAATACGAACTAGAATCTGAACAAAAATCTGAAGTGAAATCTAAACTAGAATCAAAACCAAAATACTAAATTTCGAACTAGAATCAGAACCTCAAAAATTCAGAATAAAATTAATCTTTGGTGTAAGAATACATTATTTTACAATTCTCTTCTTAAAATGTTTTTGTTTTCAGAAAATTTTTTCATAACTCTTATTTTTACAATAAACAAAAGATAAAAAAGTTTATTGAATATCACAAATAAACTAAAGAAGAAGAGCTGAAAAAGTAAAAGAAATACAGCAGAAGAAAAGGATTAAGTGCCAACAAAAAACAACAAGAATTCATTTAGTCGGTTCTTCCCCTTTTGACAAAAGATATTTGTTTAATGTTTTTTTTCCTTTAACCAAAATATTAATGCAAACAAAACGTTTTCACAAACACACACAAGCTTTGTTTTAAATTAAAACTGTGTGAAAAAATAGTTAAAGAATAAAAATGTTTAAAAGGAAACGGAAATGATTTTGAAAGAAATATAAATTTATCGTAAAGAATTGTGCAGCATATAATAAGGGGATGGCACATTTAAGCGAATAAACAATAAAGGGAATTGTATAATTGAATTTAATTTCATAATTATGTTACAACAACATATACATCACATAAGGTTTTAAAAAATAACAAAATCTTTTTATACTTAAAACGAATAAGAAGCTTTGATGCTTCTATTATTTTAGGGAATATAATTTTAAAATAATACTTTTTATCCTGTAAGCTTAAAATCTAGACATGTGAACATATTTTAAGAAAATTTCCATTGTTCGAATATATTCTAATAAAGTTTTCATAAATAATCGTGACATTCTTTGTCTCTGTTCCCTCTGTTTTTTATAACAACAGGAATTGTCTGTTTATGAAGGTGAAGTGTCTTTGTTTAGTTTCTTTTTTCTATTTTGTGTGTTTGTTAACATGTCTTGTCAAACCTTTTTGTTTGATGCGGTTTCCCTTCTCTTTGTCTTCTGCTTCACTTTCCCAGAAGAAATAATATAGA
This sequence comes from Cochliomyia hominivorax, assembly GCA_004302925.2. Taxonomy (NCBI): domain Eukaryota; kingdom Metazoa; phylum Arthropoda; class Insecta; order Diptera; family Calliphoridae; genus Cochliomyia; species Cochliomyia hominivorax. Next base: position 2,896,115 of record PYHX02000467.1, on the reverse strand, counting down.
TTTTTTCTTCTTTTGTACTCACTAATATGTGAAAAATTTCATTTAAATAAATTTATATGTATGTATATGTATTTATTTTTATATATATTTTTTTATTCCACTTTTCATTTGTATTAAAGCGCGAACTTTCTGTAGCTTTTGTCTACAATCTGTTTCCGTTCAACATAATATTTTGCTGTTCATATATACACGTATTTTAATGTATACATGTATCTGTGTATAAATGCTAATACAATCGTCGTTGCCTGTTACTGCCATTTTTCATTTCCCCTTTTTAGTGTTTTCATACAACAGTGTGCTCTACACGAACATTACAGCAAAAATATTTTGTAAAGAAACAAAACAGAAAAAGGAAATGATTTAACATACTAATACAATATTAGAGTTTATGTATGTGTGTTTCATTATATTTATGTCTGTTTGTTAATAGTTGGAAGAATGTTGAAAAAACAACAAAAACAAAAAACCTTTACTAAATTGTTTAAGTATGTGAGGTGGTTTTTAGGTCCATGATTCCACATATTTTAACAGCTGACGCTTACACAAAAGAGTCACTTAACTAACATAAACTATACACATAAAATACAACAAAGAAATACAAACATATACATATTTTATAAAAACACAATATTCATCATATAATAATATATCAAATAACAACAACTTTAACACAAATTCTTATATACATAAATATATAAAAGAAGACAGGAAAACTATGGCAGTAAATAGGTCGTCCTGACAGTGTATTTCTAACGTGACAAATGACAACATTTGTTTCAAAATATAGTTACTTTTTACGAAAACTATTGCAAAATTATAAAAATAATTACATCTTATTTCTAAATTTAATTTATTGACTTAAAATTAATAATGTCTAAAAAGAACTGAACTAGAATTGAACCAAAACTAAACTAGAACTGAAATAGATTCCAATCGAAAGTCTTTAGCAGAGTCTGAACTATAACTATAATCTGAAATAGAACCTGAAAAATTTTAAAATTTAATCAAAATTTAAACTTGTTTCCTGTTTGTAAACTAAAATTGAAGTCTTAAATCTAAACTAGTACTAGGAAGCTGAGACATTGGCGTTATAGTGTTTATCTTTCTTAGGTTTTAACAAAAATTTCTCAAGAAATTATTATCAATTATTTGTGAAAAATGATTGATTTGGCAAAAGTTTTCTGCCATTTTTTTCTTACAAATTCCTTTGTTGACCACAATAAAAATGTAATAAATCTGCAGAAAAAATTTGTCTTCTTCAGAAAAAGATTCTTTAAAAATAAATAAATAAATATGACACAAATTAAGTACAACATTTTCATTTTGGGAACAGTGAATTAACAAAAACAACTCCCAGGATATGATCCTCATCACCCTTTTTTCTAAATTAACTTTGTTTTCTTTTAAGACTTTGTTTAGTATAATTTTTTTTATTTTGGTAAATTCCAAGGAATTATATTTGTAAAAGAATTGTATGTTTTTGAAATATTTAGTTTATAAAATTTACTACCATCTACACCCACATACACACAGTTTTTTTTATCATTTTTAGATATATTTTTCCTTCTTTGGCAAATTGTGTAAAATAAACATCCTTTATAATTCATTATTTATTCTTCTTTATTTTTATGAAATTTAAACTTCTATGAAAAGGGTGTTTATGAGTTTATATAAAAGTGTGTGTGTGTGTGTGTGTGAGAGAGAGAGTTTCCTTTCCTTTGTCTAAATTATGGTTTATTTTGGATGAGTAGGTTTTTCTGTTCTTCTGAAGCTTTAGAAGGCGGTAATAGGGTTGCCAAACATACTTGGATGGTCTGAAATATAAACACACCAACAACATGTAAAGAGAAAAAAGGATAGGAAAACATCAAAAAGGATGATAATGCTGATTTTTTTTTATAAAAAACAATATCAAAACAAAAAAAACTACAATAATAAGCAAAAAATGAAAAAAAGTCTACCTTAAATAACAATGACTTTATATGAAGGTATTGTTTGGTGAAATATAATAAAATCCCCAAAATACACTCAAAGAAAAAATTGTGTATGGTTTTTATAAAGTGAAGGAAATTTATGAAAAAGTAAATTATTTTTTTCCCTTTTCCAGAGTGTTAGTTAGCATTTATGGCATTTTTTTATAATTTCTTACAAAATCATGTCCTTTTGTGTTTTGTGTATTATTTTCCCCAATTAAACTTTCATGTCATGCCAAATGAAAAGTTAATAAAAACAAAACAAAAAATTAAAATAAAAGGGAACCGAGTGTTTTTTATAACAACAAATTCACTTACCACTTAAGGTGGCATAAAGGTGTTGCTTGTTTGGCTGTTAATGTAATGTTGTATTATTTATTATTTAATTGTTTTAATAATACAGACTCAAAAACATACTTACATACATACGAAAAGTTTAAAACTCTTTTTGTTAGCGAAAATTCTTCTCTCACTAACTTATTTATAAAAGTATATGTAACGTCGTATATAAAGTTGAAAAAGAACCATAAATAAAGAGTAAAATAAAGAGAATTTCAAAACATGTGCGTTCTTTACAGAAGTTTAAAACACAAACACACATGTGAATGCCTTAGAGCTTTAAGCACCCAACTGTGAACTTAAGAAATTCAAAAAAAGATATAAATATATTTTATGAATGTGCAACAATGGTCTACAATTGCCAGAATGACTGTGAATTGAAGTTGCATTTGTCACGTGATACATTTATCACGCACACACGAGCACAGTGCCAAACTAAAGAATTTTACAAACATAAAAGAAACATTGCTTTGAAGTAGAATGAATAGGAAACTTTCAAATTTTAATGTACGTTTGGGTTGCAAGGATCAATAATTAGGTTGTATAAAAATACAATACAGAAATACAGCAAAAGTTCTTAAGAGCTTCAAATAACAGCCGAACATTTTTCGATATCATATTAAGTGTTTCTAAAGTATTTTCCTTTCAATTATTTGTTCTGACTGTTGTACTGGATAAACACAAATGTGTGTACCAAAAGGCTGTTTTCAAAATTAATTATCTATAAGATCAGTTTATAAGGCCGTGGAAAATGTTTGATCAATTAATTTTATTTCCATAAAAATTTTAATAAAAGTTTTAAAGGATTTTTAATTCAAATTTGATCTAAACCGGGAGAATTCTAAATAATGATGCCTATGAAATTTTAAAACGCAAGTTAGTTAGATAGTTTCTCTCTCAGACCGATATTTTGCCCGATGTTAAATGATTAAAGAAAAATGTAGTATAATTCAAATGTTAATTAATGAAGTTAAATTATTATTTTTTTAAATTGCATTCAATGTAATAATTTAATACGCTTCACCATTATAAGTGCTGAAGAAGGTAAATTAAATTTGTCATGCTGGATGGCACTTTAACAAGGAATCATCTAAGAGCTCACAATTTATTTATATTCTTGCATAAAATTAAATCTAAGTTAATTTAGCTATTTCGTCTGAGATGAAGTTTCCTATTTAAAACCAGTAAAACCTGTTCAGTATATTAAAAGATTTAGAGCAATATATCTTTGATAACCTCTATGTTCATGCGTAGATCTTTCATAGAGTTTTCAATTACAAATCGACAGATTTGAATAAAATTTTAACATATTAACATATTAGGATACATGTATCTCTTTAAGATGTTATGACTACACTCGGATGTTTGTTACTTATGTGAAAAATTATAATAAATATCAGTATGGAATGATTTCTCAATGCGACAATATGACCAAGTAGATAAACATACAGAAAGATATAGTTAAATAAACTCTGATTTTGTTTTGGTCCTTATAACACCCATAAGTGGGTGGTAAAAATCGAAATAATAAAAAAAAATTCTCTTTCTTAATAGAAATAAATTTTAATTATTTCAAAAATTGTTAAAAGCGAATAAAAATAAAATTATAAATAATATAAAAAATTATATAAAGATAAAATTTCTTAAAATCTATTTTCTTTTCTCGATTTTGCCTTTAAAGAATTATATTGGAAATTTTATTTAATATTATTTTTATACTTTTATATTAAAACTAAATACTAAGTAGAATTCCCAGACGGATTTGCAAATACTTATATGTGTATGTGTATGTACCTACATATGTATAGCTATAAAGCTTTAAATTTGATAATATTTTGAACTAAATCAAACAAGAAACGTAATTCACACATGTTTTACTTCAATCAAATTCTAAACACACACAAATGTACATGCGAAAAATATAAGCCAGAAAAATGCAACATGCAAATGTTTCATGTTGCATGAATATGATTTACTATGAATTTTAAGATTTTTCTTTCTATTTCTATTTCTTAAGTTAACTTTTGTTGTTGTATTTTCATTTTTCTAAGAATTTCCATGTGTTAAGTTCAACTAAAGGTTAGTTAAGGTTATAAAGCTCAAAATGCAAAGATTTCACTTCATTTGAATGTATGGTTGCATGTATTCACTTACATCGGTGATTCTTTTACTTTTGATTCTTCTTGTTCTGCTTCTTCTTCAGTTCACTAAAGTTAAGCGTAAAATGAAGATTATTTTTATGTACATTTGGATTCTTAACGTGGTTTACTTTTGTTGCTATTTTTAGTTAAAAACATTTATTCATTCATACAAAAAGAAAAAAAAGAGAAGTGCATGTTTAATATGACTCTCTGCATGTACCTACACACACACAGGCATACATACATGCAATACATACATAAAAGTATTGATGTAAGTACGTGATGAATTTATTGTGGATATTGTAAACGTGTGCATAGGGAAAGCAGGAAAGAGAAATATAAGGAATATAAAATATTGTGTGTGTATGTATGATTGTGTTGGTATTATGCTGGTAAACATACATCATATATACTAAACTTAGATACTAAAATGATTATGAAATACTTACTTAGTTACTTACAATTCTCTTAACCAAAAAATACGTATAGAAAAAGTAATAAAATCTAATCCCTAGTTCAGTTTCGCTCCCTTCCTCACTCACTCTTTCCTTCTCTATCTCTCTCGCTTTGTATTTTTTTACTGTTCGTTAAACTATAAAGTTTAATTTTAAAAACGAGTGAGTTTTTTTTCTGCTACAGGTTCCTTTGGGGTCTAGATAAAATGAATTTGAAGAATAGAAAATTGCTGCTCGTTTAGTCGTTTATAAATTGTTTCATGTTGGTTTAACCAACAATCACTAACTTTTCTATCTTTCCTCCACCTCCTCACACTTTTTCCTCCTACACATTTTTATGTTTCTACACAAGAAACTAAATGCAAATTCAAATATCGTTACAGTTTTGCATGGATTTACGTTTTTTTCACTCTCATTTTTTGCTCAATTTTAAACTTAAAACGTACATGTTTCGAATCACAAATTTTTGTAGTGGCCACTGTGTGTAAAAATAACTTAACATTTTTTTTATTCATTTTAGTTCTTTTTACTGTTAGATGGTTATAAAGCATTTATTGTTAGATGTTTTCAAAGTATTTGTAAAATTCGATTATTAGTGGATTAATGCTGTTGAACTAAGTAAAATTTATGTAAATCAAAGAAGTTTCTATTGCTTCAATATTTCAGATTATAAACTTTTAGATGAACTTTAAAATACGAATGTAATTTCGAAATATGAATTTATATTTTATCGAAACTTTTGAGTTGTACGAACATAATTTTTATAAGATTTAATAATATGAATTTCTTTGTAAGATAATGTGTCAAAATATAAATGTTTTATTAGCTTTAAACCGCTTTTCTTGAAGAGACCTTATGTAGGAGCTATAAGAAAATATGGACCCACATTTATCAACTAACAAAACAAACACCGATTTTGGTAAAAATTATAGCACATATTTGGGAAAGTAACAAAAAGTTTTGTGCCAAATTTCAATTGAATTGAGAATACTAAGAAAATTTATAAACTTAAAACCGTTTTCTGGGAAGGGGCCATATATTTCCTTAAAGGTCAAATAATGGACCAAAACAATCAAATTTTTTTGGTTTCAGTTTTGTATCAAAATAAATATATGTGACAAATAAATATCTATATTAAATATCATCAATAGTTAAGCCTATAACTTTTTCTCTACTAATTCGATTTTGATGATTTTTTGTATGAAAAGGAAATATACAGCTGTATGTTATGGTTAAAAGCTGTGTATAATAACTATTGTTGAAGGTTTTGGAAAAGTGGTTATTCAGAATGTTTAGGTTGTATCAGATCTGGGTTTAAAAATTTTTTATAAACGGACAGATATATCTGGTTTAAATATGAAACTGTTTGGACAACAACAAATAATCTGGATAATATTTATTGAAATCGGACTACTATTCTAGACGTCAGAATGTTTCCAACAGACAGACGGACAGATGGACAAAGCTTTGTTGACTACGATATTGATTTCATGCAAGAATATATACTTTAAGGAGTCTTAGGTAATTCCTTCTTAAAACTACATACGGCAAGATAAAGTTTACATACATTTCTTACAAAGGTACAAAAATCGGTTAAGTTATAGTCAACTGAAATTTCGCTGTATATATGTATAGTGTATATTACAGTGTATGAGTGTATTACCATTAACTCCAAACAATTTGTTAACGACCAAATACGACTAAAAAAATGGTTGATGACATTTTTTCTAGCCAAATTTATTTTAAAGTGGAAAGAACTTAATTATATATTTCACAAGTTTAAATCTCAGAACATTAATGATTTGTTCTACACATTTAAAAACATTCATATAAAAATATATTATGCAATTTGTTTTTTTTATTACAAACTAAATTTACTGTTAAATTTAGCATTAAATAAGTTTGAAATGAAAATATATTTTTCTAAAATTTTGTCCTCAACATGCAGTGAGCTCTTGCTCTTATTGCTCTACTTTGTCAACGTTAAAACAATCGACATTTAAGATATAAATGTGGCCACATTAGACTATCAGCCATTATGATGACGATAATGATGGCATGATGATCATTATGGTATAGATGGTGGCGGTTTACATCCGTTTCCGTTTTCCCATTCCATAATTATAATTTATTATTTTTTTCGCTTATTTTATATATGTGAGAGTGAGTGTGTATGTATGTGTTTGTGTGTGTGTGTGTTTTTTTTTTTTTTTTTTTTTTTTGTTATGTTAAAATTTTTTGGTTAAATAATATTTTTAAATTATTTTTAATATTTTGTTGCATCTAAAATGTTTGTGGTTTTTATAAATAAGAAATATGTATGTGTATGTACTTACACATAATGATTTGAATATTCAAAAATAAAATAAAATATTTAAATATTCAGTAAAAATTTATCAACATTTTATGGTGTTAGTATAAGAGCTTTTATGCACAAAATTTATTTTAATCTCTTATTTGGTTTAATATTTGTGGAAATTTATCATAATAGAAATTTTATCATAATATTTTTAAGTTATTATAACTTCTATTTCTATCACCAAAATAAGTTTTAGGAGATAGTAATATAAAATTTGTTGACACCCTCCATAAGTAGGGAAGAGGGTTTATTAATTTTGTCATTTCGTGTGAAACACTACTAAAGAATCATCTCAGACCTCATAATGTATGTACATTCTTGCAACAAATCACAATCTGACTCGATATAGCTATGTCCGTTAACCTGTCCGTGGGTCCGTTTTTCTACCTGTCCATCTACTGTTGACATGCTCACATCCATAATAATTGATTAGCCTGAGTATTTGTTAAAGTCCTGAGAGTTTCAAATTTAAAACCAAAAAAAATCTGTTCAGTATATTAAAAGATATAGAGCAATATCTGAGGCAATTTCTAAGTTCAAGCAAAAAACGTTCGTAAAAAAGGAAAAAGGGAAAAATTTTTTATTATATATATTAATCTTTATTTACTCCATTAACATTCCATACCAAATGTTTAAAATCGGTTTAAAAGAAAAAAATTAAAATCAATATTATTATTATTTTGTTTTAATTTTTATTATTATTTTTTTTTCACTAATTAAGTTTTCCGTGCCATATTTAAGAAAAGCGCTTATTTATATTATATGTGAGTGTATGTGTGAGTGTGTTTATATGAAATGTATTTACTTCACAACCCTTTGTGGTGGAGAGTATAGAAGATTCAGTGTAGACGAATATAGCATTCTACTTGTTTAAATATCAATAACTCCCAATAAGCAGTTTTGCTACTTATTTAAACCAAATATATTTCCAGCCTTGAATTCAATCCCAAGTTTTGAAAATAACTTATATTACACTTTTATTCAGTAGCATTTTCAGTTAAAAGGAAATTTGATTTAAGCTTTGTCACTTTTGTGTATATAGTGCAAATTATATTCCAGTCAAGTAAAATTTTCCATCCTTGGAATGTCTTTTCAGTGCTTATTGGGTTATTTAAAAAATTAAACTTATGAAAATTTTATAAAATAAATAATATTTTATTTAAAATTTATTTAAAAATAAGTATTTAATCAATAAATATTTCAAAATAAATTGTCAATTTAACTTTAAAACTTTTACTGAAAATTACGTCTGTCATATTTATTTATTGTTATATAAAATATGTCCAACAGTCATTTAGGCAACAATACAGACATTTAAATTTTTAAATGACAATAATACTGACAAATATGAAAAACATTCAATTAATTGTTTTAAATTTTGATTCAATGGAATTGTTTATAAAGTTGTTATTTTAAAAATAAACTTTTCGCACAGATAAAATTATTTGTATAAATAATAAATAAGGAGTGAAATCAAAAAAATCATAACACATATATTATTTTATTTAATTTTTGATCAATTTTATGTTGATGATGCTCAAAAAAGGAACCAATTAAATTATTTACCCATTATTTAGCTGCAGATATGAGTTTAAAAGAAAAATAAGTAAAACTTTGGAAGTTTAATTAAAAAATTTGTAATCCTAAAATATATATAATAAATTTGGATTTTTGCAATTGACTCACATTTGGCTCTGTCGATTTTCTGAAACTCTGCACCAAATACAAATATGATACCGTCAGATAATACACTAATGTTGTATCACATAATATCTAGACGGAAACTTCACTCAAGCTCTCGTCTAGTTATTTTTCCCAATATGTTCCATACAACATAATATTTTTCGTGGCAATCATTTTGAATTTATTTTGATGAACTTGTATGGAGGTATTTATATTTCAAGTCGATTTTTGAGTCCATCACTCTGTCCGACAATCCCAATGAAATTTGGTACAGATAATTTTTATAAATCATGGACAAAAACTGAATCACAATCAAGGAATAAAATTGTTCGAGGCTTGAATCCTAATTTTTCATGATGGCACCACGGTGTAAAATATCATAAAGTTGATTTAAACCCACTATTACACTTTTAAATAACTCGGATATTTTGTATCGACGCCAACAAGAGACAGTCAAACAGACATAACCAAATCAACTCCAATTTTAAATTTATGCAAGAATTCACACTTTATGCTATGACCGTTTGTACGTCCGTATATCCGTTTTTCTGTCTGTCTGTCTGTCTGTCTGTCTGTCTGTTTGTCTGTCTATCAGTTATTACTCTCATCATTAAAATTTGCTTACAGTATTTGTTATTGTCTTTAGAAGTTCTCAATTAAAAATATAGGTCAATATCAGAGGCAACCAACTTTCGTAAAATTGTCAATTGAAATAGATAAATAAAATAAAATAAAATTTTGCTATAACAAAAGTTATATATTCCTCACTACTATTCTTAAAAGTATCAAAATTTATAGCGGTTTATTAAAAAAAGTTACAGCAAAAAATATAACTAATTAAATAATTAAGTGATGCTGTGTTATATTATATGCGTTTGTAAGTGTGTGTGTATTTACACTATGTATGTATCAAACGTCACGCATTTACTACACACGCATTTGTGGTTGTTTATTCTTTAGATGAATATATCATTGGAAACTTTAAAATTTTTTAATTTCTTTTTAGAAAATTTTTAATTTTTATTAAAAATTTTTTTATGAAAATTAAAAAAATAAACAATTTTAACAAAAAAAAAAATACAGAAATTGTTTATAATATTTAAATTTGAAATATTATGCAAAATAAATAATAAATACAAAGTTTTACTAAAAATTATTATTTCAATTTAAATATTCTGTTCATATTTTTTCCTATTAAATGTTAAAAATTATGTTAAATTTTCTTCTGAGTATTTTCCTTTTTTTCTTTTTATAAATAATATACAAAAAAGAATAAATATTTCCCTCGAAACGCCTGAAGAATTTTTAATCAAATTTCTTCTTAAGAAAATAGTCAAACTTCTAGGAAGTATCATCACTTTTTAATATTTCAACATTTAAGAAAATTATAATCTCTAAAGTATTTTCTATACACCCTGTTTGTTTTTGTTTTCTGGCTTCTTCATGGAAAATCCAAAATAATAAAATTACATTTTAAAATCATTTATGTACATAATTCTACATGATTACGCCATTAACATAAAAAAATAGAAACCTAAAAGCAGGCAACAAAAAACTTTTTACTTAAAAACAATACACTGTAAAAGCCAAAAATTACTGTTCATAAGATAAAGTGGAAAACGAAAGAAAGAGAACGAGGGAGAGCAGGATATGAAACAATAGAAACAATAACAAAATATAATAAAATGGCTACCAGTTAATGACTCTTTTATAAACACAACCATCATGGAATAAATAACTAAAGCTACAAAATTATAATGGAACCATAAGAAATATAGATATTTGCATTTTGTTGCAGGGAATAATATTAAAGTAAGAAAATTAAATGAAACATTAAAGTACAAATTAAGAGAAAAATAGAAATTAGAAAATGAAAAAGTCACAGGAGTTTAGAAAGTTTGTAGCAAATCTTTGATAACACGAAATCAAAATAGTTTAGTCGATTTTAAGGTTTATTGAAAATGAAGCTGCTAAAATGAAGTGTAACATGTCCTTTTTTAGGGATTCAGTTTCGTTTATATAAAATTGTGCAGATTTCTTTTCACAACTTTTTATTTTCATTTGCCAAAAAGTGTAATGATAAATAAAATTGACAATTGCTGGAAAAAATAATAATTTTAACACTGTTGTACAGCAATTTTTGTAAGGGATAAAATGCAAATGGAGACTTTATGGATTAAAGTTGTTCTATAAATTTTCCGTTGAAAACATATTTAAAATTTTAAAGAATATGATATTCAATTTTTTATTAAATATATGTGGAAGATTTTTAGCCATAATATGGGCATTAAATGGAAACAAAGTCTTTATTTTTTTATAACCAGGACACATGTAGGGTACAATATTCTTTAAATATTAAATTAATTGAATTCTCAAAACAGGTTGGTCGTAATTCAAATTTCACTATATAAATTTAGCTTAACACTTATTTAATCTAAAGAATTTAATAATATTAAATACGGTATTTTGGAAGGTAAATACCAAATATTTTTTAGTATTTTATATACGCTGAAGTATAAACATACTTTTCTAGAATTCAAAATATTTGTGAATGAAGAATTTCATGATTCAGAGCGTAGAGAGACCAATTCAACCTAAAACATGAAGGATGAGCAATAATTCGAGCAGTATTGGTGTCCATTTTATTATTATGTAAGTCACACAATGAGCAAATTTTCTGGAATCAATTAGAAAAAATGATATTGAGGTTTATATAAAATGAAGCAAATACGTTTGGTATCTATTTATAACCAACAATGTGTACAGTATTTTTAATCGGACTTGACTGACTTTAACTTCTTTACTTATCTTTGAATGAAAGGCAAAAAAAAAATAGAGTAAATATAAAAGATCAATAACGAAGTCGCCAAAAGAATGCTCTGTGTTTGTTGAAATCAGTAGAATGTTGTTTATTATGATCTATTGATATCAGGTCAAAACAGATGAGTACACATAATACGACCAGAAACCAATACCAAACAAAACAGAAACCAATACCAAACATTTTTTCACTCTCTCCATAATACAGACTTTAGTGAAACTTTTCAAATACTTTTCAATTTTTGCTTGATTATTATTATTATTTTTTTCTTTGTTTGCCTCAAAGACGAAATTTTCGGCGCGAAGACCAATTTAATTAAAAAAGATGAGAAAAAGTATTTTGAATAACATATCAGTTCAATTTATAATTAACGTCGATTTTAAAGAAAATATAATCTGATATGGAAAAACTTTCGAAGCAATTTTAATCACTAAGTTTTTTATCTCAAATGTACTGTAGTGTATTCAAATTTTGAAGACTCTTTCAGGAAACTTAAAAAACTAACTACACAATATAAAAAGGAAACAATTTCGTATTTTTGAGAAAAATACTATTTTACATTCGAAAAATAAACAAGAAATTGCAACAATATTGCAAGAAAATGGCATATAAAGACAACATAGAATAAAACAAAAAATATAAAAGAAATCTGCAAGATAAACCAAAGAAAATAGTAAGAAAACTAAATTGGTTGCATTTGTATGCTTAACAACAGAATCGACAACAAAAACTTCTTATTCTTCTACTTAACTAAAAAAAAAAAAAAACTTAAAGGAAAATGAAGCAAACTTAACAACAGAAACAGAAATAAAAACAGCAACAAAGTTTAAGAATACAAATTGCTGCATAGAGATATAAAGACAATACGTAGGATACATGCATGCATACAAACATACATACAAATGCCACAATAATGCAAACCACTCAAGATGCCACTACTACAGCCACATCACCATCATCATGATCATTATATTGTAAACATTTTTATACACATACATACATACATACATACATACATACATACATACATACATACATACATACATACATACATACATTTTTGTTGTATTCTTCTTTTGTACTTTGAGTGTTCTGAAATCCCTCTGGATATCTTCAACTATATGTATTTTGTTATAAAGCAAATTTTAAATACAAATATGTATTGTTGTTGCCAAAGGAAGGAAGAAAAAAAGAATGAGTGTTGCCTAGTTGGCTGGCAGACTGACAAAGAAAATACCAAATATACTCTTACATATAGGCGGGAGTCCAACATTAGCCCAGCAAGTCAAGGCAATCTAGACAACAAACACTTTGGGAAATATAAATTTAAATTTTTGTATTTTTCCTGCTCTCCCTCTCTCTCTCTCTCTCTCTCTCTGCAACAAACAAACATTTTATATTCTCAACTCAATACGAAAGTGGAAATATAAAGTAAAATGCCATTTTCTTACTAAACAAGATCAAAACCACATGAAAAAAATATAATAAAAATAAATGAACAATAGAAAGAACAGAGAAAGTCTTTATTTCATTTTATTTTTTACTTAAAATTGAAACTTTTATAAAGGAAAATGGAAATAAAAATATAAAAATTTTTATAACCAACCAGAACGTAAACACGCGCACGCACACACACACACAGAAGTAAACTCATTTACCCATTTGTATAATAAAGAACCAATAAATGAGAAAAATTCCCACAAGTAAGTGTAAAATCCGTTTAAAGTGAGAATAATGACAAAAATTTAAAACTCTTATGGAAATTGCCGAAGCAAAACGTATTTTTGTTTTTAAACATATTTTCTCTTTGAGAATTTAAAATTTATTTAAAAATTAAATAATTTGATTTATGAACAGAATTATCTTAGATCATTGTAAATGTATATAATATTTTAAAGGCAGAAGTTATGTAATTACTTTTGAACAGTTAGGGGCGTTTGAAATATCTTCCAGAACTTTTCCACAACATACTCCATTTTCTCTTATAAAATCAGTTTAAAAAAAAAATATTTACTTACTTTACACATAAAATCATAAGTCTCATTCCAACATTATCTATTCCATTCTTTTGGATGGAAGATATGCTGTCATTTCTATATTAATATAATATTACGAGTTAACTAAGATTCAATAATTTGCATAAATGCATCAAAATTTGAGTCGTTTTAGCTATCTCTGACTGTCTGTCCCCCTGTTTATCTGTCTGTCTGTTTGTCCATCTTTCACGCTCACATCCACAATTATTGACAGAGCTTAATGAAAGTTGTTTTTGTCCTGAGAAGTTTCCTATTTAAAATCAGCAAAATTATATTAAATCTTATATTCAATTTGTTATCCATGTTATTAATGTTATAGTTTTACAAATTTTATGAAAATCGGTCCACATTTAACTTTCCTTTCCGTAACAATAGTAAAATTATTGAGAATAAAGATTTCTTTATTTTACAATTCTCTGTTTTAAAAACTGAAAGTTTTTAATTTAAATCTTTTTTACTGCCTCACAAATATTTTTCTCATTAATTTTCCATTTTGTTGATCTTGAATTATAGTTGTTTTTATTTTGCTCACAATAGCACAATTGTATCCTTGAAATTTAAATGGTAGAAAATTATACACTTTTTCCCAATTTTTTGCATTTTCATTGAATTCTTTTTTTTAATTAAGCCACTTGCGTCTACATAAAAACTTGGTTATATAAACAGTTTACCAAAACAAAAATGAGAAGAAAAATGAAAATCATAACAATTAAATGAAATGTAACAACAAAATAAAACAATTTTTCCTATACACAAATACATACATATTGTGTATTATTTATAAATATGTATTGGTAACATTATACAAAAATATTATGTGTTTTTGTATGTGTAATTTAAATATATTTTTCATTTCCTGCTGATATTTTTTTCTTCTCTATAAATTTTATAACGCTGCAATGTTGTCGCAATCATTGAAGTCGTTTTGAGATTTAAATATTGCAACTGTTCTATTATTTTCCATTTTTTTACAAAATTTTTTGTCAACCTCACAGCGGAGGCATGAGTAGAGGCGTTAGCAATACTAGTATTACTAGCAAAAAAACAACAACATCAACAATTACATATATAACAGAAATAAAATACAATATATTCAAGAGGAAATATAAGCAATGAATATATGAATGAATGCAATAGATTAGATGAAATATACTTTTTGTATAGAAATAATACGCAACTACTGTAGGGAAAGGAAGTGAGTAAGAGGTGGAGAGGATACTATATTCGGTTATGCGGAATCTTCAATACCCTCTACCACCAATTCGTGTAAAGTGAATACATTAGTTTTTCAATAAGTTTTTTCTAATGAACCGATTTTTATCCTTCTTGGAATGATAATGAAGTTTAAAAAAACTTAATATTTTGTCAAAAACTCGTTATAATTTAACGACTTCAATTTAAAATTTTACGGACTGTTAATAATAATATAATTATACATTAATATATTAAACCGATTTTGTTGGTTATAAAAAAAAAACTTCTCAGAACTATAGCAAATACTAATTTAAAAGCTCAATGAAAGCTTTGTCAATTTTTGCGATGTGAAGGGATGTCAGCGTGCAAACAATAGACAGACGCACACAGCTAAATCGACACAAATTTTTTGTCGCAGGAATATATATTAATTAGGGGATTTGAGATGATTTCTTCTTAGCTTTACACACGGAATAACAAAGTTAATATGCGCTCCTTACCTATTGTGGTGGTGGAGAGTATAAAAATAACAATAACAACAAGAATAGAAATTACAATAAGAAGAAAATAAACTGGAAACAGAATGAAAATGGAAATTGAAATAAATGGCAGCGCAATAAAAAAGGATTTGTCCTTGTTATGTTGGATTAGACATGTATACTTATGTATATGTGTATCTATATACATATGTACACATTTGTACTATTTTTTATATGATATGTGTATGTGTGTATATATATTATTTTTATTTTCCATATTACATGATCAAGAACTTTAACTATTTGACACATATAGAGATATAAGGAAAAAGATAATAAATGTAAAAATATATTTTTATTTAAATATTGATTATTTTTTATTACGGAATTGTGGAAGTAAATTCACATACAGACACATATACATATTTACTAAATTACATTAGCTTAAGGTAAAATTGGAGGAAAACCTTAATAAATTTGTAAAAGAGGATTAAAATACTTAAAATAAATTAACAATTTATAAATGATGAAAATATTTGTAAAAAAACTCAATTAAATTTTTAACTATAAATTTAACTTTTCACAATAAACTCGATTTTTAATACAAAACACTTTATTTTTTGACACATAGAAAAAACAGCACACAGATGAAGTTGAAGTCTTTACAAATAACCACATTGTGAATTATTTAAATAAGATCAAGATCATCAAGTAAGTATGCTATTTTCGGCTATGCCGAATCTTCAATACCGTTCACTACAAGAAGTAGAAGTAAATACATTATGTTTCATATATACGAGCTTTTTCTTAAGAATAACACAGAAACACTTAATAATATAAAACAAGTTATATATTATTGTCTATATATACTTTTACTGAACCAATTGTGATAATTATTGGAACGATAATAAGATTTATATAGTTTTATGTTAATTTTTGCGCTTGATATTACTCCGGTTTTAAATAGGAATCTTCATTGAGCTCTGTCTATGATTGCGGATGTGAGCGTTTCCATAATAGACGTGCAGACAGACGGATATAGCTAAATCGACTCAGATTTTTATTTGCTTAAATAACATATATACATTATGGAAACTTTTATAAGACCGGAAAATTGTAAAGTGAAAGTAACTGTGAACCGGGCACCCATTTACCGGTAAGAACTAATTTCTAAAATTTGACTATCACTTGGAAGTTTCAGCTTTCTTCATTGTGTTCTCGAAAATTCTAAACGATAATCGGAAAATAATTTCAAAATTAAAATTTTTACTTAAAATAAATTTTCATAAAAAATTTATTTTAATAAAAATATCAAAAATTTCACTAAAAAATCAAACTTCAAATGAAACCAAGTAAAATGTTATAGTCGGTCAAGACCGACTATTTAATTCCCTACACCACATTACTGGTTATAAATGGTAGCTACTAAAATTTCATAATCAACCCTCGTATAAATTTATTTCCTAATTTGCGACTAAGAGAGCCGTATAATATTTTGGTACTAATATTTTTGTGGGATTTGTGCGTCTTTAAAGGATATTTTTTCGGGATGTTTATATACATAAACTGGATGAGATTATGGACTGACGCTTATAATATTTAGCACATTTTTTACGTTTATAATAATTTGTTCAACTTATGTGAGATTTAACCCCTTCATAGCGATATTTGAAAGAGGTATTGTATGAACCTTAGAAGAAATAATGGAAAGATCCTTTTATAATTTAGCACATCGCTGTAGTTATTTTTGACCTTAAAACATCTTTCCGGGAGGAACAATATGAAATAATCACCAGTTAATAGGACCAAAATAGTGACTGTTAATTTTCATAAAAAGTGACATTGATGTGATGGCAGCAATATTTTTTCTGTACGTTACAAATATATATGCACAAACGTATAAAAAATATAGAGTATAAATATAAAATTTTTAATACAAAATCTAAATTCTACTCAAAAATTAAATCAACCGAAAAAATTAAATGTTACCCAAAATTGTTTTGTTAATAAGAAATCCAATTTTTAGTGGAAATTACGGTAAAATTTAATTTTCTACTAAAAATTAAATTTTTCATTACAAAATTAAATTTTTCATTACAAAATTAAATTTTTCACTAAAAAATGAATTTTTTTAATTTGAAATAAATTTTTTTCGCAAGAACTTCAATTTTTCACTAAAAAAGCAATTTTTCACTAAAAATGCAATTTTTCACTATAAATGCAATTTTTCACTAAAAAAGCAATTTTTCACTATAAATGCAATTTTTCACTAAAAAAGCAATTTTTCACTAAAAATGCAATTTTCCACTAAAAATGCAATTTTCCACTAAAAATGCAATTTTTCACTAAAAATGCAATTTTTCACTAAAAATGCAATTTTTCACTAAAAAAACAATTTTTAACTATAAATGCAATTTTTCACTAAAAATGCAATTTTTCACTAAAAATTCAACTTTTCACTTTTTAAATTTTTCACTAAAAATTCAATTTTTAACTATAAATGCAATTTTTCACTAAAAATTTAATTTTTCACTAAAAATTCAATTTTTTAAAAGAAAAAAATCTACCTTTACAGAAGTTTTTAATTTTATTTTCACAATTTTTTTCCAAAAGCATCTTGTAGGCACTACCACAAGTGGATAGATGAGGGTTTATTTAGTTTGTCACTTCATTTTACACTCCAAGAAAGGATAATCTTAGATATAAGAAAATGTCTTATTTTTTATAGTCCAAAGCAGATAGTGTCTGAAAACATGCCAAATCGGCTCAAATGGAAAGTTATAAATCGATACCTGAGAAAACTCTTAAATTCAAACAAATTTTTCATTTCACCAAAATTGATAATCATACGACCCTATTAAAATTTCAGAATCGAATTATACTTATTAGTCTGTGTATTCAGTCCAGACTCAAAGATTATTTAACTCGATTAAAAAACATCTACAACTTAAATTTATTAGACATTTCCATTTAATATTAAATTTAATTATTTGAAGCTTAATTTCTATATATTCATACATACATATGTGTACACATAATTGTAAGCATTTGTATATACATATTTATATTTTCTCATTAAACTTACATACATATATGCATACATTCTAGTTATTGTGCATGTGAATTATACTTAAATATTGTTGTTGTTCAATCTTTTCATGCATTCAATGTCATATACATAAAACACATCTATACATTTATATGAAAGTATATCTGCGTGTATATGTGCATGTAAAGATGATGTTAATGCCTGCATTAAACATGCACTCATTACTGTATAATAAAAATAAAAAAAAAAACTCCAACAACATCTACATCAACAAACAATTCTTTACACATCATATATCAGGTTCAGCAGCATTCAGCTACCATTTCATAAGGACATTTAATGATGCGTATGTCAATTTATTAAGCAAAAAAATAAATAAGGAAGAAAGTGGAAAAAAATACATGAATGTTTATGTTTTATTGATTTTAAACACATTTTATGGTATATTTTACTCCAAGTCTCTCTTCTTTATTATTTATCCTTCAAATTGTGTCTGCATTCAATAAATCTCTTAAATGTGTGTTAAGGACTTGAAAACAACGACAAAAATAAGAATTTTGCTTAATTTCGTTATTAACGACACAACAGGACAGAAAATCTAAAGGTAAAAATAAATGTATTATATAAACAATATTATAATAATCAACAATCCTTGCCAATGTTGTTGTCTTTGAAGGACTTGATTTAAATGTTGGACTATATAAAATGATCTTTTATCAGATTTTTCTTCGTGGAAATATTTCATTCATCCATTGAAAACTAATGAATTTTTAAAATAGTTATTAATAAAGTAACAATCTGATAAATCGTTCACAATAAATATTGACCAAGTTATGAACAAGAAAAGGAAATTACTTTTTATATGACCCAATTAATAAATAATTCATAATAAACGTAAAGAGATGCCATTTAAGCATTGTATCACTATGAAAACGAAATTTTTAGACAGAAAAATTAAAAAATAGAAAAAAATACACGGAAGGCTAAAATATTAAGTACAATACTCTCTTAACGTTCATGTTTATGTGGTAGAAATTGTCGGAAAATGTCTATAAATATTAAAAGGAGCAACACAAAAAATTAACTCAATGTCATTTTTCCCCTCTTACACATCCACATCGTTCACATCTACATAAACATCATCATCAGCTTTTTTATTATTTTTATTATAATAATCGTAATCAGCAATAGCAGTAGTGACAGCAGCAGCATTCTTAACTCAACAACAAGAATATTCCAACAACAATAATAAGTACAAATATTTGTTGTGTTAAGAGCTCTTGTGTGTTTTTCTGTTGAAAAAAAAAAAAGAAATCTACTTTACAGGGGATTTATTTTAATTTCAGAATTAAAATTAAAGAGTCATCATATTTATAAATAAAGAGAAAGATAAACACACAACAACAACTGAAACTAGGAAATCTCTATAATTCTAAAAAACTAACTTAAATGATTAATAATACTTTTTTAAATATTTACAAGAAAATATGTTCATATAGAAGAACAAATCCGGGTTTTAAAATTTTCCATATCAGGTTAGATTTTTACAATCATTAACCCATTTTGGACGACCATGTAAACATGCTGTAATTAATTTGTTTCAACTCCAATCCTAATTTGTAACACACTTTTATTTAGCTTGAATTCTAGATTTTGAAATTTGATTAAAATATCTGATTTTGCGGAAATTTTTATTCTCCGTAGTGCCAATTAAAAAATGTTTTTGTGAAAATATTAATAATCAAAAAACAATATTTTTCAAAAATCTTAAATCGTGTTTTTAATGCAAAAATTTTAACAAATAAATTAAAAATGTTCATTCGAAAATAATATCATATTTATTTTATGATGTGATTTTTGAAAGCTGGTATTAATGAGGACTATAAATAGTTACACCCAGTTCCTTGTAAAATTTGGAACTTTAGTTTCTAGTTGTAGGAA
The DNA here is from genome assembly GCA_004302925.2 of Cochliomyia hominivorax. Classification (NCBI taxonomy): domain Eukaryota; kingdom Metazoa; phylum Arthropoda; class Insecta; order Diptera; family Calliphoridae; genus Cochliomyia; species Cochliomyia hominivorax. Next base: position 2,875,645 of record PYHX02000467.1, on the reverse strand, counting down.
CCTGAAATAAACGATATATTGTCTCAATACTATCATTTTTTCAAGGCACTTTAAGTGCTTTTAAGAAGTGATTTTGTGTAGAACCTACCATCACTTGTGGGTCAAGCTTTTTAAAAATGAAATGAGGATTCCAAATAATACAAATACAATTAAAATATTTTTTTATTTATGAGATTTAGAAGCTTAAAGTTTTACTCTGGAAGAACAGACGTTACGTGTACGTTAATTATCAGCATAAGCGTGTAATGCCTTAAGTAGGGTATAAAAAGTATATTCAACAAATTTCAAACAATATCTTTTAAGATGAGACCTACATTATACAAGTTAATATAATAATATAATCCTGGGATTCCTAAAGTTAAGTCAGATATTGGTTTATAATTTTTTTGTATTGAACCCAAATTACCAGTTTTACTTAATAAACTGAATTGTTGCGTTAATCGCTTCATTAGTGCAGACGTTTCCAACAGACGTGCATAACTAAATCGACATAGATTTTGATATAATCAAAGAACATTTGTAGGTCTTTGATATACCTTAATATACGCTTATGCATCACTTGCAATGGTGACGGGGCTACTCAGAATGACCTTCCCAGATTTATTTATTTGCAGCAAGATTTACTCAATGTAGTTTTATATATTATAAATCTTAATGCTAAAGTAGTCAATTGGTGCCAATTTGGAAATGAGTCAACCGAAACCGCTGCTACGCAATTATTGCACAAGACACTCTTCAGTCACTCGGGATTTTTTATATAGCTTCAGATATTCCCTCATTATCTCATAATTAAAAAACCACAATTACATCAAATAAACTAATAATAATTATATAGAAAATAATATAAAACCAATGAGAATTATTATTGTAGAATGTTTAGTTTTTTTTTTTATAATGATATCACTCACTTTTTGTCCTAATTTTAAAATGGTTATTTAAATGGTGGAGTAAACAAATTTCAAAATATATACTTAAATAGTAAAAAAAATCTATTTTTAGTATTAAAGTTTTATTTTTTAATTTTCTTTCTTCTGTTTAAATCTTAAAATATATTTATTTACATAAAAGTATTATACATTTTCTAAATATTCCTTTTTTAAAAAATAAAATTAAAGAAAAAATGTGTTAAATATAAAACGAACGTTCTCCTAAAAATATGCCATAAATATAAAATCAAGCACACGCTTATACACTCACATAAAATTACTTATATTTATTTACTCTCATTTCAAAAAGCAACAAAACCCATTTACAAAATTTTTATATATAAAAATAAAGCCATTTTAACTAGATTTTTCACTTTTTCTAATACTATAACAAATACCAACAACACTACTATTACTAACACTGTAACATCTAAAACGATTTGTATAAAATTTATGAAGTGCAGACAAAACGTCTGCTTAAGTTTTCTACATGCAATAGAGGAAATTCTTTTTTTCGCTTTTTGGGCATAAATCCAAATACAAACAGAGAACATGAATATAAAATTGCAACAATATAAAATAAACACTTAGACATATAACACACAGACTCATATATGCTAACTTAAATTTGATATAACAAAAATATATATATACTGCATACTGAATGCATGCTGAAAGTAAAAATAATATATTTTTATATAACATTCTAAAACAAAATTATATAAAAAAAGAATATATTTTTAGCGATAATCTTTTCTCTACTGAACCGATTTTGATCAGTAATAAAGTTCGCATAACTAAATATTAATGCAAAATTCATAATAAATACATTCTTATTTATCGACTTTTAATTTAGGTCTTCACTTGAACTAAGAGGTTGCCTCAGATATTTTTGAACATGCTGAACTCATTCTTCTAGTTTTAAATAAGAAACTTTTTGCAACTATAACAAATAATAAATCCAAATTTTATTAAGCTCAGCTAATTTTTGTGGATGTGAGGGTGCCAACAACAGCAAATGGACATACTGACAGGCACACAAACAGGCAATCAGACATGCAGGCAGAACATATACTCACAATATATCATGGGGTCTGAGATGTTTCATTCTGAATATTACACATGGAACGAGAAAATGCCCTCTTAACCACTTCTGATGGTGGAGGTTATAAAAATCATTTTCGACAGATTATAACGAATAAAGTGTTCACTAAATTGAAATTACAGAAATTAAAACATGAATTATACAAAAAAATTTTAGTTATTTTAAACAGTATTTGTCAACAATATTTGTACAGTATTTGTCTAAATATGCACATGGGACAAAATGAATAATTAATTCAAATTAAATTCTTAACTTAAAAACGTAATTTCCATATTTGAATAAAATTTAATATTAATCATTTATTGTTTGAGATTAATTAATTAATAAAATTATTAACACAAACTTTTAATATGTTGTAAATTAAGGATTTTCCAAATACTTCTAGAAAAAATAAATAACAAAATTATTTTTTAGAAAGTCCTACAATTAATTTATATTTTCAAGTCTCTATAGAAAATTAATGCCGAAAATTAGAATGATTCGATTAAAAACAAATAATTAAATTATTGGTTATAAATTATAATTACGAAAAATTTCTAACTGACTCTCGGCTAATTAGATTTTCTGTTTTATGCTAAAATTTAGTGCTAAAATTTATGTAAGAATGATGCGTTTTGAATTTTTTTTTATAAAGGGAAGAATTTTTTAGGAGGTATAAAACGTAGATCGATTCTCAAATAACGTATAACGTGAAATTAATGCACCTTAAAGTTAAATTTGGGAGGTTGTATAGGAGCAACATATAAAAATGTACTGATCCACGTGTTATTTGCACATCGTTTGGAATATTTTATTTACACTTATTTATACCAAATTTTGTTAACATGATTTTATATTTAAGACATTTTGTATGGAGCATTGATAAAATAATAGATCCATCACTATAAATTTTAATAGACATCATCCTTGGGCCAAACATTTGCTGATAACACTTTCTACTATTTAAACTGATAATATTTTAAATAATTTGCTCAATATTCAAAATTTTTAAGTTAAAATAAAGTTAAATTTTTAATAAAAAAATGATTTTTATTGAAAAATTCAATATTTAGTGAAAAATTGAATTTAAGTGAAAAATTTAGTTTTTAGTGAAAAATTGAATTTTTAGTGAAAAATTGAATTTTTAGTGAAAAATTGAATTTTTAGTGAAAAATTGAATTTTTAGTGAAAAATTGAATTTTTAGTGAAAAATTGAATTTTTAGTGAAAAATTGAATTTTTAGTGAAAAATTGAATTTTTAGTGAAAAATTGAATTTTTAGTGAAAATTTGAATTTTTAGTGAAAAATTGAATTTTTAGTGAAAATTTGAATTTTTAGTGAAAAATTGAATTTTTAGTGAAAATTTGAATTTTTAGTGAAAAATTGAATTTTTAGTGAAAATTTGAATTTTTAGTGAAAAATTGAATTTTTAGTGAAAATTTGAATTTTAGTGAAAAATTGAATTTTTAGTGAAAATTTGAATTTTTAGTGAAAAATTGAATTTTTAGTGAAAATTTGAATTTTTAGTGAAAATTTGAATTTTTAGTGAAAAATTGAATTTTTAGTGAAAATTTGAATTTTTAGTGAAAAATTGAATTTTTAGTGAAAATTTGAATTTTTAGTGAAAAATTGAATTTTTAGTGAAAAATTGAATTTTTAGTGAAAAATTGAATTTTTAGTGAAAAATTGAATTTTTAGTGAAAAATTGAATTTTTAGTGAAAAATTGAATTTTTAGTGAAAAATTGAATTTTTAGTGAAAAATTGAATTTTTAGTGAAAAATTGAATTTTTAGTGAAAAATTGAATTTTTAGTGAAAAATTGAATTTTTAGTGAAAAATTGAATTTTTAGTGAAAAATTGAATTTTTAGTGAAAAATTGAATTTTTAGTGAAAAATTGAATTTTTAGTGAAAAATTGAATTTTTAGTGAAAAATTTAATTTTTAGTGAAAAATTTAATTTTTAGTGAAAATTTAATTTTTAGTGAAAAATTGAATTTTTAGTGAAAAATTGAATTTTTAGTGAAAAATTGAATTTTTAGTGAAAAATTTAATTTTTAGTGAAAAATTGAATTTTTAGTGAAAATTGAATTTTAGTGAAAATTGAATTTTTAGTGAAAAATTGAATTTTAGTGAAAAATTTAATTTTTAGTGAAAAATTTAATTTTTAGTGAAAAATTTAATTTTTAGTGAAAAATTGAATTTTTAGTGAAAAAATTAATTTTTAGTGAAAAATTGAATTTTTAGTGAAAAATTTAATTTTTAGTGAAAAATTGAATTATTAGTGAAAAATTTAATTTTTAGTGAAAAATTGAATTTTTAGTGAAAAATTTAATTTTTAGTGAAAAATTGAATTTTTAGTGAAAAATTTAATTTTTAGTGAAAAATTTAATTTTTAGTGAAAAATTGAATTTTTAGTGAAAAATTGAATTTTTAGTGAAAATTGAATTTTTAGTGAAAAATTTAATTTTTAGTGAAAAATTGAATTTTTAGTGAAAAATTTAATTTTTAGTGAAAAATTGAATTTTTAGTGAAAAATTTAATTTTTAGTGAAAAATTGAATTTTTAGTGAAAAATTTAATTTTTAGTGAAAAATTGAATTTTTAGTGAAAAATTGAATTTTTAGTGAAAAATTGAATTTTTAGTGAAAAATTGAATTTTTAGTGAAAAATTTAATTTTTAGTGAAAAATTGAATTTTTAGTGAAAAATTTAATTTTTAGTGAAAAATTGAATTTTTAGTGAAAAATTTAATTTTTAGTGAAAAATTGAATTTTTAGTGAAAAATTGAATTTTTAGTGAAAAATTGAATTTTTAGTGAAAAATTGAATTTTTAGTGAAAAATTGAATTTTTAGTGAAAAATTGAATTTTTAGTGAAAAATTTAATTTTTAGTGAAAAATTGAATTTTTAGTGAAAAATTGAATTTTTAGTGAAAAATTGAATTTTTAGTGAAAAATTTAATTTTTAGTGAAAAATTCAGTTTTTAGTGAAAAATGTTTGTATTAAAATAATTTTTTCTTTATTTAAGATTTATGTGGATTTTGATTCATAAAATATTGTTGCTCGCATTTTACGCAATAATTCCAAATTGCTAAAATCTTTAGTACATGTAAGTTTCATGAAAGTATCTTATTTCTATATATCTTATATTTTATACAATACGTAAAGTCCAATTCTACGATGGCCGGCCAATAATTTTTCATTTTTCCATCACAGTGTAGAGAATGATGTGACTGTTCTTTCTAAAATATTTAATGTTTAGCTGAATTTTAAGCTTTCTTTCTCTCACCCTCTTTCCATCTAAATATACATTCATAAACTTGCATAAAGATATCAAGATTGCAGAACAATTTTAACAAAAGTAAACTGCATTAAAAAAAGGAAAAAAACAACAACTTAAGTATTTTATTTATAAGAGAATGAAATGGATAAATGAATAAATGCAAGAATAATTATTAAAAAACAACAATGATTTTCATATGTATATTTAAATATATGTATAAGTAATTGTAAATTAATACAACACAAATACAACAGTAAACAAAAACGCATATAAAACATACTTAACTATATATATGTACATATATCCTTATTTACTAAGTATTTTTGTTATTCGCACGTATTTATTATTATTATTTTTTATTTTGTATTTCTTTTCTTGTTTTTTCTTCTTCAACAACCAAAAACAAACACATTTACACATTCTCACTAACACATGTTAAGAAAACTAAATGCATTTTAAATTAGTTTTATACTCGTAAGAACCAGAACTACAAAAATGTTTATTTGTGTTACTGCAGAAAGAGAGAAAGTATGAGAGAGAGAGAAAAGTATATAAAATAAAAATAATACAAGTGTTAAGAAAATGCGTTTTGATATTTACTTAAGAAAACAATAAAATATACTAGAAAGTAGAACAACAACAAAAACTATAGCTTTAATATGGTTAATGTTTGTTTATTAACTTAAAAACAAAAAATAAAATGAATAAAGTAGACAAAAAAAAATTATTTGCAATAATGATGCTAAAATTAGTAGCAAAACGTTACTGGCATACATAAGTACTGCGATCGGAAAATTCTTAACATTCCTATATTGTGATCTTTAATTCTTATTTAAGACGAGTCCAATATCTTTCCATTGGCCTTTGCTCTAGACAACCTGAAGGATTCGTCTCTCTTCGTAGAAATACCACATAAATTTTCAAGTACCACTGAAGGGATTATTTATCATAGTGACAGAATGCCAAGTCAGGTCCAAATTAAGTGTGTATATTATGCATATTTATGAATGAAATTTCATTATATTTAGAGCCCGCTGTAACAAGTGATTAACTTCTTTTGCAGCAATTGCATATGGATTACCATATCAAGAAAAATCTGCCTCAACATACGATTCATCATCCCTTATGGAGCAAGACTATTTTTTAGAAAACTTAACTCCAATTTCCGTGCTCTGGTTTTGTCTTCCAAATTTTTAGCAACTTACTTGTTAGGAGATATAAGAACCTTAAATGTTTTTAAACCTTCATTTAAACAATAACTTTTTGTAGCAAATATACTGAACTATTTTGGAAATGCTTTATACATTTTTGGCTTTGGATACATCTTATGGACGCTTTCTTCTGAACCAAGATTTTTATCAAAGAACAAATTCGTCCAGTACTATTTAATTATTAAACAGTTTGACGGCAGACCCTTAAATGGTTGACCAACTTTTCGTAGCACCAAGTAGGGTTATGTTGAAAATATTTAATAATATAAGTTCGCACTTTTCTTGGTCATTTATTTGAATAAGATTAACAATATCTTCATTATATATTCAGTAAATATAATAACGGATGTGTTTTACAAAAATAACATGATCAAAAAAAAAAAAAAAAAAAAAAAACAATCAAATAAAAATTGGTTTAATTAGTGTGTTTAGAATTTTTCGATCTAAATTCTTATTTAAGTATAAATTAATAATTAAGGTTTTGCTTTATATAAAAGAGTTATGCGATGAAATATTGGAGTAAATTCCTAAGATTCTTTTTCCTAAAGATTTATATTAAACTTTGTTATGTCCCACCTTAGAGCATAAAAATTCGTATGAATAACATTGTAAACGAATATTACTCATACGCAATCATATTCGCATATTCATATATTGATTTAAGAACTAATAAATTTTTTATATTTTTCTATTAAAAACCAATAAAATTTCGTGTTCCTTATATTACTCATTCGCAATAACATTTAATATTAAATGAGATTTTAAATTTAAGACAACCAAAGACATTAACTTATTTAACACAAAACTATAATGTTTTTCTTTCTTTTTTTTTTTTGTATTCCTGTAATTTATTAAATAATTTTGAAAACTCCTTTCGGTTAAGTAGTCAATTATGGTAACTAAAATACTTAACGTTTATTAATAACCATTTAGCAGCCACTTTAGTTTTAACTAAAATTCCAACTTGATTTACAATTTTCATAAATCTCCTTAATTCAACTACTTAAGTAAAATGACCCATAGCAAAATAAGGAAATTGCAGTTAAAATCATCAAGTTTTTTTGAAAAGGGAGTTTAAACAAAGAAAAGCTTAAGAAAAATACTATTTATGTTGAATTTTTCTTCAACATATTTTTTCATCTCCTTTTTAGCTTCTAATAGTTTATGTACATTTTTTAGAATTTGTGTAAGTTATGTATATGTTTATGTGTATGTGTTTTAAAAACTGTAAAAAATGTAACATAATCGCACATTAACCTAAAATGGTACTTAAAATCGAAACAAAAGCCGTTCGTAATCTGTAAAACTGCAATTACAGCGCCCTAAAACACTACTTAAACAGACAGACAGAGTAACTGACATACAGACACAGCATCTGAATCTTTACAAAACAAACATGTTTTGCTTTCAACCACTTTAACTCTAGGGAAAAGGAGGAACAGACAAATAGTAGTAAAAGACCTAGACTAACTTAGAGACTGTCAGGGATTTTTTCCTGTTTTTTCTTTGTGTGTTTATGCCACGTTAGCAACAATAGCATTTTTTTCTAACAACTTTTAGTATATATTGCTTAAGTTAAAGTAGTAGTGGTAGTTATTAGTTGGAGTTGGATGCTATTGTTGCAACCAGTTTTAATGGTTTGTTGTTATATTTTTTATCTTCTACTTAATGCATCTTTACCATAAGTTGCAACAATAAAAAATAAAAAACGTTGTAGTTTTTGTTTAGGGATATTTTAATGCGCACAATTTCCCCCTGTGTACTGTGTGTGAGTGTACGAGTAAACGTATAAATATATATTTACTTGTTTTCTTATTTTTCTGTTGTTGTTTGTTTTTAACAGTTAAGATTCTGATTTAGTTTTCCATGGGGAATAATTAAAAAAGAAAAATAAAAATTAATTAGAGTTTTAGGAAAGAAAGATTAATGTATATAAAAGATATCCAAGGATATTTTTGTCCCTTTTCCCGGATAAGAGAAATTTATTGGTTATACTAAGCTTAAACACTAGACAAAACTCCTAAGATTTTTATTACTAAAATTATTTTTATTACAACAAAAAATCCTTTTTCTTTCCTCAGAGTTTATTAAGACGTATGTGCAATGTTGTAATTAAATATTACACATACGATTTTTTAATTAATATTTTCATAAGATTTTTATTTTTATACAAACAAATGGTAAAATTATTAACTTGACTTTAAAATTCAATTTGATACTTTATTGGTTTACACTCCAAAATTGTATCCTAATAAAAGTATGGAAATAACTAGAATTGAAACTTTCAACGAAGAAATTACAAAAGCGATCGATATTACCAGCTGATCAAGAGAAAGTCAATAAAGGTGGGGTAGAGTGATCAATCAAATTTATTTTGTAAATAATTTCTATATTTTTTAGTCGGCTGTTTGAATTTTCATGACAAAGCAATGGAGTGTTGTATTGGAACCTTGAAATACAGAAAAAATTAGGAGAAGAGAAAGGGCAAAATCCTCTACATCAGTATTTTCTTTTTCTAGTGGTCTAAAAATTTCTGATTTAACTACTTTCGTAAAATGGAACAATTAAAAAAAATATTGTTGTAAAGGTTCCAGCTTTTTCTCATCACTATATATACCTCCATATTCTTCACGTCTCTTTTCACTAAAATTTTGTCAAGTGTTTCCTTTTTTTAATCCCATTAAAATCCTTAGTTGAGCTCTATTCGTATTCAGAATTAGTTTTGTACGAGCGCTGTCTGATCATAAGATTCTTTAAACTTTGCAAACATTTTCGTGCCAACTCGTCAACTATTTTTTTAATAGTATCGTGGAATTCTGATACCCATAGCTCTAAGAATCAGGTGATATTAAAGCCCGCTTTTTCAAATCCTTCAGTCCACATTAATATTTTGCTGTAATCTCTTTGTCACATGTCCTATAACTAAGTCTCTAGCAATCAAACTTCCAAGGATCCCAACTTCAAATACACAACATTAATTTGAAGGACTGAATGACTACCTTACATTGTAGGCCTCCTCAAAAAAACTAATGGCCAGTAGAAATGTAGACTATACAGAAAAGAGCAATAATCTCCGAAATGGAATTAATTTCTCATATAATCTAATAATTTTTCCGAAGCTCTGATATGGTCACCATTTGCATAACTATTCAAAAAGGATTAAACCCACTATATTAGATGGCAAATCGGTATATGTTTCACTTATTCACTACGTAAGCCTTTACACTAGATCTGATATAACTCTAAAAAATTTTTTTAACTTTTCGTTCTAATACAATTCAATAAGAACATGGACATCGACCCTCTTATAAAGCCAGTGAATAGAAAATTAGAAAAATTATGACTTCATATTTCACATGTAGATAGGAGCCCAACCCTGTCCCTCCACTATAACAAAAATACTATTTTTGAAAGGTAGCGTTTCTTATAATACTTATTCGAATCCGAATTAGTAAGAGTTGGGTGTTTGGTCCATTACTTTTTTCTTACACTTAATTTTTCCAAAAATTACTAAGAAAAAATATCTATAATTAAATATCACCCAAAATAAAACTAATAACAAGCTAATTACTCTGCATAATTATCTCATTTTATATTTCCCACCTTCCTTGACAAATGTTCAATTTGTTAATATTCTAAGCAAAATACAAATACATAAACAAGTATCACATCTACTACATCTAAATTACAATGCCACAATAGTAAAAGATTCTAAAGTTATTTGGTATAAGAAAATATTTGACAAAACTAGAAGAACAAGAAAAACTAAATTTCTGTTAACTCATCATAATTTACAAGAAATTCTCAGAAAACATTTAAAACATGTGTTACCACAAATTAGTAGTGATTACCGTAGTTTTAAATTTAATCATAGTTTTTTTCCTCTGTTCCTCCCCAAAATTAAGAAAATTTCAGCATTAACATTTTTATGAAAATAAGGTAAAATAAAAAATTATGGTAAAAATAAACTTTTTGAAATAAATGATGCTTAATTAAAAGTGACAACATTTTAAATTACAACTTTAACTCACAAAACGGCAATTAAAAGCAAATTGTAAGGAGAACGAATAGCAGGGAGAAACCAGAGAGATGATTGAGGAACTAAGTAAAATGTTTGACATTATTTTAAAGTGCATAATTTTAGGAACGCTATGTAACTAAAAGGCGTATGAATTATATTTTCTAATTATTTATTAATCATGCTATTTGTTGAATCTTAAAAACTAAAGCATACATTTAGGGTAATATTAAAATAAATAAAATAAATAAAAACTATAAAGCGTATGATTAATATTTGTTTGTTTAAATAAATACTTATGAAAATTTATTTCAGTGTTTTTATTAATTTACGATTTTAATTGCAATGATCATAAATTTTAATAACTCGTCATTATTTCTTTTTTTTTTGCAGATAATCTTAAATAAAAACTCATACACAACAAACGACAATTTCCCCCCAAAACAGCCCTTAGCAACAAATATGAAATTGAAACAATTTCAATAATAGAAAAAAACACCATTGGAAAACTGAAATTAACAATATTCAAATAAAAGAGACAGCTAAACATACACACACAAACAAATAAACAAAGAAGAAATATTAGAAAAAATCAACAAAAGTTAAAATGAAAACTTCACAAACATTTTGCTTTAACAATAAATATTGGCTTTCAAATATTCGTTATAAAAGTATGGATACCGCAGAATAACAGCAGTGCTATCAACAACAATAATAAATTCAACTAAAAATTTCATTTCATTCAATAACAAAAACAACAACAACAAAAACTTAGAATAGAAAACAAAAAGAAGTTTCAAAAATAAAATCGAATTTAAAGCCAAACTGTTATAACGCCAAAATATAAATGCACTCCGACAGACAAGTCAAAAGAGAGAGAGAGAGAAAGACAAATAGACAGACAGTCAGTTAAATATAATCGAAAACAAGTAAAACAAATGCAATGTTAAATTGTAGCAACAAATCAATAGAAATAAAAGGAGAAATACTAACAAAAAAATTGTTAGAATACCACAACCAACAATAGCAAATAACAACTAAAACGGGAAAATAATAACAAAAAAGAAACGACAAAAAAAAAACGAAAAAAAAAATTATAAAAAAACTCCAATAAACCAACATTATGCGGCTGACAAACTGCAATTGCTTGACAACGGCAACAACAACAAAAACACTAGAAGAGGCAAAACAAAAATTGCTGAAAACACACAACACCACTACAATCAAAGACTGTGAAACACATACAATAACAAGTGAAACTAAAACACAAGCACAAACTACGACTAAAACAAAATCATTAAAAACATGCAAAAAATCACTGTTAATGACAGCGACCGCTACAACACAAAAAACACCAGCAACAAAAACGCCAACAACAATAACAACAACTATGACAGCTAGCAGTAGTTTAATATCAACATCCCCTAGAATACCAACAACAGCAACTCTTATAGATACTACTACACCTGCAACAACAAAAGCAGCAGAAACTACAACAAAAGCTATGCCTTGTCATTGTCGCTTTAAGCAAATAAGGTGGTGGCATCGTCGACATCATCAACGTTGGCACTCTTTAACCGCCACCCTAATATTAATTTGTCTTTCCACCATTATTTCAACATCACCCGCTCTCAATATTCAAGCCTCCAGATCGGATATTTATAAAAACCTACGACTCGGCCATCGTATTGTTCAGACACGCTACGGTCGTTTACATGGTCTCATACTGCCATTAGATAATTATCGGTTTTTACGTTCCGTTGAGGTATTTTTGGGTGTACCTTATGCCACACCACCCACCAAACAAAATAGGTAAGTTTAAGTTTATATTTCTATTAAATATTTAATAACAGTTAGAGTTGGAAAGCAAAAACAACAAAATGAAAGAAAAAATGCAAAGTGAAAAGCAACATATGGTCATGTCATTTTTTATATATGCATGTGATTATATATGTGAATGTATATAATTGCAATTTTTCATTTCTTTACATACATTTTATAGTTTTATTGATTTTAAATAATTTTTTAATTGTTATTCATGCATTCAGGAGCGAAATGTATGCAATTAAAATAAATGGAAACTGAAAATTTATTACAAAATAAAGTAAAAATGCTATATTAGTTGGACCGAACATATTTTGACGCAACAAAAATATTTATAATTTGGAACATGTTAAGCTTCGATGGATTACAGAAAAGTATAATATTATTTGAAAGAATTTGACAAAATTACACAATTTAGGAGTGAGACCGAAAATCAAAAAATCAAAACCACTAAATTTACAATTCATTATTTTTATATTTTATTGAAATTATTATATTATAATTTTAATTACTAGTGATGAATTTAGAACCTTTTGCGTCTCATTGCCCGAACAGGTAATATATCTGCGTTAAAAATTTATCACACTTTTGATACTTTTTTGGCCCTTAAATACGTTTTTATCAATATCCAATATCTCTACACTGACCATAGCTCCGGGCATTTTGGAATATTTGATCTCATGGTACATATACCACATTATTGTTCTCAAAAGCTGCTTTACAATAGTGACAGGACAGCTTGACAGGTCAAAAAAAAGTGGACACATAAAGAAGTCTTACAAATAGAAGACTTCTTTCATTCCTGTAAATTTCAGTGTTTATAGGACCGTTGTATGAAATGATTGGCTCATTTTGCCGCAATTGCATTTGCGGTTCCAGGAATTCCGTGCTAATAAGGCTGCTTTCCAAAAATGTCCAAGATACCCATTTTTAAGGACCATATACTCTTATGGGTACCAGACTTGTTAATCTTTATACTCTGCTCTTCTTCTATCGATATGTTAAGCTTTATGTAAAAATAACTAGTCAATCTACAGTTACAGACTTATATAAAAAAAGTATTCTATTCCACTGTGCAATTACCACCTAAAGACAATTTCTTGACTTTTGACATATATAAATTTTTTGTCCTTGGTCCGATTAATGGTAGTAGAGGGTATAAAATTAAAACAATGACTTCGAAAAAAGTTTAGTGATGGCAGGTCGTATACTTAATATTATAAAAATGGGAGAAAATACTCATTCGCTGTGTTGATTTATGAAATTTTAATATTTCATAAATCCACACATAAGTTATTTTCAATCCGAAAACTCATATCTATGTAAAAAGCATTCACTAAAAGTGTATGTAAAAAATGCCTTTGAGTCCAGAACAAAGTAGACTTCTTTTGTCAAGCCAAAAATATGTTTAGAAAATCAAATCATTTTCAAGAAAAACGGTCACCAATAGAAATTGTGCTGTTTTATTTCATGATTTAATCAATCTAAAAATCTACAATTATGCTCATAAACAAAACAAATATTCCACAAATGATTTGAAATGTAAAAAAGTAAATAATATGAAAATATAAAATTTACGTACACAATCTTAAATAACATTTTTCATACCTTTTTTAATATTTGATCTCAAATTATGCTTATTTTTGATAACAAAAATTTAAAGGGGACAATTTTAAATAAAGAAACAAAATGTTGGTTTCTTTAATTGATTTTTTGGTCTTCAAAAGTGTTTTTTTTTTACTCTCCACCACAGGGTATAATAACTTTGTCATTTGGTGTGTAACGCTAAAATGGAATCATCTCAGACCACAAAATGTATATATATTCTTGCATTAAATAAAAATCTAAATCGATTTAGATATGTCTATCTGTCTTGGCACACTCACATCCGCAATAATTCAAAATCGGTTTAGTATATTAAAAGGTATAGATCAAATATCTGAGGCAACTTCTAAGTCTTAGCAAAAAATGTAAAATTAAAATAAAATTTTACTATAATATTAAGCCAATATCGGTCATTTTGGGAATGACCGATTGGTCAAATATTTAACTAATAAGTTTCTTGCTTTATTAAAAAGAAATAATTTTTAAATATTGTATATGTGTGTGTATGTGTTCACACGCATTTGTTTTGAAGTGTATTGAAGACTCAGTATAGCCGAATGTAACAATTTTACTTGTTATTTTTGAATTTTTATCAATATTACTTCCCAGTTCAAGAAATTGTTGTTCAAATTGTTGTTCAAATTGTTGTTAATGCTTTTTCTTGTTTTCAAATATGATCCGCTTAACAAGGATTTTTCCTGCTGCTTCTTTTACGGTTTATTTTTTAACATTTTTTTATTGCTTTTTATTATTTGTTAACAAATGCCGAAATTCCTGTAATTGCGTGTGACACTAAACGCAAATAAGAAATGAAAACTAAATAATACAAATAAAGAAAAAATACATAAATACATTTTTTTTGTTCAAATTTCTTAACAGTATTTGAAGAAGATGGTCTGAAATAAAAAAAGACTTAAAATTAAAGGAAAATAGGATTTGAATGTATAGCAACAGCTGTTGGAATTTATTTACAAGAAATGAAAAATAAAAGAAGACAAAACAAATATAAAATAAATAAACAAAACACCTACAAACTCACTAATAACCAAACACCGAAAAGGAACGCATTCACACACACACACACACAGAAAAATAAGAAAAGGGAACTGTTAATAAGTAAAAGTATAAAAAATATAATGACATAAGATTGCCTTTGATATAAAATCATATTTAAATTGTATCAGATAGTAAATGCTAAGATACAACAACAAAAAAATTATAATAATAAAAAAGGAAAAGTGTTTTTTACAATTTTTCTGAGGGTGAAAAATATTATGTTAAATCTTATTCATTTGTCCCCTCTTATTCTTTCCAACTTGCAACAGCAATAAGAACAGACAATATGCCACAATTTGTTTACAATTTACTTTAATTGTGGCAACAATAACAACAACAATATCTTCATCTTCATTAGTAAATAACAACAAGTTGACCCATCATTATATTTCTTTATGGTTTCAAATGTGTGTGACTGTTTGTTTGTTTATAGTGGTAAAATATTTTAGTTCAACACAATTTATGTTAAATATTTTTCTTAGTGTATGTTCGTTATATGAAAGTGTGTAGGTGGAGAGATTTTATATTGTTATTTGTGAAAAGAATTATATTTTTAAAAGCTTTAAAATCATAAAGGAAATTTATAAAATTTCACTTACAAACAATGAAATGTATCAAATTTTATAGAAATTATTAAATGAATATTTCATGAAACGCAAAAACAAAATAATGGGAAATTTTTCCTTAGTTATTCCTTTCAAAAAAAAATACCTGTCTATAGTCCAATCGAATTTTATCAGCTCATGATACAAAATTACAATTTTGTTCTTACAAAATACCGAGCAATATTTTGATATCGTAATACATCCATTATCAGTAGCAATGCGATGAAAAAATTACTTGTTTTCATAGGAAAAGAACAAAAACATCGATAAGAGGAGAAATTTCAGTTAGTATGAGGACAAAAGCTAAAAGGTGAATAAATAATAAAGTAAAATTCGGATACTTTATTTGACAATGGCAAATTTAAAAATAAGTATAGATACCGCTCCCTCCCAAAATCTTTCTGGCTTTTTTTGTTATAGAAATAAAAATATTAAATGTTTATTTTCGGGGATCACTTTTCTCCATGCATTATCCAAATATTTTACAGTGCGTACAGTCTCCTATTAACGTCTGATTTTAAATAGAAAACTTCTCAAGATGATAACAAATACCTTAGCAAATTTTCATTGAGCTCCATTAATTACAGTAGATGTAAGCATGCCAACGATAGGATAAGAGACGGACATAGCAAGATTGACTCAGATTTTGATTTGATGCAATAATTTTTATGGATTTAATTGATTCCTTCTTGGCAAAATAAACGGAAGGACAAAGTTAATATACCCTCATCAACACTTGTGGTTTTGGTGGGTATAATAAGAAAAGTTTTTATAGATTTTATTTCTGATTAAGAAAACAAAGATTTCAAAACTTTATTTTCACCAATATTCAAGAGTTTTCGACTGTTATTCGCCACACTCTTTCAAAATTTTTCTAATAATATTTGAAAATTCCCACCTTAATCTTCAAGCGGTGTCATTAAATTAAAGCATTTTTCAGAATAATTATCTCTAAAATATGTTTAAAATCTCGGATCAGACATAATCGATTAGAATAGTCGTTGTTATGTAAATTCTAAGACCATCCTATAAGATTACACGTTTTTTACTTATCATAATTTTCATAAAAAGATCTTTTAGAAGAAGAAGAAATCTGGCGTAAAGTGACATCTAATAAGTGTTTCTTTAAACTCCACCCATACCAAGAGGAGAACATTTTCCGCCTTCAATAATAGATTCATCCTTAATCATCTTCGCTTTCATTCCTTTAAACTATCTGGTGTTAAGACCAGAGGACTGACTGAAACATTGTTAATTTTTGGAAGATTTTTTTGAAACCAATAATGTAAGAACCAAATCGAAATAATAAATCAAACTCAAAGAAGAGTGTAAGAAATGTTTACGTAACTTCAGTTTTTGACTCGAAATTACTGATCAATGTAAATTAGTCCATAAAGATGAATTGTGATTGACATCCTTTACTAAAATTTCAGTGCAATTTTCCTAATTGTCAATATATCTGACCAAAAAAATTCAATTAAAATTTAATGACAATTTTCCTTAAAGGCTTCAACTAATTTTAAGAGCTGCTGCCTAATTGCGGTTATGTACAGTTTTTGAATAATTGATGAAAAGAGGAAGAAGCAAGTTTTCATCCAAAGCTGATTAATTTTATTTTACCATAATTCAATTGTCGAAAATATGAAAATAAAGAAAGTAAAATCTTCTTAAGATAATATAAGTATTTATTTCAGTTTCTATAGAAAATCTAGCATTTATGTCATTTTAATTTTACATAGAAATAATTAACTTGACTTTCATTCTATTCAATTATAAAAAAAGGAAAATAAAATAAATCTTGACTTAATAAGGATCACAAGAAAGTAATAATAATGACCCCCAGAATAAAATAAACATTTAAGCAAATAAGTTCGATAACTAAATATTTATGTACAAACATACAGACATACATATTCATTTAATATTAGTAGACCTAAAACCTATGAATTTTTACTGATATATTCTATAACCAACATTTTGTCATTGCCGTTGTTGTTGCTTATTACCGATGTTATTGTTAATTTTCTTAAAATCAATAAATTTATTTTGATCTTCTTATCTTAGTTCCTTTCCTTCTTTACATATTATTTTTTCTCTCATTCTTACGTAATTTTCTTTTTTTTTTCTTACTTCTTTATTTAGATTTAGTCCTACACGTGCACCGGCTCCATGGGATGGTATACGTATATCGGATACATATAGTCCTGTTTGCCCACAACGTTTGCCAAATATACAAAATGAAACGGCTGCATTGGAAAAAATGCCAAAGGGACGTTTAGAATATTTAAAAAGACTATTGCCACATCTAGAGAATCAATCAGAAGACTGTCTTTATCTAAATATATTTTCACCCATCAATGGTGAGTACATTGACACATGACATACATATATATATATACACATTGCTTTTTTCTATTTATTGAAATTTCAGGTTAAGATTTGAATTTCATTTGAAAAGGGGATAAAAATAAAATGCTCCCCAAAACAAGGGAAGAAAAAAAAAAGAGAAAAATAAATAACAAAAAACGGCAAAAGACATAAATGTTTAAAGTACATAATAATTTCATGTGCCAAAAATAATATTGATATTACCCCAATAAATTGAATAGATAAATACATAGAACACATACATATACATATATGTTCAAATAACAATGTTAATGTGTATGTAAATGTATAATATTAGATAGAAGTGAGTGTAAGTTTATGGTATTTTATGTAGAAGATTAATAAACATTGCCAAAGCCAAATAATGGTTTTTCATATAAACTAAATTTATTAAAACTATATACACCCATACATAGACATATGATGTTTTTATATATGCACCCTTTATCACTGCCAATTTTATATATATGAGAAAAAAAGTATAAAATCTTCTTTCTATCCAAACGACACACAAACATGTTTTTTAATTAAAACCTTAACCACAGAAAAGTTTCATAATCTCATTAATTTATTTAATAAAATTTTAAAAATACAAACAATAACAACCAATAACATCACATGACATTGTTTTATTAATTGTTCTTTAAAAGTAACAAAAAATAAATTAATTAATGAAAAAAGTTATTTAAAAAAAATCAGTAGAAATTTAATTTTAAAAACCAACCAACTTTTACTTTTACACACAATTTTTCAATGTGATTTTAAAGAGTCAATAATTGTGCAAAAACAAAAACAATAACAACAACAAAATTAATGTATAAAAATGAAATTTCTGTAATTAAAATAATAAATTTAATTAAATAATTTAATAACAACAAAAATAATAATAAAACACATATGGTTAACTTTGAAACAGAAAGAGAAAGGGAGAAAGAGAGAGAAACTAATAAATAAATGAATTTTTCGAAGTTAACAGGATAAAAATTATATTTGCCTAAAGGCAAAAAAAAATCTTTAATAAATGACATTAATCTAAAAATTAAATAAAAGAGGCACAAATTAATTGTTATTTAATAAAAAGAAAAATAAATTAATTATTTTTAAAACGTTTAGTGGTATGAAACTTTTTCCCACGAGCACGAATATTGTATTTGAAATTCGACATATATCAGACAATCTATTGTATATATACATATAAAAACGTAAACCTGTTTTCGGGTCTCATGAATTTTTATTGTCAGAAGCAAACGAGGAACATTTTCTCATACAATTATAACTCATACGTAAGGTGTCCGCGTAGCGTATAATAAAAATTCAAATAAGAATACTTGTTTCAACAATAAATTAGATTTTGCATTTGATTTCTCTAATTTTAAATATCAATTACACGGGCGTATACTTAAAATTTAAACAAATACTCCCGTATAAAATATAAATCGTTGTATTAAATTCCAGGAAATTTACACAAAAAACTTTAATGCCAGATAAAAGATAATAAAATTTTAATAAAATTTTGCAGCTTCAACCCCTTTTCACTGAGCAGGACTTAAATGAAAGCAATAGCATCATATGGACTGATATTCGTCAGTTAAGGAAATTTAGATAAATCATATAAGTTGCATATTTAAATCCACAATTTTTTTCCTATTGGTCCGATTTTGGTACATATGTCATGGCTTCAATCAATAACTTTGTTGCTAATGAACCGATAAAAAAAACCATGAAGTCAAATTCCATTGAATTCTGATAATTAATCCAAGGATAAGACTGTTTTCAAAGGAGAGACAGACAGATAAACAGGAAGGCTGTGGGCAGACAGATGCCTACATAAAATCCTACAACATATTGAGATGTTTACATGGAATAGGTCAGAAGAAATTGTTATTGGATGAAAAAAAACTTACAATATTAATGGAAGTTATAGAAAAAATGATTTCCTAAGTTCCAATATTTGGAATTAAAAGAACTATTAAAGGAACAGTTCAAAACCCTTTACTACGTTTCACATTAGAACAGGATATCATAAAATTCTTATATATTTACTTTATAGTAAAAGCGAATTCAAGAAGTTCCAAAAAATTTGAATTATAATAAATTAATTTTTCGAGGAAGGTATAGTTACTATTTTTCGCAATAAATTCTTACTGTGGAATTAGTTTTTGCTTGGATTAATATGGAATTAGTTTGGTGTCACTATCTCCCGGAACGTATTAGAATTATAAAGTTATGAATTGATATCGAATTGATATTTCATAGTGCAGTGAGTTCAAAATTTGTTCTAAGTTTCCCACAGTCATATTGCCGCATTGCAATATGAACCGCAATTGTTCAAGATACTGTACAGTATTAATACTAAATTCATTTTGAATACTTTCCATTTTTGGTATAATAGGTACTATAGTATAATTATCACTTCAATAATAACTTTAATTCAAGATCTATGTTCGTTTCGTGAAAGGGAGATTCACAGATTCTTAATTGTTGAAACTATGAATTTAGATCTTTGTTGTATACCATACACTTGTATCACAACACTGCATCCTTTTCCCTTAGCTGTGCAGTAGAAGTTTACTTTCTCTGTTTTTATCTAGATTTGCTGTCACTAATAAAAATTTTAATCTAGATGATAACCAATTAGTTACTTCCGCTGTATATCAGTTTGTTCATATATAAGAATCTTTTAATCGTTTGCTTTTTAAACCATGAACTTTTTAGAGAATTTGGAATTTTAAAGAAAAAATGTATTTTACTGTAAATGTGTTTATTCAGAGAATTTTTATAAATAAAAACTCATACTTTTTATACAAAATTAATTTTTGATTAAAAATATTTAAAATATTATTTATATAAATTCTATTTCATATGTCAATTTCAACTTTAAAATCTTCAAAAACAATCCTCTATCAAAGGGAGATAAAAACAACTGTGATAATAAATACAAAAAAAAGACAGCAATAATTAAACTCACATACTGTGAAAAACAATAACAACTACAGAGAAAATAATAAAACAATACAATTACACAGCACAACGTTTGTGGGAAATGATTACTTTGATGACAAAAACACACAAATAATTAAAAAGGACTTTTAAAACTCAATTTCCTCTCAGCATTCATCACTTTCCCTCCCTTTTTTCTATTAATGTGTATGTAAATGTATTTGTGGTCATTTCCTGTTTAATACACATTACACATCATGAACATTATACATACACATGTATATGTATGTGGTAAATAGTACAACGTTGTATGTTACTTAGTATGAGCATTCAACAGTTCATTATTTTTTCTTTTCCTCTCTATTTCGTACTCTCTTCCATTAGAATTCAATCAAAATTAACATTTTCGACTAAAAAGCTTTTCTTTCTACTTACGTTTGTTAATAATGTCGCTGCTGCTCAGTTGTTGACATCAAATCAAATGGAAAACCACCTCATTCTAATCATTTGCTCATAAATGACACGAGACCATTCAAATCGATAGATGTTAACACAACGAAAAAAACAACAAAACAACAAAAAACAACTGCAGGAGGTCCATTTAAAACTATAAATTCTGTTTCTTGTTATTTGTAATGTGTCTATGTGAATGTATGTGTGTGTTGTATAAGCGTCTGACTGTGTCTAACTACGTCTAAGTCTATTTTTTTTCAAGAGACAACTCAGAGCCAGACACTTTAACGACCACTAATGCAAGAGGTTTACATAGATACACGTATATACTAGTTACTGATATCCATTCTCTTCACTGGCAATAAGAAGTAGGAAGTAGGCAGAGGTTGACATTGAGGCAAAGTAGTTTGAGAACAACGAAATCAATTTAGATTAACTACTTAAGGGATTTTTTGGTAAAGAAGAGAACAACAACACGTTGTATATATCTTACTTTTACTTAATATATATTTATTTAATAAAATTTTATAGTTTATTTCCTATGAAAACACGGAAATAAAACGCCATTTTCCAAATTATATGCGCACGAATTCATGATACCATTTAGTGTCAATAGAGCAACGCAGCGCAACGCAATGAAATGAAATTGATATTAAATTAATATTAAACATGAGACAATGTAAATTGTTCAATTATTTCACTATAAATAAATTCTTAACAGTAAATACTATATAAAATGGACATTGAATTATTAATTGAAGAATTAACAACACAAGAATTGTTTAACATAAATCTCAGCTTTTTAAATAAATTAAAATTATTGATTTTACTAAAATTAAAAAAAATAAATAAAAATATAAAATAAAAATATATTAAAGTCCATATTTAAATGATTTTATTGCTATTTACTTAATAATTTATGGCTTTAACAGCTGTGTCTGCATATTGTTTTATTTTTGAATTTATTTTTCATTTTCTCATTCTCATTTTGTTTATATTAATTTATAGTTTATGTATTTATACACAATTATACACACATATACAATTACAGGCTTATTTACTTTACTTGAAATGCTACAAATTATATTTATTTTCATTTATTATTCATTTACGTCTTTTTTTTCAAGTGATAAATTTATTAAAAATAAATATGCAAACACCCAGTGATATCAAGTTATTTTACCGGTCAAGTAATGCATTTTTGCTTAACACCTTTGGCGTATACGGAATATTTTCTTAAAATAATTATTACTCATACGCAGGTTGTTCACTATTAATTCAATTATTTCTTTAAAAAAACTTTAATAATGATGGAAAATTTGTATTGTTGTAATATTTAATTGCATATTATAAGAAAATGCCTCGGACTATGAATTCATTATTCATAAACCGACTTAAAATATTTAAAACTTAACAACGGACAAGAAAGTTTGATTAATTTTTCGGATTCTGTTCCAAATAATTCAATATAAATAATGTATATACATTTCAAAAATCGCTTTATTTCTGTCAATGTTCGAAAAATATTTTTTTAAAGCTTTTACAAAGATAAAAACTAAGCAAATATGGAAATAATAAAAACAAAATTACCACGATCAATTTTTATTAAAATTTATAATAAAATTAATGAAAATTGATTTTTTTTCAAAACAACAGGTTTTTAGTGAATATCGATTTTAATGAAAGTTATCTTAAGTTTTCACTGAAAAAGAAAAAACTGTATTTTTAAGAAAAGTTTTCTGGCAAAATATATACTTTTATCGAAAAGTCTCATTTTTAATCCAGATAATTTTATCAAAAAGTTACATGTTCGAAAAAGTTAATTTTTTTAGTAAAATGTTTTATTATAAATATAATTTTTAGTAAAAATAATTAATTTCCTATGAACATATTTTTTAAATGAAATCGAATATAGAGTAAAAACTTACATTCTTCAATCAACATTGAATTTTAATTTAAAATTTTGATATTTTCACTAAAAACGCCTTTTTTCAGTAAAATTGATGTTTAGTGTTTAATTTCTATTTGGGAATTCACTTGATACTGAAAAATTAAATTTAGTGAAATTTTAATATAATTTTTAGTGATATATATATTTTTTGTTATATTCAGAATTTTAGTAAAAATTTTGGATTTAAGTAAAATTAGTGAAAATTAAAATTTTTAGTGAAAACTTTATCTTTTATTAAAAAAATAATTTTTTTAGTGAAAAACTGATGTTTGCAGAGGAAACTTTTTGTGAAAAATTGAATTGCTTAGTAAATAATTGAACTTTTATAGAAAAAAATTTACTATGTATTGAAAAAATTGAATTTTTGGTGAAAAAATGGAATTTTTGATAAAAAAAGAATTCTTAGTGAAAAAATTTCATATCCACACAACTTTCAGAGAAAAGTATTTTTCTCAAAATAGCTTAAAATTCGGTAAAAGTTGTAAAATTTCAATTCGATTCAATTATAGAAAAATTTATTTTAAATGCCAAATTTAATGACAGATGTTTAGCCATCAAAACACTTATTTTAGTTATGTATATGTTGCCCAAATACACAATATAAACTGCTATTCCAAATAACACTAAATTTCTATGAAATAAATTATAATTGAATATTATTAACAGGAAAAAATATTATTTCCCAAAGTTTCTGTCCTTCAAGCAAAAAAGTTATATAACAAAGAAAAAAATATATCCTTATAGAAATCTTATAAAATTACATAGTTTCCATTTTGCATAGGAGTTCTCTTAATATTAACAAATTAGTAACGATTACATTTCCAAATGTTTTTTTTTTTTTTTTTTTTTTTTTTTTGTGCTAAATCAATATTTGACTTTTGCTCTAATTATCTACAATGAATGTTGCACGACCTTCGAAATAATTATAACATTAAAACAGCCAAATTAAATGGAAAGAAATATCTAGATCATGTGGTGCCATTTAAATAAGTTTTAAAGAAAATCTTCAAGAACAACCAAAATTATATACCAATACACTCATACGTGATTAATAACACATACACAGAGATTTATAGCTAAGGAAATTACTGAAGGAAACAAATGATACAAAATAGGAAATAAATCGTCTAAAATTGCCTTTAAGCTAAATGAAACCAAATGAACTAGTTTAATATCCGGAACATTAAAAAAGGAGAATTTACAAAAAAAAAGAGAATCACGAAAAACAAAATATATAAACATATGACAAACAAAATAAGATGCTATAGTAGGGCAAGACCGATTATGTAATACTCTACGCCACATTGTTGATTGCAATTGACTGCTACGAAAAAATATGAACGGTCCCCGTATACTTCTTTCTTATTTATGCTTATGTGTTATGTTAGAAAGATTTATGAACCGACCAATGCTCACGTATATGTACGATTTACGAATTTCGATGTGATATTTGTAAGGATGGTTGTATGGGACCTACTAGAAACAAGGAATCGATCCAAAATAATTTAGCGCATCATTTTAGAATATAATAAGACTTATCTAAGCAAATTTTGGATAAAATCGTATTATGTTAAGGAATTTATTTACTTAAAATCCCATTCCGGGGGAACATTTATATGAAGCCTATATTAAACAATGAACCAGTCATAACCAATTTTAATACGGCCAAACTTCTAGTACGAGTCAGATTTCATTAAAATATCTTTGCGAACAAGCTTTGCATGGACATGCTTCAAACGACTCAGGAAGTGATTCTGAGTAAAACGGTATACCTAAAAGTGATGGCAGGACTGTTTTTTTGACCGTTGCAAACATCAGCATAAACGCATAACACACGCATCATCTATGGTGGTGTAGATTATAAAAATTTAAAGCAAGAACTTTGATCCAAAAAAGGAAGATTAAGTGGAGCATTTCAGTTAAAAAAATATGCAACATTTCCATGGAAATATATATTTTTTAAATTAATTTATAACAAAATTGGCATTTAAAAATAAAAATCAATCAAATTTCATTCTCATCTTTCGTTTTTGTTTTTATATTTATTACTCATTCCCTTTGGCAAGAGATTTCTCTTAATGCTATTTTCACCTTATTTATTTTAATAGATTTTATTTTATAATTTAAAAAGTATAAACAAAAAATCTGTTTATTTAATTTCATTCCTCACACATACACACACACAAACAAACAAACAAACAAACATTTTTATGTCCATCATTTATTTCAATAACAGTTTATGGTTGATACCTCTTCTTTATATTCTCTCTCATTTCCTTTCTCTCTTCACACTACTCACCATTTACCATTGTTTGTATAATAAAAATTGCGAATGTGTTGATGGTGTCTGTTGCAGTTGGTTGGTTAGTTGACTGGTGTTTGTTTGTTTGTTTATTTGTTCATTCGTTTGATAAACATTTGAATGTAATTAATTAAAATTAATCATACGTCACGTAGCAACACAAACGAATGTGTATTTCATTCAGTTAAAGAGAGCAACAACAACACAACAATAACAAAAATATAAAAAGAAAATATAAAATAAAAATAAATAAAACAAGATTTGAAATAAAAAGGAAACAATGAAAAACAGGAACAAATAAAATAAACATTATTGTTGTTCAACGCCCCCATATAAGCCATCTGAAGTCCGGACACCGAAGTCAAATGGTAACAGATATAAAAAACAAAAACTGTTATAAAATATAGTCCAGGGTGGTGCAGCTAAGAAAATCAGCTTATCTTAAGAACTCTACTAAAGATAATTTCTTTTTCTTAGTTTTTTTTTTTTTTTTTTTTTTTTTTTTTTTTTGTGCAGGAACTAAAATAAAAACAACTTTATATTATCAAGAGGAGAAAATAAGTGAAGAAAACAACATTAGAGTACAACAAACATTTTCTTAATATTATTCCAGCTTTTATTTTAGTTACATTTTATGTTGAATATATTTTTCTATAAGAAAAGCAAAGAAATAATCATTTATTTCACTTTCTTTAGCATTTCTGCCTTTTCTTTATTTCTTTTATTCTTTTTGGAATTGGCATGTGACGGGCATCCTTAGTAGGTGCTGATGGTAGTATACCGGAAATATTTAATGGAGCTTAAAAGCGCATTTACTACCATACAGGTCATGAATTTTTATTTTCTAATTCTTTTTATAGCCATTTTACTGGCGAGGTGCCTGTTTATTATATATATATGAGAACACTTCAATTGATGTATGTTTTTACCTTTTAAAAATTTTCCATTTTTAAAATTTATAAGTCAATTAGGGAGATATTCTTCTATAATATCAAAAATGTATTTTAAGATCGATACAAAATCTATTTTATAATCAAGATTATAGACTTGTTAATAAACATAAGTATTGGAATATTGTTAATAATCCAGGGTATGGACTAGATTATAGATTAACTTGTAGTCCAGAGTACAGGTTAGTCTATTGCGCAGAGTATAGACCACATTATAGACCAAATTGTGCACTACTTTGTAGTCTATAGTATGGACTAGTTTGTAATCCAGGATGTAAACCAGTTTTTAGTAGAGAGTATGAACTAGTTTATAGTTAGAGTCTGGACTACTTGATAGTTCAGAACATGTATCTACTTTTGATACTACAGTTGAGGTAAAAACTTCCGATAGAAATGGACTAGTTTATTATCTGGAAAATATACCATTATAATATAAAATGCATATACCAAGATGAATATATAATTTTCATGTTCTCATATCACAAATGAAATTTTTCATAAATTATTTAGAAACGATGAGGAAAGAAATCATTTAGAAAAATATTAAATAATTGAATTTTTCCCTTTAAATCTAATATTATTTGCCTTTTTTGTTGATTGTTTTTATCTAGAATTTAATTAAACAGATTTATTGAAGTTTTTGTACTTCATTCTAAGAAGTCACTTATTCTACCGGCATTTTGATCCCTAAATTCGTTTTTGTGTTTATATATTTTCACCATATTTTATATTTAACTTATTATGTATTTTCTTTAATTCTTTTCTTCCCTCTTTATTCTATTTCAATTTTAAGCCGGAGCTGGTGAGAAAAAATTACCTGTAATTGTATTTATACATGGGGAATCATTTGAATGGAGCAGCGGTAATCCTTATGATGGCAGTGTATTAGCCAGTTATGGTGAAGTTGTGGTAGTAACGCTTAATTACCGTTTAGGAATTCTGGGTAAGTGTAACAACAACAACAACAAAAACAATAGCAACACAATACAATCAAATAAATAATTTAAGCTACAACATATACACAATTAACTTGCTAGAAAAACAATAATAATAAATTATTATATTTAAGAGCTAAATAGCAAAATTATTTTATGTGCGTGCCCGATAAGACATAAGTCAGAACACTTAACGGCGGTATCACCATTATTTATGAGCTTCATAAACTTAAGCTATTTTTTACTTCACCTTTTTTGTAATTATTTCTGGTTTTGTTACTTATTCTCAACAGGTTTCCTAAATGCCAATCCAAATCCTCAACAACATGCACGTGTAGCTAATTATGGTCTAATGGATCAAATAGCAGCTTTACATTGGATACAACAGAATATACAGAAATTTGGTGGTGATCCTAATGCAGTTACACTGGCGGGACATGGTACGGGGGCTGCATGTATAAATTATCTTATGGCTACACCCACCATGGTTAGAGGCCTATTTCAAAGGGCCATATTAATGTCAGGCTCTGCTTATTCATCTTGGGCTTTAGTAGAGGATCCAGTCTCATTTGCTGTTAAATTGGCAAAAGAGGTTAATTGTTCCATACCGGATGATTTGAATAAACATCATGAACAAATTGTGGATTGTTTAAGAGATGTTCCACTGGAGGATTTATATGCTGCTGATATACAAGCTCCCACTTTTCTGACTTCCTTTGGACCTTCGGTAAGTGAAAACTGTCTTAATAAAGAAAATTTTTATTGTTTTTTGTTATGAAAATTTACATTTTAAAAATCACTGTTAATGAAATACAAATAGAATTTAAATTTTTCCCCTTGAACTCTATTTGAACCTTAATGTATTACTTTTTTCAGTTGCTTAAGGAAGTAATATAAAGGATATTAAAAACAGGAAATAAAATTTCAAATGAATTCAAATCATGCAAATATATTCAATTTAAATATTCCGACAAAAAATTCCCTTTTTTAATAAATCTCAACAAAATTTTGCAATAAAAAAATTATACACTTATTTCTGATAATCCAACTCATCCTGTCATATAACAAATATCCTTAATGAGTTGTTGGGTTTCCATGAATATTTTATTTCTGTATAATTTCCTCAAATATTGTTGCAATTTTTCGTAGAAAGGAAAAACATTAAAAACGGAGAAAAAATAAGAATTAAATAGAATCATAAAAAAATAAAAAGGAAAACATTTCTTCGGATTTTACAGGCTATAAATAAAGAGAAATATGTAACAAAATATATATACGTTCAGAATTTTTTCCATTGAAAGCACCATTTCCAGGTCTGTGACAGATCAGAAAATAATATTTTCATAAAAGATTCTGCAAATAATTCGGCGTTAATTTTGAAAGTCCTATTGATCTCTATTAAAATCTAGTGTAAAGTATTCGGACATATAATAATGGAGCTGTAAAAGGATCTAATTGGGCTTCTAAAACTTTATCTTCAGTTTCCTTCAAAATTCGAATATTTTTCTCTTTATAAAATTTCGATTTGAAATGGTGTAAATAATTTTTTTCGGTCATAAAAAGAATTAAATGCAATTTCCCTTAAAAAAAAAAACTAACAAATATTTCAAAAGTAAATGAATGACAAATGAAATCAGAATACATACACACACACTTTTCAAAATGATGTCATTTTAATAGGCTGTAAAACGAAACAATGAATAAAGACAATGAAGAGCATGATGAACCTGATAATGATGAGGATGAGAAAGATGATGTTAAGAATAAAAAATATGGCAAAATTGTAGCCGTAATATTTATATGATGGACTTTGCCTCCAACTCAAGGGCTTTTTATAGTCATTGACATTGTTGTTATTGCTTTGCCATTGCTGTAGTTGTTGTTAATATTGCAAGTATTTTGATATTGTACATGGAGCGTTAAATTTATAGTGCCTCAATTGACGAAGGCATATTTTTAAAATTCTTCATTTACATTATTCTGTTTTGCCTTTTTGCTTTCTTCTCCGTTTTCATCTATAAATTTTTTCGAATCTTAACGAATGATAAAAACATATAGAGAAAATCTTTAGAAAAATAAAACAAGAATTATGAAAAAAATGATAGAAGTTTAAATGGCAAAAAGAACAAAGGCCATGATTAAATAACAACAAGAAGAAATAGAATATGTAAATATATATGAGATTGTGCTTGTATGCAATTTGATTTAGGCTGGAAAAAATTCTCAAAATGAACTTCTGACATTCTTCTCAGACTTTAATAACAACATCAAAAAAAAAAAAAAAGAAGAAAATATATTCATAAAAAAGCTGATGTCCTTGTTTGTTAATGAGTAAATCTAGTGAAGTGTATTAGTCGATGTGTATGTATGAGTATGTAGTTTAACTCAAAACTAATACTTGATAATAAACAAAAGATGTTTGAAACCATCTTTTGCATAAGTATATTCTTGATACCACTTGCTTTTTCTTTTTCGGCTCTTTCAGTTCCAGAGTAGAGTATTTTTCAGTCTTATTCATTGTGCTAAGATTGTTGTGATTTTTTGTTTTGTTGTTGGTCATGAATTTCAACTCGAACTGTGTTGCTTCAATGACTTTTGCAACCAAGTGCTGTTTTCGTCTTAACGACAGCAGAAATCAAATCATCAAACGTCTGAATATTTAAAAATCACTTATTTTTAGTCCAAAACGATGAAATTTCAATTAAATTACCGTTATAAGTCATAAGTCAGTCAGTTATGTGCACGAATACACAATATAATTGATATAACTCATACGCATACATAAATTTATATATATATATATATATATATATATATATATATATATATATATATATATATATATATATATATATATATATATATATATATATATATATATATATATATATATATATATATATATATATATATATATATATATTGTTCGTAACGGCCTATAACTCTATTAATTTACAGTATTCTGTAGATGCCTAAGTGTATGCACACATTTTTTCAAGACTTAACTAAAGTTTGTCCATAACTTTTTTAACTAAAACTTATGTTTTTTAGGGAACTGGATAACGGAACTGGATCAATTTTAATATTTTCATATCTCTGAGTTTTATGAGATGAAATCTACATTTCGGGGAGGCATTTATGACATTACCAATTGCAATAGACTTTGTCCTTAGCCCAAAAAGATAATATAGAAACAAAGTTCCATCAATATAGACAGACAGACAGACAGACAGACAGACAGACGGTATGTCAGAATAATTCTATTTTGAATTTTGTTGCTTCCACGACAGCTCCCTTTAATACACTGTGTAATACCAAACATAAATCTTTATGACCTCATATAGTTTTTATATTCATGAACCATATCTGAGTCCATTCTGCCGAGTCCACATACTCAAACTTAAGACACACTAACGTTTAATTACTTTGTTGAGGAGTTGTTAAATCCGTCCAATGTTAAAGGCAGTCTAAATCTCCTTGGCTACTCCGCATAAACCTAATGATCGGACAATCATCTATTCTGAGGTGATTTAGAAAATATGTTAAAATAGTGTTCCTAATATTTGCGAGTGTAATTTGTAACCTTGACCGGTTTATCTGGCTGCTTGTTATCAAAGAGGTCCTTATGAGCAGGAATACAGAGTCAGAGTAACATTACTTGCTTACAGCACTATTTGTATTGATCCATATATTTTTTAATATGACTACTTACTTTACATTTCCAACAATAATAATTTATAATCGTAATTCAGTCCAGAAGTCATTTCAATTTTAGTTCACAGTCCATCTTTATTTACGATATCAAAAACATAAGAACCAAGCTTTACAAAAAGATCATATAAGTTCAGATTTGAGGACAAAAGTACAATATTTTCCCCATTTTAGCTATTTTTTCATTTAAACTAAAATAACTCGCAACAAAAATCTACAATTTGACAAATTTTACATATCTAAACACAAAATACATATTTACGAATCTACACATTTACATATGTATATGAATAACTGGCAGAAAAGAGACTGTTAAATAAAGAAACCAAAAAGGCCTTTATTTTGATATGTATCTTATAACAACAAAAAAACTCTACTTGTCTCTATTAGTCATTTTTACATACACATTCATTGTAAGACATTTTAGCTGGGAAATGGAAAATGTTTTATATGAAAAAAAAAATACAAAAAGAAAAACTTACAAAAAATTTGCCTCCTCATGTACTTTTTTTATAAAGTTTTTCTTTTCTTGCTGTTTTCTTTCTTAACTTAAACCAAAAGTTGTTTTATTTTATCACATTTGTTTGCTTGTTTTTTTTCCTTCACGTTGTTTCTATCTTCATATCCTGTTTTTCTTGTATCTTCCTTTTTTCATATTTTGTTTTTTTTATACTTTTCAATTTAGGTTGATGGCGTCGTTATACGTTCCGGACATTCCAATCTCGATATCGATGATTTAATGACACGCAGTAACAAACGTTCCTCATCCGATGGCAGCAGTGGTTCATCCTCCGGTGGTGGGGGTGGTGGAGGCAATTATGGTGGTGGTTATTTTAGTGGCGGCGGCAGTTCATCTTATAGCAATGGTTTTGGTGCCCACTATGATGTTTTATTTGGTGTGGTTACGGGTGAATCAATTTGGCGTTTTAGTGCTCATGACATACAAAATGGTTTCGAAGGCGAAAGGCGTGATAAAATAATACGTACTTATGTACGCAATGCCTATAATTATCATCTAAATGAGATATTTTTTACGGTAAGTCATTTAATTAAAAGTCATAATTATTGACACTTTATTTCTTTTTTATTTATAATTGTAAGACAAATTTCATTAGAAATAAAAAAAGAATAAATAATTGTAGAAAATGTGAAAACGATTTTTAAAAGTTTTCAATTAAACCCGAATTTTTTTCTTTTTGCTTTCGAGCTGCAATCAATGAAAATAGCACAAAATAACATAAATAAATCACAACCAATCAATTTTCATTTTATAAACATAACGAACTTTGAATTTGAATATTTGTTTATTTGAAAGTGTCTGTGTGTGTGTGTGTGAGTTTGTGTGTAAAATAAAATTTGTATTTACTTTTTTCCAAAATGATTATCCTGCCAATATTTTATATACATGTGTATGTTTGTATGTATGAGTATGGTATCAGTTGGTTGTAATTCACTTTGGCAGTCTAATAAATTTTGTGTTAATTTTTATTTTTTCCCTCTCTCTCTCTGTTGTGTTGTTCTCTTGTTTCCTCTCCACTAAACAAAGTTGTATATTTTCTTTTGACGAGATTGATTGGCTGTCAATATTGGTGGGTAAGTTAGTGCTAAAAAGGATTTCAATATATCAAATTGCCAGAAATTATTTCACTTTTTTTTGTTTTCTGTTCTATTTTTTTCTAATATTGTACACAAATACCCAACCAAACAACCAACCATCCATACATTCATCCATTTATCCATCTGTCGATATCACTGTTTCAATGTTTAGATGGAGTGAAATGAGTTTATATGCAGATTGTTTAATAGAAATTGTAACGTATTTTGGCATTTATTACACGACTCAACTTTCTAGTTATAAACGGCAAGTCAAAGCCAATCATCATTTTAAATGAATATATTTCCTCTCCTCCCTTCTCTCCCTTTCTTATCCTTCCAGCTAAAGCCATAAAACGTTTAGACAAAGAAATAAAAAAACAAACTTATTTTCGTTTTTTTTTCTTCTCCTCCAAAAATTGTTTTAATTCAACACGTATTTATTTAAAAACGATTTCAAAGTGAATTCATTATAAATGAAATGAAAATTGTTTATCTTTTTTCAGTTCAAGTTTTTATTTCTCTTTCTTTTTACACCGTTACATATTGATGTAGAAGCACATAAATTTGTTTGTGCTTTTCATAACTTTCGAAATGCATGAATGGAAGGTTCAGTACTTAATTTTTATTTATTTCTTTAAAAAGGTCTCTGTGATCTACTGTTTTGTCTTATAAATATCTCAGCAATGACACAAACAATATTAATGTTTATATCAGTGCTAATAAAAAAATATGTGAGAAAATACCGAAAGTAGTGAAATTTAGTGTTACATATTTCTATAAATTTGCAAGGTATTGATTTGAATATGTTTTTATAGGGATCAAAAAGATGACTACTATTATGAAAAATTTATCTGAAGTGAAAGTATTGGAAACTGTTTTCGCTATTTAGAAAAAAAACGAAATTTTTATTTTTTTATAAATTTTCTTTGTGATATAAGTGGTACTAAGAACAAGTGACCAGTTGTGGTAAGAATATGAGCAACGCAAATCGGAGCAACGCAAATCGGAGCTTTACTGTACAACGTACAAAAACTTAGAGGTTTCTAAAATTGGCTCTTGATAAAAGAAGAGCCAAATTCTGGTCTTAGATATCGACCCCAATTTTTATTTCTTTTATAAATATTTTTTAACTTACTTTTTTATTTAAATAAGATCGAATAGTAATAATAATATAATAATAAGTAATAATTTCGAATACATATTGAAAAAACTAACTCAAGATCTTGCAAACTGTCTAAAGTTTTAAATTCAAATAACTGAAAAACATGTTGCATATCATTACATAGTCGGCTCTAAAAAATCTAAAAATTTCTTGCTTGTTCCTTTTCCACAAAAATGTTATTGTTTGCCCTTATAGCAAAATTCACTGAAATGATCCCCAATATATGTTTCTTACTTATTTCGAAAAAAAAAATCAAGTAAAATAAATTAATTAAAAGAAAAACTGTAATGCGTTTAAGGCAATATATACCAGTGTATATATTTATTTTATATCTGTCTATGAGCATGTTCTAAAAGGAAGTTTTGTAATATTAAAAAGGCAATATTAGCTCGAAAAAATAACAAGGGCAACAACAACAATAACAATAACAGCTGAACAACCAACATGAATAAATAATAATATTTGATTTCTATTTTTGAAAAAAAAAAGATTTAAAGCAAATTAAATTTACTGCCTTTTTCACAAAAAAAGCTATAATAAGCAACAACAACATATATCAATAGCTATGACGTGACTCTTGCTATAATATGATGAATAAAAACAACAACAAGAAATATCTATATTTATAAACTTTATATCAATAATGTATCGCAGATGGATGGATAATCTTCATGATGCAAAAGAAAAAAACGGATTTATTCTTGTGTTCATGTATTGACTGTATATGTATTTTTGTAAATGGCGAAATGTTTATGTGTGTTTTTGTTTCCTTTTCAAAAATTGAAAATTGAAATAAAAATTCGATAAGCTTTTGCGATTAAAGATACAAATTTAATTTATTTTTTTTTTACTAAAGATTCAAATTGTAGACATAAAGATTAAGCAAATCTGAGAGAAAATTTGATTGGGAGTGAGTGTGACTTATAAATATTATTAGCAGCTTTATATTGATTAAATGACTTAAAATAAGTAGGATCAGGAATAATTGTTTTTACACAATCTCAGCAGAATGTGATGAAGTATCTGGTTTTTAAAAACTCATAAATCGAAAAAAATACATTTTCAAATTAAAATCTTTATCAATCGTTCAATACAGCGTTATTGGCTACAATAATTTTTAAGGAAATTTCAAATAATCAATAAATCGTTACAAAAATAAAATTTTGAATTAAAACGTTTATTTTCAATTTTTATTAAATTTAAAAAATTTTTATAAAATGGAACTCCAATTTAAAAACTTCAATAACTCAATAAATAACGCTTTGCAGATTAAAAGAAAAGAACAAATTGAGGACATTTTTTTTTTTTGTTAAAAGATTTTTATATGAAAAAATTTGTATAAAAAAGTATGGTTAGATGCTCCTCTGCCACAAGTGGTGCTGAACTTTGTCATTCCGTGTGTGGCGCCAAAAGGAATGATATTAAACCCTGTAAAGTATATATGTATATTCTTGCATCAAATCAAAAACTGAGTCGATATAATTCCGTGCGTCAGTCCGTCCGTTAGTAATATTGTCACGTCCACAATTATAAACTGATACAAACGAATTATACACTTCCTAAAAATTCATAAAAAAATGAATTGAATTTTCATAGAATTTATCCATAAAATACAGTTACATGTACTTGATTTTCATACTAAAAATCAACAAAATCGGATTAGTAAAAAAGCTATTATGCGGCAAAATATGAACAAATTTGATAAACCTCAATATCGATGTGTCATAAAAGATGCAATTTTGAATATGATTTTCGGAAAATTGCCACTTATCCTCATTATGATGTGGTAATAAATCTAAAGAAATTAAACCGGAGCCATTATTTTACCAAGCTCCAATAAAAAGTCCCTTCACGGAATATGACTTTAAACTCATAGAACTCTTAAATGTTAAACAATTTCATTAATATTAAACAGATTTATTTTTCTAATCGACATAAATATATATTATTAACAATATTAAATCGTATTTTTCAATAGCTCCCATATGAGGACCCTTTCTGAAAACAGTTTCGGGCTAATAAAAACCTTAATTCTCGACCAATTTTAATAAAATTCGGTACAATTATTTTCGAAATGTACTTATAGTGCGTGAATAATTTGATTGAATATCAAATTAGGGTACATCGATCCATATTGAATATAGGCACCTTCCCGGATACGGCTATGTCGAATGTAGTCATAACATCAAGAAATCGATTTGCAAATAATTTTTTATTATTTTATTTGATAATTTTACTAAAATAATCAAAACATCATCTATTTATATATATTTTCAAGAATTCAAAAAATCATTGGAAATTGAAAACTGTGTTTAAGTCTGCAAATATTACAGATTTGACCAAATGTAAACATACAATTTTTACTAAATTGTGAAAAATGCAGAGTTAATTTTAATATAAAAATTTAACTTAAAATGCCTATGGCTGAATTAATTTTGCGTTTTTGGTCAAAACATAATTTCTTTGTGGCCATTTCTAGAAAAATTAAATAATATATATTTCACAGTCTATAAATATCTATAACTATAAAAACAGCTTTTAGACATAATAATCATAACCTTATATGATGTAATTAAATGAAATGGATGAAATTATAAGATGCCCTAAAATGATCTTGAATTTTGTTATTAAAACTAATGTAATTTTTAACCAACAAAAAAACTACCACAAAAAATAGTTTATTTTAATTCAAAAACTTTTAACTAAATAAAAATATGTTTTTAGTTTGGTTCATAACTCAACTATAATGATAATTGTAGCAAAAAATAGAATAAAATAAAAACTACAACGAAAAACCATTAAAAATAAGAAAATTTTTCTATTTAAAAACACTTCACATTTCAAAATTTGATTTTATTTAAATAAAACAAAAGAAAAAGGACACAGGAATGCATAACTTTTTCTTACTCATTAGGGGAAAAGATCCTTTTTCCGTCTAACTGTAAAAATAACAATTGCACATATACACACACACAAATACTCATACAAACATTTGAAAGTAGTAATAAAAATTCTAATAAATAATACACCTTAACATTTATACACATATAAACTTGTTAGTGTACTACGTGTGTATGTGTTTATTTAGTGTCCTTGATTATATATTTTTTGTTATGCTTGTTCATATTTTCTTCACATTTTGTAAGTGTAGTTTTCACCTCTCTATTTCTCTACTTTACAAATAAGAAAAGAAACAAAAAAATATAACAAGACGGAAGTTCAAAGTTTTATGAGAGTGAAATGGCAGCAGGCAAACCGAAAATAGAAAAATACAAATAAGAATGTAATATTCGACGGTGCCGATTCTTAAATACCCTCCACCACTTTTATTATGCAAAAATTTGCATGAGTTGAAATTATTGAAATTAATTTAATTAAAATAAAATTAAAATTATTAAGGAAAAAGGTCCCTATTAAAGCTACTTTGGGATCAGTTTTTATTAGTTTAATGGAATTTAAAACTAACTAACGGGAAGGAGAATTTTATGAAAGCTGCAGCAATATATGGATTGGGGTTGTTCAAATTAATAATATTTATTAAAGATCTTTAGATAATTGAAATTGGTCTTTATTTCCAAGCTCAAATCGGTTTTCCGGGAAGGAGCATTATATGGAAGCTATAGCAGAATATAGACCGATATTAATAAAATTAATAGCATACATTTACGAAAGTTAGAAAATTAATTGTGCCACATTTCAATAAAATCGGTTCGTATATAAGAGATTTATAAACTATAAACCATATTGCAAGAAGGAGCCTTATGTGGCAGATATGTCAAATAATTACCTAAGCACAATCTAGTTTCTTAAAGTTTATTATTGTATGAAAATAAATATATACGACAAATTTAAGAAAATTATCTTAAAAATTTCGATCCATATAGCACACAAATTCTTGGGGAGTATCAAAATTTTGCGTATTTCAACCTATAACTCTTTTTCTATTGATTCGATTTTGATACTTTTTTGTACGATGATATAGAATGTACAACTGTATGTTATAGTTAAACTAGTTAAACTGTAGGTAAACTCTTGTTTAAATTTCGAGGTTGTCAGATGGTCAATTAACCGATATAACTGGTTTAAATAGGAAACTGTTTAGGACAGTAACAAACAATGTCGCCAAATTTCGATTCAAAAATTTATTTGATGCAAGAATACTTATACTTAATGGGGTCTGAGATGATTCCATTTTGGCGCTACACACGGAATGACAAAATTAGTATACCCTCATCGCCACTTGTGATGGCGAAGGGTAAAATAAAAATAAAAAATTTATATT
Source organism: Cochliomyia hominivorax (assembly GCA_004302925.2). Classification (NCBI taxonomy): domain Eukaryota; kingdom Metazoa; phylum Arthropoda; class Insecta; order Diptera; family Calliphoridae; genus Cochliomyia; species Cochliomyia hominivorax. The sequence continues at coordinate 2,837,366 of PYHX02000467.1, read as the reverse complement.
TTATTCAAAACAAGAAACATAAAAAATGTATAAAAACTAAAGTAAAGTTTTTAAAAAGCTTTTAAAACCACATTAAATTTAGTTTTTCATTTGGTTTTGTTGTTATTTTTATTTTTTAGTTTTTATTCTCTTATTTTTTTTCATAAAATAAATGAAAATTCCATAAATTTTTGTTAATGTTGTCGTCGTTAGTTCCTTCAGAGGAAAATGTCGAAAGAAATTAGTTTTTCTTTTTTTTTTTTTTTTTGGGAAAAACTACTTTAGAAAGATTTTTGTTTTTGTTTGTTTGTTTTTTTTTCGTATTTTAAGTTTAAAGTTTTCTATGTTTGTTTAGTAAATTATTTAAATAAATTATATTTACTAACAAGAAATGTCATTTAGAATTGTTCATTTACAAAATTAAAATTCAAAGAATAAATTTACACAAAAAAGTTCTTACAGAGAAAAAAGAACATTAATGTATACAGTTTGAATGTAGTTAATATAACTAATGTGTGTGTTTTAACTAGAATTTAATTTTAATGAAAAACAAAATCATGAAGGTTTTTCGTAAGTTTTTTAAGTGTAAAACTAAACTTGATCGAAGTTAAAAAATATAATTAAAATGCATTTTAAGCCTAAGAAAATTAAAAAAGTTTGATAAAAATTCACCGTACATAACTCAGCTTTTCGCAAAAATAAGCTTTATTTGTGATTAATTTAAAATACAAAAATGTTAAAATTTAATAAAAATTTTATATTTACAAGTGAGAATATTAAATTCGACTACGTCGAATGTTCAATAACATTTATTCAAGTTCGATCCGTGTGTAACGCGAAGAAGGTATATTGTCCTCTTCACCACTTGTTGTGATGGAGGGTATAAGAGCGCATATTAAATCATCATAAATAGTTTCTTAAACTATAAAGAAATGCATTTTGTAAAGTGAAATTTAAGAATAAAATCTTTAGTTAATTTGTGATCACTTTTCTAGAAAAAAGGTGTAATTGAAACCTTTTTTGCAAAAAATATTAAGTTAAAAATTTAACTTATGACTCAATTACATAGATTTTATAATGGTTTTTTAAGGCTTTTCATTAAAATTAATAAGAATTCAATTTTTACTAAAAATTTACTTTTACTTTAAATTAAATTTTGCTCTAAAAATAAAATTTTTCACTAAAAATAAAATTTTTCACTAAAAATAAAATTTTTCACTAAAAATAAAATTTTTTACTAAAAATAAATTTTTCACTAAAAATTTAATTTTTCACTGAAAATTCAGTTTTTCATTAAAAATTACATTTTTCAATTAAGTTTTAGTTTTTCTCTTAAATACTAATTAAATGTAACACTAAAACTCAATGATTCACTAAATTAAATTTTCATTAAAAATTTCATTTTTCACAGAATTCTAATTTTCCACTGAAAGTGCAAAATTTTTTTTTTAATTTAATTTCGCACTGATATAAATTGTTTACTAAATCTTTAATTTTCAAAAGAAAATTGATTTTTACTAAAAATTTGATTTTAACTAAAAATTTTATATTTTACTTAAAATTAAATTTTTCACTAACACGATTAATGTTTTTTTTTAGTAAAAGTTCGATTTCCTAAAACTGTTATCTTTCTCTAAAACCTAAGTTTTCCTAAAACAATTTTTTTTAAATTTTTTAAAAGTTTTATTAGAACTAATTTTTACATTAAAAATTTAAAAAAAAGTTTTATATAGAAACTTAAAATTGTGTTTCATTTTCATTTAGTCACTTGTTTTCAGGATTTGTTACTAAAACCTTAAATTAATCAGTACACATTATTCTAAAACCATTTTTTGGTTTTCCTAATTTATTACAAATGACAAATTCAACAAATTAACATTATTTATTCAAGATTTATGCACTTCCTTGTCTCCTTTAAATAAAACACTTAACACAAATGTATATAAATTTATGATCAACTCCTTTTTAACAAACTTCCCTCCTTTAAATGTTAAATGCAATAAAGATTTATTAAAACACTTAAATTTCTTAACAAATTTAAAATCCCCCACAATCAAGTTAAATGGTTGGACACAGAGATAAAATATATAATAAAAAGCTTCAACACTAAAATTCAATTTTTCACTAAAAATTCAATTTTTCACTAAAAATTCAATTTTTCACTAAAAATTCAATTTTTCACTAAAATTCAATTTTTCACTAAAATTCAATTTTTCACTAAAAAATTAATTTTTCACTAAATTCAATTTTTCACTAAAAATTCAATTTTTCACTAAAATTCAATTTTTCACTAAAAATTCAATTTTTCACTAAAAATTCATTTTTCACTAAAAATTCAATTTTTCACTAAAAATTCAATTTTTCACTAAAAATTCAATTTTCACTAAAAATTCAATTTTTCACTAAAAATTCAATTTTTCACTAAAAATTCAATTTTTACTAAAAATTCAATTTTTCACTAAAAATTCAATTTTCACTAAATTCAATTTTTCACAAAAAATTCAATTTTTCACAAAAAATTCAATTTTTCACAAAAATTCAATTTTTCACTAAAAATTTTAATTTTTCACTGAAAATTCAGTTTTTCATTAAAAATTACATTTTTCAATTAAGTTTTAATTTTTCTCTTAAATACTAATTAAATGTAACACTAAAATTCAATGATTCACTAAATTAAATTTTTCATTAAAAATTTCATTTTTCACAGAATTGTAATTTTCCACTGAAAGTTCAATTTTTTTTTTTTGAATTTAATTTCGCACTAATATAAATTGTTACTAAATCTTTAATTTTCAAAAGAAAATGATTTTTACTAAAAATTTGATTTTAACTAAAAATTTAATATTTTACTTAAAATTAAATTTTTCACTAACACGATTAATGTTTTTTTTAGTAAAAGTTCGATTTCCTAAAACTGTTATCTTTTCTCTAAAACCTAAGTTTTCCTAAAACAATTTTTTTTAAATTTTTTAAAAGTTTTATTAGAACTAATTTTTACATTAAAAATTTAAAAAAAAGTTTTATATAGAAACTTAAAATTGTGTTTCATTTTCATTTAGTCACTTGTTTTCAGGATTTGTTACTAAAACCTTAAATTAATCAGTACACATTATTCTAAAACCATTTTTTGGTTTTCCTAATTTATTACAAATGACAAATTCAACAAATTAACATTATTTATTCAAGATTTATGCACTTCCTTGTCTCCTTTAAATAAAAAACACTTAACACAAATGTATATAAATTTATGATCAACTCCTTTTTAACAAACTTCCCTCCTTTAAATGTTAAATGCAATAAAGATTTATTAAAACACTTAAATTTCTTAACAAATTTAAAATCCCCCACAATCAAGTTAAATGGTTGGACACAGAGATAAATATATAATGGAGGGTTGATAAAGCTCAACAAAAAGCTAGACCAATTGACAAACAAAAACCCTCCCCAAAAAGCAAAATACACATGAGATGACAATAAAAATTTTTCAAATAAAAACTCACATTTACATTGCAAAAGGGCGATTATTTTATGATTTCGATTAATAGACAAAATGATAATAAAATGCAATAAAATATGGACTTAAATAAACTTTCCTCGCATTTTTACAAGGAAAGCAAAAACACAAACAATCATAAATAAATATTTTTTTCTTTAGATACTCCTACATTATTAGAGAAAAAGCGTATGGTAAGATTTCCCTTTTGCTATATGTATATGTATGTGTGTGTATGTGTTTATAAATTAAAATGACCGGAAAACACTTGTTTGGATATGACAACCTAAATGCAATAAAATTAAACCACCAAACCAAATTAATGACGAAGCAAATGTTTGATATGAAATTCTTAAATCCGAGCAACGAAACACATGAACTCATAAATTTCATTTCACCAACAAAATCCAATATTTCTCCCACTTTCAATAAAACCCAAAAGAATGACAAAGACATTCTTCTAGATAACCTTAAACTGGAAAGAAGATTTTCTCCCCAAAAAAGATTTTCACTTAAGATTGGTTGCCATGTTTACAGCTTTATAACGGATACTTATTTCCCTCTGTTTTATATGATTGAGAGTGGAGACTTCATATTTAGAGGAACCAACATAATAGAGTAGAAAGACTGTGAGAAGGAAAATGGCATACATACAAATATATATACAAATATAATAATATTTCAAAATAGACCATAAATTGTTTGAAAATAGAATTTTGTTTTTCACAACAGCCCAAGCATCCATCCATCTGTCATCCATCTTTGGCAGCTTAAATTCTCATACTGCCAAAATAGCAAGTATGAGGATTGGAAAGAAATAAAAACTGCAAATTTTAGAGAAGATTTTATTTCTTTATAGATGTTTTCCATTTTTAGCAATTTCGTTAACATGAATGTTTTTGTGTGGCCTACTGGCGTATTAGGAACTCATAAATGTTTTAAGTCTTATTAAAATTTACTGCCACAAAAAATAAGGTTGTTCACTGGAAAGACACATAAATATAAAAGAAAAGATTGAAATTTTAATGTAAAGTGGAAAATACAAAAATAACATAAATTGGTATTTAACCGACTTAAAGGTCAAGCTTTATCACACAACGAACCCAAAATGAATTTTTTTTAAAGTTCTGTCACTTTAGAATTCTTGAATATTTTAATATGAAACTTAAAATGTAGATGTTACCCCCACTTAGTTTGGTAAAGTTCATAGTCATAATGGTTCAAGAGGACAAAATGTGTTCCTTCAAAGTTTATGATATCAACGTGAAGATATTATCATTTATAACCTCATTTAGTATATATATTCACAAGCCGGTGTTTCAAATGAAAAATGAAATAAAAATAAATTTGTAACATCTAAACAGATGGGCCGATTTCAGGAAAATTTCATATAGTAACAGCGGAAGTGAACGTGGCAGATATCGAGATCGTGATCGTAAACGTAAAAATCGTTAGCGTAGTACGCATTCTAATCATGACCGTGATATGGACCGAGATTGACGATGTCATGATAGACCTCGAGAACAAGATTTACGTTCACTTCACAGCCGACATGGTTCATGTAGCCATCTTGATTGTTTTTTAATTTTTATAATCGTAGGACTCCAACTTTGGGAACCTGTGGATCGCCTCTCGTTAGGTCCAGTCCAAGCTTCAAAGTTAAACTCACCTATATCTCTGCTATCACTGTGTGGAATTTTTTGAAGTAACAGATTTATTACCATTAATTTTTCATTTGAAACATTATGCGCTGTGAACTCATTGCAAGTCACAATTTCGAGGACAAAGAGTATTAAAATGGTCCACAATTTTACATAACTTTAAAATCGGAAATAATTTAATCAAAATCTTAAAAAATATTCTTTATATATTCGACTTTCAAGTTGAATCAAAAGGCCGTAGCTCTTATATAGATCAACTTCCGAAAATCACTTAAAATTGCATAAATCTAAATAGTCAGCAATTGGATTTATACATGTAGAAAAATCGTTAAAAACTGTGGCTTCCGCCCGGCTGTCCCTCTTTCTTCAGGAAATTTAAGAAGAATTTAAGATATATAAAGCCGATCCTTTAAACCACATTTCCCCACCATCCTCCCCCACCACAAATTATGAAAGAGGGTATAATAATTGTGTCATTTGGAATCATCTAAGACTTTACATTATGGTCTGGCTCACATTTTTGATATATTTCAAACACTGAGACCATTCCTTTGATTTTTCAGAAGTCTTAGATAAAGAAAAATGGAAATAAGTTTCGTAATTAACTGGATTTTCTCCTCCCAAATAAATTCCATTTAAACACATCCTGAACATCCTTAATTTACTATTTTTAAACAAAAATTTATTTTGCAGATTTTTTATCCTCATTTTCCAATTTCTATTATTATCAAGGAAATTCAATACAAAAAAGTAACAGAAAAAAAATATTTATTATTTTCTATACATATTTATTTAACATTATTGTTGTTTTCCCCCTCCCCATCCTCTTTCTCCCAACATTTCATTGTTGATTATTGTTTGTCCCCATTTTAGAGTTTTGTTTACTATTTAGCATAAAATTGTATGTATTTTAGTGGATTAAGGCCAAAACCACAAGTTTATATTGCAAATTCGTAAACAATGGCCAAAATTGTTGACGTTTCATGTATTTACCAAGAGTGTGAATGTGTGTGTGTGTGAGTTAAAGCGTGATTATTTTTGTATTTACTTGGAGAAAGAAAATTATAAATAAATTCCAAATCAATACAAAAACAAAAACATATTTATTATTTCTTATGTCAGTAAAAAGCTATTAAAGATGGTGTAAATTTGTGAATTAAAAGCAATAAAAATTGTTAATTGATTTAATAACAAAAATATTTGTTTCTTAACAAGAAGGCATCCAAACAGATAATATAAGATTTTATATTATCATTGAAATGAAAAAAAAGCTATAAAGATTTTATTTGGTAAATTAATGTGTAATTTTGCTATAAAACGTTTTTATAACGAAGAGTAGATTTTCAAATAATAAAGTCAAAATAATTGCAAATAAATCCAAGATGCTTCAAATTTATAAATCCAATTAAATAAATTAATAAAAGAGATTGAAAAGGTAATCGATATATTTATAAGATAAATTTAATATTAATCACTTATTTATGTCTTAACAAACGTTCTTTTGGCAAATAATGATGCTACAAAAGGTGAAAACAAAATTTATTGACATAAAAAACTTGTACAACTTTAAGTGCTTTTTTACGTTTCTAAATATCAATTAAATGTTTATTATTTTTAATTGCTAGAAATTTTTAAATAAATGCAGACAATAAAATATTTAAAATAATTTATCACTTTTTTCTTTAAAACTAAAAATTTATTAAAACTAAAATTTATTTAAAAGAAGAAAATCACTTAAAACGGACTGAATTAAAACTATTTTCAGTCATAAATTTGCTTCACAGAGACAAACGAATATTTTTCCTTGAAATTCTCTATTATAATTTAAGCAATTAATCATTGTGTCTAATAATAAACTATATTTAGTCGTTATTTTATTTCCGTTTTTTTTTTTTTTGTGTTCAGATCCCAATTTAAGGTTAATGTATGAAGCTTTTAAAAAAAGCTGCTTTCAGACTACGGAAGGATCTGTATTTGAATCCCTAATTCTTTTACATAATGAAGCAGAAAAAAACAATTTTTCATATGTTTCCAAGAAAAAAATTATTTAAGATGAAAAGAAAAAGGTGATGACACCTTTTCGACCAAAAATTCTATGATTCTAAATTTTTCATTTTTTATCATGAAAATTGATTATTTTCTATTTAATTTGAGATATTGGCTTCAACATTTCTTTATTATTTTTAAACTAAATTTAACTTTCGGATATTTATTACAAAAAACTGAGTCAATACCTTAAAAAATTTTGAAAGCTGAAAATTCAAATGCAAATAACTCAGATAACTAACACATGTGAACATGATTTAAGAAGATCTCATCAAGGACTACAATACTGTTACATTTTGAATTGCTAAACAATAGTTTGGTACGAATTAAAAAAAATGAGAAACCGAAGGAACTTAATGCTTCTTCAAAACATAGAAAGATAAGGATACTTTCTTTCAAAGCTATTTTTAATATAGAACCAGATATACAAGAAATTTTCGTAGCGAGTGATTTTTAGTTTACAATACTTTGATATTTTAATAATCTACACGTGCAAGGGACCATATATAAATACAAAATTTCTTTTTACTTAATTCACAAATTAATTTTTTGGGAATTTTTAAAATATCAACCCGAAGTGGCGAATTTGGAGAATCACCGATTATGCCCCTGAAAACATAAGCACTTGAACTCCTCCAAGTCAACTACAAAATACTTCACCTCTTGCATGTGAAATTTCGTTAAGATATCTCCAACGGTTCAAAAGTTATCGAATTATAAAAATTCATATTGGACAAAACTGCCTACCGCATGTACGCCTGCAAGTATACTACACATATATTTAACATATCAATACATTATGTATACGTACCTGTATTAACCTTAACGTTTCTTAACAAAAATCATATATTTATATTACAACAATAAAAAGATTATAGATGTTATTTAAATCATTAACACCATTTTATACTCCATTTAAAATGAACTAAGTTTCCCTAAAAATATTTCTGTATGAAAATTTCACAAAACTAAAAATTATCACTAATCAAATAAGAACAACACATCATTTGGCAGAAACGATAAACGTTAACTCGTTAATTTCACTGTTTATTGAAAGTTTATAAATGTAAAATAAATCTGAGGGATAAAAGAACAAAAGGGAAAATTATAAAAATGACAAATATATATATTAAATATAAAGAAGAATAGAATAACCCAGCAAACCAGGATATAAAATATAAAAACAATTTTTTTAACTAAATACCCCTTAGAATGTTTGCTGGGTTTTGTCATAAATCTACTAAAACTATAAAAGCAAATAAATAAGAAAAATAATAAATTACAGACCAACACGAACACGAAAAAACATCAAAAGAGAACACAACAATAATGATTAAAATAAAAGTTTTCAAATAAAATAAAAGGAAAATTATAAAACCAATTTTTTCATTTCCCAGAAAATTAATTCAAATAAAAAAAGAACTTATGTGGAATGTTGTTAAAGAAATTAATAATTTATTAATTTACTGGAAGAATAAATTAAAATATTTCAATTAAAAAAAGATTCAGTTGACTTGTAATATTCCAAAAATCTTTCTTATCTCTAATCTATTATGCTATTTTTATGTTCATTACTGTTTTCCCCATACAGAGTGAGGAATTGTATAATTTATTGTTTTAAATCAAATAAATAGGCCAAAAAATATTATTTTATAAAATAAAAAAGAGAAAAAATAACAAATAACATTTTGAATGGACTAAATTACTAACTGACAGACAAGTAGACAACAGACCAATACACAGTACTTCGCTTCCATACAAAAATCGACAAAAATAGCATATTTATCCCAGAGTTCAGTGAACAGATCTATGTATTGGAATAATTAAGAAAAAAACAAATTTTGAAATAAAAACAGCTCAAGTATTCATACACCTCCCATATATCCCAAAGTTAAAGTCTAAAATATTGTCCACGATGATTATCGGAAGAAACTAAAATTTTGTAATTATGACTTTTGTATGATTAGAAAATATATAATATTTTCTCTAATATCGGAAGAAGAATAATGGTATATGTCATATATCCTTTTTATTCAAAGTGCGTTAAATCATCCATTATAAAATTTTTTGTCAAATAATGCAACTTTTATTATTTTTGTAAATAATCATCAAATCAGATGAAATTATTCCTTCATCTGCCGATATATAATTAAAAAATTAAGAATACACATTTTTTCCATGTCAGAAATTGTATATTTTGTGAAATTTGTGCATAAGATTTTAATTTTGTAAGAAAATATTACGTTCACAAAAAGTTCTTTTCTTTAAACTTAACTAAAACTGGTAGCTGTTCACTTTAAGTAATTAATCTGTTAGATTAGATACATACAATTACCTATTTTTTTTTAAGAATAAAAATACAAGTTTTACATGTCAAATATTCGTCATTTTGTGAAATTTGTGTAGAAAATGTTAATTTTAAAGGAAAATATTACGTTATAAAAATATCGTTTTTTAACTAAGCGAAAAACTTTTAGCCGTTCTCTTTTGATAATAAATCTATAAGTATGCATATATAATTAAACCACATCAAAAATTAAAAAATCAAAAAAACGCACATTCCCCTCGTTTTTAAGGTGAATATTTCACTATTTTGGAAAATTTCATTGAACGTAAATAATATCGCCTGTGTTACATAAAAATCTTTTTGTTTTTTTTTTATTAGCGCCCCTTGGTGATCTCTATCATAATTAAAAATATTTTTGAACTTAAATTTTTCAATTTATATGTTCACAAGCTTTTTCTAAATATTTGAATATTTTGGTCCATGAAACGAATCACTGTTCAACAGTCGCATAATAAAATAAAAATACAGATAAATAATATATATGCCTGTAGGTATATGTATATATTTTTTATCTCTATGGACAAGTCATCAATTTAATAAATTTTGATAAACAATTTCTCCTTCCTTCTTTAGAGCACAAAGACACGTATTAGAATTTACAACCACACACAAACAAATAATTTCTATGTAGAAGTGTAGAGTGCGAGGGATGCTGAGATAAATTATCAGATTTATAATATTAAATCAAGCAATAAATATGATTGTGTTTGTGTAATTGTCATTCTACATGTTCACTATTTCTTCTAAACATAATATGTATGTATGTATATATGTATGTATGAATGTATGCATCCTCTATTAGTAGTTTTATTTTAAATGCTTCAGTGGTTTCAATTTATTCTATATTTTTTAATTTTTATTCATTTTATTTCAAAAAATTATTTATTTTTTGTTGTTGAAAATGTTATGTTGCAACAATTTTCTACCAACAATATTGCTGCTGGTTTTTGTTGTTGGCTACAAGAATTAATTTAACAAATCAATCAATATAAATGCCATCACACTAATAATTTATAAAATGTTCAAAATAGAAAAGAGCAAAATATTTGAAAGAAAAGGCAAAAATTAAATTTTCTATAACGTTTGTCGGTAGACAAATACAATTGAAAGAATAATTCAGTGCTCTTTAAGTGAATTTTTTAATAATTCCATAAGATTGAACACAATACACACACGATTATAAGGAAACGCACTTTTCTAAAGTATCCAGAGGACGGAGATTGGAAAAAAATGTACTCATGGAGACATGCAGAGGAACAAATGCATATAATAACTGAAACGTAAATATTCCAAATTAAACATTTAGTACAGTTTATACAAATCTGAACAGACATACTGTGTCTATTAAGTTGAGAATCTAAGTTTAATCAATTCAATTCAGTAAGAAACAAAGACAATATTTGAGACCTGCCAAAGTCAAGAGGATGAGATTGTTCTGGTTATAAACTGTTAATGTTGAGCAAACAATTCCATTACGATTGAGGTTTCATCATGACAATGGCCCAAAGCATTCAAGTTGGGAAAAGATTAGTTATAAGAAAATTGGATAAAATAAGTCTTGGGTTTGCCACAGCAAATAAATTAGAGAAATTGATTTGAAATAATAAGGAAATTGAACTGATAAACTCCTAAAATCAGAGTCTGAAGCGATGTCGATAATTATTTAAAAAAAATTTTTGCAATTTACCACCAAAATTGCGCTGGCTCCAAAAGTAATGTATGATGTCTTAGGAAATATTAAAAATTACTTTTAATTGTATTATATTTTCCAAGAAAACAGAATCGCATTTTGTGGTAATTTTTGTATAATAACTGTATTATAGAAAAAGTTAATAAATGAAAAAGTTTTCATTAATTTATTTAAGGAGAATTATAAGACAATGAATACTTACTGGGGAAGAGGCTGCATAGTTTTCGAACAATATTGTATGTAATTTATGTATTCATAGATGATTTCCTCTTCGAGTTACAAACTGAATAACGAAATTAATACACAACTTGTGGTGGTGAAGAGTACTAAATTTAAGTTTTTCATGGACAAATTTTCTGACCATTACAAATAACTGTACAAAAGCATAATTGCCTGAAATATATATGGTGGTGTAGGGTACTGAAATCAGTTTACTAAAATGTTAGCTAGTGTTTTAAAATTTCCATAACCTTAATTTTAATGTTATCACACAAATAAATGACAATTTTAGTTTCTTGGAATTTATTTGCAAAATGAAAATTATTCAACGCAATAAATCTAACCTCAAATTAAAAACATAATTACAAGGTTATAACAAGGAACCAATACAGGAATAAATGCAACCGTTTTACACAAATTATTTACAAGTTGAAGTTTTTCTAATGTGTTAAATCCAAAATTAAAAAATTAATTACAATTAAACCTTTTTTTTTTGTATTACCTGACACATTAAAATTGGTATTTTATATACCATATGATCATAAAACCAATTTTTCAACATCCAATATCTGGAAAAATATATACAAATTCTAATCATTTACTTCTCTAATCAGAGATACTAAAACATAGAAATTCTCAAATTCATTATACATAACCTCAAATTCATGTTAAAAAAATTTCCTTGTGCTCTGGTATAAGAAACTGAACCATGTTTTACATTTTTTAATGAAATAAAATGAAAAGTGCCGAAAATTCGTTACAACATGATCCTTTTCATATTTGATTTCATTTTAAAATTCTGGCCAATTACTAAATGATTGATGAACATAAAGTTTGTATAGAAAAGAGTATTACAACAGGAAATGTAATAATATAAATTTCGTTGATAGTTAATTCACAAATTAACATTATTACAATATTAAAAATTATATTAAAAAAAAACTTATTCAACTTTAATGTTTTCCGAAAATCCTTTTCACTTATGACTTAAAACATTAACTTACACCAACTTTTATTAAACCAATATTTGTAACAATCTCACACCCATTCACACTCACGTAACTAAAGGTTATTGTGTGTTACCAGTTTAGTTACTCAACTCCAATCGTTTGTTGTATTTGTTTAATTCTGGCTGCATGTCAACCAACACAAATGCATAAACGTTGCCATTTAAAAAAAAAATGTTTTATTCATGTTAATTTTATAATGACCCAAAAACCAAAAACAAAAAAAAAAGCAAAATAAAAATAAAATGTTTTCACTGGATTAAATCTGACCAACTTATTTTATATTCAATATTTGGCCCACAATCTCACTTACTCATATACTCTCTCCCTCTCTCCCCGAAAATCTACTCCATAGGCCACAATGGATTAATTTGTGGAAAATTGAAATAAAAAATGTAAAGAATTTGTAATCATTTTAAATTTGTTGAACACGAAACAAAAATTGATTAAATTAAAAATAAAATAAATAAAAACATACAAAGAAGAGTAATGGGCTTTTTAGGTATAATAAAGAGGAAAATTGTATTGTAATTGATTGAGATTAAAATTGAATTTAAAAGTGAACGATTTCAAAACTATTAAAATTCAATATTAACGAAAAGTCACTTAGAATTTAAAGAAATCGATGAGGACAAAAAATTAAGACAAAAAAAAATCATTTTCATCCTAAACACATGTAAACATCTTTGTATTCCCATAATTTTGAAAAGGATCTTAATATATTACATTCTCTTAAACTATTTAGAAGCATAAAATTAACTTTAAGTTAATATTTTTTTCTCTCCAAATTATATAACATTGAACTAGTTTTCTTAAAAAAAAATAGAAAAAAAATATGTTCTCATTTCAAACAAACAAATAAACGTTTAAGCAAAAGAAGCATAAAAAGTGGAACGAATTGCTATTCTTAACACATGTGTAAAACACAGTTAAAAGCACTTAACTTAAATTATGGTATTCAGCTAAAATACAAAAGCAAACGAAAAAAAAACAAGTAAGAATGTTATATTCGTCTAAGCCGAATCTTCAATACCCTTCACCACAAATGCGTGCTTAGTTAATACATTCAGTTTCGTATAAAATATATAAAAGTTTTTCTTAAATGTAACACAGAAACACCTAATGAGTCATAAAATCAGTTATATTATTTGGTTTGGATTGATGAAATGGTAATGAAGTACATTTAGCTTGATGTGATGGCAATTTTACAAAAGTTTTTTGCTCAGATATCAGTGTTCATCTTTTAATATACTGCCCCGATTTTGCTAGTTTCAAATAGGAAACTTTAAAGGACTATAACAAATACTCAAGCAAAGTTTGTTTGAGCTTTTTCAATAAATGGGGATGTGAGTATACCAACAACAGGCAAACGGACTGATTTTGATTGATTTGATGTATTATAGGATTTGAAATGATTTCTTCTTAGCATAACACACTAAGTGACAAAATTAATAAAATCCCCTTCACCACTAGTGGTGGTGGAGGGTATAACAGCGAAACAAATGTTGGCTCATAAATACGCGGAAAATTAATGGCAAAAATTAAAAAAAGGAAACAACAGCATCGCGGCAGCCAAAAACAGAAAACTAGTTTTGAAGCAAAATATTAACATTTAGTACTTTTTCAAGGGAAAAAGTACGTACTTAAGAAATTTTAAATAAAATCTACATTTTACATGTTTTAGAATTTCCTAAAATGTTTGATGATTTTTTTGGAATTTGCTACCTTCTAATTTACTGCTTAATATCATAAAAAATCGCCCAACACTCATATTTTAAATATGAAACATATTTATGTATGTGAGTGTTTGTATATTTATGTATATATTAACAAATGAGTTTGTATTAGTAAGAGAAAAAATATATTATTTTATTTATTTATTTTTTATTTCTTTCTCATTTATTTTCTTTACTCATACCCAAGTCATCACTCCCTCTTTGAGAGTAAAAAAACGAAAGAAATGGAAATGTGAAAAGCAGAAAATATTTATATTCTTCGTACTCTTTTGTCATATTTCATGATTATAATAATTTGTATTTTTATTACCATTTGGAGTATATAAGTTTTAGTTATTTCTAACATTTAGTTCCATGTTTCTCTTTTTTTTAAGCCAAAATAATACCTTTTACTCATATTTAAGCATTTAAGCTGAAACTGCTAAATATTGCTTTCGCTTCCAACATCCAGCAGCAACAGTTTTTTTTAAACAGCTACAACAATTCAGAGCATCCTTTTGCCACAAAAATTTATTTTGTTACGTTTTTTTATGTTTCCTTTTTTGCCAACAAATTTGCGATAGAGTACTTGTATTTTTGGCTTTTTGTATGAAATGAGGAAAAATTGTAATAAAGTTTTCATATTGTCATTTTAATGTCACACTAACAGGTTGTAACTACATGAATGTATTGGTTTTAAAATTGTTTGTTGTTTGATCATGTTAACTACCAAAAAGCAACAAAAAAACTGGCAAACAAAATTAGTATTCTTTGCTACAACTTGCAAAATCATAAAAAAATTATGTTCCTTAAAAAGGATTTAAAATTTACGCTTCTAAACAATATTTTGATGATGATGCTCCTACTGCACATGGAACGTTATGTTATAAAATGGAATGAATAGTATGAAAGATTGTATATGTGTGTACGTTTAAACAGGCTTATGGACATTAACGCAACTCGTACTTTAGCCATAATAACACTCAGAGAAAGAAAATTAAATTGAAACGAAAATTGAATATTTGAACAAAATTATTCATATTTTACAAATTAACAATATGGAGTTTATTTTAATAAATAATTAACGCTTATTTTACATTATATATTATATAGATTCCTCGTCAAATGAATTCGTCCTGATTCGGGGGCAAAAAGAGTGGATGAAATAAACAAAAACAAAAACATTTTTGATCCAACCAAATACATCATGGATTTTCAGTTTTGGTATGGAAATGTCTAAAAAAATATGAAATGTATTGTATTTCTACTGTTGTTTCCAAATCAATTTTAATTGAAATAAAACTTCAATTTTACTTACTGTCCTGTCTGGTCGAATTTTAGTTGAATTCTCTCTTCAAACAAATCGAATTTATTCAAGTTTCCTTTAAACATCAAATTCAATTTCGACTAGTTTGTAATGCAAAAAGGATTTCTGATCCTACCAAATACATCATGGATAAATATTTCTAAATATTTATTTCAGTGATATTTGTCATTTCCCTCAATTAAACAAAATAATCTTCTGATCTTAACAAATACACAACATCTGATATCTCAAAAAAATCTATTGGGTTCAATACAAATCCCTTTTGAGCATCTGAATTCGGAAAGTTTGTAACAAACAAATTTCCGAAACCATCAAATTTCTGGATTCTCGGTTTTAATTTATGTGTTGAAATAATTTTCAGTGACCTTCTCACTAAAATTCTAACCGTCCGAATTTTATTATTTATCTGCATAAATATAAATAACTGTTGTCTGCAGCAGATCACTTTTTAATACAAGCAAAATTATTCTGATAGAAAGAAAGTTAAAGTCAAACATCTGAGATTTTCAATATTCTATAAAATAGGTTATGTACGTCTTGACAAACAAATTGAACTCGTAGTAAATTACTTGGATCGTCCAGTATGAAGTCTCATAGGAACCGTTTCACAGCCTCGATTTAACTTCATCAAAATTTGATCAAATTTGATCTGAACTACTTTCTCAGTGAATTGTTTTACTGGATAAAATGTAGAACGCATAGGACGGGGGGAAGGTACCCCATAAAAAGCATAAATTGATTGTCGAATATCTAAAGAACTCTAACAGCGAGTATTTTTAAATTTTTTCCCAATCAGACTTTTTAAACAAGTTGTGATTTATGAAACTTCTTCCGAGATCTAAAAATGAAGAGAATTTTTGCAGCAAAACGCACTGGATAGAAGCTACTTTATATCTCTCTCCTTCAATTCATAAAGTTTCAAAATATTTTTTCTCTAACTGTATTTAAGTCCAAATATATACACATATACAATACCACATAGTGTTTTTCGCATTAAATGTAATATGTGTTAGTTATTTTGAAATAAGTAGATATTAAAGAGGAAGCAAGAGAGTGAAAGAGATAGAAAGAAAAGAGAGGATAGACTTGTTGTTGTATTCTGGTGTTGTTCAGTTGGTTATTTGAACAATTGCGTAAATTTTCTTTTAAGCTAAAATTATGACTATATATTAGTTTGGTAAATGTATATGTGTATATGTATGATATGAAATAACAAATCTTCTCCCTACCAACCTCCCTCACTCTCCCTCTACAATGCAACCAATTGAGCTGACTAAACGTAAGAAATGACTTAAGTCATCATAATGTATGAGTATTATGTGGTATTTTGAAGGTTATTCAAGAATTATATAACATATACATACATATGTATTTATGTACATAAATATAAATAAGCATATAATATACTTACATAGAAACCATATTATGTATTGCACATAATAGTATGTATGTGCGTGTGTGTGTGTGTGAATACTGTTAAGAACATAAACCTTCAAAATGTAAAAGTAGCTTAATTTGGCAATTCATGTTAATTTCTTATTGCGTATTTATGAAGCGCTCATATGTTGGTAATTAAAGTCAAATGATTGTAAATCACTGGAATAATATTCTTCTTCTCTTAAATAAACTTATATTTATATGAGAATATATATATATATTTATATAGAATATATATATGAACACATATATATGTAGTATATACGTATTGGTATTAATGGTAATAAAATATACACATTTTTTGCTAAATAATTTTATATAAATAACCAAAACATAATTATTAATTTATGCGCCCAAGTTAATTTATAAACTAATATGAGCATTTATATTAATGAAGTCTAAAGTTAAAATGGTGATCAAATAATTAATCAAATAATTTTTTTCTAAGGTGTGTGTTTGTATATTTTATGCAGATTCAATCTTAAGCAATTTATATTGCTGATTTTTGCAAAAATAATTATTTTTATATATTTTTTCAGATTGTTAATGAATACACCGATTGGGATCGTGCCTCACAACATCCTATTAATACCAGAGATACAGCAGTGGCTGCTTTATCAGATGCTCAGTTTGTGGCTCCTTTAATACGAACAGCTGATATATTTGCTGCCAATTCACCACCACCCATGTCAAGTAGTGGTTCAGGGGGAGGTACAGCTTCTGCATCGACTCAATATCCGGGACAATCAGGACGTTGTTATTTTTATGTTTTCGACTATCAAACCAAAGATGGTGATTATCCTCAACGTATGGGTACAGTGCATGGTGAAGATTTACCTTATATTTTTGGTGCTCCTCTGGTAGATGGTTTCAGTCATTTTCCTCAAAACTATACAAAATCGGAAATTGCTCTTTCAGAGGCTGTTATAACATATTGGACGAATTTTGCCAGAACGGGGTAAGTAAAATAAATTTCTTCTCTCTTAATATTTTCCAACATTTTTTTATGGTTTGTTGATTTTAAGTAAACATATTTTATTGTTTTTGTTGTTGTTTTCTCTCTTTTTGACTCATTTTTTATTAAACAATTTCAACTAGTTTTCACTTAAGTACATATGTATTTTCATTATGTTTATTCATTTATGTAACTTAAAAAAACAAAGGAGAGTATCTTAAGGTCGACTATATAATACCTTACACCATGATCAAGATATGAAAAGTTAATATGCTTGTAGAAAATACACTGTAAACAATTGGTATGAGACTTTTCTAGACGTTTATGACATTTGAGATAAATTTCAAAAGAGGGGGTTTCATGAGGGATATGAAAAACTATTGACCGATCCTCGGAAATTTTATTTTAATGTCCTCTAGACAAATAAATATAAAATTGATAAATAAAAACTGATTTCCAAGAGTGGGTCTGTATGGTAACTACAATTAGTTGTGAGCCGATGATCTTGAAATTTGAAAAGTGGACTTGGACGGATACAGAATTTATTTGTGCACCATTTAATTCAAATATTTTATATCTATAAGTTTTATGAACATGACCACTTTCAATATCAAGTTTTATCAGTCATTTAATATGTTAAAGGAGAACATTTGTTTGGAAGCACTTTCAATATCAAGTTTCATGAACCTACAAATATGTTTATGCAGAACATTTGCTTGGAAGCTAAACTATTGGATTCAACATAACCACTTTGAATATATTTAAAAAAATTGTGACCTGTAAAGTGTTCAAAGGGTTAAGATTGACATCCAGCGGGACAGGACAGACAGACGCAAGAATAAAATTAAATTGACTCAAAAAATGATTCTACATCAAACGGTCCACAAAAGATTGAGTACAACAACATTTGTTCTGTATGTAGCTATCATCAGCACAACCACCTACGATGGTGTAGGGTAAAAACATTATAAATTGTTTTTTTTTTTTTATTTCGCTCTCTGTGTTTTGAAAACAAAGAAACATGAGGCAATTTTAACATTTATCACAACAATTTGAAGTGGGAAATAACACAAACACACACACACACATACACATCTACATCTTAAGTACCTTAAGTGTTTTCTATTTTCTATTTAGTATCTGTTTTATATTTTTGTTGTTGTTGTTGTTTTTTTTTTGTCTAGCAAAAAAAGCATTTGTTATACTCATCATATTATTACATACAATTTGCCAGCAAACATTTTGATGCAGGAAATTTTTAAACAACAAAAAAACGACAATAAAATGTTGTTATTTTGTAAAATGACAATGAATAGCAATCACAAGGAACAAGAGCAACAACTATTTCTTTGTAATTCCATTTTTTTTGTTTGATATGAAAGGGAATTACAAAGGATGCTTTTTTTTTTTGCACTTGTGCATTTTAATTTGTCACTTCTTATGTTGTGTCTTTTATTGTTGTAAAGAGGAAAAAAGGATTAAAATATGAAAAACATAAATTGCAATAATTTAAAAAAAGAATGTTGTCAAGTGATGACAAGATATATATGTCTTTCCGCATGAAGTTTCAAAAACGACTAAATCTAAATTTCCATAACTGGAAATTATCCTTTTTAATATGGAACCTTCCCGAAATATCAGACCTAATATGATCAATTTCAATAGGGTTCGTCTTTTGTCAAATAAAGGCAATTTGACAATTACAATTATTTTTAATTGACAAAATTTAGTTTGGAGGCGTGGAGACGACATGGCCTCGATCTCATAACTATTTGGTTTACTCTATTACAATAAAGAAATCTTTATAAAGCAATCAAAAATATGAAGTCCGGACCAATAATATGTTTTAATTTTGGATCAATATTTTATATTCAAGTTTTAAAGCCATATAAGTTCAAAGCCTTTCAGAGATGAGTTCTCAAGTTGAAGCTAAAGCAAAATAATGATATTCATCATTAAAAGTATATATAAAATTTAATAGTGATTTCTTTAAATAAAGTTGGTTTATATATAAGAGTTTTGTAAGCATAAAACCGTTTTCCAGGAAGAAACATTTTATGGGAGATATATAAAATAGTGGACCCATATTGTCCTAATTAGTAACAGAAATAATTATGGCGATTTTCATATAATTTGTCTATTTTTAAGAATGTTACAAGCTTAAAATCATATTCCGGTAAGATATCTTATATGGGTAGCTCCCATATAAGATATCTTACCCAGCAAAATCTATTTTTAGGATTTTTGGGTGTATCAATATTTTGAATATGCCTTAAACTTTTTTTGCGATTATGAATCACATAGAGCTGTATATTATGGTTATAGTCTGTCTATATCAGTCACTTTTTGTTGAACAATTTAGATTACGAATTTTTCAGGTTACTTCATATATCGATCTATAACTTTCTTACTATTAGACAGAAATAAGTGGTCTTTAATACCCAACTGCTTAGGACAACAAAAAATGTGGCCAAATTTCATTGAATTCGGACAATTATTCTAGACGTGAGAATATTTCCAACTGACAGCCTGTCATAGCTAAATCGACTGAGATTTTGATTTGATGCAAGAATATACCTATTTATGGGGTCTTGGATGATTCCTTCCTGGGGTTACACATGGAATGACAAAGTTAATATACCATCATCATCACCAGTTGTGGTAATGAAGGATATGAAAATAATGGTAGAATGGATTAAATTATTTCGACTTGAATAAAAGCATTTTTTATAGAGGGATATCTCTATACACAATCTCCTTAGTCTCAATTCATAGATGAATTTTTGTAAAAACAACATACCCGAGGTGGGCAACGTTAAATACCATGGACTAGCCCCTGCGGTGTAGGATTTAAAATTTTACCATGCCCGACTATGTAGTAGGCGTCAGTATAGTTGCTTATAATTGCAAGTTATGAACGATCCTGGAATAACATCCGTACATATGGTTTCTTGCAAAAAAGTACTCTTTCCATAAAACTTATAAAAAACATTTTATGTTGATTGTTTTTCTTTAAAATATTAAAAAGATTTGATTGTGTGTATACATGTATGTATATATGTGTTACTATTTGTAATTTTAAATTTTTTATTTATTTCTTTAACAAATAAATATTTATTTGTTTTTGTTTTGCAATTTCAGTAATCCAAATGAACATCATCGGCAGGACTCAGCATTACCAGCGTCCAAAGAACGTAATCGTTTTCGTAGCATAACTTGGGAAAGTTATGATCCTTTACATCAAAAATATTTAGAAATTGGTAAGTTTTTATTTTTATTTTTGTTTTTTTTTAAGTTTTTTATTCTTTTTTCTTTTCTTCTAAGTTTTTTTGATTTCTTTTCTATAAAAACAATAAAACTAAAAAATCTTTTTGGTTTAGGTAAAACTTTTTTCTGGCTTTTAAAGGTGTTTTCTATTTAAGTTGGCTTTAATAAAACTTCTTTTTAAGTTTCTTTTTTCATTTCTTGGGAAAAAAGCTTTATTTAAGTTTCTTTAAGTTTTTCTTTTGGGAAGAATTTTCTTACTTTTACAAATCTCCAATAATTGCCAAAGTTTTGGCTTAAAACTTAGAACAACCAAATAGTGAAAAATAACCAACAAAAAAGCACACAATTTCAATAGGAAAAAATATAAAAAAGCATAATTCGAGTGAAAATTTTAAAAAGCATAATAAAATATTTTTTTAATTAATTTAAACGCTTTAAAAATGTTTAGAATCCAGTAAATGTATAAAGTCACTTTAATATACATATTATCTTCTCCTTGTAATAAATATCATTTCTAAATTTATCTAACAAAATTATCCTTAAATACATAACCAAATAAATCCTGTCATAGTCTGATAACAAGGTCATTAAAAGGTGAATGTCAGTTTTTTTTTCAATTTCTTAGAAACTATAAAAACAAAATTCCTTTAACCAGAAAAATACTTAATACTTGAAAATTGTTATTCAAAGGAAAAAAGGAGAGCAAATAAAAATAATATAAAATTTTTTACACTTAACTCAAGGAAGCATTCCAATTCCAATGATCAAAAGAAAACATTTGCCTCAAAGAAAGAAAAAAATAGAAATTACAAGTTCGGCTATGTCGAATCTTCAATACTCTCCACTAAAAATGCGTTATGTTTCGTACATGCACACTCACATAAACTCTCACAAACGTGTAAAAAATATAAAAGTATTTGTTAAATACAACACACGAGTACTTAATCAGTCATAAAGTTAGTTTTTTTTTTTTTTTTTGCTGTAACATTTTTTTCGGATCGATTTTGATAAATTTTAAAACGATAATGAAATATATATAACTTTATATTGAATTGGAAATTTCATGAAAATCTATCGCTAAAACAAAGAGGTTGCCTCAGATATCGGTATATATATTTTAATATACTTAACCAATATATATACATTATGGGGCTGAGACTATTTCGTCTTACCATTACACACGGAATGACTAAGTTAATATACTCTCTTCACCACTTGTGTTGTTGGAGGTTAAGAAGAAATCATTCAAAAATAAAATCTAAAAATAGAAAAGGAAATAAAACATTTATTCGTGGTATTTCAAAGTAAATAAGAAAAGAAAATTCAAATGTTTCTTTTGAAAAACATAACAATAAAGAATAAACTATGTCAAGAGAGAAAGTAAAATAAAATCATCAACAGGATAAAAAAAGAATCATAAGAAAATTTTCCTTTTAAAAAAAATTTAAAAAAACGACTGAATTTAAAAGAATTTATAGGAAAGAGATTTTTATATTTTTATCATAAATGCGTCTGTAAAACCCAAGAAGTGTGTAAAAGTAAATATTGTAATATTTAGCGGAAATATCATATTATTGTTGAATACAATTGCTAAAAATACTTATAATGTTATTCACACATCACATGCGACCACAAACGTATAATGTTGTTTGGAGTGTCATTGAAACATTTGTTAGAGCGCTATCAGTTTATGTGGTTTTGGAATACTATTTCAAAGTTATTGGCATATTTAAGCACATTCTCTTTTTCTCTCGAAAGTAATATTTCAATCTTTGAAATGAATAAGAAGCAGTGAAGTATCAAAACACGAGTATTCAAAAAATCAACCATATTAACTCTGTTGATGAAAAATTCATATTTAATATTTTCTGCAATTTTAATGTTAAATTTTAGTAAAAAACCCAACAAAGTATTTTCACTTATTCGTGATTTTGCTTCACTATTGTTTCCAACAAGCGTATGCTTAATTAAATAAGAAAATATAAATTATACGCACAGAAGTCCAATATAAAACTAAAATTTTTATTTTAATTATATAATTTTGATTAAAAAACTTTAATTGTTTTTAAAAATATATATTTTATAAAAATGATATTCACATTTTTTCCAAAAAAAAAAAAATAAATTTTTTATAAAATTACGAAATAACTTTTGTAATTTCTAAAAATTAGAATTGTAAAATTTTAGAAATTTTTCAATCTTTTTAATTTCAATTTTTCTGAAATCTAATTTTTAATCAAATTTCAAAAATTTCGATTAAAATTCAAATTTCTGGTAAAATTTAAATTTTTTGTAAGAAATTAATTTTTGTAAAAATTCCAATTTTTATAAAAATTTCAGATTTTTGTTAAAAACTCCAAATTTGATATAAATTCTAATTTTTTATAAAATGTAATTTTTTGTAATAAAAATTTAAATTTTTTATAAAAAAATCTTATTTATTAAAAAAGATTATTTTTCTGACAAAGTAGAACTGAACTAGATTTGAACTGGAACTGAACTGGATCTAAACCTGAACTAAACAAGAATTCAACTGAGTTAGAATTTAAACTAAAATTTGAACCAGAATCTTAACCATAAATTAACTAAAATAACTAAACCATTTAAATTTAATACATATCAAAAATAACACAATTTCTTTCTTCCAATATTTAACAAAAAAATTAAATATTTTAAAAAAATTTAAACAAAAATTAAATAATTTAATTTTTTATGACACTAATGAACCCTTAAACTTGAAAAACTTTTCCAACACTTTGGGCATAAACAAGTTATAACAAAAATTTTTTAATGAAAAACTCTAAACTTTATGAGACACCGTCAGTGTGTCTCATGGTTCAAGATGTTTAAATTAAATTAAATTTAAAAAAAACTTATTGTTCGCATATGAAATTGTTTTAAAAGTGATAAAAAAGTGGAAGAAAATATGATTTCTAACAAAATAACAACAAAAAAAACGTAAATGGAAAAATAGCTGCTGTTAAAGATGATGTTAAAATTTGTTACGCACTCATACAATGATATACATTATACATCTATATGAATATTCCACCCACACAAGTAGACAACATATTTAAGTATTATATATATTACACATACATATATACGAGAGCCCATAGATAATTTATTTAAATTATTATTTATTTTAAATTCAAACAATTTTGTTGAAATTTTTAAATTATAATTTTAAAGAACTTTTCGTACTTAAATCGTATTTATTCTGTTTTTAATATTATTTAGAATTACATTACTACAGTTCATAGGTGACATCTCTGAACATAAATACACATACAAATACATAAAGTCATGATATTACAGTGTTTCACATATACACACTACAATATGTATATTTAGATATCCTGCGAGTTCATGTGTGTGTGTGTGTGTATGTTTGTGTATTTTAAATATTTGAAATAAATTCTGTCTGTTCCATTTTTTTTTTTTGCATTTTTATATTTTTCATGGCTAAACGCAAATCATAAAGGAAAAATATTTCCAATTTTAAATGAAAGCAATACATGCGTAAGTTTATGCTCTGCTTCTATTCATATAACACTTGGTTCCTTTCTTTTTGTTGTCGTTGTTGTATTTGTATTGAATAAATACACAGAATTCAAAAGCATACAACAAGAAACTAAATAACAACACATGTATATGCCATGTTTTGATATACCCACACATACATACATACATACATACATACATACATACATACATACATACATACATACATATATTATAGGGAATGTGTAGGTTTAGGTGTTAAAGTCATTCCTTTATATTTCTCTTATATATGCGTTACGCTAAAATGTTAGTATACAAATACACATAAATATCCACATAGATAAGAGAGTGTTATGATAAATTCCATAACACGTTTATATTATTTAACGTTTTTCTTTTTTGTGTTTGGGGGGTTGAATTCAAATGACAAAAGACTTTAATTATATTGTCGCTCTTGACGCCCATTTATGCTTTCCTTCCTTTCTCCCCCTCCTCTGCTCCCTATCTAATGTGTATGTTAATTTACCTGGTGTGACCAAAATACGTTTAATAATATGTAAATCTCTTTTTGTTATCGCCATAATATCAGCCAACAATAAAATAAGAATTTTTTTCTAAAATTTGACTTTTTTTATTTTTTTAGAAAACTTATCAACAACTTTTCACATAAGAGCTTTTGAATCAAAACGTTACAAAATCATTTCTTTACGCCATTTTACGGAAACTGTATAAAAAACATTACAAACAACAAAAAAGTAGATAATAATGCACATAAATTTCCCAAAAGATTTAAAAAAATTATGAATTAATATATAAATGGCGATATTTTGGTATCAAATAAATAATGTATTTCAAAAAAAAACTTCAAAAATGAAATATTTTGTAGCAAATTTTAAGAATTTTCCTTAAGGAAATGAATTTTAAAGGAAAAAATCTGTTAAACTATTTAGAATTACTGGGAATATGAGAATCTGGAAACTTTCAACTGTTTAAGTATACAAAATGTTTAACAGGATTTTTAAATTTAATTTATTTTTGTGAAATTTATTCGAAAATTGGCAAATGACTGAAAAAATTTAATTTCTAAAACAGAGTTTGTTTAACTTTTAAGTCCCTTAAGTGGAGACCTGATTTTGGCAAGAATTTTTGTTTTTGTTCTGTATGAAATTAAATCATTTAAAAATAATTAATATTAAAATTTCAATACACTGATGCATATTTCTGTAAATGCACATAACTGTTAAAAGAATTTGAAAAAATTTAACGGGAAAATAATATTTTTATTTAATCTAATAAGACTTTCTGTCAAATAATGTTAACTTTCATTTCATTTTTATACCCTCCATTACCCCAAGTGGTGAAGAGTGTATATTAACTTTGTTATTCCGTTTTTAAAAACAATTTTCACATATGCGTTTATAGAAATATTCACCATTTTAAGCACGCAACAAACAAGACTAAGAAAACTAATTGTCTCTCTCTCTAAAATCATCAACTTTAGTTTTTGCTGAGAACAATCAAGATAAAAGAAAAGAGAAAAAATTAGTCATAATTAAAATTGCATAAAAGATACATTTTCTATAGTTTTATTCATTAAAAATTATTTTTGGAAAGTTTTTTTTTAATAAGAAAAAGATTCATAAAACACTGATGCATATTCCTATAGAGGGATATTTGACAATTGAAAACTTTACCTAAAAACTGGGTGAAATTTCCCTTCGAAATAGTTACACAAAAACCAATGTTTTTTCCTTAAAAGTGGAATTTTTCTTTGAGCCTTTTATACATACGCCATGAATAACAACTAAAAGTTAGAGTCGGTCAAGCCCGACTATTTAATACCCTACACCACATTGTTGCTTATTAATGGTAGCTATCAAAAAGTAATGATCGACACTCGTATAAATATATTTTTGTAATTTATGCTTAAGAGTGCCGACATTATTATACATGACTTGAGCGCTTTAAAAGAACTTCTTCTAGGGGGATACGGGAGCTAGTTTAAAATATATACCGACCCTGGTAAAATTTTATACATCGATTTTTGCTTATATTTATCATAATTTAAACAATTCTTATCTTAATACTTGCGTGTATATAAGATTCAAAGTGTTATTTTTAAGGGGAGTTATATGAGACCGATGTAAAATATTGAACCGATCCTCATATAATTCGGCACATAATTTTAGAAAATTATAAAATCTATTTGGGCTTAATATTCAGGGCTTTTATGAACTTAAAACCCCATTTCGAGAGTAACATTTGAAGAGGCATCGTCCTTAGGTCACCAATGAGACGTGCCAAGTTTCATCGCGATATTTAAAAAATTTGCGACCTGCATGGACAGCCAACCATCCATGGTGGTGTAGGGAATACAATTTTTATTTTCTAAAACATCTAAAATCCTATACTCTTACGAAGTTTAGATTACAGTGTTATTATTTCAATACATTTTCTAAATATAAGTTTTTCATTTTAACAACAATTTCTTAATAATTGTTAGCATTTTTATTTAAACATTGGTGGATTGACACTCCATCAATTGTAGCAACAACAAAATACAAACAATTAAACCTGTTGTTTTGTTTTTCTTACAATTCAATTGCTTTCATTTTCAATTTATTCCTTTTTTCTTTGTTGACTTTTATTTAATACCTTTTTTCCATATGAAACGTCTTTATTTAAAAATTGTACACTCATTTCGTTCTTTTTCTCCTTATTTCTCTAACATAAATATAAATTTATATATTTAAATAAATTTTATTTTGCAGGCATGAAACCACGTATTAAAAACCATTTTCGAGCTCATCAATTGTCAATTTGGTTGCGTTTAATACCAGAACTTCATCGGACGGGTATGGAAGATGTGATAGCACGTCACAATTTATTTCGCAATCATGATGATATGGATTTGTATGAAGGTCCTGTCAAACCAGATCCATTTGCATCACAACGTTTATTGCTCATCGATGAGGCTCTAATGAAAAAAGGACGCTCAAATAATACCGGTTATGTGGCGGGTGTTTTAGGAGGTAAGTGCCAAATGGCAAATGGAATTTTAAATTTATTTATTTTATTTTATTTTATTTTGATTCTTTTAACAAAAGAAATCTTATTGTAAAAAATAAAAAACGGAAATAAATAAAATATCTCACATTTAATACACACAAATTTTACGATTTTTAAAATACTTACACACACATTAAAATACATATATATACCACTACAAAATTCTTTTGTAATAAACAACAGAAACTAGAATTGCCTTCAAGGATTCCTATACCCAGAAAAGAGAGAAGAAAATTCTGAACAGATGATGAATTTTTGTAGTACCAGGAGTATAAATGATATATTTAATACTTGTATTTAAACATACATATACATACATACACACATATGCATATATATGGGTTTTTTGGTGTAAAGTTGTATTAAGAAAAGATTTAAGTAAATTTAGTTTTCATTTTCTGATTTTTTATCATTATTTGTATAAATGTTAAACTGTAAGTATGCATACATTTACATATGTATGTAGATGTAAATGTAGGTGTATTAGTTATATCTTCTAGTCATACTCAAATCAAATATTTTTCGATTTTCAAAAAAAAAAAAAAAACAAGTAAAATAAAAAAAGAAATAAATAAATTCGACAAGTATAACTTTAGGCTCTATTTCTTACACAGAAATACTCTTTACATGTCCTTACACAAATACATACTCCTACACATTTAAACATACTCCTATATTCATACATATTATTTTTTATAAAGTTAAGTGAGTGTGTTGATATTTAAGCATAAACATTTAAGATTGTATTTGTGGATAATAGAATAGTGCAAATGTACGTGTGTCAGTTACTCAGATATTTTACTCAGTCAATTTTCTTTCAAATACACAAAACATTTACCTGATAACTTTTATTCCATATAAATTTTTTTCTATCTAAATATTTTTCTGCTTATCTTCAGGCACGTGTGTTTGAAAGGAAACATAGAAATATATGCATACATACGTACATACAGATAGATTTACCATTTATATACATACAACCCTACAAAGCAACAACAACAATGATAACAACACTTTTCATATTCTTTACATGTTAGTTACAGCTGTCGTTTAATCTTTATTCACAAAAAAAAAACCGTTAGATTTCTTTTACACACTACTAACTGATATATTCAAAGACATATCCACACACACACACAGACACAAATGTTTTAATAACATATAGACATAATACATACAGTGACACTTTAAATAAATGAATATTCATTTATACGACAGTCGTATGTAAAAGTTGTTTAAAAAATATGTTGAAATTTCAATTTCAGAGTCGATTTAATGTTGTCCATTCGTCTGTCTCTCTGCCTGTCTGTTCAGCAAGCTGTCCATGTAAACGTTGTGAAACACTTTCGTGTATGCATCTTAGAGCCAAAAAGCAAAGTTATTAAAATTAATCATGTTCGGTCCAAAATATCAGATAGCTATTGTACATTTGTTCTCCCGGAAGGGGAGAATGCTTTACCTTACAATGCACATTGTAACAGAATAATTTTTTCGAAATTTGATAATGGATTTCCGTGAAAATTAATGATGAAGGAGAGAGCTATATTCGACTAGGCCGAATCTTCAATACCCTCCACCACAATAGCCTAAGTAATAAATGCACATACACACTTACATATACATTCAATTATATTTTTGGATATAACTTTCTTTCTACTGAACCGATTTTAATATTTCTTGGAATAATAATGAAGTATAAATTTCTTGATATTTTGGGAAAATCTTATTCTAATTTGTCGATTTATAGATAATAATTTACGAAAGTTGGGTTGTCTCAAATATCACTCCATATCTCTTAATATACTAAATCTATTTTCCTGTTTTAAATAGGAAGCTTCTCAGGACTGTAACGAATACTGGAACCAAATTATATTGAGCTAAACGGAAATAGCTAAATTAACTTAGATTTTGATTTGATGCAAGAATATATACACATTATGGGGCCTTAATATTACCCTTTCCACCACAAGTTTTTTTTTACATTTTTTACAATGTTAATACTCTAAGACGCTACAACTATTGTTCAAGCCAATTTTCGTTAGAGATTATCGCACTATTTAATTATTCATCTTTCACTTTTATTTCTTTTCTTCAAAGAGTGTGTTTTACCTGTACACGTGTTGTCTAATTTAATTTTGTCTAAATAACTTCACGATTTACTATCATATTTAATTCTTACATACGTATGTATATATATGCATGTATGTATGTATTTATATTTATATATGTATGTTTATTATTTATAACTGATAAATAATTTTCAAAATTACATTGTATTTAAAATAATGTTTAACTAAAATTACAAAATCTCTTTATCATTAAAATTATTTACCGTAACCAAGACCAGCAAACATTTCTAAGACATTTAAAATTTTAACTACGTAAAAATTCAAAAACTTAATGGAAAATAAAATGAACTTCAATATAAATCTTTAATAATTCTTCTTCTTATTTTAAATATTTTTGAACTTTCACTAGTTATTTAAATAACGCTTTCTAAGAAAAACAAACTTTATTGTCAACTCCAGAATGATGGACGAACACAGTAAAATGCAATGAAAAAGACTTTAAAAGCTGATTTATTTTGTTAATGATAATAAGTTATCGAAGTACTGAACTTCTTAATAAAGGTCCAAAAGAGTTTTTTCAATGTTACTAGAAACATGATCTGTATTATCTATATGTTGTAGGTTTATTATTTTCTGTTTCCATTTGATCTCTCAACAACATTAATTTAGTGATTTTACACTTACAGATAATTTTGTGTCATTCGATTCTATTTATTTTTGATTCGCTTATAACGTTCGCTGGGTGTTACATATGTATGTGTAATATGTGTTTAAATTTTCTTACATATAATTGAAAGGATATTTAAATAGTTAAAGGCAATTTACCATAAAAGTATTTAAATATTAAATAAAAGTGTAAAATAATTTTAAATACAGTTAAAGGCATTTTAAAGAATCTTTAACAAAAAGATAAAAAGAATAATTTCAAAAACGTAATAAAAATAAAATAAGAATTTAACAATCAACTACACGAACATTTTAGTACCTCACAAACACACATAAACATTAGACACATTAACAAAAGGTAATTTGAAGAGAAAACAAATTTGTTTGTTATTTACTTTCCTGTAAAGTTTTTTTCTGATGTAATTTTAAACAGTTCCTATGAAAAGACCCAAAAAATTTGTAAAAGTATTGGCTTATTTTCCGCTGAACCGATCTTGAAAATATTTAGAACATTGAAATGTTTGGCAAAATTATTAGATTGACTCAGAAGTCAGTCTATAAGTTTAGGTTTAGATAAAACTGGAACTAATTACGACTAATAATTTGTTTGAAACTTCAATATGATATATATGAACTTGTATATGAATCAGAGAATTAAAATGACTTCCACTTTTCGATAAGAAAATACTCGAAATATCATTTTCTGTTAAATTAAGATCATACGAATTCAGTTTATACGCTTTGCCGTTAAGATTTCCTCAGAAGTTTGCATCATTGTTTAATGGAAACATTTACACAGTTATTGCATTTTCAACATTTTATAGATAATCTGATATATATATTTAACACATTTTTGAACCTTTATTAAGCTCGGCAACTTAAAAAACAACAAACAAAAAAGGGGATAAAAATGCGTTAAACATTTATTGCGGTATGAATATCATTTATACTAAAAGGGATAATCTGCACATGTAAACGTATTTTTGCAAAGAGATTTACAAGGTCCTCTACATACAATTTCTTTTATCTCAATTTATAAATTATTTTGTTTTTGGGAATTTTTAAAACAAACTTCGCTCCTGACCATATAGGTGCCTTCACTTTTCCAAATAAACCGGAAACATCTCACCTCCAACCATGGAAAACTGAATTAAGATATTTTTAAAATAAGTTAGATTTGCACACACTGTGTTACACTGAATGATAAATTTAATTTGAAAAAATTTTACCATTTGCAGTGATGACGTTTATAAAAAAGACTTTATTCAAACAAATAGACAAATTATGCTTCTTCTTTTGTTTAATTTAAATTTTTTCCAAATATTTATTATTTTAAAAATAAATTTTTTAAATAAAATATCTTTTGTCAATATTTTTTGTAGTTTAATTAACATTCTAAAATTAATTAAACAAATCTTTTTATAAACAATTTTTAAGTGAATTTTTATTTTTATTTCTATTTCTTTAATAAAATGATAATGTCAAAAGATTCTATTTAATTATGATTTGTAATCTTTTGCAAATTGTTTAAATGCTCTCTAAGTCTCTTCGTAGCTCTACACTTTAAATGACAACAACAAAAATAGGAAAATAATATTTCAACATATACATATGTACATATAAAAATTATCTGTGTATATTTGTCTATCTGTTTGGGACTTATAGATAGATAAACTTTTGGACCGATTTTAAAGAAATTTTCACATGATTATAATTAACCCGAAAGTTCCATAAGCTAAGAAATCTTCATAGGACCAGAAGAGTGGTAGACCCCTAAGAAACAAAGAGGAAGGATACCCCACAGACAAATTAAATATTGATTATTGAATATCTAAAGTACTATTGAAGTGAGAATATTAAGACTTTATCTCAATTACTTTCTTTCGGAGCTGTTTTACTGGACAAAATATTTTATGTTGTATAAAAATATAGAACCATAATACTTTTCCTGTAAAACAGTTTTACGTTTTTAAATGGATTATATATATGGCCACCTAGAGTTTTCAAACGGACAGGATCAGAGGGTTTTGGAAAAATCCCCACTGCATGAAATTTTTCTAAATACACTTCATGATTTGTGAAATTTTTTCGAGATCGGGAACTGAGGAGAATTTTTATGCAGCAAAGCGCAGCGGGTAAAAGCTTGTAAAAAATAAAATAAACAATTAAATCAAATATACATAAGTAACCCAACACACACATACAATTGTATGTATATGGAAAAATCTGGTAGCTTTAACTAACATTTATCTTGTTATCTAAATATTTTATACAATAATCTTGTATGTGTGAACGTTTAGGTGTATATGTAAAATGTATATAATGTCCATTGAACATTGACCACAATAGTCAGTCACTCATTCTTTCATTTACTCAGTCAGTCAGTCAGTCAGTCAGTCAGTCAGTCAGCATTATTTAAATGTAAAATATCTTAGTGTGCATGTGTAGTTGTATGTTGTAGTTAAATTCTTCACAAGTATTTGTTTAAAAAATGAAATTAAATTAAAAAGTGTAAAGAAAAGAAAATAAATATTTTTTCTTTATCTTTATCTCTGTTTTAGTCAGTTTCTTTTTTTATAAAATTCATTTTCAAACATTTTAATGTTGAAAACTCATTGTCAGAACAATTAAATGAAAAACAATAAAAATTAAATGAAAAAAAAATTGTAAAAATTATTCAAAAAATCAACATGACTTTTGCGACAAGAGAAAATCTTTGAAAATTTCTGATGAGTTAAGGGAATTTTTTTAAATACAGTGGTTTTAAGTTTGACATTTAATATTTGAAATGTAGTAGAAAAGAAAATCTGTTAATTTTCTGAATGAGATCTTAAAATTATTAACACACATTTTTCATAAAAATGTTTAACCAAATTTTATTTCACTCTTTTTCTGATTAGGTTACCTTTGTAAAACACTTATTATGTTTAGTGTCAATCAAATGAATATATTGTTGATCTGATTTAAATCAGTTACCAGAAAAAAGTGCGTACTAAAACTAAGAAATATTTTCAACAAAACCCAACTCGGTCAAGCACTCTAAGATTTATTGACAAACTGTTTCCGATGTTATTAAATAGTATCGGAAGAATTTTATCCTTAATAAAACACCTAGTTGACGTAGACGGAATGGATTAAGGAATCTCTGAAAAGAGACTGTGTCCATTCATAAAACTTCAAAATGAATCCACTTATTTTTGTTTGACTTGGCATCATGTTACTTTGGTAAACAAGCCCATGAGTGTACCAAGAGAGGCAAATCCTCCAAACTGCCGAGAGCAAAAGTCAGTGAAGAGATATTGGACTCTTGTTAAAGGAGAATTGAAGAACACAAAAGCGATGTCAAAAAGCATGGCAGATTTAAACGAAGATGGACTATTTGAGCAAAATGACAGAAGACGTTAATGAAGAGAATTCCGAGAAAGGTTCAAAATTTCATCCCTAGAGATTAAAATTGTAAAAATATCTTTCTTTAATTGTAACAATAATTTTAGTCAAATAATAAAAATATAATTGTAAGTTTTGTGGTTTCGTTATTATTAACATATATGTATGTATGTTTAGAATTTTTCAATCTGACTCCTTACTACAAAAAAAAAGAAAAAAATATTTTATGGAAAAATGTTTTTAAGATTTATGTTATCTATTTCAAACCAAAAGATTTTCAATCTAATTTTTCATCCCAAAGTATTCAAAATTCTAGCTAATCATCCTACAATCAACCAACTTATCCAAGTTTGGTTTGGTTGCCTCAATCTAATACATATTGTGTCAATGTCAGCAAAAATTTTTCATATAACTGACCAAAAGGAAAAATTCCCGTTGAAGAAAAACACAAAAACAACAACTCATACTAAACGAAATGAAAAACCATTGAAATCCAGCTTATAGAATGTTTCATTTTGATCAGAGTTATATACAATTACATATACAAATACATACGTACATATTTGCAAATACAAATAAAATGAAAATAACGGAGATTTTTTTTATGTTTTCTACATTTCATTTCTTCACTTAAAGTTGTTACTTACTTGTCCAAAAGTTGTTATTTTTGTAAGGGACTATTTTTGTTTCGTTTCGTTTCTTTTCTTTCATTTTTTGCATGTCAACTGCTGAATACCACAAATGGCAGGACAAGACCAAAAACGAAGAACAAAGCTTAAAATGTACAGGACATGGAAATAAATAATTTCATTTGAAAGGCTCAAGTCTCACACTGACATCAATAACATGTTGTGAAAAAAAAAAATGAAATAACATTTCTGAAACAATTACACTAAACTGGACAAACATATACAAATACAATAACAACAACGAAATCACCGTAGCCACATTAATACTCACACACACAAATGACACACAGGGAAAAAAGCCTTAGTGCACACAATAACAAATGACACAAAAGTCCTGTAACTATATGATAACTAAAATTGAAATTTAAAGCCATAAAAAGGACATAAAAGTATGCACAATAATTGTATAGTACTCCTTCTTCATTCATATATTTATACACTCACACATTCACTCACCAACTCATATTCACTCACACTCACTCATTCATTTTGAATATGTTTTATTTTGGTTTTCTGTTGGTCAGAGGTTTTTTTATGTTAAAATGATTTTATTGTTCTTAAACTTATTTCATCGGAAATATATAACAAAACTACAACAGGAAACAGCACGAAAACAACAACAATAACAAAAATCATATAAAACCAAGAATTTGAATTTAAGCTGAAAAACACCAAAAAAAAGAACAAAGTAAAACCCACCCTCAGGATATAAATAAACAGCTGTAAAAAGGACACCAAGAAATAAAACATGAAATAATAAATAATGGAAATTTCCAAAGACTCTGGTGTCTATTTTTATATGGATTTTAATTTCTCTCAAACCTTCTAGACATAATTATGGAACATGAAAAGGCACAATTTTTTTTACACTTTAATTATAATAAAATATTTAATGAACGACACAAAAATGGAGATATTTAATTTTTTGGTAAAGCAAAAGATAGAAGTATTTATAGAAATGAGAGAAATTTAAAGACGATTGTTAAGTTCCATAAAGAGTGAGATCGAAAAAAAATTTAACCGAAATAAAGTTAAAAAAATTTTTAAAATTCTTGAGTTTTATTTTTTCTATTTAAAAAGAATTCGCTAGAAATATCTGTAGAAATCATTATAATTCAAACTTTTACTGAAGCAGAAATCACAGAGATCAGGCTCCCTAATTTTTAATTTGTATACCAATCACCAACACTCGATTTAGCTATGCCCGTCAGTCTGTCGTAATAATAACTGACGGAGCTCAAGAAAATTTGTTATTGTCCCGAAAAGTTTCCTACATAAAATCGGCTTAATCGGTTAACTAAACAAAAGTTATAGTTCGACCTAAGCTGAAAAGTTTGGATACCGATATTTTGATTTCACCTGAACAAACGAAACTTTATTGTAAATCTTTGAAACTTTGAAAAAAACGCATTGTAAAAGACTTGGGGAAGTTGGAGAATTTTAAATAAGTCATTGAATTATTTCTAAACTGATTGCGTCGGAGGGTATTAAAGAGTGTTTTTTGAATAAACTTTAAATGGAAACGAAACCTTCGATTCTATAGTTTTTGAAACGATTTAGATTTCTTCCAAAAAACTAAGGCAAATTACTGATGTGGAGTTTTTATGTTGGTTTAGAAAATTGTTAGTGCATTCGAATGAATATCCGAATTTTTGGAGCACAAGGAAATTTGGTCTGATTAACAACAATTGAATTCAAAAGTTTGCTATTTAAAACCAGCAAAATCTGTGCAGTTGATAAAAAGTTATGGACCAATATCTGAATCTACCTCAACAATTTGAGAAAAAATCATTTCAAATTTGATTTGTTTTCGCAAAATGCTGACTAAATTTATTCATTTTATTAATGAATTTTTTCCTTTACGTCCCTCACTATTTCCGATCATTATTTAAGACACGTGGATATATAAAGGTAGACAAATTATGCATCGGTGTATCAGAAATTATGTCTATAAAACCTCCACAAATGAGATTTTTACGTTTTTTGCTTTACATTTGCATCCGATAGCTGAGTAAAATGCTCTGCAGTTCTTAAGAAAATTTCTTTCTTGTGATTTTGTCACGAATTTGGTTTAATCTAAGACAAATCAACTAAAATACCTTTAACTATAAAGCAGCAGTCATTAATTTCAATTATAACTTAAATGATTTCGTATTCAAAAAATCTCTTTGAAAGAAAACTTTTATTAACGTTGAAATCTTCCTTGAAGAATTATTATTTTTGTTTGTCAACTTTTTTCTGCCGCTAATCATTTCTAAATACTTTTGGGACCACCTTTTTAAAAATAACAAAATTATACCCTTCAAATAAAAGCAAAAAACCTGTAAAACTCTCTCTCTCTCTCTCTCTCTTCAATATAAACCTGCCAAAATTCTTTAAACAACAAAAAGTCAAAAAATAACTTTAATTATGCAAAATAAGCAAATGGTAAACTGTTAATAAATTCTGTATTTAATTATACATTATTAACTTTAAACAGACTTAAAAGACTTGTTAGAACTCAAACTAACTTAATAACTAAAACTTCAACCACATCGTACAAAAACTCTTCCAAAACAAAATTTTATTTAAGAATACTTTTATAAAACCAAATTAAAAAATAAAAAAAAACAGGCAACAACAAATATTTAAACTAAAGAAAAGCTCTACAACAACAACAACAACAAAAATTAATAACAACTATACCAAGAAAGTAGGAAGAAAGTAGTAAAAGTTAACATTTATTTGACTTTTTCTTATATTTTTACTAAAAATTTGAAATTTTACTAACTCTGTTATTTAATTTCTTCCCTCCCCTTCCCTTCTATACCCATTTCCCCTTATTAACTCTCTTTTATTTTATTCCTAAACATTTTCATATTAAATATTTAAAAAAATGAAGAAAAATAACAACAACAACTGAGTAAAAATATAAAATTTTCTTAAATAAAACCACATTAGAAGCCTCATAGTTAAAAATAAATACATGTGTAACTGTTACACTAATACATATACACACACAAAAGTATATACAGATACTTAAATAAATAACTAATCTTCTGAATCTCATACACAACTACACACATATATACATTAAGATAAAAAGCTAAGAAATAATAAAAAATAATAAAAAATAAGCAGAAAAGTTTTATTACATTAACTCAACTTAATTAACACAGACATCTTATGCTTCTAACAACCATATCGTCATCATTATGGTATTCAACTTAATCATGATCATCTAGAGCATTGGCATTTCAGTCTTTTACTTCCTAAACCAGCATAAAGTACTGTTAGTTATAGTTATAGTAACTGGGCGTAAATAAAACTAAAAAAGATTATTTTATTTTATTTTATTATTTTTTACTTCTTTAAATTTATTTTATATTCCTTTTGCGAAAAACGACAATGAGAACTTTCTGAACTACGAAAAATCTTATAAAAAATAAGAAGTTCAAAATTCAGTTCTGGTTCAGTTCTAGTTCACTTAATTTTTTTCCTACGTTTTTCGTGTTCTAAGTGTATTTTTTAGATCAAAGAAATTTCGACTTTAAGAACAAATCTTCTATGTTGTTTTTATTTAAAATACAAAGAAAAATAGAAAATAAAAAAAGAAGGAAACAAATAGTCAGAGAGAAAGAAAAAAGAAAATTTGGTCAACCACAAAGTCAGAAAGATGAACATTTCTTAAGTTACACAACGTTTTTCATTCTTTAGCTCTCATTTATCTTTAACTTGGCCAACCATTATGGTTTTTACACATTTTTTTACTTTTCCTAAAAACAACCAAAAATGCACACATACACACACACAACAAATGCACCTTAAAGAATAAATGAAATAAATTAAGTTTTTTTTGAAATAAAACTTAAACATAAAAATTAAAACAAACAAATAGAAAAAGTTACAGTAAAATGCAGATTTATCTTCATTTCAAATAAAAAATAAAACAAAATTTCAGTTTTATATTAAAATTTAATTTAAGTTTCAAACTCACTTAATAAACCTTTTAATGAAGAATGAAGAAATATTTTTTAAATAAAGTTATTTTTGAAAAGCAGCATCTAATGCTGTGACAGGGAAAATGAGACAAAAAAAAAATACCGAAACCTCAAAAAACAGTTAATTTTCTTTAGTTTTGCTATTTTTTATCCTTAAAATCCTGTAAGTAAGTAAAACATTAAAATTGTCTTTTCAACTGACATTTACTTTATGCTCAAATGCTTAACACTCCGTGTCTTTTTTCGAGGATTTTTTTTTCAGCAATTTCCTTCAAATCTTCTTGCCAAAGAGAGATAAGTGCATGTTGGTTTCTGTGAAGTTTCCTGTGAATTTAAATGTTGCGAAATAAAATGAATAGTAATGTTTAAGTGTGTGTGTGTATATATATGAAATGCCAACAAAAATAAATGCTAAAAAGTCAATAAGTCAAAAGTTAATTTATTACCTTTTTTACTATTTTGCTTATTTAATGTTAAAAAGTGTCATTCGAGTCTACATCCGATTGGATTTTCTTTTGGAGGAAAAGAACAAGATAAGACTGTATAAATATTCCTCAAAAAAGTGAAATAACGAAAAATTCACTTGCTAACAGTGTTACATAGCTAATTTTAAATTTAATATATTTTAATTGGTTTATTCGAAGAAGAGACTTTTTCAAAAAAATTTGTTATTAAAAAGTAAAGTCTGGGAAGAATGAAGGCGTATGATTGATGCGATATATAAATATTAAGTATACGTTAGCAACAAAGTGACAGATAGATATTTCATAATAATACAATGACATAATTTATAGAAGTAATATGAAATATAAAAAACTGAATTTGTAGTGAAAAATTAAATTTTGAATGAAAAATTGAATTTAAAAAAAAAAAAAATTTGTGAAAAATTGAATTTTTGTTAAAAAATAAATTTTAAATGAAAAATTGAATTTTAATTAAAAAATGAATTTTTAATAAAAAATTGAATTTTTATTAAAAAATGAATTTTTAATAAAAATTTGTTTATGATGAAAAATTATTTTTTTAGTGAAAAAGTGAATTTTAAATGAGAAAATGAATTTTTAATAAAAAATTTAATTTTTAATGAAAAATTTAATTTTTAGTAAAAAAAATTATTTTTAAAGAAAAATTGAATTTTTAGTAAAAAATTTTTAAAATTTTAAGCAAAAAAAATAATTTTTCGTAAAAAATCGATTTCTTAGTGAAATTTAAAATTTTTGTAAAAAATCAAATTCTAGTGAAAAATTTAAATTTTAATTAAATTTCAAAATTTAAAATATTTAGGAAAATGTTTAATTTTAAGTAATAAATAAAATTTTTTATCAAAAATTGTACCTAAATTTTTAATAAAGAATTGTATTTTTAGTAAAAAATATTTGAATGAAGTTTTAAATTTTAAGGAAAATTATATATTTTTGTGATAATTTTCCTTTCATGATAATTTTCGATTTTTTTATATTAATTTCTTTTCAAATTTCGAATTTTTCATTGAAATTTTAATTTTTTGTAAAAATATTGATTTTACTAAAATTTGAATATCTTAATGATTTGTTTTTTTTTTTTTTTTTTTTGTAAAATTTCGAAATTTTGTTAAATTATAACTTTAAGATAAAGGAATTTTTACTAAAATTATGAGAAATTTGTGATAATACAAATTTCAATTGAAAATTTTAATATTTGGCGGAGTTTTGTTTTTAACAAACATGTTACTTTTTGGTGAGCATTTTCTTTAAAAAAATATCAATTTTCTAATAAAAATTCTCTGTCTTTGAAATAACAATTATCAAAAATTATTATTCTTATATTCAAACTAATTTTTTTATTTGAATAAAAACTAAAAATTCTTAACTCTCTCTCTCTGTCTTTTTATGGTAAATCGAATAGAAAAAGTAACGAGAATTTTAGACATCGGCTTAACAATATTTTGCAATAATCTCATTTTGTAGCAACATGTAATTTAATTTAATTCTGCTTTCTCTTCCTAAGCTAAAATTTCGAATTAAAGTTTTTCCACGAATTTGCCTACATCTTTCCCTCAATATTCTAATAAAAAAAAATAAAAAAATAAATAAACAAAATAAATACTGTCACACCATATTCAATATCATTATACATTACACATGTTCATGTATGTTTACGTGTAAGTGTGTGATAAATGACAATTAGATTCGTTTGTTAATCGCTTGTCGTTCCAGTTGTGGTAACTTAATTTCAATCCCATACAAAGTATGATGAATTAATTCAAATACATAAAATCCCTTTTAACATTTTTTTTGTTATTTCTCTTTATCTCTGTCTCTCTCAGATTGTAATTATTTCTGGTTACAAAAAAAATACAACAATACAACTACCATCAAATAGATAAATAAATAAACATTAGGGTAAAATTTATTTTTATAAATAATTTTTTTTTTTAAATAGTTAAAACAAAAATAATAAAATCTAAAAGAAAAATTTTAAAATAACAAGTTTAATTTAAAAAATTCAGATTTAAAAATATTTTTTTAATTGTTCAACTATGAAGCTTATTATTGTAAAAACTTACATCTGTATATACAGAATTACATACTAACAACATATCATAAGGATCATTTACTATTTGATATCCACACATATAAATTATAACCACAAATACTAATGAAAACAGCAAAATAGCAAAAACAACAACATATACAAATTAAAATATACAAACCAAGGACAACAACAAAAACATTAACTGCTATAAAAAAAGGAGATAAACAAATAAAAAGAGAAAATGAAAATAAAAATACAACAAAAACAAAAAGCCAACAACAAGAATTGAAAACCCACAAAGTTCAACAGAGCTTAAACAACAATCCCTTAATGTGCATTTAATTAAGGCGAAACTGTATGTACAACACCAACCAACACACACACACACATACATCCAACAGAAGCTGCAGCAGCAAGAATGAACAACATTATAAAAAAGAAACGAAATAAATAATTATGTAGATCTGCTTCTTACTTGTTTTCTTTCTTGTTTTTTTTTAATTCTCCTTCATATTTATATTTGTTATTCCTTCATCTTTTTTACTACACAACATTCCAAGAAAAATTATATAAATGTGAATGTGTGTGTGTGTATAAATTTGTTTTAGTAATTTTCCATTTTATATGTTGGTAAATGTGTGTATGTGTAAGTTATAACTCAAGGTAAATTAGTTACAACTCTTTGCTCTTTATATTTGTAAGTAAAGCGACAAATAGAGGGAAAGTGAGAGTAAGAGAGTGAGAGAGAGTGGAAATAATGAAACAAGAGTAACAAATTTATATTTATAGTAACGGATAACAAAAACAACTCAATGTTTAAATTAAAAAATGCAATAAAACTAAAGAAGAACATTGATGATGAACAAGAAAAAGTAAAAGAAAAAACAAAGAGAAGATGCTGAATTAAAGAATATTTTTTATAAAAAAATTAAAAGAAATAATTATAAAATAAGAAATGTTATAGGACAAATGTATAAATTGTAACCCAGAAAATGTTAGGAAAAATAGTGAGAGAGTAACAAAAATCTAAAGGTTGTCAACGGAATTGACAAATTAAGGCTTCATTTTCCCAGGTAAGAATTTAGAAACCTAGAACGGGAAAGGGGAATATAAATTGAACTAATAAACCGAATTTTATAATCTATTAAAATTCAGAAACGAAATGCCATAACACCCGTACTCGTATTGGTTTTTAGATTTATGTATGGAATTGCAAAATTTTATTACGATACTAAGATTTTTGTGAGAATTACGTTTTGAAAATAATTAAACCATAATTAAATTATGAACTATAGAGGCTTACGAACTTTATGATGTTGGAATGGAAGCTATAAGATTTTACAGACCGATTCTTATACCAAATTTTGTAAAAATTCTTTTATTTTTAAGACTTTAATAGATCCAAAACCTTATTCCAGCAGGAAATTTGTATGGGTGCCGATCATAAATAAATTGGAAAAGCATCGATCTTGGGACAAAATATATGTGTGAAATTTTCGTTCTCATTAAAAAATAAGAGAATTGTACCATCAAATATTAAAAGATTTAAATAACTTTCAAGAGATTTGAAATACTTTTCAAAAGAATCTGACTAAATTATTTCTCTTTATATTGCATTGCTTTCTATGGGATCTATTTCTCCCTCTGATCCTATCCACCCTACATTTTGTCAAGCAAAACAGATCCTTGAGAAAGTGATTGAGACCACAGTTCAGAACTTTCTTTTGTTTAATTCTTAAGATATTCGATAATCAATATTTTGTCCTATCGAAATTGTTTATAGTCTTTGTTACTTTCGGTTATATTGAGCGCATTCTGTGAAAACTTTATCAAAATTGGCCTGGGCTTTATGGAGTCTATACGTTACATACAAATATATATACAGATTAACGAAGCATTTTGAAATGAATATAATATATAAATTATTACCCTTGACTTATATAGAATTAAAATGGATCTACCAATCCGCCCTTTAGTACATAAATGAGGAGCATACTTCTAAGAACCTTTAAAGGACTTTTGTTAAAAATAGACCACATTAGATAATTGAAATGATGTCGTTGAAGAAATAATCAAAAAAAGAAGGACATTTTTCGAAACTGCTTTAATGATGATCTCTGTCAGATTTGCTCTCAATCTCGAATTCAAATTATAATTTTTTGGAATCGGCAGATACATATTTGGCTTCCAAACCTAAAAATCGCTTTTTATTAAATTTATATTTATTCTTTAAATATAAAATATTAATTTGAAAATAAAACTAAACAACTCGTACTGCACTTGAGGGTACAAATACAAATTCTTATTATAATACATTTGTATGTATGTGTACATGTCTGTATCAAAAAAAAAAACTTGTACTAGAATTCTTTCTTCTATATTTCATTCATATTTTGCTTAACATGTTTTACCACTACAACCAAAGAACGAAAAAAGGATAACATTTGCAACTTCTAAAATTTTATAAGAAAAAACTAAATAACAAACATATTTATTTAGTTACTTACTAATACTTTCTTACTTATTTAATTCGTTACTATAACACATTCATGTTTTTTCTTTTTTTAATTAAAAAGAAATATCATCTAATTGCATTTCTGTGTATGTGTGAGTGTACACTTCAAGAAACTCAAAATAAGAAAAACGAGAGATTTAAGAAGTATAGAAAACCACTGCACTTCAAAGAACGTAAAAAATAAAAATGTTAAGATTTGTAAAACTAAACAAAACGCAAAAAAAATCTTAATCACAGAAAATTATTTTTATTATTTTATTATCTAATTGAAAAAAAGGCTGAGAATAAATTATAACCTAAAAACCTTAACATTCCAAGAGTAGCAGCAAAGCTAGAAGAAGCAGTATCAGCAGCACTTAATTTGCCACCTTCCTTTTTTGTCATCCTGCTGAATGGTTGCTTCACTGAATGACTGGTTTCCTTCCACTTGTTCTTGTTTTATTTTTTGCTTTTTTGTAAATTATATGATTTTGTAGTTTTAAGTACAAATTTTACTTT
This sequence comes from Cochliomyia hominivorax, assembly GCA_004302925.2. Taxonomy (NCBI): domain Eukaryota; kingdom Metazoa; phylum Arthropoda; class Insecta; order Diptera; family Calliphoridae; genus Cochliomyia; species Cochliomyia hominivorax. Next base: position 2,793,332 of record PYHX02000467.1, on the reverse strand, counting down.
TTTAATTTATCTCTCTTCCCAACACCCCATTACCCCTCATTCCAATACAAACACTTAATTAAAAAAAAAAAAAAAAAATAAGAAAATTAAAAAAAGAAACAGTACACTAACACCAATAAACAGCAGCAGCTTATAATTAGGTCAACAACTACAGCTTCTCTTAGTGACACCACTTTCACTCGTTCTCTCTTGATTTGTACGCTACAATAACAAACCTACAAACCTTTAAACATACACACACACACATATATATATTCATATCTAAAAATAAACATTTGTTTATATGTATTTGTATTACGTTTGCAGTAATTTAGCATTTTAGTTTTGTAGTTTTCTATTGCTTAATCAGCTTCCAGCAACAAAATTATACAATTACACTTACACACGCACTCACAGCTTTAAGCTCTTGAAATTTTATAGAGAAAAACTTAGGATTTCTTAAGAGGGGAGTAGGAAGAGGAGGACTGTGTGATGGGAAATGAGGTTTAAGAATTGTTTATTTTTAGGTTGAGGTTTTCTCTCTTTCTGTGAGTTTATTAAAAAACATTAGTGGTTAAAATGTATATCAAGGGTAGAGATACAAATTCTTTACTTTTTATTTCATTTTATGTTAATTTTACTTTTTTATCTTTTGGTATCCTTAATTTACAATGATAATAATGAAGTGTTTAAATGCGTTTTAATGCGAATACAGTTAAATAAAGAGAAAAATAAATACACAAACATTTAAAACCACTACAAACATTTTAAACAAATTAGTTTATTTATTTATTTTTTTCTTATTTTGTAAAAAAATCTGCACTGGAAATCTTTGGGATCGTTATAGATTTATTTAATTACATTTGTTAATTTGGGTTTAAATCGGAGTGAAAAAATAGAATTTATTAAAAAAAAAAATAATAAATTTTATATTTAACTTTTTTAAACAGTAAATTACTGCGAAAACTTTGTTAAGTGACTTAACTTGTGGCGAATGATTAATATTTTATTTCAACACATGAATATGCCATGTTTATCATACGTACAGTAAAGTATAACCATACACAACAAAACTATTGCCAACATTTTATCTTTAAATATATGAACAAATTTTACATGACTGCATTTGAAGCGTATGATTGATATTATTTTTTTACATAATAATTATTAATCATACGTTTCCACGATTTCTTATAAAACAGCATAAATTCAATAGCTTAAATCTTCGGTTATTATTCAAGAGAAACTAAACATTAAGGATATTTTTTTAACACAGTGTACAAAAGAGAAGCGGTCAAATAAAAAACCATTTGAAATCTGATTAGTTAATCATATTGTGATGAAGGTAGAGATCGTAATTTTAAAAATATATATTGATGAAATTTGCCTCGTTTAAATTTATTCATTTTACCGACGACTATTGAAATTAGTTATGGTCAGTTCATTAATTCATTTAGACTGAAGTGAAAATATGAAAACCACATCAGAGCATCACTTCAAAATAGTGAGATTGAAAAATTCTTAACACACGTTTTCAACCCTTTTAAAATATGTTTATTACTATGTCTAATGTCAAACAAATGAATATATTGTAAATGAGTGACAAAACCCAACTTGTTTCCCCAAAAATTTCACCAAGCATTCAAGAAGTTCCTGAGAGGAACATTTCTAGAGCCCAAAAACAGAACATGGAAATTGAAGTCAAGTTTTACAAAAAATATTCTTGCTGCTTAACAGATGGCAGATTTTTTGCAACTTCCTGGTCAAACATTTTATGCTGCTGATGCTTGAGTGAAATAAAAGCTTATGATATGCAGATGATATACAGATCTGGCAAAAGAAGTCAATTATTTGTTACAACGGACTCTATATAACTAATACCGCGATTTACATCAGGGAATGTTTACAAAAATGGTTGCTTCTATTCACAAAACTTCATAATGTGGCAAATCCTCGAAACTGCCGGGAGCTAATACCAGTGAAAAAATATTGGACTCTTGTTAAAAGGTTATTAAAGAGCATAAAAAGGGTGTCGAAAAGTGTGGCAAATTTTAAAGAGAGGTGGTCAACTTGTTCGAGCAGAATGACAAGAAGCGCTACGTTAATGGAAAGATTTCCGTAAAAGGTTCAAAATGTCATCGCTAATGATTATTAAGTTAACAATAGTCTAGACTATATTGAATAAAGTAAATTCAAGACTACAACATAGGCAATAGCTTAAACTATTGGCCTATGCAGTAGACTTACACTATATTGACTAGAATACAGATGATATTAGTTCGTATTTAATGCAAATTTTAGTTACTGTGAAATCTATCAGCTTCAGTGATGTTTTGAATGTAAATTTGAAAGTTATCAAAGGATCTTAAAACATATATCTCCTTTAAAATATGTATTAATAAAAATTGCAAAAAAGCTCTATAATTTAAATAAATAAAAAAATTGTTAGCAAAAAATACTCCCTTCAAAATGTTTATCTCTTTTAAATTATTCCCATTTCTTTTGCCACTTCCACCTACTGAAAACAAAGACTTAAATAAAAAAAATCTTAAAAAAGCATTTAGTATTGTTATGTTTCTCCTCAAAGACTTAGTGCTTTTTCGCAGCCTTTGTGCTTTTTTTCACTCTCGCTGTTTTCGCTTTAATTTTCATATTTGGATCAAGATATGGAATGAAAATGCTTGACGTTTCTTTCTTTTTTTTCTCTTGTTTTTGTTTTAGTGGAAAAATAGAGAAAACTAGTACAAGTACATGCTGTGACTATTTAGTTTAGTATGATTTATGTAAACACACACATACACACATATGTATATGCTCATCATCGTCGACATACTACTCAAAAATAGCTGCACACATACATACATTTAAAAGTGAATACACTTATTTTAAGCTTTTACGGAAAATTCTCTTGTCACACAGAAGATAATTTACAAAGAAATGTTAAGATATAAATGAAATCTAAGATCTCATCATAACGTTATAAAATGCGTTTTTCTTCAATTATAACTTTTTTGAGAAGAATCAAAAAAGAGAATAAAATTATCTAAACAAATTAGCTTTAATTATGATTTACGCATGTGTGTTTTCAAAACATAAACTGTTTTGCTTACCTTTGTCATATTAAGGAATGTTAAAGGTAATTAGTTTAAAGAGTTTCTCTTAAATTTGGATATAAAGAGCAGAACTGTGGGTTTTTTTTCAAAAATGCATGAAATATTATTCATATTTAAAATTCTAAGTGGTTGTTGTTTTAGTCTTTTGTTGTTGTTTCTATAAAAAATACACCACATTCTATATATGTATGTATGTATGTATGTATGTATGTATGTATGTATGTATGTATGTATGTATGTATGTATGTATATGTAAGTGTATGTAGTCTTTATCGTATTTAATTTCTTTGTAACTGTTAAGTTGTTATCTTTACAAATTCAGTTTATATGAGACAGATATAAGAGAGCGTATACATTCTAATACTTTCATGCCACTAACTTACTAATACATACATACATAAAACTGCTTTTTTTTACAATTCTGTCTAATTATTCCTCTAGATCTGATTACAACTCAACTTAATTAGAAAACGTTTTCCCAAAATTCATCAAACTAAACTTTTTTGTTTATTTCTTAAATTTTAATTTAATTTTCTGTATATTTTTTCCATCTGATTAAATAAAATAAACAATAAATATGTAAATATGTATGTGTAGATTTTTAATTACATTTAATTCAATTCATTTAATATGATCAGAGAGTCGCTTAATTTGGTTTAACACAGAAACAAAAAAAAAACTCAGAATTATTCTCTTTGGTTTGTTTGGGGGAATCAAATCCAACAACAACATTAAATAAAAGAGGAATAAAATTTTTATAAAAATGAAATAATAATGACATCATTTTGGTAAAAATTCATTTGCATTTAAATTTAAACCAAATCGAAATGAAAGCAACCACAAACATGACAAAAATAAAATTTGTTATTTTTGTATTTATTTTGAGTGTAATTAATATTATTAAATACAACAAAAAAGAATTACGAAAATTATTCATTCCCCTCGCACCTACCTCCCCCCCAAATAAAGAGGTCAGAAAAAGGTCTACAATATTTCAATACATGAATCTTCTTCCTTTTACATAAAAATATATATTTAATTCTCATCTTATATCAAAATCAGATCCCATCTCGGTTCAATTACATCCGAATTGAACTAGAACTGAATTAGAACTTAACTGGAACTGAACTTCAATTAGAACTGAACTAGAATTGAACTTAAACTGAACTTGAGCTGTATCTAAACAAGATAGAGAGAGTCATTCTAAGTTCCCTTTTAAATCAACCAAACTGCATGTGAAAATTATATCATATTTTGTCTTTATTTTGCTTTTATATCCAATATTTGCTCTTTATTTCTTATAAGAATAACAAATAGAGAGAATTTTAAAAGCAAATTTTCAATAAAATTTTTTGGTTACAAACATTTGTGTTTACTTAAATATTTTATGTTGTTGTTGCTTTTATCCTTTTTAAAGTTTCTTTTCTCTTTAAGTTTTGTTTTCTTCTGTTTGCCACACTCCATTAAACAAAGTATGATTTTTATATAAGATTTTTTTTTGTTATTTTATTTTATTTTTCTAACTTTGAAAAGTGACTAAAATCCACTTGTCGCCAGCATTTTCATACTCATTTGCTAGTGTTTTTATATATATAAAAACTATAAAAACAGCAACAACAAAAACAAATAAATAAATAAATGTTGCTTAAACTTAAAATCACTACAAACACTTGATTGCAATCCGTTTCCTTTTTATTTTTGTCTTTTGTAAACAAATGCAAACAGAAACTAAAAAAACAAAATTTAACAAAAAATAAAAAAACAACTTTAAGAACAAATATGATAGAAAGAGACAGAGAAAGAGAGAGAGGGGAAGGAATTCCCAGCAAACATGTTAAAGTGAAATTAATGAACTTATTACCATACAATGGCCATTTTAACGAATTTCTAATAAAAACTTTTTATTTGGGAAAAGGTATTGCCACCTTTTTGAAAAAAAGAACGACAAGCGAAATTAATATCTTTTAACTTTTTAATGGATTTCAATTAATTGCTCACTTTCAAATGAACTCAAAAATACCTCAGCTACAATTATGAAAAAGTTGACTGAGTTTTCTTCAGGAAATTAAAAAGATTCCCACTTTTCAATAAGGAAATTCCCAAAATCTCAATCTGTATAGATCACACTTAAAAATTAGATTTTTTTTGTCATTTTTATGATCACCTTGTTATTACGGCAGAAAATAATTTTTAAATGTTTAATTCACAATACTAAGGATAATTGAAAGATGAGTCCAGCTTTGCCATTTGAGAAAACATAAAATTTTTTGATTTACCAGGTTTGTGAGCATGTATCTGCCCCAATTGCATCCAGATTTAGGCAACACGCATTCCCGTTAAGATTTCATTACAAAACAATAAAAATATTTAAAAGCATAGAACAAAAGCCTGTTTATGAGTGAATAAATGTTGCCACTTTGCAGGGCTACTGACTACACCATTGGCCATACATTCTTCTAGATCAACACAAAAGCATTTTTGCTCTGACTATGTGATATCTTATTAAGGCATCTTCAAAGGTTTAATAGCTAAAGAATTTTTTCCGAAAAAATTATATTAAATTGTTTGCTGGGTAAATATGTCGCTTTCTTATCACTCCCTTTTAACAGTATTTTATTTATTTTTAACAACTTTAATCGTAAAGTAATACTCAATGACACACACATATACACATAATCAAACATACATTAATTTTAAATATGCAGCAACATTATCTCCTAAGGAATCAAGGACATGTTATTAAGAAATAGAGAGAAAAAGAGAAAAATGAATTCAAGCGCAAAATTCTTTATAGTGTTTTTCTTTCTATTTTTTTTTTTCAAATATTTAAAAACTTATGTAAATACAAATTTCCGGACAAAAAACATTGACAAATATTTGCTTAAATCTCAGTTTTTAGATTTATTTTAATATCCATTTTTGTAAATAAATCCAAAAGTTATTTTGTCCCCCAAAAATATATTATCTGAATAAATTATGCATTTCTTAAAGTATCTTTAAAGTACTTAACATATTTTAGCAACAAAATTTTATCATAATGTTTTATATTTTATCTCCTTTTTCTCTCAATTAATTATTTCCTAGTAATAATGTATTTCTGCCTTTAATCTAAACACTAAAATTAGAATGTCACTTTAATAGAGTTATAATTATTAAAATGCTATTTTATGCACAGCAAAAGAGAGTTTTTGCATTTGCACATGTTACAGAGAAAAAAGTGAATGAAATAAAAGTGCAAAGTTACATAAAAGTTTTCCAGACACTTGAGTATCATCTAAAGCGACACTTAAAAGTTAAAATATTTCCAAAACATTAACAGTTGCATAAATATAAACGAATAGCAACAACAACAGGAAAATTCTAAAATAATTAACATAAACAGTGGATAACAAAAATTAAATCAAACGAAATATATAATAAATTTCAAAAAATATTTTTTTACAAAAAAAAATTAAACAATAAAAATGTTTATATAAAACCAGTAACAAAGTGCTATTCACCTACGTCGAATCTACAGTACCCTCCACCACAAATGCGTGCAAAGTAAATACGTTATATTTTGTACGTACACACTCACACTTACAATCACAAATGTATACAAATTATAAAAGTTTTTCCTTAATCTAACACAGGAACATTTTATGAATCCAAAATTAAGTTAAATTTTTTACTATAATACTTTTCTACTGAACCGATTTGATAAGTTTTGGAACAGTAATGAAGAACAAATAACTTAATGTTATAGAAAAATTTCATTCCAATTTTTAGTTTAAAAACTCAACATTTTACAAAGTTTCTTCTTATTAACTTAGAGGTTTCCACAGATATCGGTTCATATCTTTTAATATGTTAATGCCAATGTGCAGATTTAAATAGGAAACTCTCAGGACTATAAGAAATAATCACGTCAAATTTTATTGAGCTCTGTCAATTATTGTGGATGTGAGTGTGCCAATTACGAACAGACACAGACATATTTTGATTTGATGCAAGAATATATATATTTATTATGGGGACTCAGATGATTCCATCTTAGCGTTATACATGGAGTGACAAAGTTTAACACCATTTGTGGTGGTGAAGGGTATAAAAATAAAACTAAAATATGTTCTTTGTTTTATTCTCCACTTTCATTTATTACTGTCACCATAATTATCAGCACCATCAACTAACAAACACCATTAAACAAGTTTATCCATGTTTTAAGAAGAGGGTGTTGAAAAAAATATTAAGTTTTGACAGAAAAATTCACTTCTACAAAAACTAAAACAACAACAAACATGAAACATATAAAAACTGAAATATTAGGTGGGACACAATTCTAAAAATATTCTCTATTTTAAAATATATATTTTTTTTAAATTCAAAATTATTTCTGAAATAAGAATTTCAAAATAATCCAAAATGCTGATAATAATTATTGATAATCAAAGTTTTGATTACAAAATTTTGTACTAAAAATGTACTTTCATAAAAACATGATATGCCCCTAATATATTTATTTCGCTTGTATTCCTTTTATATTTGCTTTAAGATAATTAAAATGGCGACAAAAATAACAACAACAAAAGCTTATAAAAACAAATTAAATTAAAAAACTTAAGAATGATTTTTTTTTGTTTGAAAGGACAAACTAAATTATACTTTTAAATGTACTTAAATCTACTTTAGTACTCTACTTGATTTTAGTCGGAAAATGAAGACTTTTTATTTAAAAAATTGTAAATTGAATTCTTCTGAATTTTCCAAATTTTATATATATATATATATATATATATATATATATATATATATATATATATATATATATATATATATATATATATATATATATATATATCGATATATAGAATATCGATTTTTTAGAACAAATTAAGTTATGTCAAATAAAAAATATTTTTTTACAAAATTAAAATTTTAGTAAATTGCAACATTAAATTTTTACATAATAAAATGCTTAAGAAAAAATTTATCTATTTTAAACATTTTTAGTACGACAAATTAAATCTAGTGAAATTTAAAATTTTATTAATAAAATGATTTAGGAATTATTGAGACTTAAATTTTAATTTTTATCGCAGTATGAAATATTTTGTACTCTAGAAAATTATTAATTAATAACGTTTTTATTTTTAAATTAAATAAATTCTTAATATGTAATAAACTCAATTCTTAGTGAAGAATTAAAAAGTGAAAGATTTAATTTTAAGTGAAACAATTTTTTTACATTAATATTTTCAAAATAAATATTTAAATAAATCGATTAACATTAATTAACTTAAAATTTATTCATAAAACTTATTTATTTAAATTGTATTTTAATTACAAAATAAATATTTGTAAGAAATTTCTTTAAGATTTTCTTTAAAACTAGAAATTTTCTCTTTAATAAATTTAGACCCACAAATGTTCCCTGGATGAAAAAAATCCTAAAAGTAGACTACACTTTTAATGTATCCACACATTTCAATTAGATTAAAATCAATTTAACTCGAAACTTACACGTAAACTCAAGTTAACAAATAATAATAATAATATTTTGTTGTTTTTGTTGTTCCTTCTATTTGACCTCAATTACACTATTGACCAAATTGCGTGCTTTTCACATCTTCATTTATTATTTTGTGTTTTTTCTCATTCTCCTTTTTATTGTTTTTGTAGTTACAACTGTTGAACCGAACATGTACACAACTTGTATACCCGTTGGCGGTGGCAACTATACGGCTGGTGGTGTTTATGCACCCACAACGATGGCCAATGCAACAACAGACACACTGGCATCGGGTTTTGAATCAGCTGGATATGCAGCCTATTCAACGGCTCTAAGTGTAACCATTGCCATCGGTTGTAGTTTGTTAATATTAAATGTTCTCATTTTTGCCGGTGTCTATTATCAAAGAGACAAGACACGTTTGGAAGTAAAGACACTGCAGAAACAATATCAACAACGCAGCATGCATCAGCAAGTACCCTCGTATCCGCCAGATCCCATTAAACATGCTCACTATCATATGGGACACTCACAAAGTGCTAATGTTATTGTGGATGTTGAGAATCATGGGGATCAGGGTACAATATTACTTACAGCCAGTGATGTTAAACCACCACCACCACATATGTGCAGCAATACGGCAATGCAACTAACACAACAACAGCAACAACATCAACAACAGCAACAACAACAACAGCAGCAACATCAACAACAAATGGTCTCAAATGCAAATGCTGCAGCAGCAGTAGCCATGGGAGGTAATTCTAACAATCCTGGTAACAATACAAATTTATGCTCAGCTAAACAGCAACAACAACAACAACAGCAAACAACTGCCTTAAACACGATGGATATTAACTCAGCTGGTGGCATGATGGGTACTAGTGTTATTAATAATGTAACTTACAGTACAACAACTAAACAACAACAACATTTACAGCAACAACAACACTTAGCTGCCCAACAGCAGCAACAACAACGTGAACATTTACAAATCAAAGGCATGTCAGCAACCACAGTTAATGCTGGAAATGTAAATGGTAGTAGTGGTGGTAGCGGTGGCACAAGTGGTAGTGTAGGTGTTGGTATTGGTCTTAGTGTTGCCTCCATGCAACCCAATAGCACACAAACATTTGGACGTACCACCAGCAATAGCAACAACATGAATCCATCTACAACTTTAGCATATAATAATGGAATGATGACGTTGCCAAAAGCAGGTACTCTGCATCATACAAACTCAATAAATTATGGACGTAATCCCGGAGGAGGTAGTGGAGGTGTTGGTTTAGCAAGCAGCAGCATTAGTGCTGCTTTATTAGATGGTCGTAGTAATATGTTGATGACCACTTCGAATGGCGGTGGCAATGGCCAAGATTGCATGACGTTGCCAAGAAATTTGTCTATGTCATCACGTCACAATCTATCTTCAGGTGAGTGTTGTAACCTTTAACTGTAACAACATTTTAGTTCAGTTTATTCATATTTAACGTTAAGGGAATAACAAATATCCCCTTGGGAGGGAAACATGGAATAAATATAAACTTTTATGAAAAATGACATGTTTATTGGTTTATTACTTTTCTTTTTCTCATTTTTGCTTTTCATTTCTGGTAAATAAAATATGATACGGCACAGTAAAAGAGACAGAAAAAAAACAAGAAAGAGAGAAAGAAAGAGAACTTATTGTTGCACAATGAAATTAAATGAAAACTTAATTAATTAAAAGTTTTATGTTTCACTTTTTTTCTGTCTTTTACTTTCAAGTGTAACAAACACCTCTTAAGGGGAAAATGAAACTTTTCTATTTAAACTTTTTACATATGAAACACAAACACAAAGACACAAAAATATCAACACAAACACAAAGACACTTATTCCTCTTCTTATAATACTCTCATGAGAGAATATTTAAGATTATTCTTACTTATACTTTTAAAGATACATAAGTATATGTTGGTGTAAGTGTATTTGTGTTTTCACTTTTATGACCCAGAAATTGTAGATTTTTAATAATTTCACTTTATTAAGCGAAAAAATATATTTTTAAAAAATATATTTTGAAAATTATATTTTGAAAATTGTTATCAATCAATTTTACCAGTTAATAATTTTTTAATCAAAATCAAATATCAAATCAATAAAATGTGTAACCAAAATGGATTTAAAAGTTTTTTAATTAACCAGGCTTAATACGGCCCCTAAATGTATGTGCCAGATTATCTTTTTTCTAAAAAATTATAAAAATTCTATACTGATAAAATTAAAATTAATTAATAAAGATTCGTATCTAGAAGAGATATAAACCACGTATCTATAAATTTTTTTAAAGGGTTCACATCCATGACTTAAACATTTAAAAGCCCGATAGCCCTTTGTAAAATATGTCAGTTATTGTTAAACTGATTAAAATGAGGGACAGAAAGGTGTGTGATCTAAAATTTTTAAATATTTTCAAAACTACAACTACTTGATCCTAAAAAAAGTTGACCAAACATTTAAAAGTTTGACGTCAACCTGTTTCCAAACTTAATAAACAGTACCGGAAGAACTTGTCCGTTGATAGAAAACCTGGTTCAGGTAGAAGAATTGGTCTACAAAATGTTTCTAAAGGCAAAAAAAAGGAAACCTTTTTCAAAAGAGCTAAAAGTAATGCAGGTTTTAAAACAAACAAAGCTGAAAAGGTTCCTGACAGGAACACAGCTAAAAATTTAGAGGCCTAAAACAATAGATCGGACAGCGTATGTTCTGATCGATTTTTCATGACTTCCTGGTCAAATACATTATTTTGCTAATGCTTGAAGAAATGTTGAAGAAAAGTTTAAGACCCACAAGCGATGCCAAATCGGTTTAGTAAAAAAAAGTTATGGATCAATACGTGAGACAACCTGACACTGCAACAAAGAAATCAGAAAATTTTGTACAACGATTATGACTAAATGTCTTATTAAATTTTCATGAAAAGTTTTAATGTTTCACTCTTCTGCTTCCACTTTTGTGTAAATCTTTCTGACCAACCAAATGTAACAGATTTATTTGCAATAAATAATTTCTGTCCCACTGTGTGATGTTTTCAATTGATTTTTAAAAAAGTACTAAAAAGCCTATTTAAATCAATCAATTTGCCTTCTTGCACTTTACAATTTCAAAAAGTACCATAAAAACTTTCCTCATTCCAATCCATCGAAAACTCTAAAATGCCTTCAAAATATTGAAAAAGTATCACAAAATTCCACATACTTTATTCAAAGTTGTGTGAAAAAATGTATGCAAGAAAATTCCAAAAGTACCTAATAAGGGCTTCAATTTATTAATATTTATATGTTTAATTGAAAAAAGTACCATTAATGCCACTTTTGTTAATTTCCAATTTTCCGTATTCTTAATTTAAATTTACAGTTCATAGATTTAAAAAAGTACCTTTACAGTTTCGGCATTTATTATACAAAAATGAAATAGTACATCCAGGAAAATTAAAAAGTACCACAAAATACTCTCATGTAATTTTTCCTGTATTTAAGTCGAATTATAGATGTTTCGAAGTTAATAATTATATAAATTATAATTTAAATCGTTGGGAAATTGAAACAGAACTTTTAACACAAAAATATCTATACATTTCAAATCTTCTTCAAATTTTAAGAAAAAAAATCTCTAAAAAGTACTTAAACAAATTCGTTACTATTTACGTTTTGTTATTCGTCTTCCAAAAATGATTCCATAGAAGATTTTGTCTAGTTTTAGGATTTGTTGGTATAATGTAACTTTGGTATAAGACACGAGAGAGTTGAATTATCTTACTAGCGGAATTTTCAATATGATTTCGCAACTGTTTCAGAATCAATCGTGGTGAAAGCTTTGACTTATTTAATTGAAACATTAAATGATAAAAAGAATAATTCGATGAGAATATTTTTCTAAGATGAGAAAAAATAAACTTCCGAATTACAACAATCTCTTTTACCTTTTTTATACTTAAAGAAAATATAATAAAATTCAATTAAAGTTTTTCATCAGATTATAAATTGTTTAATTGAATAAATTCTTTTCTTTAATGTCAGTTTAAAAAATTTCTATAATTAACAAAAGCTTTTGTTAAATTAAATAAAAATTTTGTAAATGACCAACATTTGTTGTGGTATTTCGGTTCCTAAAGCCAAAAAAGAAAGCATTTATTGTCCTTTTGGAAAACAACAAAAGTAGAGAATCTTAAATAAAGAAGAAATTAAAATGCAGCCACTTCCTTTTAAAGTTTTAACAAAATTCACTTTATTACTTAATGGGGGAGTCAACAACAATTGTTGTAAAACCAACAATTTTTAATACAACAAAAAAATTTTTAACTTCTTTTACTTTAATTTATTTTCATTATTTTTAAAAGTTTAAAAACATTTTTTTCAAAAAAAACTTCTAAATACAATACGATACAATTACTTTATAAAATTATAACAAAAAACGACAACAAAAAGAAAAAAACAAGAAGATAAAGATAATAAAATGATTAAAACAGACAATAGTTTAAAGCGACAAGAGATGAATAAATAGAAAAACACACAACAACAGCAAGAAAATATAAGAAAGAAACGGATGTTAAGTAAATGGATTCTATTTTTCTACTTAATTCCAAAAAAAAAAAAAAGAAATTCTCCTTAAAAAGGCAAAAAAAATCAAAATCAAACTAAAAGATAACAAGTAAGAAAACTATATTTAGCTATGACGAATCTACAATACCCTCCTCCACAAATGCATGGGAAGTTTAAACGTTATCTTTCGTACATACACACTCACACATACACACACTAACTATTACAATATATAAACAATTTTCTTAAATGTTACACAGCAGCATTCAATGAGTGATAAAATAAGTTATTCGCCAAAAATGACTATATCTTTTTTTCTACTGAACCAACAACAGACAGATGGACATAGCTAAATCGACTCGGATTTTGACTTGATGCCACAACATATGTACATTATGGATTTTGATATGATTTCTTTTTAGCGTCACACTCAGAATGATAATGTTAATATGCCCTCTGCACCACTTGTGGTAGTGGTGGAGGGTGTAAAAAGACGCTTTTTTAAGCATCAAAAGCAAAATAACTACAAAAAAAATCACGCATACACTAAAGCAGATGAAAGAAAAAAAAAACAATTTTCTTTAGAAAAATATTAAGCACATTTTTATATTGAAACCAAAATGACAAAAAATATTAAAAAAATGGCAAAAAATGATGGTTGAAAATGCTTCAACATGGATTCAGGAACAAAAGAAATAGATTTTTTGCTTTAGTTTTTTTCCATTTCTCAATTTTTTCATTCCACTTTTACCGGATATAATGAAATTACAAGGAAAACACTTTGAACCTGAAAAGGATGATGCATAAAGAAAACGAAATAATGATGAAGTAACAAACCAAATTGTAAACGAGAGTTTTTTTTAATTTTTACACTCTAAGAAACTTTTATTTACTTCAAGGTTATTTTTTCCATAAACTACAACATCTTGAGCAAGAAAAATATTTTAAGTGTAGTTTGATTACAATCTAGACTTTGGAGACCCTGGAAAAAAGTAACAGCAGCCACTAGTGCATTGAAAATAAAGAACATGCAGATGTAGCGAGAGAAAACAATAAAGCAAAAAAAAAAAAGAGGACAACAGCAACAACAACAACAACAACATTATGGTAAAGTCAACAGCAGCTTAAGCACAAATGATGACAACATGCAGTAGCAATTGACAACCAAACGAAAATAAAAGCACCAACAACAAAAGACATTTTACCCAGAATAAGCAAAAAACCTTTAACTTCAAAAAGTGGCCTTTTATATCCTTAACAACGTAAATTGCAAAGAAACGAAAAAGGTGAATGTAAAATATAAAAACAACAAAAAAATTGCATTACTTAAACAAAATATTGGAAAACGAACAAAAAGAACAAATACAAGTCAAATATTTAAATATAACGAATATTAGAGATCCTCTATGAAAGCTCTTGAGACCAAAAAAATCTTAACATTTGGAAAATTCAATTATTTATATTTTTATAAAATTAAAAAAAAAACTTACAATTTTATTTACTTTATAAATAAATATGAAAGTATATTTTTTAAAATAATTTACCAGTTGCAGGTTTAGATCCATTATATTCGATTCCATCAAAACAGGGTTTTGTAGAGCAAATATTTCATGTGATTTAATACCCTACACCAACATAGGTGGTTGGGCTATTATCTGTTGTTCACATGTTTGTTACGGACAGAGAACTCTGTGTTGCAAGCACTTTTTAATATACTTTTCGACTATGAATCAATTTCTGAGTCTGTCCGTCCGTCTGGATGCCTGGATGGCAGATTGTAATTTTAAAGAAATCTGAATGGAATTATTATTTTGGCCCAAGGATAACGCCTTTGTAGTTTGGTGATGATGGGCCCACAATTTCACATAGATCCCATACAAATATTATCCCCGGAATGGGACTACAAGGTAATAACAGCCCTAAATATAAAATGACTTAAAAAAACTTTTATGAAAAATAAGTCTTTTACTATTAAAAGGGTGTGGCAAATTATACAACGATCGTCCCATGCAACCCTTTCAAAGATCACTTTATACGAGCGTCGGTCCATACCCCAATATCTCACTGTACTTAGCTCCCAGCGGTTAGAAGGATTCTTATTCCACTCAAGGGCTTAATTACCAAGCATTCTTACTTGTTTGATTTTAGAAACATCTTGTATACCATTTCTACTACCTGAAACAGGTTTTCTATTATTGGACCAGTTCTCCCGGTAATCTATGATAACATTGCGAACAATTTGACTGCAACTTTTAGTAGGACCAAGTCAGATTTTAATCAGGATAACAGACATGTTTTGCAAGGGTAACTGGATCAAAAAAAGAATCAAATAATACTTGGTTTTAAAGTTTTTAGGAAAAACGTGTGTTAAGATTTTTTCAATCTCACTACTTATTCTTGATACCTATACAATGACAAACTTAATATACCCTCAATAACTTCTTCTATTAAAGAAGATTTAAAAAACAAAGCCCTACAACTTCAACTGCATTTTCGAGGGAGTCAACACAGCAGCAGCTAGAAAGCACGAAATCAAAACGTGTGATAATGTGTGTATTTTATCAATACTTGAATTTTTTCCCAATAAAATAATGAAATTTATTTGCCAACATGACATAAAACGATACGATTCCTTTTTAAGAAATTGACAAAATACAAGAAAATATCTTTGCATATTTTTATCATAAAAAGCAAAAAAGGAAGTAATTCAAAATAAAAAACAGACAATTTTTCATCAATATAAACTATTTTTCCAGTATCTGGGTTTCCATTACAATCTCTACAACAACAATAACATTAAAACGTTTTACACAAAATAAGAATTTTATTCTTAAAATAGAAAAAAGAATAAAATACTGAAGACTCTGCTGCTGGTACATTCTCAAGCACCCGACACGAATTGTTAGGAAACTTCAAAGGCCATAAATTCTTTACAAGAAAAAAACAACAACAACAACTTTCATTATGTTGATTTTTTTCTATTAAATAAACAAATTTCCGCTTTTAGCTGCTTTCGGTGATATTTAATATTTAATTTTCTACCCTTTTTTGCATCATTTTTCTTTTTCTTTTTTTTTTTTTTTTGCATTAAACTTAAAGTCAGAAAAAAAATCAGGAATAATGATAATAAAAATTGTGTGCTAAAAAAGAAAACTAAATGGAAAATGAAGAAAATATCGTAAAAAAACCACTCAACGAGTCTTTTGGTGGAAGATGACTGAGAAGGCAAAGAGTTAAATCGTAATTTCCGGTTGCAGTTTTATGTGAAATTTATATTCATAAAATAATTTCCTGTGCAAAATATTGATTTTCATGCCCCAGAAATGTTTTATTCTCTCACATGTTTTCAATTTCTTTTGTCAGAAATATTAAACTGATAGAAAGTGAAACTATTAAAAGATATTAAACTTCAATAAGTTGAGTTTTATATCCTCAACGATACATATTGAAAAAATTTACAAAACAAAAGTCTTTTTCTTTATACAGATCCCGTTTGAAAATGCATTTATATCAGAAAAATAAATGATAAAAGTTCTAATGCACATAACTCGTAAACTATAAAAAATAATTAAGATATATTTTTAAAGGTAACGCCAGGGAGCATAAAATGGTTCCTGAAATGGTATGAGTAACAACAATATGACATAAGCTTCAAAATTAAATGGCGACCACAAATATTCGAAACGCCTAAAGTTTTAATGTTTCACTCTTCTGCTTCAACTTTTGTGTAAATCTATCCGACCAACCAAATGTAACGGATTTATTTGCAACAAATCATTTCTGCCCCACTGTGTGATGTTTTCAACTGATTTTTAAAAAAGTACTAAAAGTCTATTTAAATCAATCAATTTGCCTTCTTGCACTATACAATTGCAAAAAGTACTATAAAAACTTCCCTCATCGAAAATTCTAAAATGCCTTCAAAATATTGGAAAAGTACAACAAAATCCCATATACTCTATTAAATGTTGGGTTCACAGACAGTAAGTTTCGTGTGAAAAAATGTATATAAAGAAAATTCCAAAAGTACCACATAAAAGCCTTTAATTTATCATGTATATATCAAGATTAATATTTATATGCTTAATTGAAAAAAGTACCATTAATGCCACTTTTGTTAATTTCCAATTTTCCGTATTCTTAATTTAAATTTACAGTTCATAGAATTAAAAAAGTACCTTTACAGTTTCGACAATTATTATACAAAAATGAAATAGTACATCCAGGAAAATTAAAAAGTACCACAAAATACTCTTATGTAATTTTTCCTGTATTTAAGTCGAATTATAGATGCTTCGAAGTTAATAATTATATAAATTATAATTTAAATCGTGGGGAAATTGAAACA
Organism: Cochliomyia hominivorax; assembly: GCA_004302925.2. Lineage (NCBI taxonomy): Eukaryota > Metazoa > Arthropoda > Insecta > Diptera > Calliphoridae > Cochliomyia > Cochliomyia hominivorax. Next base: position 2,775,818 of record PYHX02000467.1, on the reverse strand, counting down.
GAACTTTTAACACAAAAATATCTATACATTTCAAATCTTCTTTAAATTTTAAGAAAAAAATTCTCTAAAAAGTACTTAAAAAGATTCGGTACTATTTACGTTTTGTTATTCGTCTTTTAAAAATTATTCCATAGAAGGTTTTATCTAGTTTTAGGACTTTTTGGTACTTTTTCGACTTTTAAATATGATAAATTTGTTAAGTATCGAATGCAGTATAATTTTAGTTCTATTTAGATAATAGTACCAAATTAGAATATTTAAGGCATTTTCTCACTTAATGGTACGAATTTTAAGAAGGTTCGAAAACCCCTAAACATTAAATCTCGGAAATCCTATTTAAATCCGGAAAACTAAAACTAACATTTTGATACTTTTTATTAGTTTTTTTGTTATGCACTGTATATTTTAATTATTTTTTAAAAGGGCGGTACTACTCGCTGCCTTATCCATCCGTACTTATACATGCTTTTTATTGTCACAGTAAAACTTTTGTGATAACATTTTTATATTAAAAAATAGCCAAGAAAGAAAGTTTGATTGATAAGGGTCTACATTTCACTACAATCGAAATATTTTAGTCCGTGTTAATTCCGGAGATAATTGGATTTCTGCGAAAATCAAAAGGCAATTTTTTAATCGTATCAGTAAGAAACTTTCTTACAAATTTCATGAGGGGAAAATTTAATGAGTGCATTCTTTTAAACTCTTTGCCTTAGAACACTAAAACTATAAAAAAACACAAATGAACACAGAGAAAGAGAAAAAAGAAAACAACAAAAAATGTAGAGAATAACGCGAGAAAATTGAAATTGAACTAATATTGTATGGATTAAGGACAATGGTTTTGAAAGCTTCAAAATGTCGTTTTCTTCGTTTATGCCAAACTATTTCCTTTACAAGGATAATAAATACACACACATATATACACGTTGAGGCTTTTATACTTGTGTATAGATATTTGTATAAGACTTTTATTTATATACGAATAATAAATATGTAAAAGTATTTATATAATAGATAATATAACAAAAAATACACTTACACACACACATATATATGCATTTCTATAAAAGTATGTTTGTTTATGTAGATATGTTATATATATTTAAGGAGTATGTTTTGAAAATGGTACCAGAACAAAAAAAACTACTTTAATTTTAGTTCCTCATTCTTTCCTTAAGCTCCGTTAAAAAAATTAAGTCAAAATACGACGAAGAGGACAATGACGACAGCGATGTTATAAGTTTTGGTGGTGATAGTAAATGAGGAAAAAAAGCAGGACTATGATTTTGTTACGACAAGTAAACGAGACTTCAGCAGCAACAACAACAAAAACAACATTTCTGCATCGTTAGGTTCAATGGACTTGATTTTGAGAAAATTATTAATTTTTTTTCTTATATAAGCATATGTTTGTTTGTGTGTAGAAGAGTCTGTGTGGGTATAAAATGTGTATATATGTGTGGGTAACTTGATAGACTGCCTGACTGACTGACTCATAGACAAACTTTGACTAAATATATATATATTTTTTTTGTTAAAATTACGACTGTGTGAGTGTGTGTGTGTCAACATGTATAGGAACAGCCTAAAAACATGTGTTTGTATATTTGTTCAATATTTTATTTTTTGTTTGTGTGTATGTATATGATCATGAGATTGTGTACGTACATGTGTCGTAACGGTTCTAGAAGGAATTATGAAAACAGCAACAACAATAAAAAAAGCAACAACAGAAAAGAAAAACTACAACAAAAATGCGAAATAATCAAGAGAAACTGACTTTTGGTTAAAAAATATTGTGCAATGAACTGTTAAGTCTTAAATTTCACAATGCACAGTGGTTCAAACATTCAGAGGAAATTAAAAATCATAATTTCCACAATAAAAAAGGAAATTATTTCTATTTTTAAAAAATATTATTTTCGAAAACTCTACACTTTTATTTTATTGTCCTGTTTTAGGGGAAACCACTGTTTCAGTTTTCAGTATTTTCATTTTTACCAGTTCCATATCACTTACACAATCTCAATTGGGCTGGAAGCAATGAAACAATGAACGATTGAATGAATGATTGCGTCTGTATATGTTTTTCTCTTATTTTTTATTTTTTATTACAATATTTTTTTTTATTTATTTCGTTGTATTGAAACAATATTGTGTTTGTATTAAATACAATAAAAACAATAATTTAACAAAATTAAGTAATTTTTTTCTTTCTTTCTTAAGATTAGAAGAAGAAAAATGAAATAAAATCATATTTTATATATAATAAATCGAATGAGACATTTTTTATATAAATAAAAAAATAGATGATGAACATAAAATGATAAAAGAAATATAAAGAATAATAAAAAATAAAATTATAAATTTTTATTTTTCTTTTTCTTCTTCAATGATAAACAAGAAGAGATATAAATTAAGAAAATTTTAGAAGGAAGAATAAAGTGGTTGTGTGAGTTTATCATTTTATTTATAATTTATAGATTAATTATCTTAGTATTGAAGTTAATCGTATATTATATGCGGTTGCGCCGAATCTTTTATTGCCTCCACCATAACGTATCGTTTTCCCAATTTATATGCCTCCACCACCACAAGTAGTAAAGAGGCAATTAACTTTACCATTCTGCGTGTAACGTTTAGATGGAATCGTCTCAGATCCCATAATGTATATATAAATAAATAATAAATTGATGTCCGTCTGTCTGCCTGTCTGTTTATTCGTCTGTCTGTTGTTGACACATCGATTTTTCCTTATATAAATCGGCTCAGAAAGGTATAAATATAACTGATTTTATGACTCATTAAATGTTCTTGTGTTTTATTAAACAAAAAAACTTATAATTATAATATAAGTTTGTGAATGTATGCACCAAAACGTACGTATTAAATTCACACACATTTGTGTGAAAAATATAACACAAATCATAATGAATTGCTGGAAGATGCTCTCCTCACTTTTATGGGTGAAAAATTTATGAAGATTTCATATTCCAGCAAGATAATGTTGCAGTACATTTTTTAAAGCATTCAAAATCACGGTTTAATGAACACAACATACCTCTGTTGGACTGGTCGGTTTGTATTTCGGGCATAATTACAATGGAGATATTATGGGGAAATTATTATTCAAATAATGATGAAAAGGAAAGCATAATGACATTGATTTCGATCCACAATGAAGGATTATCCCATTTATAATGTTGGTATAGAGGCTGATAAATATAAATGTGATTAAAGAAAAATATTTTAAATGAAGTCTTAATTCTATACGTTTATAGGAATATGCATCATTGTATATTCACATATGTGTTTGTTTAATTTCCTTCACAACTCTTTAAGTTACAATAAATTTCTTTTATAGTTTTTTTTTCTTCTTCTTAAGATCACAAAAAAATAGAATTTTATATTTTGCTATTGAAAGTATAATTGAGAAAAACATAAATTTCTTACAATATTCTATTATATAACATAGATTTTTATATAATAACATATAATAATATACAAGCACACATATACATGCACATACATTTGAAATACAATTACTGCTGCTTAAACTAACACTTTAATAATTTATATACAAAATATATATTTTTGGTAGATTTAAAAATGCTTAAGCAAACTATTGCTGCCTTTTGATAGTTCTTGAGAAAATTCTTGTTGAAAACTAACGATGTTGTTATAAGAGCAGCTCTATAAACTATAAGAGAGAGAGAGAGAGGGGGATAGAAAAAACACCATTTCCTAAAAATGGCAACAAAAATCAAAATCTAAAAAAAAAATAATATGAAATAAAACGTGAAATATAATAAATAAGTAGAAGAACCAAGGAAAGCTGCTATTTCAATATAGCACTCATACATATACATATATTTTTAAACAAAAATTATACACACTTGTGCACAAATTCACAAACTTGTAAAAGTATTTGAAACTCAAACCACTTGAGAAAACTACCAAAAGGCGACGATGTTGTTCAAGTTTTCGAACCAATAGAAAAATATGAACAACTTTACTTTAGATTTTTAGAATTCTCTTCTTTATTCTAATAATTTTCCTTAAACTAAATTATAAATTAAACATAAAATGTAAAAGGAATGAAAAATAAGTAAGAATGCTATTTTCGGCTATGCCAAATCTTCAATACCCTGCATCACAAGTGCGAGTAAAATTAATACATTAAGTTTCATATATACACTCACAAACGTACACAATATATAAAAGTTTTTCTTAAATATAACACACAAACACTTAATGAGTCATATAATTAGCAAAATTTCTATCTATAACATTTTTCTACTGAACCGATTTTTATAATATTTGGAACGATAATTATGGCAAAATTACATTAAATTTTATTGGTTTATAATTGACAATTTTACGAAAGTTCTTGCCTTGAACATAGAGTTTGCCTTAGATATTGGTCTATATCTTTTAATATACAGAAACAATTTAGACAGACAGGCAGACAGACATAGCTAAATCTACTTGCGTTACACACGAAATGACAAAGTTAATACATCCTCTTCATCACTTGTGGTGGTGGAGGGTATAAAATTATTAATAATTGAACACGAACATTATGCTATCAACTCGATACGCCTAAAATTATGCACTTTATTTTGTATTATTTTTATTCAATAGATAAAATTTCTAAAAAATTAAAAAAATTAATTCAAATAAATATAAAATATAAAATAAATAAAAAAATAATTAAATTAAAATATATTTTATTACGTGATTTGCCCCTAGAAACCAAACAACAAAAAACAAGAAATACTTAAACCAAAATAACCAACCATTGAACCAACAACAACCATCCATTCAATACATCCATCCACAAACCACTTGTCATGATAAATTATTATGTTTTGAATAGAAAATAATAATTTTCAGTTTTGAATACAATATTCGTTGACAATGACAGGATGGTAATAAAAATCAATGAACAAAAAATAAACCAAAAAACCTTGTGATTTGTTAATGTTGCTGGCAATGAGGGAGATAATAATGATTTTACTTCTATTATTTTATCATTGTCGGGAAATTATTGGGAAAATAACATTATAAATTATAACAAATTTTATTTTATCAGCTTCACCTGACCGACTACCAACCGAGTAACTTAAATTAAAATAAATATTTGCCATGAAAATATTATTAAAAATTTTGAAAGAAAAAAATAGAAAAAACACGGAGGCATAAAAAACGAAAAACTTCTTATGATTCAATTGTATTGAGAATGAATGAAAAAAAATTTACTTTGATTGGTTTTGTACAGTGAACAAAATTTTTATTCAAAAATATTCAAATTAAAAGAGATTTCCTGCAACGTAACACCGTAGGCGTATACTTAATATTATATCAGGACCTTTGAAATAATATCAAGTATACGTTGAAGGAGCGTAGACTTAATTTTTATTCGAAATGTTTTAAAAATCTTTTAAAAACATATATAGAACCACTGACATTATAATGATGAAAATTAATGCTTTTCGTAATAACTTTTTGGACGAAAATATTTCACATGCCATATGGATTTTCCTATTGCTCCTACAAAAAGCTTAGAACCTCAACAAATAATTATTTTTGTATCTATTGTTGCTTAAAACAATAACTCTTTCACTGCAAGAGGTGGGCTGGTTTGAATTGAATTGAATGTTTTGAGAAAAATTAAGTAAAAATTTGAATTTTGTCGATAATGAAATATTTAATTTTTACTGAAAATTTTTGTTGGAAATTTCATGTTTTTGGAATTATAAAAATTTAAAATTAGATATTAAAAAAATATATTTTTTAGTAAAAAATTAAAAATTTTAATGTCAAAAGTTCGAATAAAAAACTGAATTCTGAATTTTATTCTTGAGTTCTAATTAAGTTCAGTTTTAGTTCTAGTCTAGTACAGATTGTAACTCAGATTCTAGTTCAGTTTCTAGTTCAGGTTGTAGTTCGAATTTTAGTTCAGATTCTAGTTTAAATTATAGTTTAGATTCTAATTCATATACTTGTTCAGATTTCTGTTTAGATTCTAGTTTAGTTCTAGTTCAGCTCTCGTTCAGCTCTCGTGCAGTTCAAGTGTCAGGCTTAAAAATCGAAATTTTCTCAGTGTAAATAACTTAAGAAACCATAACTGAAACACTTGATGATTATAATGCCAAAGTAATAACAATAATAAAATCAAATATTGAACTTTGTATGTAGAAAATATTAAACAGAAAAAAAACTTAAATAACGAATTATAATAATCAAGAAATAAAATTGAACTCAATTGATTTTGCCGATATAAAAAAGTAAAAGAAAAAAAGTTTTATAGATTTACTGTTTTTTATAATCGAGTAATAAAAACGGTCAATACTTACAATGACATGACTCCTACACTTCAATTGAATGAGAAATTACAAACAAAAATAAAATCAAAAATAAAAATCAAAATCAAAAAATAACCGAAAGGAAAGAAGCAAAAACATAACTTAACTATTAAATTAAATCTTTATGTTTTTCAGTACTCCCTCATACTAACTTACACGCACATATACATACACTACTTTACTATTATATTTAATTTCCTGTATTATATTAAATACAAACAGAGGTTGAACTACCGAGACTATGAAAGGAAGAAAAAGAGAGAAAAAGAGAGAGAGGGGGGAGTACATAAGTTTAAATATAAATAAAATCATGATGAGAGCTAAAAATCGTAAATTTTATAAAAATGATTATTTTTATTTTATGATTTCATTTCATTTCACTTATTTTTTGTATCACATTTTAATGTTTAAAACCAAATTATAGGGAAAGAGAGCGGGAGAGAGAGCAAGGGAATTATAGTAAAAGAACGTATAAAGCATTTTTATACAAAATACAATAATTTATTATTTTCAATTTATATTTACAAAACACACACACACAAATACAAACACATTTACAGTCATCAACAACTGAGGGCTACAAATTTATTCCTTTTTTTATGATTTTGCAATGTAATTTAGCGATTTTATTGCAATTTTTATTTTTCAAGTAGCAAATTCATGATATTGAATTGTATGAATATTTGTAATTTTATTGATATTAATGCAATTATTGAAGCATTAAACTAACCTGGCTAATTCTGATGATTTCATCAGAAATGCTATATTTTCAGATTAGAATTAGAATTCGAATAAAGAGAGAGAGAGAGAGAGAGGGAGAGAGAAACATAAAAATATAAATTTAAAATTAAATAGAAAAAAATTAAATGTGCACAAATAGACCATAAATAATATAATACTTTGTTTGTGTTTGTTTTTAGATTTGCTTGTGTGTACTTAAAATATTATCACTATTTATTTATGTGTATGTGTGTGTGTTTTCCAATTTTATTTTCCTTCCTTTTTACAAAAAAAAAAAAGAAAAAATGAAATCATATAATAATCCTAAAAAATACTGTCTATTATGACAAAAATATAAATCCATGTATATCATTTTTATATTTTTAAACAAGCGATGAGATCGAAAGATTGTTAACATACATATATGTTAATAAAATATGAAACTACTAAACTTACACATTTAGTTCTTTTAACTTGATTGAAATTATTATTTTAATTAACAAAAAGAAAATATTTTTTTAGTTTAAAACGTTTTCGTAAACTTTTCCATTAACGTTTTTATAATGATTTTGCTGGGTTTAACTGGGAAACTTTTCCAAACTATAACAAATACTCAGACCAACAACAGACAGAAAAACGGAAAGACGGCAGACAGACGAACATAACTAAATCGACACAGATTTTGATTTAGTGCAAGAATATATATACAATCTGAAATGTCTGTAATGATTCCTTCTTAGCGTTACGCACGTAATGAAAACCGCTTTTGGTAGTTAAGTGTGTAATAATTGGGTACATTATGAAGTCTTATATAGAACTTTTTGTAAACATTCCTTATTATTTGGGTATTTAAAGGGAAATTTTGGAAAATTTTGACCATTTTTTTGTCATTAATTTTTCTGCAACATTCCCTCCAGCATCATCAAAATAAAATTTGTTGACCATAATGTATAATTTTTAATGTATAATCTGCAAGTATATATGTTTCGTCTTCCATTTTGCAACAAGAAATCTTTTTAGAAAACTTAACTTCAATTTTCATGCTCTATTTACGACCTTAACATTTTTAGCAGGATTCCAATCAGGAACTTATTGATCCTTGTATGTACCAAATAGCCCGAACATAAAGCTAACCCTACTAACCTATAGGAGGTTACATAACAATACTTTCTTTTGGCTTTAGAAACGTCATATGAACCATTCCTAAAGCAGGTTTTCCATTAACGGACAAGTATTCCCGGTGCTTTTCAATATCATCGGAAACAGTTTGACGGCAAAGCTTTGAATACTTGGCCAACTTTTGGTACGACCAAGTAGGCTTTTGTTTAAAATATTCAATAATTTTAGTATGCATTTTTTTCCGATCCCTCATACGAGTCCGTTTAATAATACATACATTTGTGAGACATTAAACATAATAACTTGAAGGATTTACAAAAGAACTTAAAACTTTATTGATAACGTGTGTTAAGAATTTGTCAATCACATAGTTGTATGAGATTTTGTTTATTCGCGCATTTGTACATGTATGTGTGTAATTGTGTTTGTTTTATAAACTCACATAAGCAAGAATATATATTGATATAACGCATAAAACTTTTTTGTTGCTAAAAAAATCTGCTGATTTGGGGGTTTTAGTTTTTTATGTATTTTAAATATAATAAATTCGATTACACTGAAAGAAATTATTTTAATTGTAAAGTTTTCTAAAAAACGCAATAAATAAACATTATAAAATAATAATTATTATTATTATTATTATTTTATTATGTTCAAATTAAAAACATTTGAATCGTCCACCAAATTAAATATTTAATAAAAATTGTTTAACTATTTTTCAGATCTTTTAGAAAAATGTTTTTTGTCATTAACTTTTTTCAGTGTATTCAATTAGACTTTTTCTACACTATTTATTTTAAATTTTGTTTTAAAAGATTAGAATTTTCAAATTTATAAATTTTAGCTAAAATTGTCAAATTTTTAACTTTTAATTAAAATAAATAGTTTGTAAATCATAATTGATCTTTTGATATTTTTTAAAACAAGAGATTCAGCAAAAGTGACAAGAATATTCACTAATATTTATAATTCATAATATAAAAGTTTTTATTAAATAAAAAATATATTTTTTAAATTTAGTAAAAAAGTTTAACTTTAGTGAAAAATTTTAATTCTACTCAAAAAAATTAATTTTATTTGAAATTTAGTAAAGATTTTTAATTATTAATAAAATTTTAAATTTTTTAGTTTTTTTTTAATTAATTTTTTAAGTTTCTTTTTTTAATTAAAATTCTTAGTGAAATTGAAAACATTTTTGTAAAAATTTTAATTTTTCAACGTAAAATAGTTTTTTAGTGAAAATACTTATGAACACTCTATTTTTTTAAGTCAAATTTATATTTTAATGAAAATTTTATTTTTCATGAAATTTTTAATTTTTTTTTTTAGAAAAAAACAAAAAAATTAGAAAAAATTTAAATATAAAGTGAAAATAAGAAGTTTTAGTGAATATTTTGAATTCAACAATTTCAAATTTTTATGAACATTTTTATTGTAAATAAAAAATCATATACATATATATATTTTTTAATTAAAAAAGATATTTTTTAGTAAAAAGTTTTATTTTTAATAAAAAACTTTCTAATACAAAATTGATTTTTTAGTAAAAAATTAATTTTAAAAAAAGTTAAATTTTTTTATGATAAATTGAATGAAGTAAAATATTTGAATTTCAAATTAAATTCGTTTTTTTATGAAAATTTAAATTTTTAAAGCAAATTTTGAATAGAAATTTTAAATTTTGAATGAAAATTTTAAATTTTGAATTAAAATTTTTAAATTTTGAATGAAAATTTTTAAATTTTGAATCAAATTTTGAATTTTCATTGAAAATTTTGAATTTTTATTAAAAAAATAATTTGATTTCTGAATTTGTTAATTAGTAGATTTTTCAGTTAATGGTTTTGAATTATTAGTACAAATTTTAGAGAAATAATTTATAAAGAAAATTTTAGATTTTAGTGGAAAAAAAATATTTTTTTTTAATTTTGAATTTATGAATATTTTGCTGTTTTTAAAAAAATTTCAGTTTTAAGTTAAAAAGTAATGGTTTAGTTAAGAAGTTTTATGAAAAAAATGAAAACTTGAGTCTTTAGTGCAAGAATTTTTTTTTTAAATTTGAATTTTTGTACAAAATTAAATTTTTTATGAAAATTTTAATTTTTTAATGAAAATTTTTGTTTTTAATTAAAAACTTGATTTTTTTTAAATTTTCAGCAAAACTTAAAATTTTTGGTGAAAACATAATTGTTAAGTGATAAGTTTAAAGTTTTAGTAAAAAACTTATAATAAGAGATTATATCTTTAGTGAAATCAATTATAAACAATTTTCTAAAATGGGCTTTTTATAGTGATTACAGGGATTTCGTTCTAATATTTTTATTCACAACAAATTTAAATTATAAATTTCATACAAAAGTTAACAGGATGACCAATGTTGGGGAGGCACTGAGTACATCTTTGAATCTATAGAAACACAGAAAACCTTTAATCTACACCAAAACATTAAACATGTGAAACTTTATGGAAATATCGATTCAAAAGTTATAAATTTTTTTCGAAAAAAAAGGTGTGGAAACATTAGCCTAAAAGGTGCAATCAAGTCCTTAAAGAGAAGATTTTGAAAAGTGACTAGAAAACAAATTGTTTTAAAATTATTGCATTTTTAAATTAGTGATTTGACTTAATCACCATTTTGAGAAAAACTGTGAATCCTCCAATTAAGTTTATTACACATATTTCTCTTAAAACATTTGTTTGTGTGAATTTTTTCACAAAATTTTTGAAAATTTTCAACATTTGTTGACAGTTATCTACAGTTATTTTTTATTGATATTTGTCAGCAAAAACTTTCAGTTTTTTTCTTCTTTTACTTGTAATGTTGATGCTTCATTGTAATTTATTTTCAACTGAATTTTTGTTTATTTTTTCTAGAAAAACAAAAAATAAATTTAACATTGATCAATGAGTTTTTAAAAAAATGTTTTGAAATTATTTTTATGAATTTTATTTCTCTCTATTTTTACAATACAACAATACAACTTTATTAAAAAAATTTATGACGCTGAGAAAAAAACAACTAAAATAAAATCTAAAATAAAAAAGAAAACAATTTCAAAATGTAAAACACATTAACAGTCTTTTAGATATAAAATCAACACATAAATTTAAAGAAAAAAAACAACATAAACAAACACAGACATGTTGTTACCAATACATAAACAAAAAATCCTATTAACGAGTGTATTAGAGTGAGTGTATTAGTGAGTGTAGGAAGACGGAAAAAAGAAACAGTCACTTAAATAAAGTAGCAAAAGGTTGACGAACAACAACAACACCTCTAACAATGACAACAGGATAAATATTAAAATATATTCATATACACACTAACACACATACACACACATGCATACAAATAATAAAACTGTAGTAAAAATACGCACACAATTTATAGGCAGACTTCAATCTAACATTTAGACAAAACCGTTAAAATAGTATAATGTTTTATATGAGTGTATAAGTGTGTGTATGTATTTGTGTGTAAGTAAATCATGACAAAACTGTAGCAAATAATAACAAATTGCCTACATTAAGGCGTTCGACCTACAAAATGCGTTGATAATCGAAATGAAAACAAATGAGCAGGGCGTTCAAAATGACAGAAGGTGTAATATTGAATACCAAACAACAACAAAAACAATAACATCAACTACTTCCATACCAAAATTGCAGAAAAATAAACTCAAATAAACAACAGCAACAACAACCAGAATAAAGATTTTCAAATTTATAATGAATGACAAAATAGCAAAAACAGCTTATTTATGAAGACAGAAACAGAAAAACAGAGGGAAATAAATGGAATGACAAAAATGGTGTTGGTGATTTTAGTATTGGGGACTGTTTTAGGGAGGACAAGTAGCCAAATGTGTCTTGACTTGTTTTCTATAAACTTAATAAAAACAAGTTGGAATGTTATATTCGGCTAAGCCGAATCTTCAGTACCCTCTACCGCAAACTGATATGAAGTAAATACTTTATGTTTTGTACATGCATACTCACATATACAGTAACAGACTTATACAATATATAAAATATTTTTTTAAATGAGTCATAAAATTAGTTATATTTTTGGATATAAATTTTTGACTACTGAACCGATTATGATAATTTTTGGAACGGTAATGAAGCATATGAAGAAAAATTTCTTATTTGTAAATAAATAATTGACCATTGGTTTTGCCTTAACGTAGAGGTTGATTCAAATATCGGTTTACATATTTTAAAACACAGAAACTTTTTAGGACGATTTGCGATTTGATTTCAATGCGATCTGTCAGTTGTTGTGGACGTGAGCGTGCAAACAACAGTCAGAAGGACGGACACAGCTAAATCGATTTAGGTTTTGATTAGATACAAGAATATATATACATTGTGAGATCTAAGATGATTTCTTCTTAGCGTTTCATACGGAATGATAAAATTAATATACTGTCTTCGCCACTTGTGGTAGTGGAGGGTTTTAAAAATAGAAAATTTATTATTTTTATGTTTAAAAGATTTTCACTTTAATTCCAAATCATTTTTAATGATAAAGACGATAATACAAATACGAGACTTGTTTAAACAATTGCTGATTGCTTTATGTGACTTTTTTAGATTGAAATGTAAATAAAAAGCAATAATTTATTCAATATTTTATTTACAAAAATTATTTTCTTTTTAAGAAAATTGCAAAAACGTAATAACTGTATTTAAAAGAATTCAAATACTCAATATTTTATTGATTTTAATGTAATTTTCAATTTTAATTTGAATTAAATAATTTGATTTTATTTTGAATTCAAAATCTTTCTAAAAATTTATTTGAAATTGCAAGAAAAAAATTCTACGTCGTATACTTGTTATAATTTACTATTAATATAACGTATACGTTTAGATGTTTAAGTTTAATGTCACATGATTTTGAAAATTTCTTTTCAATGCAAATTTTATTTAAATCACGTTCGTTTCCATTTGATTTGCGTAAATTAAAATATAGAGCGATCGAATGAGAAACCTCCCTAAAATTTCTTTCTTAATAAAGATTTCTTTTTACGCAGTTAAATACAATTTTGAAATTCTCCTTTGTCTCTTTCCTTATGGTCTTTAAAATTTCTTTCTTTGTAAAAAAAAGAAAAAAAATTATCTTAATTTTTGTTTATAGAAATATACACAGAGAAAATTTTGGTTGTGGTGGCCTTAATAGAGAGGCAACGTATTATGGTCAACTATTGCTACCAACCCAAGAACCAAATTTGATCGTGCACGCAGACACACCCATTTTCTTGACAATAATATGATTGTGAGACGAAAAATGTGGTTGTTGTATAATAAAATATTTGGATCCAATAAAATATATATTTTTTTGTTTTCAAATGATAAAAAATTTTGTTTATCAAACAAAAAATTCTTCGATCTAATAACAATAGGGTTGTTGCAACTGACTTGTTTTTAACAAGAATTTTGGAAAAAATCTAAATTTTATTTTTCTTTTTTAATTAATATTTAAATTTTAACAAAATTTAAAGAAAAAAGTATATGTAACTGATATTTAAGTATTATCCTCCTGAAATAGGAAAAATCTTTATGTTACAAAAGCATTTTATTATTGTTTAAGAGAAGGAAGAAGGATGTATTTCAGATTTTTTCGATTGCCCTCCGTATTAAAATATAAAAATAAAACTTTTTTTAAATATTTCTCGAAATCTGGCCTAGTTTTCCTTCATTATAATTTTCGCTGTTGTTGTTGTTTTTGTTCTTAATAAATTCCTCTTTTTTTCCTTATATCCATAAATCATTTATTATTTTCCGAATAAAAATAAAGTGAAAATTTTTAAGAGAATGTGAAATATTTCACTTGTTTAAATAATATCAACGTCATCTTTTCTCATACTATCAATTATTTAAGGACCTTTCTCCTTCTCTCTTTTCTCTTCATTTATTTTGTTGTTGTTTTTATTTATTTATTATATTTTTCACATATTTTTACCTTTTTCTTCCGAAAAAAAAACAAAAATAAAAAGTAACAAATTACGCATAAAAAATGTGAAAAATATTTTAACATTAATTTAAAGAAAATTTAATGTAATTTTTTTTTTTCGAAAAAAAAAGAAAATATTTAAAGTAAAATTAACAAAAAAATAAAGTCTGTTTTAAGTTTTGTTAAGAAATTTCTTCAATTTCGGTCTTTTTTTTGCAAACTCATACAAATTAAATTGGATTTATGTGCTGTAACGCGTTGGTATTCAAACAAAATATAATCTGTATAAAAGTGATTGTAGTACATCATAAACACTTGATTCACTTTTAACGGGGAGAGAGAATATAAGATTAAATTGGGTCCTCTAATGGAGGGGATATTTATTTCTTTACTAAATTTAAAAAATTAACAAAAAATAATGAGTTCATTTAAAATTTTTATTACGTTTTTAGAGTCATAGGTGTATTTAACTATTCTATAGCATAAACTTAATATAATATGATCTGCAGAGCATGATGGGCAATGTTATATTAAATACATGAGATTTTACTTTTCTTACTTTAACTTTAACTTTTATTTTATCTTATTCCTGCTTACTTCTTTACATTGGGTTAGGGAAAAAGTTTTGAAAGGCTTTTCAATGGCAATTGTGGACTCTAAGGCAACCTTTTCAAAGGTTTAGATATTGTTAAAAACATGTGAAATATCACATCAAAAGGAAAAAATCATATAAACGTTTTAACGCTATTAAAGGCGGACATGGCATTTGCTTAAAGGTACCAAGATGTCAGTATTTGAATGACAAAATTATAATTAATTATTTTAATATTTTATAGCATTTTATTCCGCTGCTCAGTGAGCGTAAAACACAAATATATCAGAAGTACATTTTTTTATTATTTATTGATATGAGAAACCAAATAATTCCTTTAGAAAAACCAAAAAGTATCACATTAAACTCTCAAATTATTTTTATCTTAAAATCTTTTTTGGTTAGTTTCTATCGAACAAAAAGTACCTTGGGAAGATCCAAAAAGTACCACAGAATCACATTTTATTCATTTCCAGCCAATTGGGTACATATCCAAATTGTATCTTCGTAAGAATCGAAAAATACCATATAATAGCGCAAATTACTTTTTGTCCATTTGGGTCTAAGTATACCTTATTTCGCGATTCTAAGTATACCTTATTTTTACTTATGAAAAGGGATTAAAAAGTACATACAAAACATTTAAGGTTTATTTTCATAGTGTTCGGAAAAAATAGGGTTTGATTTCGGTCTTTTAAAATTTACTACATATTAAAATGTCCATGTTATAGATATGATCCAAAAAGTTCAAATCTTCTTCAAATTTTTACAACATATTCTTTTTTAAAAAAAAAAGTACCACATTATTGCTCGAATTAGGTACTACATATGACTTAGTGACCATATTCCAAACATAAACTTATTAATTAATTTTATATGTTTATATATACCACATTAATGATCTTTTCTAATTTAAGGAAATTTGGTTTAGCCTTTTTGGTACTTTTTTAGACCCAAATTTATTTATTTTTTTAATGAATTTTAACATTAAATTGCGTTTCACTAATTTAATATGTGTAACATTTTGCCCATTTATACATATATAAAAAATATTTACAAAAAAAGTACCAAATAAAAGTACTTTTTACCCTTAAGCATTAAATTTCCACAAATTCCAAACTTATATTTCTAATTTCTTATAGAATCTATTTTCTATGTTTACTGGTTAGAAAGATACATTGGGCACAGAAAAGTACCATTTTTTAATTTCTACCATTTTTGTCTCTTGGTAGGTACCAAACATTAACAAAATACTAATTTTATAGTTTTTTACTCGTCTTAGTGGAATCCTCAGTAAAAAATTTTCTCGATAGATTTTTGAGATTATGTCAAATATCGCTCTATAACATTTCATCAACTAAATTGTCATTACTGTCATTTATTTTTATTATACTTTAGAACATAATGGGTTAATCGTCAGATAGTCTAATAATAAAGACAATCGGATGGATACAGTTAAATTAATTCGATCGTTATAAAAAAGAGTGTTATACCACTTTTTCTGCTTAAACTCATAATACCCTTAACCACGTATGGTGCTGTAGGGACTAATAAACATTTTATACTTTAGTCGTTTTTGTGCCCTTCACCACCATAGATTAGTTGTCAATGAAAGCACTGTGAACACACACTACAGGTGGCAATTTTTTAAATTTTTTAATAACATTTGTCATATGTTAATTATTTTGGGCCAATAATTAAGTGGATTTAAGTAGGTCTTCCTTTTATTTTAATTCCATTTTTGGTGCGACACAAAGTGCTACAATTGTGTGAAACATTATAGTGAATAAAAAATTGTATTACGTGGAAATAATATAATGAGTAAAACTCTCATCCATTTTTTCTCTACTGGATCAATTTTTCTTCTAAAATGACCTACGAGTTTGAAAGTACTTTAAATGTTCAAATAAATCTAAAATAATAATTCCATTATGGGTAAAAATAGAAAAAAATATCTGCACAAATATTTAAATTACTTGTTGAAATCCTCTAATTTTAAGTTTTTTTCAAAAATTGCTTAAATTACTCTTTCCCCAACCCAATATAAATACAAAAAAAGTAGAATATGTTTTCTACAAGTTTTGTATTCACTTACAAACACGCACTCTCTTTTACTTACAATTTACACATAAACAAACACACTCACATATATATTTCTTGTATTCTTTAGTTATATTTATATAACATTCTGTATTCTCAAGGATATAAATCTGTGTGTATATATCTGTTTCTATATCTCCGTATATATATTTTCTTTACATTTCTTCATACTTTATTTCATTATTTTATTTCATTTCATTTTTTCTTGGCAATAAAAACAACAAAAAATAATCTTTAGGTAGAAAGAATAAAATAAAAAAAACTAAAGTTTTATTCATTTTTCATCTCATCAATAAAGTCGTTCTTATTACATCAAGTATAAAACAAAAAAAAAAGAACTGAAAAGAACAAGAAAAAATATTTAATGAAAAGCAACTGAAAAGGGAACAAATTCATCAAGAAGAATTTCAAGTGAATATGTTGGAATTGGAACATACACAAACAAACACACGCACACACACACTCTCAATCTATGTTATATATAAAGAAATAATTCAGAACTATTTAACAGTCAAAAGGGAAATCAAAAGTACTGAATAATAAAAAGCAACAAAGATCATTAAGAGCATAAGTTAGTAATTTTCTGGAGATTTTTGTGGACTAAATAGAAAAGCTACCAAAAATATATTTTATATTTTATATTTTATATTTAATTTAAAGATTTTTAAGATTAGGAATTTGCATAACATATCGAGATTTTGGAAATAAATCCGTAACTTTGGAACCGTTAAATGAATCTTAGTGAAATTTCACATATTTAGAGCTGAAATGCTTTTGTGTTGATTTGTGGAAGTACAACGGTCTGTGTGGTCAGGGGCGTAAACGGAGATCATCAGAAATAGATCACCTCGGCTATTAAAAAACTTATATGTTTAAGTACGATTATATCTCTTTTCATTCAAGTCGAAATAATTTTTTAACCAATTTTTACAAGTTTGTGAGAAAGAAAACAAAATATAATTCGATTATTTATACCCTACACCACCAAAAAATTTGTAACGGGCAAAAAAATCTATGCTCTGTATAAAAGCCCCTGTATAACATTTGACTCAGAATCACTTTTTAAGTCGATTTAACGACGTTCGTTTGGCTGGTTGTCCATTTAAAGTTTGTAAGCAAAATGCAGGTCACAGTTTTAAAGTTATCTTGATGAAATTTTCCATGTGTATTTATATTAGCCTAAGGACGATGCCTATTGAAATTTTTGACAGTGTATCCAATAAATATATAAATCAATTTCAACATTTATTGTCATATAAAAAGTTCCACAATATTCTAAAATGATATGCTAAGTTATACGATGATGGTTCTTTTATTTTTCATAGGTCCCATACAATGTCCTTCCAAATGTCACTTTGGGGTGAAATTAAGACAAATATAAGCAAAAATCTGTGTACGAACTTTTTTCTGAATTCTAGTAACACAAAATTCAATTCAATTTAATTCATTCTCTTCTCCTTAAAATTAAAATTATTTTGCAAATCCTTTCAACAATAACAGAATATTGTATGACGGATTCCCATTATTACTTATGATGACAATGACAATAGATAATTGTCATCAACAATTATTCATTATTTACGGAATGCAACAGAGTAAATTGAATTTATTTGAAGTTTTCGAAATAAATATCATAGAGAGAGGGGGATAGAGAGAGAGAGAGAGAGGGAGCGAGAATTTTGAAATTTGAAACATTTTGCAAGCAGCAACAAATGATGAAATGATGAATATAGAGGAATTTTACTATAAATTTAGGCATAAAGTGAGAAAGAGATAGAATTGATGAATACTTTATAATTAAGTGACGTTGAAATGCAACAAATGAATGATGTTGATAATAATGCTGATGAGGATGAAGACGAGAATGTGAATGAGTATGAGTATGATGACAGTGGTGTAAAAGTGTTGTTATTGTTATTGTAAAGCCTTTTCGAATTTGAATTATGATGGTATTTCCGTTAATGTTATGCATTCTAATCAACTTCCGTTTAAGCCAGAAATACTTATACACATATAAAGTAAACTATTTGTAAATACGCATACCCTCATACTCGCACACACACACAACAACGACAAATGTCCATTTTTAAATCCAATAAAAAATGTTCAAAGAAATACACGCATACACACAGTTAAACTTTAAAAATATGTGTTAAAATATGAAAAAGCAAAACAAAAAGTTTTTAATTTATGTTCTATAAATGTGTACTTGTATGTGTGTGTGTGTGAGCTTAAATGTATGCGTTACTACTGCAATTGTAGATAATACAGTTTTAGTTTATGACTGAATGGAATTTTTGTTTCTGCTTAAATGTTGTTCAACGGAAATAGATTTTTTTTATTTTTCAATTTCTAACACAACAATAAAATGTTAGCGACACATGTCTAATTTGTCATGGTAGCTGGAACAGGATGTGCCAGATATAAAAACTGCATACAACATTTGTATTGATAGGATGTTGTGTGGTTTATAAAAGGATTTATGATTTGTTGTATTTTTCACAATTTTCCAGTTTCCTTGTTTAATGTTAATTTGGCCAAAATTATCAACCATTTAGCAGGGTTCACATTTCCCTCCCTTTTCCTCAATTGTAGGCCAAAAAAGTAATAAATTATAATTTCCTTAAATCGATATTTTATATTAGTGAAATATACAAAAACTGTTTAAAATTACAAATAATGAGGGTTATAAAATATTTTATTGTTTAATAAGCTTAAGATATTTTTAAATAATTTATACGGATTTGGAAATTGGAAAAATTTATTGAGGCATTTTGAAAATTTATGATATTTAATAAATGAATAAATAAATAAATATATAATAAATTATTTTAATGAGTAAATAAATATTTAATTTATACGATTAAATAATAATAATAATAATAATAATAATAATAATAATAATAATAATAGAAAATAAAAGGAGTTTTAGTTAAATTAACATAAACTGGACTAGAAATGGACTAAAGACGAAGTAAGACTGAACTAGAACTGTAATTGACCTAAACGAGCACTGAACTAGAAGTGATTTAAAAATGAACTTGAACTGAACTAGAACTTAACTTAAACTGAACTAGAATCTATAGTGGAACTTAATTAGAACTTAAGGAAAATTAATACAGAACTGAAACTCTAAGACTTAACAATAAGTAACAATCAGCCCACTGTGAAAATGTCATTATAAATAAATTTCAAATCATTTATTCAAATGTCATCTGTTTTTATTAAATTTTCTTAAACAAAATACAATAGAACATCATCAGTGTAACATAAACATAAACTTGAATTGAAAATTGCATATTTTCATTTTCAGTTCTAAACTAAAAGTTGTGGAAAGAGACTTTTTCAATTCTACAAGTTTCTTTCATTTTTTTTTTATTTTTTATCTTTCATAACAATTTTCCATTCAAATCTACATATAAAATAAACATGACAATAAACAAAAAATTATGCAGACTTATAGACACAAATACACACTCTAATACACATACATATATATATAAAATAGGTATATATACATGAGTATGTATTGGACAAGTATAAAATGAAAATAAATCCTACTTAGATTTTTGCATAAATTTCTTAGTTCATAATAGGTTTTCCTGTGTTGAAGTCTATGTAATACGTGTGATTTTAAACACATTCATATACATAAATGTTTATGTATATATGTGTATGCATATAGAATACATCTACATATATTGTCTCTTAAACATAAAGTCAAATTCATCACTAACTTTCATGATTTTTCCATTTGTATTTACGTGATGTTTGTGTGTGTGTGTATGTTGTAGTAAATGTTGTTTTGCTTGTCTTTTTTTGTTTTGTTAAATCCGTTCAAAGGAATACAAACAGACGAACAGACAGACAAGAAATTGTTGTAACAAATTGATGTCTAAAATGTAAATTGTCAATGTTTGGGGTGTCTTTAATATGCGAGAGAAGTAATAAAATTTATTTATAAAAAAATTAAAAAGAACTTTAATTTAGATTCTCTAATAAAATTTTTAAAAATTTCATTTTTTTCATTAATTTTTTGTAATATTGAGGACTTTTGCATTTTTAACAACCCTCGTATATATGATTATGTTTATTACTTATCATGTACATTGTTAGATGTTTCTATTCACATTCTCTTTAACATTTTTATACGAATAAACGAGTGAGTGTCTAAGTCTCACTGCCAAAATTTATGTTAACACTTTAACGTCTAATGTTATTGCAGATATGACATTGACATGATGACTTGACAATCTAAATAAATATTGTCGTTATTATATTTCTATCAATAAGAAAATCTTATAGATCAAATAATAAATAAATAAACAATTTTGTTACATTTTTAATACGTTCTATGCGATAATAATGAAATCATTTTATTAAATGAAAATCGATTTATAATAATGATTATTTTTTAAACATGTATTAAAAATTATTAAATATTGTATACTATTTCTAGTTAAGATCTTCAAAATTAATTCAGGTCCTTTTAAATAATCTTCAAAAGAAATAATATTAAATAAATAAATAAATAAATAAATAAATAAATAAAACGTATCAGAGAGATATAAGGCATTTGGCAACACTTATAGGTTTATAAATGTTCATCGAAAAAATAATAATAATTTATTAACTATTAAACATTTAAAGTATGGAAAAACTCGGAGCAAAATCTTAATTTTCAAATTATCTTTTATTACTCTTCTTCGAGGATATAAAAATAAAATTATTTTTTCGATTAACATTTTAATCTTTATTTTTTCTATTTTTATCTGTGCAAAATTAGAAATTTATATTATTTTTCAGAATTAAACTCTTGTTCAAATAGCGATATAAAATTAAACACAATTTTTTTTAATTAAAATTAAACTCTTTGAAAGATTCGTCGGTTTAAAGAATGAAAAAAGAGCCAAAAGTCGTAATTTGGTATAAATTATATTTAAAAATTTAACTTCCTTACTGAATTGATCTCCCTGCCATTATAATGACCGCCCGGCAAAAATACATTTGTGGGTGTCAAGAATAATTTAAAGATGATTGCAGCATGTCAATTTGAGAACTTAACAATTTTTTAATTAATCAACCATATATGAGCAGAAATTTGCCCCGAGTTCATCAGAACAAAAAAAATAATGGTTTCATCAGTGTCACCTTTTTGGAAGAAATTCCCAAAAAAAGTTTTTGGGAAATATTTGTAGCCCTCGAAATGAACACAAAAGCAGCTTAACTATTATCGTGTTAGATTTTAATACGATATTTGGAACGGTACACAATTTAAAGAAATTTATAAAAATATGTATATCATTTCAGAATTTTATTCCTGACATGAAAAATCTACTTTTAAAGTCTCTGAAATTCTATTCATTTGTTTTTTAGAGAAGTGGAAAACAATTGCTGTGTCCTTCTCAACGATAACACAAATCAATTTTGGGTTGCGCAATAATCTCCCCAACTTTTTCGTTAAAATCACGACGTTAAAATTTTGTCAATCATAGTTGAGTTCAGTTTTTTAAGTTGGTTCACGATTAACTGGTTCAAGTTTCTACCAAAAATCGATAACTTTTTACAGTGTGAGTGAACAAGTGAAAATGTTACAACCGATCAAACGAATATTCCACACCATAATGTTGGTTGTAATTGACAGCTTCCAAAACTAAACTGAACTGAACGATCCTCGTATAATTTACTTTTCTGACTTACTAACATTTGTGAAATTTATATCGAAGCTAGAATGTTCGTATAATTTCGAACATCAATTTTAGATTTATTTGTCTTAAATTGATCACTTCTTATTAAAATACCAACGTAAATGGGAGATTTATGCCCTGCAAAGTAATATTTGGAAGGAGGTTTATATGAGACCTATAAGAAGTAATGGACCGACTCTTGCATAATTCGGCACATATTTGTATGGGAGCTATCAAAATTATTGGACAGCCAGCCGGGCAGACATACATACAAATAGACAGACGGAGAAAGTGATTCTGAGTTGAAGTAAGTTCAAGAATTAATGTAAAAAAAATCATATGTTTTCAATTTTTTTGAACACGACAATATCCTGCGAAGATTTTTTTAACAAGAAAATTATTTGAAATTTGAGATAAAAAAAAACTTCAAAAATATTCTTTATTTTCTTAATCAGGATATTAAAATAAAAGTAGGAAAATCACATTATTATTTGGAATCATGAACATTGAACATAAAAATAAATACCATTAATCTGTTCTGTTACGAAGATTAAAAGAAATGTGTCAGTATTATAATAAGAAAATAATAAATATAAGTTTTAATTTCATTATCCCGTCTTTGATCCTTAAAAATATGTTAAATTTCTTTTTTTTAACTTTACACCAACAATTTACATGGAATATTTTCATTTTAAGGATTGAAATATAAGAACCAACAAATTAAGTAATCAATCATTAGACAAAAAAATAACAAAAACAATAAGTAGACAACAACACAACAAAATAAACTTAATTTGCAAAATACATACAAAACTAATTACAAAAACACATATATTTACATACACATTCCTATAACTAGTTTAAGCAACAATATGACAAAAGAGCAATTGAGACAAAAATAAAGACGAAGCAAAAAAACAAAGAGATTAAGGCAAAAGAGATAAAGAATACAAAATAAGGTTTTAAAACCAAATTATCCTGAAAATACCATAATTTGCAATTGTGTGTAATACATATATACATATAAAACTACAACCAATGCGTAAGATGTATGTGTTAGTTTATGTGTGTGTGTGTGTGTGTTGGTGTTTTGGTTGTTTGACTCTTGACATAACGACAACTAATCAAATTTGAATTTACACAGAAAATTAGACTCAAAGCATCACAAAGTGCAACGGAAGCGGAAACATATACATATTCACACACACACACATATATATAAATATATACCAATATAAATATATAACTAAATATACATATAAGTTATTTTTGCCCAGATGTGTGTGTACGTATGAATGGTTGGTTGTATGTGGTAAAGTAAATTAAAGCACATGTTTATGTATTGTTGTTTTTATGTATGTACGTATGTATGTATGTATGTATGTATGTATGTATGTATGTATGTATGTATGTATGCATATGTTGCTGACTGATGTTGTTGCTGTTACATCATACTCAAATGTATGTGTAAGTGCATTTATATGCATTTTTAGTTCAAACAAAAAAAATAAATAAAACTCTACTGACATTACGAGCAGTAGATTGCAGTGATGATGGTGCGTAACATTGACATAAACGACAGGAAACTGACATGACAGCGTATAACTAACGGAAACATTGAAAATTGCGAAACAAATGTTAACTCTCTTTCTTTCTCTCTCTATCTATCTCTCTCTCTCTTTCTTTTCGTTTAAATGGTTAAAATATTTTAGTGTGAGAGTGTATGAGTAGAAATAAAAGGTGTATATATCCTTTCAATATACATTTTATAGATAAGTTTGTGTTTATATTTTTCATATTCGTATAGATTATAAAAGTTAAGCGTTAACTTGAGTGTGTATGTGTATTTTATATTTTATGAAAAGTTGCGAAGGTAAAAATGCATGTTATGGGTTAATGTTGGGTTTTGTTGTACACTATTTTCCCCATTCGAGTGTTTTAGTAACAAAATTATAAAAATACCAGTATGCAGGTCATGTGTAACAAAAAAAAAAGTTAACTTTATAAATTGTTGTATATTTTATATGGTTGTAGTTCATCAACATCAATACACACATGCACTCATACATAGTAATTACTGTGGTGTAACATTTACAGTGAAAAATAAAATTCTAAATTTTATATAACAAAAAGAAATTTATTCTATTTTTATATAATTAAATAAAATATTACAACATTTCTGAAATTTAACAATTTTTTTTTTTATAATTATATAAATCACTTTTGTTTCCCACTGTAACATTCATAAACAAGTGTTCCCATGTGTAGTCTAGTTGCAAAAAGCCAATTTGCAAAATAACTGCACATAATTTTCCATCTTCATGTATATGTGTTTATATCAATGTATTTGTATGTGTATGTGTTTGTATATATGACTTTCTCTCAAGTTAAATGTCAACTTTAGGGGGTAATAAAATTGCATACGTACAGAAGTAAAAATTGTATAATAAACTTTATTAGAACAAACTTATAAATAAATGTTTTTTTTTGTTTTTTGCGTAAGAACATACACACATACATAATTTACCTTATACATTTTACAAAATTCCTAGTAAGTTTTATTATTGTTGCTGGTGTTACGTTGTATAGTTGTTTTTTATAAATTATTTTTATGTTGCAATTATTTTATATAAGTTTTGATAACTTTGGGAATACATTCTTTTTCATTAAACATAAACCACAATAGCATTTTCTGGTAATTTATTTACTTAATGAAAATAAAAAACAAAGACGTATGAGTAATATATGCTGTATAAAAAATAATAAATTATTAAGTATACGCTCTGCACCAAAGTTTTAAAACGATGTTTTTTCAAGATGGTTCTATTATTTTTGAACCGTTAAAGGTATTTAAAAAAAAGAAGTTAAGTGCCGTTAAATATCCGGACTAAATAGATTTATAGTTTGAATTTAGACAGCTCTTGCAAATATCTGTGAAAATGTAGTCACATTATTATTGTGATCCAAAGAAATTTTTAACAACTATGTTCGATCAGACTTAGCATCCATTAAAAAGCTTTTTATATTTTTCACACAAAAAAGATGGCCAATATGGAAGACCGTACACTTCTAAAGTTGACCATCAACCTTTAACCTTCAAAATGTTGTAGGTGGAAGTAATGGAAAATTGCGGATCCATCTTCATGTAGGAATTGCTTCATCATTATGTTGAGAAATTCCATTAATATTTAAAAAGCGTTAATAATTATTCTAAACGTTAATTTGTTTTTTTATTATTTTCATCTCTTCAAAGAAGAAATAACTAATTTAATATATATATTTCCTTTCCAATTGCAGAATCACCCCAACAACAATATCAACAACAAACTAATAAAAATCATCCTAATGGTGGCATAATGACTGGTATGGGAACTTTATCTCATCATATACGAGCGCCACGCCCACCCACACGTACAGCTTCCTCAACCACCACACAATGTGGTTCAGGTGGAGGCGGGGGAGGAGGTGTAGGTGGCGGTGGAAATAGTGGTATTAACATAAGTGGAGGTTCTAGTTTAATAGATCAAACTCCTTCGAATGGTAGCAGTAGTAGTGGAGTAAGCAGTGCCCCATCCTCCAAAGGACACTCACATCATCATGGTCATACGCATTCGCATACAGCCACAGCTATAGATAACATAGGAATGACAGCGACATCATCATCAACGGGTGGAGCACCACATCTGCAACAACAAGTGCCCCAGGCGGCCATGGATGAGATGCGCGTCTGATAGGTGTCGGTGTTCGAACTAGATTTATAGTCTTCTTTGGTGAGAATTCTTTTTTTTTTTTTTTTTTGAAATGAAATATACAATTTTAATTTAAAATCGCCTTAAAGCAGAGACATTAGAATTAAAATGATTATCTATTTCGTGTTTTTTTTTTTCTATATCTTTTTCTATTTTATCATACAATTTCACTTCTTATCTATTTAGTCACGTTTCTCAATTATCATCACAATTTCACTTCTTATCATTAGTCACGTTTCTCAATTAAATACGTTTTAATATCAAAATTGTTTGAAAGCTTAAGACGAAAGAAGACTTTGATGGTGTATTTTCCCTTTGGTGTAAATGGTTTTATCCCTTATTATCGCTTTTAATAATTATTGTCATTTCAATCAAAGGAAATATATGAAATTTGCATTTAAACTATATCTCTTTTTTTCTGCTTTGTCATAATGTTTTCTCCGCAAAAATGTCTAGAAGGAAAATTAAATGGAATCAAATGGAAAAAAGATGAAAAATGCAAGAAAAAATATGATCATTAAATAAAATCTCATTTTATTAAGAGAAAAATGATGTAAAATGCTAGAAATAAATATTTAAGTGAAATCTTAATTCCTTTTTTCATTGCATGTTGGAAAACGAAAGTTATTGAAAATATTGAATGGACTTTTTAAGGTCTACCGATCACGCTCAAAATTACAGTCTCAATAACATCATTAATAATGGATGGATGATCATTTATTTAGATCGGAATCAATTTCCTTCCACAACGTGATTTAATTAAGTTTTAATCTGATAGAGTCATTTGTTTTGGCGCATTATTTGGCATAAATTTTATGTGCTCCCCCATATGTTCTCCACAATGATATTATATTGCTTTGAAAAATATATCGCAGCATCTTTCTTGCTGCGAATATGCAATCTTCATCCACTTTCTTTTCAGCAGGAAGAGCGTCTCCACGACAATTCGTTAGAAATTATATATTTTTTTGTTGGAACCAAACACCAGTTTTGTCAAACTGCAGAAATACTACCCAATGTATATCCACTATCCACCGGTGAAATTTCGTTCCGGGCATCCGAACATCATTTTAACAAAAAATTAATTGCGCAAATATTCGCCCCACAAGTCATTTTCAAGGTTTTGACAATTTTCAAAAAATATATATTTTCGTTAAGTTTTCACATTTCAAAGCTGAAATGATCTTTAAATTCTTAAATACTTTCACATATGTAGGATAAATACCCACAAAAGTAATTTCTGTCGGACGCTACTTATAATGGCGAAGCGATAATTTCTTTTTCATCGTTTCGATTTTATTAAAGTTTGAATATAAATTAAATATTTCCTTTTTCTTTAAAAATTGTGAATAATCACGTTCCATTGTTTTCATAGATACCAAATATTTGTGTAAGGAATTTATGTCTTCGCTGAAAACCCAACCTAAATTAGATCTCCTCTAAACAGATTTAGGTATTTTCCAAAACATTTTACTTGTCGATTAGTGATCTCTAATTAGAATTGCTATAATTTAATTCAATTCCAAACTTCTTTTCCTATAATAGCTTATCCCTTCTTCGGCAATATTTTATGTCTTTTATAGGGTATTTAATACTTAATTGTGATCCCTTCTAATTTCTGAAAACGCTTCTTTTTATTTCTCTACTTCGCATAAACTCTAAAATCTTTTCTTAATCACGTCTTTTCATGCAGTTTTTCCCCTTTTTTATTTCATGATTTTTTTCCTCCCTTTTTAATTTTTTTCTTTTTCTTTATATCTCTTCATTATCTGTTGCGCTTATATGCACTTGACTAGATTTTTATATTCATTTCCATTTCCGTTGTCTTGTCTCTGTAATTTCTTACACACATTTGCATTTAAACTCACTCATACATTTACACATACTAACTTTGAACTTTTTTTCTCTCTTTCTCTGTACTTTAACACACACTTTCATTCAACACTTATCCTTATGCATAAACACACACATGTTTTAACAAAAAGACAAAGGAAAAGAATAAAAAATGCAAAAAAAGGAAAAAGTCAGTTAGTTTTTCAGTTTTCTTATCAATTGAGTTCACTGACAACAAATTACAACAAACAATTCTTTTAGACAATTCTTTTCCTTTGTTGTTGTTTTTTATAAAACTAAGAATATGGGCCTAAAAGAAGAAAAAGAAGAATTTTAAAATGGATGAAAAATCTAGAAATAGAGAGAATTTTTCTTAATTACGGCTTTAATTGGTTTTCACAAGTTGATGCATAAAATGTGAATTTCAGAGAAATAAAAATTATTTTTTCTAAGAATTTAATCCTGAATTTAAATCACTAAAAATTCGAAACTAAAAATATAAAGCAAAAAATTCTGATTTCACTAAAAATTTAGTAAAAATAGTAAAATTAAATTTTACAAAAAATTCAGAATTTCATTGAAATACAGTATTTTACTAAAAATGCAGAACATTTTTTCACAAACAAATTTGGAATTTTTACGAAAATTTTGAATTTTCACAAAAAATTTCACAAATTTTTGCAAAAAAAAATTCAGAATTTTGAATAATTCATAATGTTCACTAAAAATTCAATATTTTATTAAAAATAGAATTTTTTACTAAAAATAAATTTTTTCACTAAAAATAGAATTTTTCACTAATGATTTAATAAATTCAATTTTTCACTAAAATTAAACTTTTCACAAAAAAATTTTTTTTCTAAACTAAAATTCAGAATTTATAAACATTTTTAGTTACAAAAATTTTAAAATCTGAATTTTATTAAAAAAATTTCTTTATCATCATAATTTCACTTTATCATCGCAAAATAAAAAAATATCACAAATAACAAATTTACATTTTTACAAAAAACTTTAATTTTTACCAAAAATTTAAATTTTGCTAAAAAATAAATTTTAAACTAAAAATTAAAATTTTCATTAAAAATTATTTGTAATTGAAAATTAAAAAGTATCAATTTATATTTACATTTTTACCAAATATTTTTATTTTTACTAAAAGTGCACATTTTCACAAAAAAATTCACATTTCACTAAAAACTCACTTTTTCAACTAAAATTCGCATTTTCACTAAAAATTTAAATTTTCGGCAAAAAATTAAAGTTTTATTTAAAATTCACTAAAATTCACATTTCACTAAAAATTTACATTTTTTTACTAAAAATTATTTCTAAAAATTAAAATTTTTGCAAAGATTAAAATTTCACAAAAATTTAAATTTTTTATTAAAAATTTATACAAAATTTTTCGATAATTCAGAAAAAGTAAACTTTTAAACAATTGAAGCGATTTTACAATTTTCCTAAATGAATACAAAATTTGATTTAACACGCCATTGAATTTTTTGTTTAAAATGACATTTTATTAAATAAATAAAATTCCTTGGTAAAACTAAGTTCTTATTTAATCAAGACATTTATTTTAAGTATTTAAACAATAAAAATGCATTAAGAATTTCCGCCAAAAGTTCACAAAAAAAATGTAGGCAAACAGAAAACTAAAAAAAGGTGGAAATATTTCCTCATATTTAGAAACAGGACACAAATTGTGTGACTTCAGTAGGAAATACTAAAATTCTTTTTCTTTTCTACTAACAAAAGTGAGTGAGTGAAAATGTTAATCAAGTGAGCGAAGGAAATAAAATGAACAAGAAGATGTTGTTAGCCAAATAGACCAGAGAAGTGTAAGAAAAGAATGTAAATTTAATTGTATTCACAGGTGAAATAATGTCATGCTGAATAATGAATACTAAACACTCACTGTCTTTTGTTTAACCCAGCAAACAATTTTTGTTGGAAATCAGTTTTAAATAATTTTTTTCTTTCAGTAGCTTAGTGAGTGGCTTCTCCAAGTTATAATATGTGGAGTTGATTGTTGATTTTTCATTAGATATTTTAACCAAAACCCAACTTGGTCCCACAAAAATCTAGTCCAGTATTCAAAGGTCTGCCGACAAAAATTTTATGTGCCGTGCTCAAGGATATGTTGAGGAAAAGTATACAAGAGTGTTGTAGATTTTAACTGAGATGGACTCTGAGAAAAAGCACAGAGAGCACTATAACTACGTTAATGGAAGGATTTCCGAAACTGAAAGATTAGTGGCATCGTTTCTATAAACATATATGTTATATGTATTAAGAATTTTTCGATCTCACTCCTTAATATGAAGTTGGAAATTTATTAAGAAATACAATTTGAATCCAAAAAGGTTGCAACTTTGTAATTTTTTATCGTTTTTTATCCAAAAATTTGCCAATTTTTAAGAAAAATTATAATTTCTTCTGTTAAATTTTTAAAATTGCAAAACTGGAATCAGCTTAAAGTTATCTTGGAGATATCGCTGCGTATGTAGATAAAAACATTACAAAAATATTTTTCACCGAAAGTCCTTTAGAACGATAGGGTGTCTACTATATAAATTTTTAAAGTACGTTTTGTTTGGAATGGGATTTTGGGTATTTTCTTATGAAAATGTGGGAATTTTTTAAATCATATATTATTCTGAAATTTTAAATAAATATCGCCATTTCTTTTAATTTTATTAAAAAATAGCAAAAATTAATACGTTTTTGTTCTTTAATGAATTTTGCCATTAAGTAAAATTTCACCAACTCTCCATAACTCCATATTGTAATCTTCTCTTAGATATCAAATACTTGTGTAAAACTTTTATTCCTTCCCGACCACTGTTTTGTTGAAATTTTTAAGTCATTTTTAAAGAAAATCTGAAAATTCAGATTTTTAACAAAATTTTTTCGCTTAAAAGTTCACTAAATCATCTCATATTATCAACAAGTCCATATTCCCACAAGTAGGGTGTTAATTTGAAACTTAAACACACAAAATACAATAATTGTTAACTCATAAAGTGCACTTTTATGTAAATTTGAATATTTATAGTTTTGTGTGCATTTTTATTCTCCCATTGCCAATATAACACCAGGTAACTGGTTTTACAATCCTTTTATGTCACTATTTATCTTAACTTGTTTTATTTAGTTTTATTTGTATCTATGTGTGTGTGAGAATGCGCGTATAAGTGTTAAAGTACTTTGAATATTATTTAAATAAATCTTGGTTGCAATGTTGCATAAAAGATGCAGGAAATACACAAAAATCTCTCACACATACACACTCACACTTAAATATTTTTATTTACACTAAAATAACAATATAATTACACACACATACATTCACATATATATAAATAAATTTTGAAAATTGTACAGAATATACAACAAATATATTTACAAGAGACCAGGTGTACACTTTGCCACTATTTGAAGTGTGTATGTATGTATGTGTGTATGAGCCAAAGAACACCTTAATGGCTCACATAGGTGAAGAACTTTAAACACTCGAAACTCATACTTGTGTTTTCTATTTCGTATTTTTGTAGGTTACAAATAAACTATAAAATATATGCAGGAACATATTAGAAGGTACTGGCCCAGAGTCACATTTTATAAGTTGTTTTCGCAAGTTAGTTTAACAACAGATACTTAAACTTGTTTCATGTCCTCCAAAATATCCGTTTCCTGCTCAAACAACACAATCAACACTCACACCCACACTCTCTCACACCCACACTCTCTCACACCCACACTCTCTCACACCCACACTCTCTCTCTCTCCCGTTCTTCACCCATTCAAACAACAAAACTAAACTGAAAACAGGCAATTTTTTTTCTGTTCCTTTTGCTGGGTTCCTTCCTCCATTCAACGTTTGTTGTTTTAGTGGGTTTTGGCCCTTTTGTTTTCATTTACTTGTTAAACTCGTGTTCTTTTTTTCAGTCTATGTGTGTGTGTGTGTTTGTCATTGGTTAGAGTAAATATTTTTTCCTGTTTTGTTGTTTATATAAACAAAAATTCAGGGAAAAAAAAACTTTTAATTTATTTGCCAAAATGTTTTTGAAGAGATTTTTTCTTCAATACTTTTCAGAACTTTTTTCCAAAAATATTTTCCTTTTTATTTTTTAAGTCTTTTTAGTTTTTTCCGAAGAAAAAATAAAAAAACTATTTCTCAATTTCTTGTAAATCATAAAGGAAAATGAGATGCTGAAAAACAAAATTTACACTTTTATGAGGAAAAGCCAAAAAGAAAATTACCTTTTTTTCTGTAATTTATTTATGGAATATTTATGTGATGCACTGTACTAGAATATTTCTATTAAAAGTTTGAGTTGTATTTTTATTGTTGTTTTAGTTTTATTAACAAAAAAAGAGAAATAATAATAAATTATAGTGATACTTTGACAGGGTCTGTCACGGGTTTCCTTAAGAGAAAAAAGGAAGAAAATGTACTAGTTGATAGCTTAAGTTGGCTTTTCAATTTAAATACTGGACGGTTGTGGAAGCATCAATTCAGCTGCTTACATAAAGTTATGAGACATTTTGAAAACATGACATAAATTTTAAAATAATTGGTTAAAATATTGTAAACGAAACTTAAAACAATAAAATTTAAGTTTTCGAATTTTTGTTAAAAAAAGTTTTTTTTTATATTTAGAGTTTTAAAAAATTGAAAACTTAAGCAAAAAAATGTATTTTAAATTTTAGCATAAAGTAAATAAACTTGTCCATTAATCAGGAGTTTAAAAAACAAAAATACCCAAAATCCAAAAAAAAAAAATGGCGATCGCCAGAAAATACTTTTTATACCCCCCACTACATCATGATGTGAAAAGGTTATATAAACTTCATCATTCAATGTGTAACGCTAAGAAGAAAACATCAAAGACCCTACAATGTACATATATTCTTACATCAAATCAAAATCTGAGCCGATTTAGCTATGTCCGTCTGTCTGCCTGCCTGTTGTTGGCACACTCACATCCACAAAAATTGATAGAGTTCAATGAAATTTGGTCTGAGTATTTATTATACTCCTGATAAGTTTCCAATTTTAAAAGCAGCAAAATCTGTTTAGTATATTAATAGTTATAGACTGATATCTTATCGGTTCTATAGAAAAAAGTTATAGCCAAAAATATAAACAACATAAACTTACAGTTTTCATTTTTTTAATTTGATTGAAATTATACCAAAAACCTTTTTGGAAAATTTTGACCGCTTTTGGGTCCTTAACTTTTCTTCTACCAAAATCTGCCAGATCATGGGTTCCGTCATCCATGATGGAATTTAAATATCGGAAAAGTCTTGAAACGTTTTCAACGAAATTTGTTATAAATAAAAGTTATTATATCCTAAAACGATGTGCTAAATTATACATTAATTCTTATACCACACATACTACTCGCACCAAATGTCAGTTAATGCTCTATTTTCCTAAGAATAACCCGGAAAACTAAGTTATACGAGGGTCTGTAGCATATTATATAGTCAGTCTTGACTTTCTTACATGATTTTTAATAAATAATAAATGAAATAATGGCGATTTAAAGAAAATCAATAATCGAGGTATTTTTAAAAACTACGCAAAGCCAGGATCCACTAAGAACCTGAGCTCTTTCAAATCAAATTGAAAATACTTCAAGAATATTTTTATGAAATTTTATTAAAAATATCCAGTTCTTATTAAAAAATCATTTTGTGGCCACAATACAACGATTAAAAAACACAAAAATTCGTTTTAACACCACTGTATATTATTTATTATATGGATATCAATATGAATAATATTACACTTTTTATGTTACCCAATAGAATTTATGATTTAATCAGTTCTTAAAATTCTTAAAATCTCTGTTATAATAATCTTTAATTTCTTATATAATTAAGACTCATCAGATATAAAAAAAATTTTTTGAAAGCAAACATTAACACATATTTAAATACACCTTCATTCCCAAACCCCCGATTTTTTTTTTATACAAAAAAAAAGAGAAAAACTAAAATTTTCCTTTTAAAACAATTTAGATTTTCAACAAAATTTATTCTGAAGTGTTTAAATGCAAAATATTTTCAAATGATAATAAAATATGTGTGTAATAAGTACTTTATAAACATAAAGTATACATACACTGGTACTTAGTATTTTGAAGTGTTTTTTACTTTTTTTTTTTACTTTTACCAATACACATACACATAACTGCAAACACATTTATATATGTATACAACTCAAGTGCTTATATGGGGAAAAAATATAAAAAGAAAACAAATTTTCCAAGCACTTAATTAATGTCAGAAATGATTTTATAAAATGACTATACCATCTACCTACCACCTACCCTCCCTCACCCAATGTAGCATGAAACCCATAACCATATCTCTGGTAAAATAGAAAATGGAAAAAAATAAAAGAAAATGCATAGAAAGAAAATATTTTCCAAATACAACATTAGTTGGAGTTTTGCTTCTTTACGAGTAAAATATATTCAAAGGGGAATAGAAGGGTTAATGTTTTACGTTAAAATGCCTGTAAAGTGAAATCACTTTTTCTTTCCCTTTTCCTCCAAAAGAAGACGTAAGAGAATGACTTTTATGATTCTTTTTATACCCTACAGCACCATAGGTGATGGGGGTATTATGCGTTTGTATAGTTGTTAGTCCTTCCGCCACTTTTAATATACCGTTCGACCCAGAATCACTTCTTGAGTCGATGGAATATTTCTTTCCAACAGAGAAATTGCTGTTGAAATTCAACATTCCGAATGTCAGGTACGAAATTTCTTTAAGAAAGGACAGAAAAAAATACAGATAAATTATAAAACATGAATCAACTTATAGCAAATTGAAAACTACAGAAAAATAGAACAAACTAAACCTGAGACCTTCAAATACGTTGCTGCCATTTGACGAAAAGATGAAAACCTAAAATGGAAGAAACAAAGTCTTAAATTCCTTAAAGGGGAGAAGCCAAGTCTAAAAATAAAATCATGAAAATCTATGAAATTGGCAGAGGAGCAGAATTCTTTCTGACGAAAAAGATATATACACATGTTATTGCCACGATTAAAGATCAAACGATTTTCTGATATTAAAATGAAATTTCAACTGCATTTCCTGCAGTTGGAAAATCTTTTAGAAAAGTTTATTGAAACAAAATGTTCAACATTTTTGGAAAGTGCATGGGATCATTTCCAAAGGCCTTAACGATAAGAGTTCTAACCAAAAACACCTCCCGGTAATGTATATATAATTGTGTACATCTATATGTAGATTAAAAGATAGAATGAGGAATAAAAGTAATTATATATGTATGTATATGTATAACACACACTCATCCTTTAAACAGGCCATAGAACATAGAAATTTGGTAAATAAACTCTACTTAATTTTACAGAATTTTCGAAAAGAAAATCACAAAATTGAATATGATTTTGTAATACATTTTTTTAAATGTTTAATTGGATGTTCTACTTAAAACATGGAGATGTTTATATACATTTAATGCACTTGTGTGTGTGTGTGTGTGTGTGTTTGTGTGTATGTGAGTAAAATTGAAATATTTAAAAAATTGTTTAAAGTTTTAATAGGGAACATTCCTTATTTTACTTTTGCCATTAATTGCAATATATTTTTTAGTATTCAAATCGTATTTCAACTTTAATGATGTTCCATTTTCATTAGATCAAGATTTCAAGCGAAAAGGAAATTTTAAACATTCATTCTAGGAAAATTCATATATGAAAGTAAAAAAGAGACTTTTTTACAAAATACAGAGAGAGAAATATATATATCGCTTTTAATTTAAGCACTATTTAAACAAACTTTACGGACCATGTGTATACACAAGTTCGAGTGTGAGACGACCAGTATGCGAAGTTCTTTAAACCCTAATTCTTGATAAAATATGATATTTTAAATCCTTAAACTATAATAGTCAAAATCAAATCGTGACAATAATATGAGTTGAAATAAGAACCGCCTAAATAAATTTTTATCCTGACAAAAGGATACCTTTTTCCACTCCTCTGCTCCTCTGACTTTTGAATATTGGCTTCATCCAATTTATTTTTTCAACTCTTCGTAAAAAGTGAGAAAACTGTTCCGAAGTCATGGAAAATCAAATCTGTTCTTTATTTATATTTCCCTTGGTAAATTTCCGAACACCATATTTCTGTCTCTTCTTCAAAAAAAAAAAAAAACACACACACACACAACCATTTTTTGGTCATGAAAATAATTCATTTGAATATTTTCTTGAGCGGACAGAAAAGTTCTCCTGGGCATCTTTAAACGTTATGAAATTTATCGATTAAACTAGAAAATTCTTCAGAAAAATTCAGATATTTTCATTAAAAACATAAATTTACTTATAAGAAACAGAAATGGAATTTTCATGTCTGCGTTTATACAAATATTCCACATAATATTATTTTATCGCATTAATAAGACAAATAGCGAGACTAAGAAAAAAATAAGAATTCTATATTCGACTTTGCCGAATCTTCAAAACCCTCTACCACTAATGCGTATGAAGTAAACGCATCATATTTCGTACATATACACTCACAAATGCATACAATATATGAACGTTTTTCTTAAATTTCACAAATAAACCTTAATGAACCATAAAATAAATTATATTTTTGTTTATATCTTTTTTTGTTGTACTGAACCGATTTTGATCATTTTTGAATAATAATGCGATATACATACTTTAATTTCATTTTGTAGATTTACAATTACAAATGATCTTCTTTTGAACTTAAATGATGTTCCAGATATCGGTGTATATCTTTTATTATATCCTTAATGTTTTTAGATTTGTTTCCCCTTTATCTTTGATCACCAACAAGAAGAAAGAGAAATTCATTCCTTAAAAGAGTTTATTCAATTTTCATTTATTTTGTCATTTATTTGTTGGAAATCAGAAACCGAATGTCAAACAAAAAATCAATCAACCCATCAAAAATGATAGTTGTATGTGTGTGTTTACATATATACATATGTATGTTTGTACATAAACAAATACATATTAAAAAATCCCCTAAAGACAAAGTAAAACATAATTATGTAATCAATCATTTATAATTCGAAATTGATTTTTCTTTCTTCTTCTTTATTTTTAGAAAAATATTGAAATAAAAAAAGAATCAGGAACTAACAAATCTGTTACGACATCTAACGAAAAGATAAAATATAGAATTTCAATTGAGATAACAAATTTTTAACATCTTCTTATTAATGTTAAAATATTAAAATATTAAAATTTTTAGCAGTAAAATTTTTTAAACTTTAAAAGAAAAATTAAATTTTGCAGTAAAAAAATTAATTTTCACAAAAAAAATTCACCAAGAAATTAATTTTTCGCTATGAACTGAAATTTTACTAAAATATTTCCACATTTCATATTTTCAAAAAAAATCAAATTTTCACTTAAAATTCAATTTTTTTCACTAGAAATTTAATTGTTTGACTAAAAATTCATTTTTTTATTGAAACAAGTGAGCACGCTATATTCCGCTATGGCGAATCTTCAAAACAGTTCATCATAAATAAGTACGAAATGATAAATGGCAAAATTTCATTTAAATTTATCGATTTAATTTTACAAATGATCTTTTCTTAAATTTAGAGGCAGCGTCAGATATCGATCTATATCTTTTAATATACTTTTTCAGTACAATAACAAATATGCAGGCCAAATATTTTTAAGCTCTGTCAATTATTATGGATGTGAGCGGCCCAACAACTGACAGACTTTAGAAATCGATATCGACTCAGATTTTGATACACATTATGGGATCTTAAATGATTCTTTTTAGAGTTACACACGGAATGACAAAGTTAATATACAATTTTTATCACTGTGATGGCGGAGGATATAAAAATTAATTTTTCATTAAGTACAAGTGCGATGGTCGGTCAAGATCGACTACATAACGGAACCTTGTGGGAGTTAGATTTTTTAGTAGACTGATCTTCTTCAAATTTGGCATATGGATATGAACTCTTCCAAATCTACTTAAAATATCCTCATATATGTGAGATTTATGGACTTAAACAACCTTTGCGGGAGTACATTTGTGCGGCATCTCTCTGAGAAATTGGAACTTACATCAGTGTTACCGTTGAGATTTTTCGAAAAGTCGCACAAAAAGATAATTTTGGAAAATAAAGTCGCACCTAAAATGTGATTTGTGGAACAAAAGTCGCCACAGGTTGATGATGAACTTTTCATCCTCAATTTATATAAAATTTATTGGCATGTCCTTAGTTAAGCTCAATTACCGAAATTTTGTGATGTTCTAAAAAGAGGACAAAAAGGGGAAATTTCAAAAAGTACACAAAAAGTCACACGCAATTGAAAAAGTTGCACCAACAGTAACACTGCCCAACATGACTAATTTCAACAGGCTTCATCCTTGACAAAAAATAATTATGTAAATATACCAGATTTGTCTAAAATATCTTTAAAAATACGACCTGAAGACATGGACGTTTACATGGAGAGCTATACAGCTGGATAGAGAGACAGACGAACTTCGAATATCATTTTTTCTGTATGTTACAAATATCAATTTTTAATAAAAATTCATAATTTTCACAAAAAATCTAAATTTTCACTATAAATTCGATATTTAAAAAAAAAATCCTGAGTTTCACTAAAAATAAAAAAAAATTCAATAAAGATTTCTAATTTTCCTAAAAATTAAAAATTTCACTAACAGTTAAAATAAAAATTTAAACTTTTCACTGAAAACTCAGAATTTTCACTAAAAATAAAAAAAATCATATTTTTTTTCATTAAAATTTTCAGCTAAAAATAATTATTTTTTTTACTAAAAAATTATAATTTCACTATAAATTCACACGAATTAAACCATTTCACTAAATTAAAACATTTCACTAAAAATTTATATTTTTACTTGCGATCAACGTTTTCTAAAAGCTAACATTTTCACTAAAAATTTACATTTTCACTCAAATCACATTTTCATAAAAAATTTAAATTTGTCTTAAAAATTTTCATAAAAAAGTTTAATTTTCCCTAAAAATTCAAAGTGAACACAGAAAATCAAAATTTTCAATAAAAATTTAATAATTTATAGAAAATTCACAATAAAGTTACATTTTAGCAAAAAATACACATTTTCATTTAAAATTTAATTTTTCACTTAAAATTAATTTTTTAACTAAAAATTTTAATTTTCATTAACAATTCAATTTTCTCTAAAAATTTAATTTTTGTGAATATAAAATTCTTGCAATTTTTCTCTGTGTGTAGTTCATTAAAAAAGCAAATGTATTAAAAACATATTTGCAAGCAAACAAATATCTAAAATTGTTACAATTTCCAACACTATTTCCATTAAAACTTCAGATTCAAAGTAAAAATTTTACCATTAAATTCACTTTAGAAATTTTGAAATTCACTTAAAAGTTTTTTTTTTTGTTTTCAAATACATAAACAAAATTTAGTCATTTTGTAGTATAAACCACGAATATACATAAACATGTATATGTAAATATCATTTATTTTACAGATACTAAATTAAAGTTTTACTTAATTAGTTTTGAGTGTGTATATGTGTGTATGAGTGTAATTTTCAGATTAGAAAGAAAAAGGAAGGGAAGAGGAGGTAGATGAAATTGCAATTGAATAAATGGAATTTAAAACTGTAAATGACGTTATTAATAATTTATAACAATATTTGAAAATTACTTTGTAAGTGGCAATTTGACTGAAGTTTTCTAAAAAAAAAAAGTTATTTGAAAAACCAACAACAAAATGTCAAAAAAAAAAACAGTAACAAAATAAAATAGTTTTCTATTACAAAACAAAATACATGTTGACAATTTGAATGTCATGAACGTTTCCGTTTTAGTGTTTTATTTCTCTTCTGTCTTTTTCCAGTTTTTCTTTTTTTCTCAGTAAATAAGAAAAATAAATATTATTGTAAATCAACGACGAGAACGACATCAACGCGATGAAAACGACAAAAATGTCATGAGATTGCAGTTCTTAAATCGTAAATAGTTTGACATTTATATTTGCCTGCCTTTTCCTAACACACACTCCCTCACTCTCATGCTTTAGAGTTTTCTCATTCTGATATTTTTCAAAACCTTTAATGTTGAAATCAGTTGAAAAAGAACTTTATTAAGAGAAAAGAAGTGAGAATGATATATACGGCTAAGGCGAATATTCAATACCCTCCTACACAAATTCGCATGAAATGAATATGTTATGTTTCGTACATACACACTAACATATATAATCACAGACATAAATAATATATGAACGTATTTTATTGAATACAATACGGAACACTTAATGTGTCATTAATTAAGTTATATTTTTTACAATAACTTTTTTTGTACTGAACCGATTTTGATCATATTTGGAATGGTAATGATATATATATTTTATTAGGCCAATATTATTTCATTCCCATTTATAATCGATTTATAATCCACAATTTTACGAAAGTTCTTCATTTAAGTTAAGAAGCTGCCTCAGATATCGGTCTACAGATTTTAATATATTGAAACATTTTTGCTGATTTTAAAAATGAAACTTCTCAGTACTAAAGAAAATTATCAATTATTGTGAGTGTGCCAACAGACAGACAGACAGACAGCCATAGCTAAATCGATTCAGATTTTAATTTGATTCATGAATATATATATATATATATATATATATATATATATATATATATATATATATATATATATATATATATATATATATATATATATATATATATATATATATATATATATATATATATATATATATATATATATATATATATATATATATACACTATGGGGTCTGAAATGATTCCTTCTGTGTGTTACACACGGAGTGATTAATATACCCATTCCATTAATTGTGGTGGTGGAGGGTACAAAAACTGTATTATTTCAATAAATGTTTAATTGTGTAACTAAGTATTCAACTACGTATCAATTAACTAAACTAGTTAATAGTATTTTTAATGTGTTTGCTGAGTTATTTGCAATAAAGTTAAATTGTTTCTCATTAAAGTGTTTGCAATTAAAATATTTTGAATATTTTTTTAACATTTAACATTTTCGAACTTAAGATGTTAATTTAAGTTGAAATTAAATGCAAAAAAATTGAAATGTTTATCTGTCAGGTTGACTGAGTCCATTAGCACAATTTCCTGGTATTTAAATGATCAAATTTAAAGGAGTCAATTAGCAAGAAACTAAATAGAAAATTAAAAATTTTGGAAGTACAGCAATTAAGGAGTGAGGCGAAAAGAAAAGAAATCTTAACATATATAAAGTGAAATAATTTTAAAACTATTTATCTTAAAAAATTAATTTGTTTTTGTTTTATTTATGTCACTAGAACGACATGGTGTAATGGTTAAAGTGCTTATCTACAAAATAGTGCGATCATCATGACGCCCTCCACCAAAATCATTTTAGAAATAATTGTGTAAACATATTGAAAATGCCGCTTATAAGGTGATGTAATTCCAACATGCCCAATACCAAAATACCATAGTTCGTAGCAAAATTGTAATTAACTTTCAGTAACAATTTGAGATAAATTCGATATTAAAAGTTTCTTTTGTAAGGGAGTATCACTACATCGCACTATCAAAAATTGTGTTGTGCCAATTTTGTGACAAAAGAATTTGATATAAAAGAGATACCACTACACCGTGTCCTATTCGCAAATTTCATAATGCGTTATTGTTTTCACTTAAGGCAACAATAGCGTGATAACCTTAATGTATATGAAATAAGCCATTTAAAAATCGCAACTCAAATTTTTAAATTTTACCAGTTTGTCTCACACATCGGTCTATAATTTGTTTCTGCTAAAAAGAAACTTCTGAAGACAAAAACAAGTGTCATTAAATTCTGCTCGAACAGATAGTCTATCTCGGTTTAAAATCTTCCACACATTCGAACACCTTTTTTTCTGCACTTCAGTTCTCTTTTTACAAAAGACCAATATCTCTCCACTGACCTTAACTCCAGGCACTTTGAAAATACCACATTATTGCTCTTGTGCCACTCAGGATGCAATGTCAAGCAATATACAGTTTCTGTTCTTTTGCTGCAACTGCATATTGCTTTCCATACCAAAAACTTTTTAAGACATTTCGATTTCTATTGGGTCCTAAACATTTCTTCAACATTCCCTCAAGCATCAGCAATATAAAATTTTTGACCAGGAAATTGCAAAATATCTGCCATAACAAACATCTAATATGTTTTTAAACCTGCATTCGCTTTAACTTTTAATAATAAATAGTTCGAGCTCTAAGCATTAAGCTGACCCTTCTGCTTTCCTACCAGATGGGTTTGAAGCTCTTTTGAAAATGCTTTCTATTTCTTTGGCTTTGCGGTACTGCAGCTGGTCCAACTTTTTGTAGAACCGTGAAAGGTTTTGTGGAAATTTTTAAATAATTTTATTATGCACTTTTTTCTTTTTTCTTTAAGAAGAAAAACTAAATAATTAATTTCTCTCTTCACTTTCAGTTTTAAAGATAAATTATCAGTGGAAACATTTGATGAAGAACAATTTGAACTTTATACTTTAAGACAGCAGCAACAAGAAATACAAGAACAACTACAACAGCAGCAACAACAACAAATTCACCATCATCAACAGTATCATCATCAACAATATCAGCAACAACAACAACATCAGCAACAACATCAGCAGCAACTACCTCAAACAAGAAATAAACGTTTAGAAAAATTAAAGAAATTAAAATTACAAGAAATACAATCACTTGCATTAGAAGGTGGCGATACAGGACGAGGTTATTGCTCATGTGATGAACAATGGACTGGATCAACATCATCGACATCATCACCAACATCAATATCACCTACATTGCTTCTAAACCAACAGCAACAGCAACAAATAATAGAACAGGATGAATCCCAATGCCAATTAAAGTTACAAAAACCATTGGAAGATACAAACATAACAAC
The DNA here is from genome assembly GCA_004302925.2 of Cochliomyia hominivorax. Lineage (NCBI taxonomy): Eukaryota > Metazoa > Arthropoda > Insecta > Diptera > Calliphoridae > Cochliomyia > Cochliomyia hominivorax. Next base: position 2,732,681 of record PYHX02000467.1, on the reverse strand, counting down.
AACTACTCCACCATTACCAACACCAGCCAAAAGAACAACGACATCAGCCATAACACCAACACCAATAGCATCAGCAATAGTAATAGCAACAACGCCGCCAAACATCAACACTGAAGCGCACGAAAAGACTTCCGAAAACGGATGTGGAACAAACGATGCGACCGGCGGAAACGGATACAACAGGACAAACAAACAATGCAATAGTTCAACAGCTATGATGACAACGAGCCAACTAAAACAACAACACAATGAACATGATAAAATAAACATGATGACGGTGGTGGAAAATTTTAATGAATGTAACAATTTCACCGATACCATCAGTATCAGTCCTGGCTGTAGTAACATTAAAACCATAACGCTACGACGCAATCCCATACAACAACGTTTAAAACAACAACATCATGTACGTTTTTCAGATGAAAAAAATTTCTCTGATTAGTTTAAACAACAACAACAACAAAAACAAAACAAATAAAAAATGGGGTAACACTTTTAACCTCTTTTCCTCTCCTCTGTTTTTTTTTTGTTATAATTTTTATATTTAAAAGGTTTTGTAACGGAAGTTTTTAGGTTTTTTGTTCAATTTTTTTGTAGTTGTTGTTACACGTTGTTTAGTTTGTTAGTATGTAGGAGTATTCAACTGCTTCTTCTAACTTACAACAACAATAAAAACAAAAATAAAATATTTGTTAAATAAACAAAAGGATAAAGTTTAATTAACATTTATTTATTTAGATATTTTATTATTATTTTTTATTTTATTTTCTTTATCACTACAACCAACATAAAACAAACAACAAAAATTTACACCCACACACATACAGTCATTAGCAAACAATCATACTAACATATACATACATTTTTAATATTAAAACTAATACACGTACAAATGTTGTAGATTTGTTCCATAATTATCTAGTTGCGAACACTAAAATGTATAAAAAATAAATAAATAAAAACAAAACTTTTTTATTTTATTTTTTTAAGGGTTTCGAAATGGTCAGAAACCAAAAAAAAAATAAATAAAAACGAAAACAAAAACAAAAAAGAATTTTGAATGATAAAATATGAAACACCGACACAAAACAAAAAATCTGATTACAATAATTATGAAATTATGAAAATAAAGTTTGTGGCAACAAAAAAAAACATTTCTTTTTTATACCCTACACCAACATGGGTGGTGGGGGTTTTATGTGTTTGTGCAGATGTTTGTAAAAATACCACCATTTTTACGTATATTATTGGATTCAGAATATGAGTAGGTCCTTCTGTCCATCTGAAGCTTGATCGGAAATTACAGGTCGTAGTTTTGAAGATATCTCAATGAAATTTGGCACATAGATGAATATTGAAATTGGTTGTGATACGTTCATTATACCATAAAGGTCTCATAAAAATATGCCCCCGGAATGGGACTTTTTGCTCTAAAAATTCTGAAATATGGAACGATTTTAAGAAAATTTTATTAAATGTAAATCATATGATATTCTAAAATGATATGCCTAATTGTACGAGGATCGATTTATTATTTTCCATAGCTTGCATGCAATCCTTTTCAAAATATCATTTTTAAATTGGGTATTATAATAATATTTGGCCAAATTAAGATAAATATAAGAGTTGTCCATAAGTTTATTCTAATTCCCATATAATACTTCAGAAAAACATCCTTTTAGTTTCATAATAATCTATTATACACTTAAAAATAAATAAGGAAAACAAATTATACGAGGGCCGTTCATAAATCACTTTTCGCAACAGTCATTTCAACCAAAAATATGGTGTAGGGTATTACGTAGTCGGGCTTGACTGACTATAACATTTTCACTTATTTATTTATTTATTTATTTATTTATTTATTTATTTATTTATTTATTTATTTATTTATTCATTTAAATACTTTTAAGAGATTTTTTTAAGAAGAAAAAAAAACATTAAACAAATACAAAAAAAGAAAAAGACAAAAAACTGCATAATTTATAGTTATTTAAGTCCAAACTTTATTTACAGCTTTTATTCTTCTTCAATTTTTATTGCTTTTCTTTTACAACTACAAAATGAAGACAAGAAATCGTGAAATGAAAATATTAAAAGAAAACTTTTGCCATTTAGAAAATAAATATTTGACAATTTTAATCGTACAAATTTATTATATAGAAAAATATAGATTTTTTAAGGAACCCGTCTCAATAACTCTGAGGTGATTAATTCAATAAACTTTTAATCGATTTTCTTAGAATAATTCGATAACTTTTGAACCATTGGAAATATCATAATTAAATTCATTTATCTCACTTCATAAATGAATATTTGACATATTTTGACGATATTGACATATCTGAGATATCGCTATTAAACATTTTTTATTTTCTCAGATTTTATTAAATTCGAATAATATCAAATACCTAAAAATAGTGTACCAATACTTAAGTGGTTTTGACCAAATAAATGTTCGAAGCAAAATATCAATTAATTTCAAATAATTTCGCTTAAAATTTTCGGTTTAATATTTCTACTTCTACTGACATTTTTCGCTGATGCTGTTATTTATTTTTCAGGATAAAGGCCCCACTTTTTCTTATTCTTATATGTGTGAGGTTTATGCCCTTCAAAGTGATATTCGGAAGTGGGAGGGTTGTATGAGACCTATGAGAAATAATAAACCGATTCTATAACATTGAATTTGAATATATTAAGACTTATTTTTACCAAAAATTTGTTTAACATCTTTTGTACTTAGAACTTTTATGAGCCAAAACACCCATTCTGAGGAGACTATTTGTATGGAGGCCAAGTGAAAGAATGATAACAAATTTCATTAAACATAGTTCTTGTGCTAAAAAATATTTGCCAAATTTCATCAAAATATTATTTAAATTACATTTTATTCTGCCGTATGGACGGACAATGACTCAGAATCACCTTCTAGAATATTTAATATTTTTCTATTCGTTACAAACATCTGATCAAAAAACAGAAATCGTAGTTAAAGACTTTCTTTCAATTTCACGATTTAAGGAATCATTTTGTATTTTTGTATTAAAAGCAAATAATTAACGAAATTTTAAAATTCTTTCTACATAAAAACACATACAAACACACTTCATCTAAAGATAAATTTGTCTTCAAATAATTAAATGGAAGATTATCAAGATGAAATTATAAAAATGAACAAAAAATTAAAAAAGAAAATAAAAAAACATACAACTCTTAGACTGCACCTATTAAACTATATTAATTAAATAATAAATAAAATATTTATAAAAAATTCATAATAACAAACAGATTTTTTTAAATAATAAAATTGTAAATAATAATTAATACGTAATTTTAAGTTTAATTGCATTAAACAAAAAATAAATAAAAATTAAGTTGTGAATTTTAAGTAAATGTCAATGTATAAATTTGATACTAAATTAAGAATAATTTAAAAAATAATTAAGAAAAAATTTAAAAAAAATATATATAAAAATTAATATTTTAAATATTTTTAAACTAAAATTATGATTAAGTAGAAAAATAAAAATGGAGAAAAAATAATGGCATAAAACTAATTTATAGAAAAGAACTAAATTGATAGAAAAAAGTAAAATTATAAAAATTTTTCTATAAATAAGTTCAAATAGTTTGTTAATAAAGACTTTAAGAATTTAAGGAAAATATTATCAAATTGTATATAAAATATAAATTCATATAAATATAACTTGTATTTGTTCTAAGGTAAATACTTCCTGAAATCACCAGTTGTTAAGATTTGATATTGTATTATAGTAGTCCTCTCGAATTTACCGCCCCCCTTCCTTTTCTTTTTTTAATTTTTGTTCTTTACGTTAATTGCTGTAAGAAAATTTGTAAATAATTAAAAAAAATATATAAATATAAAAGTATGTTACGAACCGTTTGACTGGTGATGTTTCGAGGTGGCTCTAAAACATTTAAGCGATCGAAAGGGTCCCAACCCTTCCCCGTCAGCCTCGTATACGTCCACAAAAATTTGAAAACAATACAAAACAACAATCTATCACATGAAGAATTTTTGAAGCAGCCCCCAATTTGCCCTCCCAACGAGTCTCATACTCTACATGAGATCTCGCAATTAATCTTTAAAATTTATCATCTACTTAATCATCTAAAACCCACATTTTTTACTTTTGGTTTTCTCTAGAAATTAGCATTCTCCTGAACTCTTCTTTTGACTGTAAAAGGAGGTCGTAGTGGCAACCAGAGTATGAAAAAACTCGGAGCAAAATCTTTATTTTCAAATGATCTTAATTTTTAATCTTCATTTGCGAAGATTAAAAAACTATTTTTTTATAAAAATTTTAAGCTTTATATTTTTGATTTTGCTCGCAGCAAAATCGAAAGAAAACTTATTTTACTCTTCTTTTAGTTAAGAATAAAAAAGGTGGATTATTTTTTAACTCGCTCAAAAATGCGAAATGGTTGAAAAGAAAATAAAAAAAAATAAGTAAACAAATACTAAAATTTAACGCCCATTTAAGACTAAATTAAGCTTAAAACTTATCTCAAATCATAGAAGAAGTAAGAGAATAAGTCTATGACAGAAGGAGTCTGTGACAGGAGGAGGACAAATTCATTTCTAAATGGAATGATCATGTCTCAACATTCTTCATGTGTTTGATTGTTTGCAGTGTGCGAATGTGGTGTAGGCGAAGAAGTGTTCTGACCTTTTCGAGATCAGCGAAATGCTTAAGAGCCAGCTGGAAGCCACGAGTCAAACGGTTCGTAACAAGTAACATTAAATAAATTTAAATAAATAAAAATTCTTAAATGTATTATTGAGAGAAAAAATCATGAAAAATTGAACAGAAGAAATAAAATCAAGTGACTACAATTAACGAGAAAAAACTTACTTAACCAAAATTATTAAAAATTAAATAAAAACATAAGAAAAAATCTAGTTAATAGCAAAATTGTTTAAAAAAACCCTAAACAATGTTTTAGAAGAAAACAACAGAAAACCCACAAAAAAATTTTCCAAAAATTTTTCTAACATATAAATAAATACATCAACATACATACATTCCTAAATACATACATACAAACAAAGAAACATGGTAGTTAAGTAACAATATAAACTGAAAAATAATAACAATAAAATTTTTTACTTTTATTTTAAACTTTTATTATTTGTTTTTTAAATTAAAAAATATAAAATAATTTAATACAATTAAAATTTTCTTGTTTAATTTTTTTTATAAAGTTTATTAAAAAAAATAAAAAAAAAATAATAATACTGCTCAATTGTTTTATATTATCTATTTTTTGATCTAGTTAAATATGAATATTAAAAATAAATAATAAAAAAACAAATAAAAAATATAATTGAGAAAAAAAAAAAACAACATACACAAAAAAAAATATATAAAACGTAGGAAAATAAGTTATATTAACAAAAACAAGTTATAGTTAATAATGAAATAAAAGAAAAACAAAAAAAGAAAACATAAAAATGATAAGAATTGAATAGTAAAAATAAAACGAATAACTAAACTAATACAAAAGAAAATAAAAAGTGTTTTTAATTTTTTTCATTATAAATTTTTTTTTTTTATAGCTTTCACCCGGAGCGCATTACTGCATAAAAATTCTCTTCAATCCTAAATTACAAATTTATAGACTTTCGCTGCAATATTTTTTCGGGTATTCAATCGGTACATCTTCCCCTGTCTCTGTACGTTCTAAAACTTTCTAGTAAAACCATTTCATAGAACACTATAAATGAAATGATCATTTGGATATACGAAAATTAATATTTGGTATAACCTTTTGCTGAACCCTACACCCATAACATAAAACTGTTTCACGTATAAATATTTGGGACTAACTTTGTGAATACATCCTGTTAAAGTAGTATGGATGGTACCAGTTCTCAAATTTTTCTATCTACCAATTTATATCTTTTACTACAGCAATTCCTTGAGAAAGTGATTGGGACTAAATTGTTTATATCTCTCTCTGTAATAGTTCTTTAGATGTTTAGCAATTAACACTTGATTTGTATGGCGGCTACCTTCCACTGTGAAAATTTCAAGAAAATCGATCAGTCCTTTCGCCTTCTATAAGGTAAAAACAAATATATATACAAGAAAACACAAATTGATTTCTATATAATTGTAAATAACCATAAAGGAAACGGATGTGGGATATTATGTTATTAACAATTAATTAATTAACCATCACAAACACTGTTGTATCCTTAAAAGTGGATGTCTTAGATAAACTACAATATCGAAAAACACTTTATTATCATAAACTGTGTTATCCTCAACGGTGATGCCATATAAAATTACAAAAAATCGCTCGTATTCTTTTAAACCCATTTTCCCTTTCTTTAAGATAAAAATTGGTATTAATAACACTTTATTACCAATTGTGTATGTTTGCTAATGTTTGATGTTGTTGTGCATTCTATATTATTTAAACTGTATTATCTTCTTTAAAAATATAAAAATGAATCATTAGATATGTATACTGCATTATCAAGATATGGTTTATATACTTATGCTGTGTTTTAATTCTTCTAGTACTAGAAAATTATGGCCGTTAAAACCGCTGAATTCAAATTTAAATTATATATTGTAACAATTATTTGCTACTGCAGGTTTAAATATATTTAAATTTCAAAGAGTTTCTGATAGGAACGATTCTAAAAATTTATAGACCAAAAGATCACTGAAATTAAAGTCAAGTTTACTGAAAGAAATATTCTAGCTGCATAATGGATATTGAAACGTATATTCTGACAGACTTTAAACAACATCCTGGTCAAAAATGTTATGTTGCTGATGCTCGAGAGAATGTTTCTCAAGAAGTTCTTAGTATGGAAAGCAATATGCAGTTGCGGCAAAAAAAGACAATCGTTTGTTACAACGAGCTCTATAAATACCGAAATTTACTGCAAAGAATTTTCACAAAAAATGCTGTTCCATTCATAAGACTTAATACATATGTAAACTTATTTTTAAACTAACTTGTTTACATGTCAATGTGGTAAAAAACAAGCCTTAGTGTGTGCGAATGAACAGTGATGTGGTAATTATTCGAAGAGAGGCAAATCCTCCAAGGAGCTAAGGTAAATGGAGAGATATTGGGCTCTTGTTAGAGAATTGAACTGAACAAAAAGGTGTCCAAATAAATTTTTAGCGAATTTTTTAAATTTTCGTACTCGGGGTGACTAACTTTAGAAACCTTCTCCAAATCAATTGGAAAATATATAAATGTTAAATTTTGTTATTAATTTACTCAATGGTTCCAAAGTTACAGATTTCTATCCAAAATAAATCATTTTGGGACCATTGTGTGCTGAAGAAAAGCCAAATAAAAGTTAAATACAGATTCTTTGCTATTTACAATAAAACACAATTTTATTTTTAGTTAAAAGTTTAAATTTATAAAAATACATTTTTTTTATTTTTGGATATCAAATATAAACATACATTTCTGAAATATTTTAAATAAGAAATTATTAAAAACAAATTACAAGACATTATCGAAAGAAAGAAAGAAAGAAAGAAAGAAAGAAAGAAAGAGAGTGGAACAATACAATTTTTGGTTAAAATTTTTGGAAAAAATGAAATCATTATTTCCCATTTACAACGAAATTAATAAAGAAAACAAATACACACAAATTCAAATAACAATTTATTTTTGTTATTGTTACATAAATTTACTTTTAGTATAACAATTAATTAATTATTTGTTTAAATAACAAAATTTTCGTTTGAATTATTTTATTGCTAAATTTAAATTGACATTTTTATAAGCATTTTCTTTTTATACCCTCCACCACCATAAGTGTGTTGAAGGGGGTTATTAAAACTTTGTCATTACGTGTGTAACGCTAAAATGAATCATTTCGATTTAACTATGTCCGTCTGTCTGTCCGTCTGTCTCTTGTTGGCATGCTCATTACCGCAACAATTTACAGAGCTCAATAAAATTTAACCCAAGTATTTGCTATAGTCCTGATAAGTTTCCACTTAAAACCAGCAGCACAATCAGTTTAGTATATAAAAAATGTAGATTAATAACTAAGACAATTTCTTGGTTCAAGCGAAAGGCTTCCGTTAAACAAATTAGAAAGAAATTTTGTCATAACATTAAGCTAAGTGTACATCCTTACCATCCTTACCATTCTTACCAAAAACTATGAAAGTCGGTTCAGTAGAAAAAAGGTATAGCAAAAAAAAATATAACTAATTTTATGACTCATACGATTTTCGATGTTTATAAAGGAAAAATAACATATTTACTTAACACGAATTTGTGGTGGAGGGCATTGAAGATTCGGCATAGCCGAATATTCCATAATTGTTTTAGTTTTATTTTTATTTTTATTTTATTCATTTTTATCTATAGTTTTTATTTGGACAAACAAATTACAAAAAATAAATTATTGTTTTCATATCCGTATAATTATTGGCCTCAGGATCACAAATATGTATTCTATATTCAAATGTTAATACATATCTGAGTATTTCATATATATTTTTCATATTTTATTTTTATATGTTAAGAAAAATTTTAAATTATTAAAAAAAGTGTAAAACAACAGTGAAAAACTTAAGCCCTCGGTTATTGTTGAGCAATGGGGGTGGCGGTATTAACATTAGCCGTTGTGACCACGCCTTTATTCAACTGTTCCGCCGATATAAATTCAATGGCAGCCGAATTTATACAATAACGTTTACGTGTAGGTTTTGGTCCATCTTCGAAGACATGACCCATGTGAGCATTACATCTGGCGCAGCGTACCTCTGTGCGTATGCGTTCTGGATGTTTAATTAGTAGTAAAATATTACCCCCTTTAGTTAATAATTTTTGCATTTTTTTTTTAAGTTTTGCAGTTAAAGTTGTTTTTTTAAGATTTAATTGAAATATTTTTTTCGACACAAATTTGTTTTGCGCACAAGTGATTTTTTTTAAGTTTTTAAGTTAAAAATTTATTATTGTTGTTGTTTTTGTTTATTTTAAGCAATGTTTTCAACAAAATTATTTATTATTTTTGTTAATAATTTTTTAGAAAAAAATAATTAAAAAAAAGAACAAAATTGCAAAATGAAAATAGGGAGAATTAAGAATTAAGTAAACAAAAAGGATGAAAATGAATATAGTTAAAGTTAGGAAAAAAACAAAAATTAATTATTTAAATTGAAATGGAGTTGGAAGAAGGTGAAACATAAAACATTTAAACACAAAATAAAAATATTTTTATACATATTTTTTTAAATGAAAATATAGAGCAAATCAAACAGCGTTCCAAAATTGAAAGTGAAAAGTGAAAAGAAGTGAAACACAAAAATGTTGATAAAAAGAGAAGCAGCAAAAAGTAATAAATGAGTGAATGTAAAGAAAATTTTGTGAAAAAATTTTAATAAAATGAGAAAAAAGATGAAAATTTGAAATGAAATTACAACAAAATGTTTTATTAATAATTTGAATTGTATGAAAGATAATAATAATGATTGATAAAACATCATTATGAACAATTATTTTAAATTTTATTTATATTAAATATTAAATATATATTTATAATTTAATTAATTAAGCATTTTATTAAAGCCATTTTTATAAAATTAGTTTTAATTTGAAGCCAAAAATTATTTAGAATGCAAATGATGGATATTAATTTTTTTCATTAAAATTAATATTATTGTTTTTATTTTTTTTAATTAAAAATTTTTATATTTGTTGCAGATAGAGATGTTTTTTGTTTATGTATGTTTTTGGTATTTTTATTGATGTTGTTTTTGTGTTAAACCCCCAAAAAACAGGCACATTTATAAAAAAGCAAGAAAAAAGAAATAGAAAATATACAAAAAAATAATTCATTATTTATATTGTCATTTATCATTTCTTTGTTTTACTACATACTAAAATAAAATTATTATAATAAAAAAATAAAAAAAAAACATATTTTAGAAAAATAATTGAAATTGTTAATCGAAATTTCAAAGAAAAAGTTAAATTATGGCATCTAGACAACATACATTGGAATTAAAACTTTAAAATATTAATTCTATAAGTTTTCTAAAATACACTGGTACATATTGCCATAAAAGCATTTTGTTGTTATTTTCTTTAAATTATATAAATCTGTATTCTGTTTTAAAAGTCAAAATTTTCATAAAAATGAGTCATAATCGAGAGATTTTTTAATACAAAATTTAATTGAAACTTTCTATGTAAAGAAATGAAAGAAAGTGTAAAAATTTTACGACTGAAAAATCACAAAATTCGAAAGTTTTGCAATTAAAAAATGCATAGTTAAACTAAAAACAGAGATCGAAAAATTCTTAACATCCTTAAAATTCTTTACGTTTATATCCATTGATACATAACCATTAATTGATATAACTTGCATTTTCTAAGGGGGTTCGTGAATAGAAACAAGTGGTTCCTTAACTTTTTCAAATCAAGTTTTTCTCTTTATCTAAATTTTTCAGTTTTATGGACTCTTCTCTGTCTTTCTCTTCTTTTACTTTACATTTTTTACAGGACAACTCGGTCCTGTAAAAAATTTACCAAGCATGACAAAGGTCAAATTGTTTTCAATATTATTAAACAGTACTGACAATTTTTGCCTGTTGACAGTAAACTTGGTTCATATAGAAGGAATGATGTTTCGTGACAGATACGCTGCTAGAAATTTTGAGGTTAAAAACAGAGCACGAAAAGAACAAAGAATTAAATCATTTGTTACAACAGGTTCTATAAATATCGAAATTTACATCAGGGATTGTTTACAAAAAAGGCTGTTTGCATCCATAAGATTTCATAATTTGTTGTTTATTTCTGGTATAACTTGGTATCCTATCACAATGGTAAAAAAGCCTTTGAGTGGTACAAAAACAATAAACGTTAATGGAAGTGATTAAAACTATAAAAATACATAATTTTGATTGTTAATTGTAATAATAATTTCAAATAAATAAATAATTAAAGCTGTAAGCTAAGTGGTTTAATTTTTATTAAGATATATGTATGTTAAGAATTTTTCGATCTCACTACTTAATAATAAACTATTGGAAAATGAATAAATGGACAAATTAATTGAAATTGCATTTCCAACAAGATAAGGCAATCTAAAATGTGGTTACATCATTACAACATTACACTATAAGACTAGTTGACTTGAAGACTTAATTAATCCAATCTTAGGGATCGTGGTATTAATTCAAGTACTTAAAGATAAAAAAATAAAGAAACTGTGGAAAGAAATTCATCCCGATTTCTTAAAAAATTCAATTATTAAATTAAAAAATTAAATTATAAAAAATCACAATTTTAGATTATTTTTTTTTTAATATTAAATCTATTTATGTATTAAAAATGGATTGTTTTGCTATAATACTTTTTTATCATGATGTACCAGTGTATTTATTCAGGAAATGTTAATAATTAAAAAAACTATTAAATTTTAATATTTTAATTAATTTAATTAATTACGAATAACATTCAATTAAAAAATATAACAATATCAAAGCAAATTATAGAAAAACATAACAACTAACATCAAATTTTCAAAAAAGCTAATATTTATTATTTCACTGATATGTTGTCTCTATTTAGACATATTCCTTAGAAAGTTTAATTACTCTACAAAAAAAAAAAACAAAATTGCATAAAAATACTAAATACATTTAAATGTTTATAATAAAAATGTAAATGATATTGAATTATAATGAACGTGAACACCACCAAAACAAAAGCACAATAAATATGATTATGGATGTAATTATCACAACACCACACCCACTTATGAAAGGGAATAATGAATGTTTTCTATATTTTGTGAAAATGTTACAAAAAAAACAGAAAATTTTTTTTATAAAAATGATTAATGGAAAATATTTTTAATTTTTTATTTGATGAAAAACTTAAGAAATAAGCTTTTAAATGGAATACTTTTATTGCATATTTCATCGTTTCGAAAATAGGTATAAATATCTCTTTCAAACTACTATAATAGTTAATATAATAATAATTATAATTATACAATTTTAATTTTCTTTATAAACGTAGAAAATTTGAAAAAAAAAAAAAAAATGAATAGACTTATTTTTTGTTTTGTTGAATTGTTTGAGTGGAGGAGGCGTTTGGTTTTGTTTGTGAGGTTGATCCAGCTTGATTGTTGGTGGTGACATTTGACTTTGTAGGCATTTGTGGATTATGTGGTTGCGGTACAAAGTCAATAGAGGCAGAATTGATGCAATAACGTAGATATTTCGGTGGCGGACCATCATCAAATACATGACCCATATGAGCACTGCATTTGGAACAACGCACTTCAGTGCGTACCATGCCTAGCATTTTTGAAATGACTACTGTTTATATAAGTATTTTTTAACAAAAATTTGTTTTTTTTTTAATTCAAAATAAAATTTCAAAAACCAAATGAACCAAATAAAAATATTAATATAATTTTTGTTAAACAAAAAACAAAAATTGAAATAAATTAATTCATAAATCAATATAAAAAAATTTGAAAAATAAAAGAAGAAAAAAATGTTTCAATATTAGATTCAAAGTTAGTTAAATTTCTTAAAAATATATTTAAGTTTTGTTTTCTTTTAATTTTTTTTCTGTTAGTAACACAACACTCAAACACATACTATTGAAAGAATTATATGTTTTAACTAAGATGAAAACAACAAACCAGAACAGGAAACAGTAAGAGTTACAAATACAATATGAAGAAAAAATAACAAGACACAGTCTTTCTTAATATTAACAATAATTTATAAAAATCACATTTTCTTGTTTCCTTAACAAAAAATTTAACAAACCATAACTGAAAACAAAATGCTAAGATTTTATTACATAAACTACAACAAAAACAATAATATAAACTGACAAAAGAAAATAAACTAAACATTTTTTATTTAGAAAAAAATAAAACATTTTGCAAATAATTATTCTTTTTCTTCTTTTTAACTTTAAGCTCGATTTTGATAGAACCAAAAATTAATGGGCAAAACAAAATTGAATTATATAGAATTGTTATAAATAAAAAGCTTAAAAAACTGAAAAATGTCAAATCTTATAAAATTTATAAAATATACAAACGTCTAGAGTATAAACAAACTCATTTAAAAAATGCGGGGTTTTAAAACATACCTGGTATACTGGCATCACGATGTAAAGTAATTTTGCCCTTATCTAAAACATCATTGAAAGCAGGCCATCCACAACCGGAATCATACTTTGTATCCGAACTAAATAAATCCTGATGACAAACTATACACTGATAAATACCCTTTTCATAATGTTTATTATAACAACCTTAAAAAATAATATAAAAATTATTATTATTTCCAAAAACTTAAATTAAATAATAACTCACCTGTAAATGGCCTTTCAGTTGCAGCTTCTTGTGTTACTTGATATTGTAAAGGTGTTAAACGTTTTCTAAGTTCTTCCTTGTCTACAGTTATTTTTTCTGTTTTATTTTCCATATTATTATGAGAATCTTTAAAAACCATAAACAATTTTAAATAAATTAATAACAAATCTTAAAAAAATAATAAAAATAAAACTGTTTTAAGAATAATAAATTATTAAGTTTCGTTTCAAAAAAAATGAAAAGATAATTTAATAGAAATATTAATAAACAAGTAAGAAATGCTACATTCGGCTATGCTGAATCTTGAATACAATCCACCACCAATTATTATTTTTCGTACATATACACTCACAAATGTATACAATATATATAAAATTTTGTCTTAAATATAACACGGAACATAAAATAAAATTATTTATATTTTTATTAGCTATAACTTTTTTCTATTAATCCGATTTTGTCAATTTTTGGAATGTCAATAAAGTACATATAGTTAAATATTATGACACAATTTTATTCTAATTTGTCGATTTATCTTTGACAATTTTACGAAAGTTCTTCGCTCACGTGGTCTCAGATATCAGTTTATATCTTTGGATATACTGGATCGATTTAACTGATTTTAAAAAGGAAAATTTCTCAGAACTATAACAAATACTCAGGTCGAATTTAATTGAACTTTGTCAATTATTGTGGAAGAGAGCGTGCCAGCAACAGACAGGCGGACAGAAGGACATAGCTAAATCGACTAAGATTATGATTTGATGTAATAATATATATATACATCTGAGATGATTCTTAGCATTACACACGGATATACCCTCTTCACCCCTTGTGTTGGTGGAGAAATAAAATTAGTTAAAGCTAACAAAATCAACAAAAACAACTACACTAACAATGCTCAGACAGAAAAATTCCAATAAAATGTAAATAGTTTTTGTTATGATGAATTAAGAAAGAAAAACTTACTTGATATATGGGACCTATTAGAAATAACGGACCAAATAGAATATTATTAGATTTATTTGGGCCAAATTTTGTTAAAATCTATTTATATTCAGGATTTTAATGATCTTAAACTCACATTCTGGCATCGTCCTTGGGTCAAAATAATGACACATGCCAAGTTTCATCAAGGAATCTCAAAAATTGCGACCTGCATTTTATTTACAAGATTTACATGGACACCCAGCCAGACGGACGGACGAACGGACATCTCTAAATCGACTCAGAAAGTGATTCTGAGTTCAGCAGTATACTTAAAAGTGTTGGTAGAAATATTTTTTGTGCGTTACAAACTTAAGCACAAACATATTACACCCTAACCACCTATGGTGGTGAAGGGTACAAAAAGCAACCTAAACAAACAAATTCGTCAATTCATTGTATTGTTGTATAAAAATTGCTACTTCATGGCCACCTTCATAAGATTAAATTAATTTATGTATTTAATCTGAAATACAGACGCCAAGATAAGCCTAAATAGCGTTAAAAAGTTTTTATTATTTTCTATAATGAACTTTTTTTATAAAACATGATTATATGGCATGTTTTTGCTATAATACACTTAAAGGAAAATATACTAAATTTCAGTAAAGGTTTTCTATTAGTTGTAAAAAAAATTATTATTTACGATCATTTTTAGGCAAATAAAATAATTAATTTTATAATTTTTATTATAAATCATTTTCAATTTATCTTAAAACAAAAGTCAATTGCCTTTGGAAAGTATTGCAAGAAAAATAATGATAAACCATTGCGTTCACACGTTATGCGAAAAGCAACGATGCGTGACCCCAATTTATAGATAACGAACAAATACGTTAACAATTTTTAATTAAATTTTTATTTAATGTATACAAATTGGCATTTTATCAATTAATACTAAATACATATACAGAGGAAATACTAAATATAGTAGAATATTGTTATTGCATACAGTAGAGGGAAAGAAAAAAACTAAGGTTTTATAGTAAATTATTATTCTAATATCATAATCATTAATATTATAAAATAAAGTGTGTATTTATTTGTGACGCAATCACACCGAAACGATCGTTTAAAACGACATTCATTGACACTATTCATAATATTCATTATAATAGAAATTGTAAAATCTATAAAGATTTATGGTATAGCGAAGCCGTTTTGTTGTTACAAAACAATTTAGGTATGATATAAAAAAGATTATATTTTTAAACCGCTTCGCTTCGCAATGTGATGAATTTCCCAAAAACCTGGCCAAAATTATTAGAAGTATTTTCGTTATTTAAGGCTGCACATTGTTAGACGTTTGAGTTCTGTTCTTATTCGTTTATACAAATTCCACCGGAAATTTCACTTACTCATAAAAATGTTGTGACGTTCATGTGTAGTGTTAACGTTCATAATTACCTTAAAGCTTTTCCGCTCGATATAAATGTTATTTAAAAAATTCTTAGTAATTTTACCAAATAAGTATATATTCGATGCATAATGTCCCAAAGGTCCACATAAAGTTCCTTAAGAATATCAAATTAAATATTCCAAAAATGCCACAGTATCCTCTCCACGCATTTTTATTAAAACTTTAAACCCAAGTATTATTTGATTTCCTTGGATCCAAGTTACCTTTTTTTAACATATCAAATATTTTTAATGTTTAATGTAAAACAAATGAAATATTTTCAACTAAACCCAACTTGATCTTACAAAAAATTGGCCAACCATTCAAAGGTCTGCCGTCAAACAGATTCCAATGTTAGTAAATAGGCCGTTGATAGATAACCTGTTTTAAGTAGAAGGAATATTCACATAATGTTTTTAAAGCCAAATAAGAGCATTTGGAAGAACAACCTGGTAAGCTCAGTGGTCGGTCTATTTGGTACGAAAAGTTAAAATTAAAAGCATAAAATGCTCTAAAAGTTCCTGAAAGAAAGAAAGAAAGAAAAAATTCAGCAGCCCAAAAACCGAGAATGAAAATTGACGCAATTTGCAGTTCTTGCAAAAAAGCCAATCATTTGTTGCTACGGACTATAGTTTACATCAAGGAAGGTTTGAAAAAATCTACTTCCATTCATTAGATTTCATGATGAGCTCGACTTGGCATCCTGTCACTACAGTACACAAGCCTTTGTACTAAGAGAGAGAGAGACAAATTAGCCAAACAGCCCGGAACTAAAACCAATGGTGAGATAATTGGCTCCTGTTAAAGGAGGATTGAAGAGTAAAAAATGTGAGGTTTTAAACGCAAATGGACTACCTGCTCGAGAATAGTCCTTCTGCAGCCAAATCTAATAAGCCCTAAAAACATTATAGTGAATATTTTTTTATTTTAAAATATTTTTCAATTTTATTATTTCAAAAATTCCACCCTGTTCTATTTTAAAACAAAAAAAACTAATAATAATCAAATGCAAAATAATATAAAATAATAAAATACTAAAATTATAAAAGGTATACAAACTAAGTGGGTGGAGTGATAACAATTGAAGTACATGTATAATAAACAAAACTAATAAAATTTAAATAAAAAAGGAAAAAAGCTAACAAAATCTATAAATAGATTTTTGGGCCAATTAAAACAGCAGCAACAAAAAATAACTACAACTACAACAACAATGCGCAGACAAACAAATTCCTATACAATGTAAATAGTTTTTGTTATGTTTGAATTAAACAAAATAAAAAAAAACTTACCTGATGAAAAATATCGATATTGTTTAGAATTTATTGGAATTGGAATTGTTAAAACAGATGTACAACTAATCAAAGAATAAGATGTAAAAGAATTGGAGGAGTCTAGAACAAATTTGAAAACTTTGCCAATGGAAAATGAACGTGAATTAATGGCCAGACTACGCCGTAATGAAAAGCCAAAAAGTGAAAGCATTTTTTTTTTTGCTTTTTTTGAAAACTACAAATTAATTTACACAATTCAATTTGAAACTATAACAGCAGCAATCAATTGACTTTATATTTAATTATTTGTTTGTTAATTTCCACAATGTTTTTGTTTATGTTTTTTATATAGAAAACCACATAAATTAATATTCAATTACACACGTTCAATATTGCAATAATGATTATCCAATCATCTCTCGTTTTCAGTAGCGAATGCCGACAGAGACGAAATATAAAAATATTTCTATGCAATAACGTTAAGTATTGTGAAACAAAAATGTACTAAGTGAACGAGAAAAACAGGGGAAAACCTAAAACGTAATAAGAAGGAGGAAAAACAATTGACATTTCAGAGAAATTCTTATTAACATTCTTTGGGTTATCTCTTATAGTTTCGGAAATATTCAGGCCGAAATAAAATTTTAAACCATTTTTATCTATATTTTTAATATGTGACAGATAAAAAAAGTCAATTTTTTCAACATGATTTATACCGATTGAGATTTTGGGTTTTTCGTATGGAAAAGTAGGAATCTTTTTAATTCCCTTAATATTGGATTAATGTAAATCATATTGAAATTTAAAAAAATAAAAAACATCGTTATGTTTACATAATGAGCGTTTTTGTTTCGATACCAATAATACAAGGCCTTGCATTTCTCCAGATCAAGTCAAAAAGACCTCACCTCAGACTTTGTGGGTTTCCTTAAGATATCTCTAGCAGTTCAAGTTACAGATTTATTTTCAATTAAAATCGATTTGAACACACTATCGGTGTTTCGGTTTGTAATTTCTTTATAATAATTTTATTAGACCTTTAGAGTATGTATGCATTAAGTGTACGAATTTAAGATGAAATTAGAAATTTTTTTTCCGGATTTTATTATGTTAAGCGAATACAATAAACAGTAGTGCATTTTTGTTGTTACATGCGAATTACAAAATCAAATATACCGTAATTCAACACTCATTATAGATGAGGGTTCAAAAAAAAACTTAAATAAATTAAGGTGAGAAGACGAACTAGCCGTCACAGCTGACCACCCAAACTTAAGCACCAAAAATAAAAACAAAACAAATTATTTAAGTTTCACTTAGACTGGAACGAATTAACAAATTTCATATCGTTATTTTTTTACACAAACATTTTGATAAACGAGCCATATTAACGTCAACGAAAGCAAAAGAGAAAGCAAAATGTCAAAAAAATTTAAGAAAAACCTTCACTTCCGATACAAATCAATTTTAAAAGTTATAAATCCATAATTCCTAAATAAGTTTATTTTTAAATATTTTCTCATGAATTTTCTATTTCGAAAATCGTATCATTTTGTATCATTGATTCTTGTCCTTGATTTCTCTCAACTGCACAAACACACATTTCTTTTTATTATTTTTCATTCATAAATTAACAATTCTTTTAAAATTAAATTTTTATTAAAATTACTAAAACTCACTTGTTTTATATTTTTGCTAAAATTTTTATTCTAAAATAAATATCTGTATTGTCGATTTTGTTAAACAGTAGAATATTTTCGTTTTATTAAGGCAAATAAATATTAATTTATATTTTCCGCACAGATTTTCTTTTCACCTCAAAAAAGTTTTTCACATTTGCACTTAATGTACTAAAATAAAAAATAATTGAAAACAGTTTATAAGGTGTGCGATGTTGTTAATCCAGCGATTATGAAATTATAAACGCGTTAAAAAATTTGTTTTGGTAATTAGCGGGAAAACTAGCGATTTTTAAGTTGATATTTATTTAATTCTTCCAAAGATCACAATATTCTTTTGCTAATGAATTCAAATATTTTGATACAATAATAAAAAAGCTTCTCATATAAAAAATTATATTATTGTTCAAACTGTGATTTTTGACATTTCTGTTTACATTTTGTTTCTTTTATTAGCTGACTGAAATTTAAAATAGCCCACTTACTTATGTAGGTTGGTCATTATTTTCGTTTTAGTTTTTAATGATATATGACTACTGCGTGTATACGAGTTAATAAGAAATTTAATTAAAAAAAACGATTTTATTTTTATTAAGTTCATCTAAAAATAAAGACTATGTTCCGAATTTTTCTATACTCTGCTTTTTAGTTATATAATACTCACGGTGGAAAATCTCTTTCACATTAACTAATTTTTGTTTTCTTTTTTAATATGTTTCTGTCAAAATTTGTGTTTGTAATGATGTAAGTCAAAAAATAATAATTTCATAAAAACTTCCCAATTGAATTAAATAGAGCAGGAGACTATATTTAAGCTGAAAAGCGTTTACTTCCTTTTAATTTTAGCAGAAATATTGATTTATGGCCTGGATCCTCAGAAATCGATGAAAATAATCAAATGATCTCCATCAGTTTGAACTTTCAGCTGGCAACACTAAACAAAATTTATCACAATTTTTCTCTAATATGGTAACATTATTCCCAAATAAAAACAGCTGATATTTAGTACGAAAAATTGTATAAAAGAAAAACTGGGAATAATAATAATTTTAATATTTTTTTGAATAAAATTCAATAAGAAATTTACAAATGGATCCTAATTTAAGAAATGTAAATATATCGCAAACATTTTATTAAAAAATCCATACATTTATAAAAATATTTCTTTGGTAAAATAGCTAAAAGATTTTCTAACATTATACAATAAAGTGACCGAATTATGTTTTACCCGTTGTGTTGACAATTTTAATGAACGTGATTTAGCTGAACATGAGGTATTTTATCTCATAATTTAATAAAATTTAAATTAATTTTAAACTATTTCAGAATACATGTGTAAATCGTTGTGTTAATAAATTCGCCCAGTTCAATCAAACAATGATGCAAGTTTATGTTGAAGTTCAAACGAACATTAATGTCAAACGTATGCAAGAGCTGGAATCTTTACAAAAGGAACAGCAAGAACAAAACAGTTCAAATATCGCAGCTGCCTCAGCAGCCTTTTCAAATCCATCAGGCAATTTAGCGGCATAGTCTTTTTCTTTTTTTCTTTATACTAGTTGCTTTTAGTCATAACTTTTCATTAAATTCGCAATTGTTATTTTTTTATTTTTGTTTTTCTACAAACATTACAACAGAAATGGATGGCATTTGTCTAGTAACACTAATAGGTTTACCGGCAGCGGGTAAAACTTCTATGTGTAATAAATTAATGCATATGAAAACACTACCTTTTAATATTCTACACTTGTGTTATGATAATTATATAAAATTTAACTCTGAATATCCAAATCAATATAAACAACAGCGTGATAATCTCTTAAATTCATTAAGAACAATTATAAACAATTTTAAAACCACTAATACGTGGCCCAAAGAATTGAATTTCCTTAAGAGTCACTATAAGAATCACCATCAAAAAGGTTTTGTAATATTATGTGATGATAATCACTATTATGTTAGTATGCGTTATAAATTATGCCAATTGGCTCGAGAACATAATATAGGTTATTGTCAAGTTTATTTTAAAACTAGTATCGAAATAGCCATAGAACATAATAATTTACGTTTTAATGCCAATAAAGTACCAAATGATGTAATTATCCAAATGTCTAAACGTTTAGAAGTTCCCAATGATCTGGTAAATAAATGGGAGGAAAATACGTTAAGTTTACAAAATTCAAATTTAAATAATGCTGATGTCAAAAATATAATATCCTTCATAATGCTAGCCCTTGACAAACCATTGCAGCCTCTGCAATTACCTTGCAGTAAATCACCTGCACCACAATCTAAAGTCCACGATTTGGATTTAATGATGAGAAAACGTATAAACAATTTAATGAGTTGCGAGCAAGGAGAAAATAAGAAACTTTTAGCTAAAAATCTTAATTATAAAAGAAAAGATATTCTTAAAAAATTCCAAATGGAAGAAGCTAAAAAATTACCAAATGATATCGATCTTAATAAATATGTGGAAATGTTAAACTAAAGAAAAAATAAAACATTTTTATATTTATTGAAATTTTATTTAAAAATCTATTATTTCCTTCTTCACTATAAACAATGAAGTATTTGGAAAAAAATATATTATGGTATATTAATGAATGTTTAAACTTTTATTTGAATTACATATAAACTACATATAATAAACGTTTATATCTAAAATGTTTTTATTTTCTTATATTCAATACATACATATATATTTTTTATATTATTACTAATAACTATTTAAAATACTCGAGATTATGACAATTACAAAATAAAGGGACAAATAGAAGTGTAATAGTCGGTTAAGACCGACTATATAAAAATGGTGGACCATTTCTCATAAAATTTGTTTGTGATTTGTTTTTATATAAAACAAGATTTAATCCATTTGAGATAATTTTAGGAAATGGGGTTATATCGCACGATCCTCAGAGAATTTATTTCTGGTTTTATAAGTCTTAAACATAGAAAATATCACTATACTATTTTTTTTTTTTTTTTGCTTTTACACACTCTGAAGTAAATTTTAGAGTGGGTATGCGTGAGAACTATAGTCATTTGTAGACCGATATTCTTGAAACTTCGCATATAGACTAATACAAAACTCATTTGTGACTATCTTCATAGGTGAAAGTCTTATGAGCATCGTAATATCGGAGTTGAATTTAAAAAAAGAGTTTTGTTTTTTATCGCTCTTTAAAAATAATTTAATTCTAAAAAATGGTAAAAATCAAAAAAAGATAAAAAAAAGAGTCTAATATTTTGTACAAACTGTTTTGAAGTCTGTGTAGCAGCAAAAAATGTTTTTATTAAACTGAAAAATGAATATTTGTATGTTTACAACCTTTGTATGGATATACAAACGTCCTCACATATTAAAATATGTTTACTTAAGTTGTATGTTTTTTTTTTTTTTGCTTTTATTTTGCATTTTTAATATAAAACAGCAACAGTAAGTTTTACTTCGACAAGAAATTTGTTTGTGTGCTTGTGTATGTGCAAGGACATTTTTTGATTTTTTTATTATTTTGTTTTTCTTTCAATTATTTCGCATTTTTGAGCGAGTTAAAAATAATCCTCTTTTTTATTCTTAACTGAAAGAGAAGTAAAATAGTTAATTTAATTTTTTTTGCTCGGAGCACAATCGAAAAAATAATAATAATAAAATAATAATCGAAGAAAAGAGTTTTATTTTTTAAGTTCTGCAAATGAAGATTGAAAATTAAGATTAAGTTTTCAATACTCTGATGAATACCCAGTTTGATTGACGGACGGACATCGATTAAAAGACACAAAATCAAACATAAAAGTGACATAGAAACTTTTGTTTCTTTATGTTACAAACATTAGTACAAATTCATAACACATCAACCACCTTTAGTGGTGTAGGGTAAAAAACATTTGACTTTATAATACACACTTTTACATGAACATATGGAATGGTGTTTTATTTTATTTTATTCATTCAATTTTAAAACACAAAACTATTTTTATCAATTAAGAAATGAACACGAAAACAAACAAAGAGTAAGATAACATTTAAGAAATTTGATAAAATACTTAGGTATTTTGTAATTGTCACGTTTTTAAAATGATTTTGCAAAACATTTTGCTTTTTAATTATTACATTTTCCTTCGTTTTATTTTATTTTTTATTTTACTTTATTATGCAGATATATTGATTATATTTTTGAGTATTTAAGAGATTATAATTTGAGTTGAATTCTTTTCAAATAGAGTTTTAAAAAGAAAGATTCCTCCTGTTTTAAATGTTTTAAAATTAATAAAATAATTTTTTGTTAAAATATAAAAAATATGTAAAAGTTGGCAAATACTTTTGAAATTTTTGAATGAAATAAAAAATGAGTTTCTCTTCTCTCTTAATAAAAACTATTTTATTAGGTTTTTTTATAAATGGCAATTTTTTAGATCGAGTTTAGAATTATTCGATAGAAAAACAAATTATATTTATTCCTACAATAAAAATATTTTGTTAAACAAGAATTTGAGTAGGCTTTGTAGGATTAGGATTAAAAATGCACATTTCTTTGGCAATTTGTAATAAAAAAATTTGCACTTTTTTTATAAAATCTATTTTTTCTATGATATCCGATATTTTATTCTTTAATATTTAAGTCTTGTTTTATAAGGGAACAAAAATAGAGGAAGATCTTGAACAAGTTTATAGACCTTGAATCTTAAAACAAAAAGTTAATTTCAAAAAGGACCAAAATAAATTCTAAGTATAAATCTATATATAAAAAATAAAATATAATTATGAGAAACAAATGAAATATTAAAATTAACCTATAATCTGATGAGCACTCTCATATTTAGCACTCGTTTTGTAAAAATTAGTAAATTTGAGCAAAGCAGTATCAAAAGCATACTGGAATTTATTAAATTGTATTTTAAAATTGCAGTGAGAAAAGATAGACTTACTGATATCACTACATCACTTTAATGACTATTGATTTCACGCTGACCATCGTGACTTTTGCAGATCTATTTGACCCTCTAATGTTTTAGCCAAATAAATAACAAATAATTGTATCAGTGCTATACCTAAAGCTACGCCAGCAATAACATAAAGATTTCGTTCTGCCCAAACACGTACGATCTCAATACAACCACTTGTCCATATACGTTTACTGGCGGCAGCAACTGAATGTTCTTGTACGCCATAACCGCACATAATATTAACAAGTCCAGAACTTATATCGGTAGCATTGATGCAACAACTATAGGGAACCCCACATTTTTCCACTGACGGCGAGGAACAATTGAAATACTCATTTTTACCTAAAGTAGAACAATTTATTTTTTTACAAAACCACAAAAAAATAAATTCAATCATAAAACTTACTCCAATCCTGATAACCAACATTGCTTAGACCACAGCATTTAAATTCCTGCTGTGCAAAATCAATGAAATTTTGTAAATCTGGATCATCACGATATGAGTGAATAATTTTATCGGTGAAGGTATCTTCCAAAAATGAGTTCATATTTTGTGGAAATACAAAACCCATTATGGCAATGGCCATTTCCATTAGAAAGAACAATAACAAACACATGGAATAAAACTTAAGCAAACATGTATTCTCACGCAAAGCTCCTAAACATCCAGCAAAGCTGACCACAAATATCACAACACCAGCGATCATCATAACCAATGAAATATTGAGTATGACATCATAAAAACTCTCCAAACGTACCCAACCTGTAGACTCCCATTTGTCCATGAATGCATACAGACCAATACCCAATAGGAGTCCACCAAAGAGCCAAAATATAAAATTTAACATAAAAATCATGTACTTAACACATGAACTAACATAAGTAAAATTATTTGAAATTCTTGGATGCATGTCGCGCACTTCTATACCACAATACCCACCACCACCTCCGTGATGTCTATAATTGCTCATGGGTAGCAAGTGTTTAAGCGTTTTGATGGACAAATGAAATTAAATGTGATATTTAATTTCGAGTCTACTTGAGATTCTTATTGGGAATGTTTGCTTTATTCGTTTTGAAGTTTTCGTTGACTCTCCAGGCGACTAGATTAGATTGCTTTGTTACGCCTTCCTTTTTTTCACTAAATATAAAATTTCATATTATCACTTTAAAACATCCATTATATTCAAATTTCGTCTATAATAATAAGGTATCAATACTTGTAAAACAACTGTTTCTGGTTTTTTAATTTTTTAATAATTTTTTCAATTAAATTGAGTATTTTCGTGATAAATATACAAATTTTCAGCAAAAAAATTTTCTCTAGTTTGATTTTTTTGTAATTTCTTTTTGTTTTCCTTCGAACTGTCAAATAATGATTATTCCCACAAGTCTGGCATCTTTGAAGGTGCGTTGTCAACAAAAACAATGATGTCTACTCTTCGACATAAATTTATAGAAAGATGATTGGGATTCTATTTATTATTCATATTTGAAATCTAATGTTCAAATACCATTTTAATTTTATATATGTAAAGATTATTTTGATGACTCCGAAGCATTTTTGGAAACCTTTTAAATAATGTTGACAAGTAGAATGTTGTACTCGGTCAAGCCCAATTATTTAATTTCCTAAACTACATTGTTGGTTATGAATTGTAGCGACCTATTAATAATGAACGATCCAAGTACCATTTGTTTTCTAATTTATTCTTAAAATTACTGTTTTTTTATAATGATACATCAATTTTTGCTTTTGTTTTTCTCATTTAAACAATTTTTATTATAACACCTACGTATTGGACTTCGTACGCATCATTTTAAAATATAAGAATTATGTGTGGCAAATTTCGTTAAAATTGCTATGTATTTAAGACTTTTATGACCATAAAATACCATTCCGGGAGGAACATTTTTATGAAGGCTATGTAAAATAATGAACCCATTATCACCAACAGCGTTTTTAAACGCAACCTTGTCTGCTCTTTGTTATGAAAATCCAAAATGCCGACAGATGTTATATGAAACCTGCATGTTACGAAAAGCCCGCTCTGCCACAAAAGTTTGGTGCAGGCCTGACAGTGATGCTTGAAGGCTAAAAAAGGCCGGTCGTCAATCTCATCAAGCCCATAAGAGACACATTATGATTTGGCTGGATGAGGCTTGAGCAACATCTGCTGCTAAAATTTGTAGCTGCAAGTTGCAGAAATGTGGCAGAAAGCAGCAAAAAGTTGTCGAATTTTCATTTACATTTAAAATTGTGCGAAATATATTATTTATTTTCAAAAAAAATTTACAATATTTTTAATTTAACACTTTTAATAAGTTAATTAGTCAACTCAACAACTTGTTTTGGTTGTGTGTTAATTATAAACATTATTATGCGCTATTGATGATGATGATGATCTAATGTCCAAGGTTCATTATTCAGAAGCAATTCCCGGCCAATCTTTAACTCTATGGCTAAGGAATTCCATTTGTACCTTTAACTACAAGAACAACGTGCACTTTTCGATAAGATAATCAATCGATAGGCCGACCAGCCAACAGACGAAAATAGTAAATTTATTGATAAGAATTTCCGAACAACTAACTTATTCACATTGCAAATGCGTACCCCAGCTGCAGTTTTGTTTTTAACTTGTTTGATTACTGGTGGAAGCGTTTAAAGTAATTGGTGTGCATTATGAATATTCTTTTGCGTCTTATAATATTTTGTCTAGATCCTTTGGGTCTTGGACGCCGTTTTTTTATACGACCTGCTTACAATTTAAGTGTTGGTGTATACGATCGCTTAAAAGCAAAAACTGATTACAAGGTTGATACTTTGCGTGAGTTGGTTTTGCGTTTGGGTCTTGTGGCCTTTGCTGTTGTATTAATCATATGGGCGGCAGTATTTATGTATGCTGCATTTTATTATTTCTATATGCCTGCCATTTCCCATACACGTCCCGTACACATGCAATTCAAGTAAGTAATAGTTGTTCTGGATTGTGCGGTTTTTTCAAATCTTATCGTTATTGTATATATTTAGAACCTGCCTTGATACTAGTGCCCCTTGCACTTTCCCACATGCCCATGTATCTTTAACTAAGAAACAACAACTTCTAATGGTGGGTCAGGCTTATCGTGTTATTGTACAAATTGATATGCCGGAATCGCCACAAAACCTTGATCTTGGTATGTTTATGGTGTGTGGCGAAATGCGTGATCATAATTCAATGTTACGGGGACATTCGTGTCGTTCCGCAATGATGCGTTATCGTTCTCCTTTGATACGTTCCTTAACTACTTGGGCTCTTAGTCCTTTATTTGTATTAGGTTTTAAGGAAGAATTCCAACAGGTTCCTGTTGAAATATTCAGTCGTTACTTGGAACAAAAACACCATCCCATAACTGACGTGTATGTGGAAATACAATCTCAGAAAATTCAATATTACACGGTATCATTACACATTGTAGCCGAATTTACAGGACTTCGTTATATAATGTATAACTACCCTGTTATCTCGGCTATTGTCGGTAAGTTTAGTTTGATACATTTTTATAAAGCCGAACGAGAAAAACTGATTTTATTTGTTTGTATTTTTTGTTTTTAGCTATTAGCACAAACTTATTTTTCCTATTGGTTGTATTTTTGCTTAGTTGGTATCACTGGTCTGATGCTACATGGCTTCATAATCTCCAGAAGATATACAATCGCTTTACTAACACGTTACAACGTTCCGCCAGTCGTATACTTTTGTCATCAAAAAGTTTCACCAATTTAGAAGACGATGATGAACTTAGTTTTCTTGAAGATGAAAAATCTAGTTTTTCCGATGATATCGATGACGTAAGTGGTGGTGGTGCAGCTGCTGTCGAACCAGTTGTTGCAAAAGCCGGAGAGAAGTCATCATCAGTGAGACAAAGAAAGGCTGAGAAGTCAACTATTTAAGTTAAAAACATAAAGGCTGATATTAAAATATGTATGTTATACGTACGATTTAAATAATTAGTAATAAGACAAACATTTATTAATAGAATATTAATTATGCATTAGTATATAATGAAAATAATATACATTGTATATAAATTATTTAATAAAAAATATTTAAAAACCAAACATTTCCTATTTTGTATTTAATCCACTATAAGTTGTTC
Source organism: Cochliomyia hominivorax (assembly GCA_004302925.2). Lineage (NCBI taxonomy): Eukaryota > Metazoa > Arthropoda > Insecta > Diptera > Calliphoridae > Cochliomyia > Cochliomyia hominivorax. The sequence goes on along the minus strand of PYHX02000467.1, from coordinate 2,704,874 downwards.
CGTTTTATTTTAAGTTTTTTAACTATTACTTTAAAAAAGTTACATTTTTATTTTCCCAACAGGATATTTTAATCAACTAATCGTGTCTGATATACTGAAACATTTTTATAAGCGATATACAGTAAATAAAAAATTATGCCTGAATTTGTGTTTATCATCTCCGGGTCAAATTTGAAATAATTAAATACACATTTAAAGCTTTAATATCAATCTGAAAAATATTAAGGAATAAATGCATGCAAAATTTTATAATAACAAAATGACATAATAATATTCAATATATTTTTATTTCGGTAATGAGGAACTTTATGCACCCTTCACTTTGATATATTTTCATTTTAAGCGATTTCTTTAGATAACTAAATGATCGTGTAAGGAATGTCAGTAGATAAAATTGTCAATTTCTGTCTATATAATAATATAGTATATACGATTTCTAAATAGATATTAATCGATTTCTAAATAGATACTAATAAAAAATTGAATTTTTTAATGAAAAATTGAATATTTTAATAAAAAAATTTAATTTTTTAATGAAAACTTGATATTTAAGTAAAAATGTTTCACTTGATTTAACATTTATGAGTCCATTTTCTAAAACTATGTTATTCAGCAATATTAATTTTGTGCCTGCCATTAAGTAAGCCGTTGTAACATAATTTTGGCCTCACTAATATTAAAATAATTTTTATTATTTCATTGCGAAAGTAATTTTTTGTTGTTATTATTCTTGATTAAATTTCTAACAATTTTGAAACCAATTCAAATCAAACATTTCTAATACATAAAATAAATGTGTATACAAAAATGTATAAACATGTATATGTTTGTACATGTGTCAACTTATAATCAGCACATACGTTTATAGAATTTGATTGTGTTTTTGAATAGTATCGCTAAAGTAGTCATCTAAGAGATTGATAATGTGGTAAAATTCTTTTTATTACTAGTTTTTTGTTTTTGTTTTATTTTGTATTACTAAAATACCAAAAATTAATTTGTGTTACGTGCATATGTTTATATATATTTATGTATGTATGTTTATTTAATAATTCATTAGCGTTTACCAGAAACTTTTTTGCTTAATCATCTAGAGAATTGTTTGATTTAAAAATACACAACACTTCGGATGCTCTTGCCTTCATGCATTAAATCGAAAGCTTCATTTATTTTGTCCAATTTCATAGTGTGTGTTATGAATTCATCAACCAATAATTCCTTTTTCATGTATTCATCAACTAATTTTGGTACATCACGAGCACTCTTCCAGCCACCAAAAGCAGTACCTTTCCATACACGTCCTACTACAAGTTGAAAAGGTCTAGTGCTGATTTCCTGACCAGCAGCTGCAACACCAATGATAACTGAAGTACCCCAACCCTTGTGGGTGGACTCTAAAGCAGCACGCATAGTGTTAACGTTACCAATGCATTCGAATGTATAATCAAAACCACCATCCAACAAATCAATGAGATAATTTTGAATGGGTCCTTTGTCCTCAACATCTTTGGGATTAATGAAATCGGTAAAACCGAATTTCTTACCCAATTCAAATTTATCTGGATTGATATCGATGCCATAGATTTTAGAAGCTCCAGCCTTTTTGCAGCCCATGGCAGTTGCTAAACCAACCGCTCCCAAACCCCAAACAGCGCATGTACTGCCAGGTTCTACCTAATATAAAAAATCACTATTAAAACAAAGTTAAATGTCGAAAAACAAATTGGTAATGTTTACTTTAGCAGTGTTGAGGGCTGCCCCGTAACCAGTAGGAATACCACAACCTAATAAACATACTTTATCCAAAGGAGCTTTTTCATCAATCTGAAAAAAAATTAATCCACAATGAAAATTGGATAATCTTGTATTTATTTTATAGACCACCCACCTTACACAAAGATATATCAGCCACCACAGTGTATTCTGAAAAAGTTGAGGTACCCATAAAATGATACAATTTTTTTCCTTTACAAGTAAATCTGGATGTACCATCCGGCATCACACCTTGACCTTGAGTACTACGGATTTTTTGGCATAAATTAGTTTTGGAACTTCTACAGAACTTGCACTCATCACATTGGGGAACATAAGTGGGAATAACATGATCGCCTGGCTTAAATTTGGTAACACCTTCACCAACACTTTCAACAACACCAGCACCCTCATGACCCAATATTACAGGAAAAACACCTTCGGGATCAAAACCACCCAAGGTGTAAGCATCGGTGTGACAAACACCAGTGGCAGTAATTTTAATGCGCACTTCATGTGCTTTGGGTGGGGCAACTTCAATCTCTTCGATAACCAAAGGCTTCTTTGCTTCCCAAGCAACAGCAGCTTTGCATTTTATAACCTAGAAAATTCAATAACAAATTGAATACAAATTAGATACATCTCAAGAAAGTGAATATTTGCAGACTCACTTGTCCCTCAGTAGCCGACATATTTCTTCTCCCAACGCGCCGATGGAAATTTTCTAACTAACTGAAACGAATTATATTTTTTTTTTTAATCACGAAAACAATATTTTCGGCACCCGGCAAATTTACTCGTGCTATGTACTAAAAATCATTGATGGTCGTACATATAGTACTAAAGTAAAAAAAGAAATAAAATATAATTTAATTTATAAAATACTTTAATAAATAATAATTTCTAAGAAGTAATATATTTTTGTGTATCATTTAATTGTACATTTGGACCTCTTCGCCCGTCACTTGTAAAACAGCTTTTATTTGCAAGAGTTACCACTAGGTAAAAAATCATGTGTTTCGAATAACCGATCACAATCATAATAATCGAGTCATTGAAAAAAGTAGAAATCTACTCTTTTACAATCTGATTAACGTTAAACATATCATCAGATGGTTCTACAATTAGAACCATCTGTTTCTTCTTTTTGATTTTGTTGAATGAACAATATAAGAAGTTTTTCTAACAGTACATTATTGTTTTGAAAATTTTTTCTTTTTATTTAAATTTACTTAAATATCGCATTTAATAAAATCCATATTTACTTACGTACAACTAATTGAATACGTTTATTTATAGTAAGAAATTTATCAATTCGATATTTGAATGTTCATTTTTGTAAAAAAAATTTATCCGAGTATAAAGATAAATTTTAAATATATCCGTCATTCCGAACATTCTTTTATAAATCTGCTGGCAACTTAATTTCCGAACAGTAATCAAAAGAACATAGTTCACTGTTTGAGTAGACGACAAATTTTTACAATTCTAATGAGAGACATTTATAAATCTAAAATTAAATACTATAACTATGCTTTTATAGAAAATCCAAAATAGGTTCTCAAATATTTAAGATGTCGTGGGTGTACTAGTTGGACCTCCTGGGGCTGGCTGAATGTTAGGTGTAGATTGAGGAGGACCTGCAACATTTGTTGGTAGAGGAGCCGTGGGGTTTACAGGTGGAATTGATGGACCTGAAACTGGTGTTGCAGATGTTTCTGAAGCAGCTGGTGGAGCACCGACGGCAGATGTAGTATCTAAAAAATATATATTTTTTAAAGAAAACCTTATGTTTGTCTATAATTTGTGTAAACTTACCCATTGGTGTTGTGGTTTGACCTGCAGGAGGAGCACCAGGTATTGGACCACTTGCTGGATGTGGTGGATTCGGACCAGGCGCAGAGGGACCTGCAGCAGCAGGGGCACCAGGCATGGTAGCGCTAGTTCCTATTTGTGTACCTACTGCAGGGGCACCAGGTAAAGTGCTGCCTGCAGATGCTGCTGCACTTGCGCCACTTGCTGCTGGTGCAGCTGCACCTGCAGTTGTTCCTGTACCTGCAGCACCACCTTGCCATTGTTGTTCCTGTTGGAGACGATGGTGTGCCTGCTGCCTAGCTCTAAATTCAGCCGCCTTTAACTGCTCAAGATGAAATTGTTGACGTTCTGTAATAAGTTGTTGCCTTTGATATTCCAAACCTTCCCGTTCACGTTCCATTGTAGTTTCTAATTCCTCAAAGTGGCGTAATTTTATTTCAAGCTTTTTCATTTGAGTCTCCACCAAAAGAGCGACTAATGACTTAATTTTTCGCTCTTCTAAAGCCGCCAAGTGTTTTGCTTTAACCGCAGCTGATGCTAAGGCAGCAGCAGCTGCAGTTTGTACATTAGCCTCATTAAATACTTGCTTAGCAACATCAATTTCTTTTGAAGTACCTTCACCTGAAGTACCATCGCCACTAGTTTCTTCGGTTTTAGTATCTTTAACATCCATTCCACTAGCATCTAAAAATAAATTAAAAATATTAATAACCAATTTACCCCATAACTAAAGAATGTTTCCATCAAAATAGACAAATATTATTACTTTCATCTTTTTTACTATCGATATCTTTTTCAGTTTTTTCTTTGTCATCTTTTTTATCTTTGTCTTTAGATTCGTCTTTGGATTTGGAGGGGGATTTGGTAAGATCTTTATCTACATGCAGGGATATTTAAAAGAAAAAGCAATAATTTAGCAAATAAAAATAGAAAAATAAATAATAAATAATAAAGTAACAAAGTAATTTTCAAATAAGCTAAGGGAACTATAAACCAATAAGGATGTATATATGTATTCAATTACCACTAGTACTACTGCTACTACGATTTTTACTCTTAAAACTATTACATTTCGTTTGTTACAAACGCTTACCATCTTTCCTTGAAATGTCTTTCATTTCTTCATCTGTCGTTCCAGGAGGAGCTGCAACAACTGCTGTTGCTGTATTGGGATCTTCTTCTTCTTTATCGGCCCCCGTACCAGCAATACCACTACTTGCTAGACCATAAGATGGATTGAATTTTCCAGAAGCTGAAGCTTTTTCAACATTTTTCATATGGTTATCCATGATTGTTGCTGGAACCTCATCTTTGATTGCAGCAAATTCTTCCATGGCCGCCTTAGCAGCAGCTGCAGCCACACGTGGGTCTACCACAGAAGCAAGGAATGCCACTGTAGACATGATAGGATTACCAGATTTACTAAATGGTATAGGTTGACAACCCAAGGGTCCTAAAAATCCTCCATCGTCCTCTAAATAGGGATCCTCAATTGGTAGCCTTAAGAAATGTAAAATACATTCATCTTGGGTGCGTGTACCCACATGTTCACAAACTTTGTTCCAATCATCTTTGTGCAATTCTAAACCTTCAAGTAATAAAAGGGTTTCTTGATCTGTCCACTCTCTGGACATACTAGCAGCAGTGCGATTTTTCATAGCGGCCGGCTTTTTGGCATATTGATCAAGTTTCAAACCAAATTGGCCAGAAGCAGTAGCTGCACTCCCATTTTCCACCGGCTCTGTTTTTATGCCAACTGGGGCTTTATCCAATGAATCCTCTTTCCCCTCTTTGTTAGGACCACCTGAGGGCTTCTTGTCGAGGTCAAGCATAGATTTGGCTGCTGATGGTTGTTGGGTTTTTTGTGGATTTAGAGATTGTATACCTGAAGGTGTATCAGATAAAATATGAAAATGAGATGTTGGTGGAGGTCCCATGGGTGTGGGACGTAACTCTGCATCAATTTGATAATTTATCAAGCCCCATTGTTCAAGGAAAGCATGCACACGCATTATGGCGCAAACATCACCAGCTAAATTACGCCTACAAGCTGTACTTGTTAAATATTCAGTAGGATTTAGACGATATGTATCGATCATGAAATTCCTATATGCCATATAAATTTCAGGTGTTTTTGATTTATTTTTCGAGTTGAAAAATTCTGGCATGGCCCTTTTCTCGATCACGTGTATTGAGTTGTAATCAAACCAAGCCGAATATGATGGTACAATAATATGATGTGTTTGCTCAGTGACATTGTCCTCCATATCCTCCTTGGCGGATGAGGAGAATTCTTGAGTATTACTATTTTCACTAGTTTTTCCAGTTTGGGAATTTTCCCCATCACATGTTGACAAAGCTTGCGTACCACTACCACCAGTCATCTCATCGTCTAGATCTGTTAAAGTACCACCTTAAAAAATATATTTTTATTAACTGTTTATTCTTAATATTTTGATAGGAAAACTTTACCTTTAATAGGCATCATATCATTATCAGCTCTGGACTTGCTAGCAGGAGCTGGACTAGCAGTGGATTGTAGGGAAGTAGTTTTAACAACTTCCTGCAAATTTGTTTCAGCAGGCGGATCTTCCATGTCACGTGTTAAGTCCTCATCTTCTTCATCATTGCGTGACTTTTTATGTAAAACTGCAGGAGAACGCTTACGTTTTCCTGGTTTTGAAGAACTAGGTGAGGGAGAGCGTCTTCTTTTTTGTTTAGCTGCAGCAGGAGTGCCGCTTGCGGCTTTTTTCTTATCATCTATACCACCAGACATAATGTCATCAATTGACAAACGTTGCTTATGCATTTTCTTTTTTCCCATTTCATCTACTTCATAATCTTCCTCTGCCATCCACTCATTATACTGTTCAAGATCCAAAATCCATGAGGCTGATACTCTCCAACGCTCAGCCGGAGATTCAGGATTTTCTGGTACATTATCAGGCAATTCCAAAGTATTTGGAGTCCATGTATCGTACGACTCTGGGAAATAGTACCAATGCATCATTACACAATTTCCACGTTTAAAAATGGGTCGTGCATATTCATCGGGATGAGGATCAACCACTGGGTAAATAATATGGGTGGCATCTTCTTCATCTAAAACAATTTCTACTCTACGAGTAGCTAAAATATCACGAAGTCGTGTAGCCAATTGCTTATCCACTTCTGATCGAATATAAATGTAGGGAATGCGATAAAGATCTGCTTCCACTAAAGCTTGTTCGATATCAATTAACAATTGTATATTTGGATCTTTCCGAGTGGGATTTTTTCCCACAGAAAAATCAAACTTTTTCCCCCTTTGCTCAGCACGAAAACGAAACATGGTTGAGAATATAATACATAAACCGCCACCCGATTTGAAATCCAGAAAACAACGCATCTACAATTAATATAATATTTTTAAAATTTCTTCATTTATATTTTATGAAAAACATAAATTAAATATTCAATACTCCAATCAATCCACTAGTTAAATAAAATTCACCACACTTACCGGTATGCGCGTCGCTGGTGGCTCCGTTGAGTTTTTACCAAGTTTTGCTTCTACATATTGAAGAAATTGTATCAATAATTGAGCCAGAGATTCTTTCGTTATAGGTTCACTGCTTCCGGCCAAATACTATTTTAAAATGTATAAATTAATATTTTTTCTAACAATATTACAAGTTCTTTGTAAACGCCATTTTTTATTCTCTTTAATTTTCATTATCTGCATTTTTCATGCTGTTATACTTACTTTTTTACAATTTTTCTGCAACCACAGACGTATTGATTCGAAGCCTTGTAACGATTCTGGCGAGTTATAAAATTCTATATTTGGACTGCCGTCCTTTTTAGGAGCTAAAGTGCACATGATTTTTCCTAATTATATATAAATTAATTTATTTTATTTTTAAATAATTTTCACACAAAAAATTAAATTCTCCAGCAAGACGCACACACGAACAACAAAAACGACGCACGAATAAATGTCAATGTTTGTGGCATTGCCATATTAAAAAATGTTGCAAAACAAAAAAGTCTAGTGACGGCGGAAGTTTTTAATCGCCTTTAAGAACTGAAAAAATTTATAAAAACATAAAAATAATTTAAAATTTAATAAAAAATCTATAATAAAAAGAAGAACCCTTTTTAGCTTTACGGAATAAAAATAGATCCAGATTTTGTTTAATCTCGAAAGCAGAAATTATATCTCTTACAAATTCTCAATTCAAATGTTCTTCCCTGTTTTGGAATACCAGTTTCGATCCGACAGCACTGACATTAGAATTGGTGAAATATCAACTGGCATCGCTGGCAATTGCCTTAAATTGACGTACATTGAAGAACTCGCTGTCAGTATAAATTTGAGAAGAAACGCGATGGCCGCTTTCCCTGGGAAAATAAAAAATTCTAAAATATTAAAGAAAATCCGAAGTAATTTAAATCGGCGTGTTAAACCTTATGTGAAATTGAAATAAGCCCAATAAAATTATGTACATCTGTGAACACGCATAGCATGACACCACTGGGCTATGGCTTTATTGTGATCTAATTTGCATACAACGCAAAAAGTGAATGTGGAAAATCAATTTGTTGGCAAGAAAAAAACCATCATCATCATCCACTCATAGAGAAAGGAATTGAAAACTTATCTATAATAAATTTTCAGAAAAGTGTTTAATGCAAAACAGCATAAGAAAGTGAAGTATTTAACATTTTTTTTTTTTGAAAAATCGATAATTCCTTATCAACATCATAAAAAATCGAGTGCAAGTGTATTTTGAATTAGAGAAAAATGTATTGAGACAATTGCATTCTTTGTAGTATTTTTTTTTTCAAGCACACCAACACAAGTGAAATTATACTTCCATATACTACTTTACAAATTCCACTGAGCAGCTGCAGAGCAGCTCCATTCAGCAGAACTTATTTACCAAAGAAGGTAAGTGATCATATTTGTTCAATATTAAATTCTGTCACTGTAAAAAATCTATTTTTTTAATATTTTATTTAATTATTTAAACAAATATGAAATGCGATACAAAAATAATGTATAAATATTAATAAGTTTTTAAAAATGTAATATAATGATTTAAGTCTAAATTTCTAAACTCTCTCTCTCTCTCTCGCTCTTGTAAAGAAACTACCACCACGTTAAAAATGTGTTCCCTTCAGTAGTATTCGAGATATAGGGACCGAATTTTTAATATGCAAAACCCAATTATCTTCGATATAAAAAGAGCACCAGTTCGTAAAAAGAATTTTATTTTTTAGAATAATAAATCCAATGAATCCGATCAGAGATGATTTCTATAGAAAACCTAACCATATCTATAATTGTTAATAAAAAAATCAAACAATGTTAAATTTTCAAGGGTACATTTTTCCTGATAACACTAGTTAGTTAGAAGAATCGCAATTTTTCATATTGAATATCCCATATAGAGTGTTTATGTATATATCCGGTCAAAAGAATAGATACACCTTGAAGTAAGACATTTGAACGGCTGCAACTGAATAAAATATGATAACAAATATTATGAATCGCTTATATAATTAATATATAGATTCAGTAATACCTCTTAAAGCAATCGACTTGCAAGTATTGTCTCATATGTTGAATTTTAGCAAATTACTTGCTATTGAATATAGATACTCCTATTTTATTTATTTGAAATTATTCAGCGTTAAATTTAATTTTGTTGCAGTTTTTTGTTTTTGTTAAAACAAAGTACAATTCAATTGAATGTAAAATAAACTCTTCAAAGCATAAAATATCATGAAAGTCTATACGAAAAATGCGAAGGAATTCTTTAAATATTATATAGTTATAAGTAAATTTGTCTGGCATAATTGCTAAAGCATCAAATGTGTAGCGAACTTCAACATTATCGGTCCAACATTAGTCTTCTTTCCAGAAAAGCGTTATATGCAGATAAAACGCTTCAATATATTATAGAAAACTAGATTTGCTACACAGATATCCTCCTCAGACTTAGATAACGAAAGAAAATTCATAAATCATGATATGTATTAAAAAATATTATGCAACTGAGATTTTCTCAAATTGTAATTCAACTATTTAATTACTAATATTTTCTTTGAATAGACGGTTCATTTCCCTTTCCCTTTATAGATTTTCTAATAAAAAAGTGATTGGGACAAATTGAAAAATATCACTGTTATGGTTCTTCAAATAATCAATTAATATTTTACTTGTATTAGCGTTGTATTTCCCCCCGATCCCGTCTGTCTTACATTTTGTACAGTAAAATAGTTCTTTGAGAAAGTGTTTGGGATCGAATTAAAAAACTCTCGCTGTTATATTCCTTTGAATATTAGATAATTAAAAGTCTGATTCTATCCATTCAACATTATGACCGGTGAAACAGTGTTTTTGGAAAGTGGCTGTTGCCAAATTTTAAAACACTCGCTACAACTGTTCTTTAGATATTCCTGATCCTACTCATCATCTATTTTTAGCAGTGAAGCTTTATCACAGCAGCATGATTGGTACAAGATTCCAATACTCTCGCTGTGATAGTCCATATAATATTTGGTGTCTATGGGGTCTACCTCTCCCCCTAATCCTAACCGATCTATGTATTAAATTGACTCAACTGTTTTGGAGTACATACGTTACATTCATACATACATATACATACATACATACATACATACATACACACATAGATACATGCATGCACACATCATATTTTATATATATAACGATAGATTACTAAATCAAAACAAATTTTATCAAGTAAATGATCTATCTATTTTATTTTATTTAATAATTAATATTTAATAAAATATTGTTTACTTATTTGCTCATTAAAATTTATTTCTTTAAAAAAAAAATACTTAAATTTCATTCTGATTGTATGTACCCAATTATTTGGATCTAATTATAGAAAAATTCCATGATATTTTTTTAATAATATAATTCTTTTAATATTTATTTAAAAAAAACACATTTTCTTTTGTGGTTACAATTTTATATCTTTAGAACTGTGGTTAAATTTAACTTTTAATCTTAGAAAAAAATATGATTTCCTTATTAAATGATTACAACAATGTATTTCTCTATTTATATAAATCTTTTGTTACATTTACAGTCGTGGTTAAATTAATAGCACCACTCACATGTCACATCTTCGTTGCTAATTTGTGTGTTTTTTTTTTTTTTTTTTTTTTTTTTTTTTTTTGATGAATATTATTATTTCATCCACAATTATGTAGTCCCTTTATTCTCCCTTTATATTATCTGAGAAAATGAATGCATTTATTATAAATTAACACAAGTACTCCAATAAACTTGGTTATAAACACAAACTTTTAGATTGGAACCTCTCCGCCATTTCTATTCTACTTCGAAAAAAACATATACAGTTATTATAACATTTGTTTTAAAAGAGTGTATAATTGTTTCTGTAATTTAAAATTAACATGAATGTGTTGGTCCAGACACTGTTCTTCTGAAAAGTGTGAACTCATTAAAAAGCATGGTTCTGATGAAATAGGAAATATTATTGGATAATTAAATAAAATGATTGAAAATAAATAAAAAGTAAAGAGTCGTAGAATAAAATCTATCAATAAGTATTGAAACTGTATCAGAAAGCTTAGGGAATATAATTTGAAAACCTAACTGCTCCGCATGTCGCAAAGCAAAGATATATAATTTATATTCTAGCATAGAATATAATTACAAATTTACAACAAAAAATTTCAAATACGATCATTTTAGTGTTATGGTATTAAGTGCTTTTCGTACTATTGTGTTGGGCCCATTTACCGTATTAAAACTATTATGAATGTGTCAGAATATGTGAAAATATTAGGCGAAAAAATACTGCTGTATGTATCTAAAGAAATGTCACTGATTTGAGCCATGCAACAAGACAAACACTAGAAGCAGAATAATGAAATGGCCTGCCCGGTCGTATTAAAGATGGGGTAGGTAATTAAAACCGACCAATAAAAGTGATCTTTGGACCACTATAGAGCAGACATAGAACGGCGATATCTGGCAGTTATTACAAAATGCTAAAAATAAATAGTAAGCACAATTCGATTAAATACCACTAAAATATTAAACAACAATTATTTATTTTTAACTTTTTGTTTTGATTGAAACCGGGTGTTGCTTTTATTTTGACACCAAGTGGATAAAAATAATAATTTAAAGAATATTTTAAACATATTTTTATAATTTTTTAAACCATACGTATGTATATGATGCTATTATATTGACCACAGCTGCACATGTTTTAGTCAGAATTTAAGAAAAATTATTATTTTTAAATATATTTTTGTGCAAATAAAGTTTAAATCTCGATTAAAATATTTTTATTTTTTTTTTATTTTTTTAACGGAAAATATAGAATCGTCTTTATATAAGAAAAACTTAAATTTATATATATATACTAAAGAAATATCAAGTGTAAACATAGAAAACGATAAATAGAACCTGATACAACCAGCTGCTGCCGCTATTGCTACTGCAACAGTCAACCATACAATGACATCAAGGTAATTAAAGATGGATGTGATACAAAAACAACACTTGTTCAAATAAAATACATCTTACGTATGAATATAAATGCCAAATGTGTGTTTTGTTTGAATATCTTCATTCAAATTCTTTGCTAAATATTTAACTTATTTATTTATTTATTTATTTATTTATTTATTTATTTATTTATTTATTATGTTTTTTATTTCAATTTCCTCCTACATCTACATATGTGGCAGACTTGATCGTTTATTTATATTACTGGAATCAGGCTCATCAGCGGTAACACGTCGGGCAGCTGCAAAACAAATTGGTGAAATTCAAAAATTATACCCTCATGAATTGCATGCATTATTAAATCGTTTGATTGGCTATTTGCATAGTACATCATGGGATACACGTATAGCAGCTGCTCAGACAGTCGAAGCAATTTTAGCCAATGTGCCAGATTGGCGACCTGAGTTAAATGTCGTTAAACGTGAATTGAAAAAAGAAGAATTTACGTCTGTAGGTGGAGATGAGGAGAATAGTTGTCAATCGAATGCTTCGTCTACTACAACATTAACTTCAATATCTGCCAATAGCGATTACTATAAAGAACGATATTTGTCATTTAGTGAATTTAATTTGGAACAAGTTTTAAAAAAAGGTGCCCGTCTCATGGGTTCAGAAGGCAATGAATTTGATTGTATTGAAGATGTTGCTGGAGCAGGAGTTGGTAATGCAGATACTGCAGCTGAACGTTTGAGTCGCCAACGAGCATTACTAAATGAAAAACTTGGTTTAACACAGGCTTCCAAGTTGGGTGTGAATTTAACTGATATGATAAGCGATGAAGACATGATGCGTAGTAGTAGCAATTATAATGTAAATGAAGAAAAGGTTCCAGTCGAACATATACTTAATATTAAACCCAATATGAATTTAATACCGTCTAATGGCCAACAATTGAGTTGTAGAGAAATGAATCGAGCCAAGCGCAAAGCTCGTCAAAATGCATCTGCGAGCAATACTCCCATAGTCAGCAGTGGCTCTGCATCGGCAAATGGTGCAGCAGATGAACCAGAAAAGAAAAAGCAAAAGACTGGTGATACCCATAGACAAGAAATATTTTATAGTTTAAATGGTGAGTTTTTCAAGAATATTTATTGTTTAAAGCATTCAATATAAAAATCATTACACTAGATCCTATACCCGATGCTACTGGCATGTGGATTGATGCCATACACTGGCCTTTGGAAAATTTTTGTGCCCGTCTCTATGTAGATTTGTTTAATGCAAAATGGGAAGTACGTCACGGTGCTGCCACTGCCTTACGTGAACTGATTAATCTGCAGGGCGGAGGAGCAGGAAAAAGCGTAAACATGACTTTAGAGGAGGTACAATAATTAAAGATTTATTATGATTTTCTTCACTAATTATAAAAAATTGTTTTATTATTTAGATGCAACATTATCACAATTTATGGTTAGAAGATGCTGCTTTACGCTTACTTTGTGTCTTATGTTTAGATCGTTTTGGCGACTTTGTATCCGACCAAGTTGTAGCACCCGTACGTGAAACGTGTGCCCAAGTTTTAGGCACAATAGTAAAAGAAATGGGAGACAATAAAGTACACGAAATTGTGTTCATTTTACGTACTTTGCTTAAACAAAGTGAATGGGAAGTACGTCATGGTGGTTTATTGGGCTTAAAATACGTTTTTGTTGTCCGGGAGGATTTATTGAAAATTTATTTACCACAATCCATATCGGATATACTAATGGGTCTATTTGATACGGTTGATGATGTTGGGGCTGTTGCGGCTTCAACGCTTATACCAGTGGCCTCCTGGTTACCAAAGCTATTGAATGAGACCCAAGTCTCATCGATAGTAAAAATGTTATGGGATTTATTATTGGATCAGGATGAATTGACTTCCGCTAGTAATAATTTTATGGGTCTATTGGCTGCCATATTATGTCTTCCAAATGCATCAATGTGGATACAGTAAGATTTAGAATTAATATTATGAAGTTTTGGTATTAAGATGACTTTTTTGTTTTACTTTGTAGAATGGAACCTATGTCTACTTTAATACCTCGCTTATGGCCATTTCTTTCACATAGCACTAGTTCAGTGCGTAAATCTACATTAATTACATTAAAAACACTCACTAGAAATGTAACGGAAATGGAAAAATGTGCTGCAGGCTTGAAGGCAAGTGGTATTGATGGAAAAGTAAATATTGCAGCGTCATCGAAATGTGGTGAAAATATAAGTTTCGATTCAAAGAATCTTAGACTGAATTTTGGAGTTATAGACTGGCAATGGAAGTTGTTACAGGAAGCTTTAAGACATGTTTTTCAACGTATACTAGTCGAGCCTCTAGAGGAAATACAACAAATGGCCACAGATGTTTGGTTAAATTTAATAGCAAATGCAGATTTGGGGGCCCTTTTACATGCTGCTTGTCCCTTTGTTTCCTCATGGATTTGCTTAGCAATGCAGCCACCACGTTTGCCGTTTGATCCTTCAATTTTAATACAAACCACAAGTGGCCTTGTTGACATGGGCGACACAGCCACCCATAGAAGACGCCATCATAAATTAGCTGATGATTTAGGAGGTTCAAATCCAACAGCATCTTTGAAGTTATATTTAGGTGGCAGTGAATCTACACCCATAGAAGTGCGAGAACAAAATTATATACGCGCGCGTGTAATGGCCTCACGAGTTTTGGGCACTTTATCAAGTTATTTGGTTAAACCTGCACCTGGTGTCATCTACACACCTGATACTGAAAGTCCAATGGACTGTTATACCAAAGTTTTGTTGGGTCATTTAAATTCCAGATCAGCAGTTCAACGTTTGGTATGTGGTCTGATTATAGCATTTTGGGCAAAAAGTGATCCTACTATATGTCCTGGCCCTCCACAATTACAAGAAAAATTACGCTATTGTATCATGGAATATGTATACTATGATGAAGTAGCTATTTCTTTAACAAGGTAAAATTAAAATAATCATATCATTCTTATAAAATAATATTTTTTTTTATTTTTTCCGATTTTCATTTATTGAAGACTGCATCAAGAGACTCATGATTTTATTGCCACCCTGAAACAATATAAAATTCCAATAAATGATTTTGGTCAAGCAAAAGTTTTAACACTTGATCAAATCGAATCTGTTGCTACTACTCTTACTGCCGATCTCCGAAAATATTCCCTAAAACCAAAAATTCTACAAATGTTGGAGGAACGTCGTAAAGGTTTACAACAATCATTTCAACAGACATCTGCTGAACAATCTGCATTTAGTGTAAGCACCCAAGCAGCTCTTGCTGGTGCTATAGTTTATTTAAAATGTCTTCCTGAAAAATTAAATCCTGTGGTCAAACCACTAATGGAATCAATTAAACGCGAGGAAAGTTTAATATTACAAGAATTGTCCTGTGAGTTCTTAGTGCAATTCATGGCTGAAGTGTGCGATAGAACACCTAGTCCCAATGGCAAATTATTAACTAATCTAAGTACTCTTCTTAAAAGTGATACTGAATTTACTCCAAAAATAGTAAGTAAATTTGTGTGCGTGAATACTAATGAATCCTTAAACATACTAATTTG
Source organism: Cochliomyia hominivorax (assembly GCA_004302925.2). NCBI lineage: Eukaryota > Metazoa > Arthropoda > Insecta > Diptera > Calliphoridae > Cochliomyia > Cochliomyia hominivorax. The sequence continues at coordinate 2,689,190 of PYHX02000467.1, read as the reverse complement.
TTTTCATTCCTTCAGTTAAATCCAAGTTTATCCTTAAAGCAATCACCAGTTTTAAATAGTGCAAATGATTGCAACTCATGTATGTATTATGGAATATTAACATTAAGTTTGCAACAAAATACTCCAACGTCTACCAATCGCTCTACATCAACAATTGGTGGCTCTAGTTCGGCTAGTGGAACAAACGTACCTAGCACGTCTCGGGGACCAGGGCGGCCACCGTTAAGTGAAACATTAGCTGTAACTGCCGTCAGTGAAATTACCTCTAAGGTTTCTCTCACTGAAGTTGAATTAAAGAAATGTCGTATCCAACGTTTGGGTGCCACTAATGCGATTATAAAATTATGCCAACATTTCGGCAATAACCTATTGGAAAAGATGCCCGTTTTAGAGCAATTGATGTTTCTTAAAATTGAACAATTTGTTTCAGCATTTCCTAAAATGGATGTTTTAGCTGAAATACTAATTGATGTGGGTCAAACAAATGATTTAATGACTTCCCTTCAACTTATTGAAATAGCAGCTCCCTATTTCCACAAGGATTTTCATGTAAAACTCTTTCAATTATTACAACCATTGGGAATTTTTATTGGTCATCCATTGAAAGCTGTACGCCATATGGCTGCCAGATGTTTGGCTACTTTGGCTGATATAGATCCCTGTCATATAATGGACTTTGTTGTTAATCATATATTAATTTTGTTACAAAAGATTGAAAATATTATAGAACGTCAGGGAGCGATTGAAACTATAGAGAGAGTAGTAGAGAAACTACAAATTCGTATAGTTCCTTATATTGTTTTGCTAGTTGTGCCCCTATTGGGAGCTATGAGTGATAATGATGAATGTGTTCGTTTGCTTTCAACTCATTGCTTTGCCACCCTTATACAATTAATGCCTTTGGATACGACCGCTGCAGAAGCTACTAATGGCATAAAACATGAGATAAAATCGGCCAATTTACAAGCGCGTAAATCAAGAGACCGAGAATTTTTGGATTATTTATTTGCTCCCAAAACTATACCGAATTACAAACTCCCAGTAGCAATATCAGTCGAATTACGTTCATACCAACAGGCTGGCATAAATTGGTTGTGGTTTCTCAACAAGTACAACTTGCATGGCATTTTATGTGATGATATGGGTCTAGGTAAAACTTTACAAACTATTTGCATTTTAGCAGGCGATCATTATCAGCGGCAGTTGGAGAAAAGCTCCAACTTACCAAGTTTGGTAATTTGTCCCCCCACCTTAACTGGTCACTGGGTATATGAGGTAGAAAAGTTTTTAGTAGACCCCAAAACCCTGATACCATTACATTATGTTGGTTTGCCCAATTGCCGGGAAAGACTTCGTGGTTATATTGGCACCAGATGTAATTTGGTTGTGGCTTCATACGATACCATACGAAAGGACATTGATTTCTTTAGTACCATTAATTGGAATTATTGTGTTTTGGATGAAGGTCATATAATTAAAAATGGTAAAACCAAAAGTTCAAAAGCTATAAAAATGCTAAAAGCAAATCATCGTTTAATACTCTCTGGCACACCCATACAAAATAATGTTCTCGAATTGTGGTCTCTATTCGATTTTCTTATGCCTGGTTTCTTGGGAACTGAAAAACAATTTATTGCTCGTTATTCAAGGCCTATTTTTGCGTCGCGTGATGCCAAAAGTTCAGCCAAAGAACAAGAAGCTGGTGTTTTAGCAATGGAGGCATTACATCGTCAAGTTTTGCCTTTCCTACTGAGGCGTGTTAAAGAAGATGTTCTCACCGATTTACCACCAAAGATTACTCAGGATTTGTTGTGCGAATTAAGTCCCTTACAAGAACGTTTATATGAAGATTTCAGCCGCACTCATCTCAATTCCGAAATAAAGGATTGTCTTGAAAATGGCGGCGAATTAAGTGCAAAAACGCATATATTCCATGCATTACGATATTTACAAAATGTATGCAATCATCCCAAATTGGTTTTAACACCAAAACATCCAGAATATGGTCGCATAACCCAAGAACTAAATCAACAAAATAGTTCACTAAGTGATATTGAACATTCGGCTAAACTACCAGCCTTAAAGTAAGTTTTCTTAGATATAAGACAAGAATGTAAAACTATATTCATTTTTATTATTCTATAAATAGACAACTTTTATTGGATTGTGGCATAGGTGTGCAAACTGAGTCAGTGTCTCAGCATCGGGCTTTAATATTTTGTCAACTAAAGGTTATGTTGGATATTGTGGAAAAGGATTTACTTAAGAAACATTTACCAACTGTAACATACTTGCGTCTGGATGGTAGTGTGCCAGCTTCAATGCGTCAGGATATTGTTAACAATTTTAATACCGATCCAAGCATTGATGTACTCTTACTAACAACACAGGTAAATTCATGAAATGTCAGATTATGAAAATAAGTTAACAATTGTTCCATTATTTCATAATATACAGGTTGGTGGATTAGGTTTAAATCTTACTGGAGCTGATACTGTTATATTTGTGGAACATGATTGGAATCCAATGAAAGACTTACAAGCTATGGATCGTGCTCATCGTATTGGACAAAAGAAAGTAGTAAACGTTTATCGTTTAATAACACGCAAATCGTTGGAAGAGAAAATTATGTGTTTGCAAAAATTCAAATTACTCACCGCCAATACTGTGGTTAGTGCTGAAAATGCCAGTCTAGATACCATGGCCACTGGTCAAATATTCGATTTATTTAATTTAAATGAACGTAACAAAAATGGCAATGATAAATCAAATTCCACATCATCATCAGCCACCGGCCAAATGTCCATGAATGCAATTATAGAAAATCTACCGGAATTATGGTCGGAACAACAATACGATGAAGAATACGACATGTCCAATTTTGTGCAAGCTTTGAAAAAGTAGTAAACAAATAATAGTTGACTTATTTATCTCCTTTTTATACTCTTACAAAACGAAAAGATTTCTTTTTTCTCTTTTAAGATATAAACATTATTCTCTTTCTTTAAATTTTATCATTCTCTTTTTTATTTAATTGTGTTTATACATAAACTAGAAATTATAAAAAAGAAAACAAATACAACACGTTTTTTTAGTAATTATACGAAATTATTATTTTTTAGTAAACAGTCAATAAAAATTTATTATATTACTACAAAATTCCCGAAATTTTTCCTTTCAAAATTTGTTAGTGTAAGTATTATTTTTTCTTACTAAAATTCTTTTTTATTTCCCTCGTGTAGAAATTATTTGGGTTGAAATAATAAAAAAAAACTAAAAATTGTTAATTGTCCTAAATAAAATACTGATAAGAGAGCATGTTGAAATTGGGTGCCATATTTTAAGAGAATTTTTTATAATTTATTTATGTATTAATTCAAATGTGAATCATTAAATATGTTTATGAATGCTTAAGCATTTCATGTAAACTTTTCCTATGGAAAAAAAATTTAGTATTTTTATTAATTTTATTCCAAACCATAATGTTCTTTCATCCTATCAATTCATCGCAAAAGTTTGAAATGTTAAATTTGGATTTTTATGTGAGGATTTCATATTAATTTAATTTGTTTTATTTTATTATTATTTATTTATTTTTTTTTTTTGCAAATTATTCAATGCTCATTGTATTTATTGGACTTATGACAAAGTTTTTCTGATAAATAAAAAGAGAAAATTTTATTTTTAAAATGATAAAAGCGAATTTTTAGTTAGAAATGAGTTTATGAGTGTAATATTGCGAATTTGCGATCATTCAATTTACTTTGAAAACAAGTTTATAATTGCAAATACTGATGTGATAATAAAAAAAATATATTTAGTCGATTAATGGAATTTTGTCACACATTTCGCAAGAAATACAATAACAAAAATATCAACGTTATTCATTCAAAACATAATTACGATATTTAATATAAATATAAATATAAATATAAATATAAATATAAATATAAATATAAATATAAATGTAAATATAAATATAAATATAAATATAAATATAAATGTAAATAAATAAATAAATATATATATATATATATATATATATATATATATATATATATATATATATATATATATATATATATATATATATATATATATATATATATATATATATATATATATATATATATATATATATATATATATATATATGTATATATATATATATATAAATATAAATGTAAATAAATAAATAAATATATATATATATATATATATATATATATATATATTATATATTATATATATATATATATATATATATATATATATATATATATATATATATATATATATATATATATATATATATATATAATTATATATATATATATATATATATATATATATATATATATATATATATATATAATATATATATATATATATATATATATATATATACATATATTTTTTATATATATATATTTTTTCTTTTTGTTTAGTTTTTAGGGTAAATATGAAGTTTGATTTTTTTTTTTTTTTTTTTTTTTTTAAATAAATTGAATTTTACTGAAAATGTAAAAATAACAATTTTTGATGAAAAGTTAAATTATTGATTTAGTAAAAAAATTTATTTTTTGTTTAAATTTGTTTTTAGGTGAATTTTTAGTAAAAACTGTATTCAATTTAAAAAAAATTGTTTTTTTTTTTATGAAAAATATAAATTTTTATAAACAATTTAATTTAAATTAGAAAATTGAATTAAGAAAAAGTAAAATTTTTAATAAAAAATTTGTAGTTTAAGAAAAAATTGAATTCAATTAAAAATTAAGAAAATAATAATCATTTTTGGTTTAATAATGAACTTTAAGTAAAAAAATTAAATTTTTAGTATAAAATTGTATTCAATTAAAAAAAAAAATAATTTTTATTATAAAAAAGCTGAATATTTAGTAAAAAAATAATTTTGAATAAAAATTTTAATTTTTAGAAAAACTTCGTTTAGTAAAAATTAATTTACAGTAAAAGATTAATTTTTTAATTAAAAATTTTAATTTTCAGTAGAAGATTGATTTTTAGTAAAAATTTGAGTTTTAGTTAAAAATTTATTTTTATAAAAAATGTTGAATTTTTGTGAAAAATTTTATTCAATTAAAAAATTGATTTTTTATAAAAATGAAGAACTGAACGAGTGAAAAAAATGAATTTTTAAATACAAAATTGAATTGAAATTGAATAGAAAAAAATTTAATTAGTAAAACATTTAATTTTAGTAAAACATTTTTTCATTTTTAGTAAAAAAATGAATTCAATAAAAAATTAACTTTTATTAAAAACGAAAACTTGAATTTTTTATATAAAAATTAATTTTGATAATAAATTAAATTGAGTATTTAAGTTAAAATTATATCTTTTAATAAAAATTTAAAATTTTAGTGAAATTTTGAGAAAACTTGCTTCAGGCAGATGAAATGGTCACATGATATTTCAAATAGAAAGCATTTTTAAAAGAGTTCCCAACTCTTAAATGAGAGGCAAATTCTCCAAAATGCCCGGAGCTAAGGTCCGTAGAGAGATATTGGGCTCTTGTTTAAAGAGAACAAAGTAGGTGCCCAAAAGAGGTGTAGATTTAAAACGGAGATAGACTACCTGGTCGAGCAAAGAGACAGAAAGAACTGTAATGGAACGGATTCCGAACAAGATTCAAAACTTCATCACAGTGATTAAATCTATAAAAATATTGTGTTTTTATATATCGTTTTTATTAAGATATATGTATGTTTCGAATTTTTTGATCTCACTCACACTCACTAAGTTGAAATTTAGAGTTAAAATTGTAATTTTTCCCAAAAATATTATGGTTCCGGGGAAACTTTCGTAGGGGGCCATCATCACCAACTTCAATAGGCTAATTGATCGTTTTCATAGTAAAACTGTTTTACAGATAAATTTTACTGGCGCTAATTTTTATGAAATTAAGCTGCAAATGTACCATGGTCCTACCTTTTCTATTTTTTACAAAACAACAATTCTTAAAGGAGGAAATTAGAACATTTTGTCCAGTAAAATAGTTCCAAAAAAACTTTAATTGGGATAAAATATGAAAACTTCACCATCATTAGTTCTTTAGATATCCGATAATCAGTATTTGATTTGTATGGGAGCCACCTCTCCCCCCGATTCTTTAGCATCTTGAGAAAGTAATTGGGACGAAATTTGTAAATTCTCGCTGTAGTGTTTTTTTAAGATATTCGTGCTTTGTATGGGGGCGCCCTTCCCTCGCCTATCCGTCCTACATTTTGTCCAGCAAACCAAGTCCTTGAGAAGTGATTGGGACTAAATTTCTGAACTCTAGATGTTATAGTTCTTTAGATAGTTCTTTATCAATATTTGCTTTGCAGTTGTAGTTCTTTAGATATTCGATAAACAATATTTGCTTTATATAGGAGGCGCCCCTTCTTCTGGTCCTGTCGCATTTTTTTATAGCTTTTGTTACTTTCGAGTAAATTGGGATCGTGTGCATAAATGAAACATGTCATTTTAATATGTTTTGATATCCATATTGCAATTGCTTTAGAATTGTTTTGGTATTTAAGTTCTATTTATATCCTTTCAAATTTCAGAGTCCCTTTAAATGAAAATCTATACCGAAGTCGAAAAACTGATGATCAGGTTTTTTTTCTATTTTGAAGTTTGTTGACAAAGGCTGTGAGCCAAAAAGCCAGGGTATATCACGTTTACTTCAGATCACCTACACCTTCGTATAGGAGGGAGGGGTCCTTGAATCTTTGGTTAAAATTAAGTTTTTAATGGTCTGAACCAGTGGTATTCCAATTAAAAACGATTGGATGTGGTGAATGCGTGAAACTTCGTACAACGGTAAACGAGTACCGCTATGCGACGCTTCAACATTAAGCAATGCGTTAAAGCGAGACGCAAAAGGCAAGTAAATGAAGTCCATCCTAACCGCCTTTAAGAGATAACTACGGTGACGCGATAGGTGTTTACCCACCCAGAGCTCCTTTACGACTGAGTCAGGAGTTTCATATGTTCATGTGGATTTTACAAAAAAAAAAAAAAACATATATCCTTTTACGATCTTACGATGATGATGAGGAATATCAATTTCTGAATCTTAATAATGTTAAGAATTTCATATTATTAACAATTTATTAATTTTCTTTTTTATAAAAATCATAAAATAAACATAAGAAGAGGAAAAAAAGAGAAAAAGAAAACGATTTGTAAATTAATAACAAAAAAAGGAAGAAGAAATTTTATAATTGTTATTGTTGTTATTGCAGCATATAATTAATTCATTCTTATTGTTATTGTTTGTGTGACTGATAATGGAATTGGGTGTGAGGAATGGTTAATGATTTAATAAATATTATTATTATTATTTAAGTTGGTAATGATTGTGATTTAAACTGATAACGAGGGAAAAGTAAAAGTATAAAAGAATCTTAAATTTCTCAAGGGTTTAGTATTCACTTCGCGTAACTAAGAAAGTTCAGAACTATAAAATACAAGAATCTTTTGTTTTGTTTTTGTTTTGTTTTTGCAAAATGAAACGTTTTCATTTCCTTTTAATTGCAATTGTCGTAGAGAGCATAACGTTATTAGTGGATGTGGCCACTGGACATGGTATGATGTTAAGTCCTCCCGGTAGATCATCACGTTGGCGTTACGATAGCACTGCTCCCATTAATTATAATGATAATGGAAATTTCTGTGGAGGATTTGCGGTATGTGATTTTCTTCAAAGCGGCCTTTTCATAAATTCATAATTTGCAAAATTTTTAGGTTCAATGGTATGAACATAATGGTGTTTGTGGTTTATGTGGTGATAATTATGGTGATCCTACACCTAGAGCCAATGAATTAGGTGGTAAATATGGTGGTAGTGGTGTTATTGTACAATCATATGAAAATACTTATACTGCTAATGTGGGCGTACAAATAACTGCCAATCATTTGGGTTATATTTATTTTGAATTGTGTAATTTGGATGAGGATCAAGTGGAGTCCGAGGAATGTTTTGCCAAATATCCCCTAAAGTTTGCCGATGGTAGTGATAAATATCATGTTGGTACCACGGTCGGCTGGATCGATTCAACCATTGTTTTACCAAAAGGTTTAAGCTGCAAACATTGCGTTTTACGTTGGACTTACAGAGCAGGTAATAATTGGGGTATTTGTGAAAATGGTACCGGAGCATTGGGTTGTGGCCCTCAAGAACATTTCAAGTCATGTGCTGATATAAGTATTAAGGCCCCGAAGAGTAGATCAAAATTGATTTCATTGCCAACAAAACAAACTAAATCAAATGAAATCGATGTAAAAGCGGAAATTCCTATTGTGGTTGAAGAAAATTAAGGGCGTAGCATTATTATAATTAGATAATTCAGAATTTTACATCAGTATTACTTTACTATATTAATTTAATAAACGTCTATATGTGCAACAAGATGAATTAATTTATTCTAATATTTATAAGGAGTGAGAACGACAAATGCATAGCGCAAGTTTTTCTTTAAAACTTTTAACCCATTGTAAGTTGTTGTTGTATGTATAAAGTGTCCTTTGAATATATTGTTCATCTAATTAAAATTAGTGATCAGAAAAAAAGTAATGAAATTAATAAATATTTTAAACAAAACGCAACTTGGTCCTACAAAAAGTTGGCCAAGCTTTCAAAGGTCTGCAGTTAAATTGTTTCCGATGTTATTAAACAGTACTGGAATGGTCCACATGATATTTCTAAAGCCAAGAATATAGGAAGCATTTAAAAAGAGCACACAATGCACCCGGTAAGAAAGCAGCCCGGTTAACTTAAAAAAAGTAAAAAAGTTAAAAAGGTTTAAAAACATTAAAACGTTAAAAAAGTTTAGAACCCCAAAAGCATTCAAAATTTCCCAAAAGGTTTTTGGTGTGACAAGCAATATGCAGTTGCAGCAAAAGAAGCCGACCATTTATTACAACGGGCTCTATAAATACCAAAATTTATATTAAGGAATGTTTACAAAAAATACTGCTTCCATTCATCTCCTGTCACTATCCTAAAAAAGCCCTTGAGTTGTATGAGAGCAATAATGTGGTATTTGTACCATGAAAAGCAAATGCTCCAAACTGCCCAGAGCTTACTCCAGTAGAGAGATATTGGGCTCTTGTTGAAAGAGAATTGAGGAGAACAATATCTCTGAAACTATACGAGATAACCTACACACCGAATTAAACTTGAAGTATATTCAACGTTGAACATATTTGATTTTTGACAATTTTAATTTTTTCATTTAGTTTATATTAAACGTTTTTACGTTTATGATTAAATAAAATTTTAAATATTAGAATCTTTGATATTAATTAATAAAATTATTCACTCACTGTGGATCGGTTTACTTAATAGATCTGTATAGAATATTACAAACATCAACACCAACGCATAATACCCCAACCACTTATGGTAGTGCAGTATACGTTTATACCAATTTCTGACCGATAAATGAAAACTATGAACTTGTTGCCTTTAAATAATAAACGAATCGATATAAAATAAAACGATTTTTCTGATTTTTTTAATCTTATTTTCCACATACACTGTATACACATTTATACAATAATTATTAATTGCTGATTTGATATCAATAAAATTATTGAAAAGATTTATTAATTACAAATTGAAGAATCTGATTTATTTGTAAAATACAATTTTAATTATTTATATTAATTTAAGATTTATTCATCATTTGTGGTGATTTTCTATTAGAAAAAGATCACATTTCATGATATTTTGTATTAATACAGTGCACAGTGTGTCTAAATCGGTTATTTTTTTTAAATTCTGTATTTTTTTAGAGATATTTTATTGAAATTTCATATAGTCGAAGATGAGGTATTTTTGAGTTATTCTGGTTCCTATAATTTTTGGAAAATAGTTAAAGGAATCCCAGTCTAGTGTAAATTTCCAGCAAAGGTATAAAGCAAATACACAAGAATTTGGTGTGTCTGAAAGCGTTACAACTTTAAAAGAAAATAGGGTTTGAGGGCATGTCCCCGCTCCAATCTTATCTGGATTTAGTTTACATTATTTAAAAAAGGTTAGAACATAGTAAATTCGCTATCTTAAATAAAAGAAACTAAAAATAATTACGCTAAAAATGGGCTAAGAATTATTTCGACTTAAATATCTCCGAAACTATAAGAGATAACCCAAACAAATAAGCGTATTTGTTACAGATATTAACAAGGTCTGTATATACACAATTTTAAAAAAAATCAACATAAATAATGTGGTGATGTTGGTTGGTCACTGACTACTCCAGACCAACTCAAAAACATCACATCTTTGATTATGTGAAATTTTCTCTAGAAATCTCAAACGGTTCAAAAGTTACACAATTGTTTCAAAAAAAAAATCGATTTAGACACACTGTGCAGTGCAGACAAAAATAAATATTGATCAATTGAGGTAGAAAATTTTACATTTTCAATGGAAATTATTTATTTTCCATTAAAATCGATGAAACGAATTTTCTTTACGTTTTATTAGAACTTTCAATAAAATCCAGTCTTTAAATACCCCAATCGTTCGTAATAAAAAATCTATTATTAAATATAAAATTAAAGATCAATAATTAATTTTGTAATTTTTTCTTTATAAGAAAAAATAACAAAAATTTTGAAGATGGAAAATTATAATTTAAAATTAATTTCTCTAAGTGTTTTATTGGGTGCAACATTATTGGGTTTGGTTTGTGGAAATGGTATGTTAATTAAACCTCCTGGTAGATCTTCACGTTGGCGTTTTGATAAATCGGCTCCAGTTAATATTGATGATGATGCCGCTCGTTGTGGTGAATTTACAGTGGGTTTTCATTTCATTCAGATTCATTTTTTGCAAATTAATAAAATAATAACAACAATAATAATTTTCAGGTACAATGGCATCAAAATGAAGGTAAATGTGGTTTATGTGGTGATAACTATAAAGACACTCCACCAAGGGCCAACGAAATGGGTGGTAAATATGGTGGCAGCGGTGTTATAGTGGCAACATATGAAAATGTATTCTCTGTCAATTTTGGTGCTTATATAACTCACAATCATTCGGGTTATATATCCTATGATCTTTGTAGTGTGGATAAATCCCATAAGGAATCTGAAGAGTGTTTTGCAAAAAATCGTTTGAAATTTGCTGATGGCAGCGATAAATATAAAATTAAGAAAGAAGGTTTTGTTGATGCCACCGTAATTTTACCTAAAGGTTTAAGTTGTGATCACTGTGTTCTACGTTGGACCTATACAGCCGGTAATGGTTGGGGTATTTGTGATGACGGCCATGGTGCCGAGGGCTGTGGCCCTCAAGAAACTACTAAAGCTTGTGCCGATATAAAAATTCGAGCACCAAAATCAAAATAAAAATAAGTTTTTTTCCTAATTAAGATTTATTTATATATAATTTAAAAAAAAAACTATATATATAAATATAGTATTTGAAAATCACCATCTACAATTCTCTACGCCTGGATGTTCACGTATACAATCCAAAGTTTGCAATTTTAGAGATTTCTTGATAAGATTTGTCGCATATTATTGCAGGCGATATTCGGGTAGCTCCAGGAAATACATTAAGATATAAAGACATACATAAATTTTGTATTGGTCCAAACTTAATTACTTAATAATCGGTTTTGTTATACTCAAAATGTTGCCTTAAATCTAAAAAAAATTTAGTACAAAAAAAGTGCCAAATTTTGACATTATTTTTAAGAGTCCTCAAAGCTTCCCGCCATACTAATATCTAAAGAACATTTTCAGCTGGATTTCTAAATTTCAAAAAATGTATGATAATTAGGGTAGCGATAAAATTTACTTACCATATAAAGAAGAGAAGAAAGGAGATATGCCCTCCTTATATGAATTATCAAATATTAATTATAAATTTCTCAAGAAAATTTACATCTAGAGTTTCTTTGAAGATTTAGAACGGAGAGGGACAGGGTGGGATATCAATATCAAAATCTTTATTGTCTGAATTTTTTAATAAACATCGCGATTTAATTTTTTGTACAGTAAAGCGCACGTAGTAATATTTTCATGTTGAAATCAGTTTTTACGATATAAATTCATTGCATTCTCACCTCTTTTGACAGGGAGTCAGTAAGATCATTGCTCCAATCTCACGCTGTATACATTTTAGTAGGATCACAATGTAAGAAGTATGTCCGTCTCTAAAATAAAGTGCTAAAAGGTATTTTAGAATCCCACTTTACACTGGGCGCTGTTAATTAAATTCAATCGTTACGATTAATTTAAAATTGGTAACCGATTAACCGAAATATATGTAAGTGTTTAACCTCAAAATTTCATTTGAAGAGATAAATAAAACAAATTATTATTTTTAATTTTTATTAATTTCAGTTTTTTTATTGTTAAATTATTCATGTGACAAATATGTTACTTTATGTTTCGACTGTGTGTAAATGTGAGTGAGTGTAATGATAAGACTTAATTAAGTTTAGATCTCTGAACTAGTAGGAATCTACAAACCCAGTTATTTAAAATAGTGTTGGATGAGACTTCTCCAATGATATATAAAAAGTAATCAAACAATTAACTTTCACTAGTTCAGGGATCTAGATTGGTTTCAAAATATTCTTACACAGATGAACAAAAGTCACCGTCATATGCCTTTATGTACATTTAAAGGGTTCTGCATCCATAAGAAAAATTAAAATAAAAAATAGTTTAATTCTGCATAAAAATTAGTTTATTTAAAATTTATTTAGTTCTTAGACTGATCTGTGAAAATTCAATAACGAAACTTAATTTAAAAAAAATTTCTACCGTCACTTCTTTTAAAAATGAGTGAAAAAGAAAAGAAATTAAAATTGAAAAATGAAAAATTATTTTAAATGTAAACAAACAAAATAAAGCGATCCAGATGATGTGCACATTGGTAAATCGTCCACATACCACCACTGCTGGAATTAAAAAACCATTTCAAAGGCGACCCAATATGTATCAGACAAGAAGTAGACTGACAGGAGCGCTGAAAAAAATTTATATGTCAAAAACTCAATTTAAAAAAAATATTTTTGTAACATAATGGATGACGAGACTTATGTTCTGGAAGATTTTTCGCTTCTTCTTGGTCAAAAATTGTATGTTGCTAATGCTCGGGAGAATGTTAAAAAAAAGTTTATAATCAAAACCAGTAAAAAATTTCCAAAAAATTCATGGTATGACAAGCAATGTTCAGATGTGTCAAAAGAAGACAATTATACGTTACAACTTGGACTTGGTATTCATGTAGTATTTATACCCAGATATGCAAATAATACAAACTGCCCAGAGTTAAAGCCAGTGGAGAGATATTATCCTCTTATCAAAAGAGAATTGAAGACCACAAAAAATTAGTCCAAAAGTGTAGTAGAAGATGGACTACTACAAGAACGCACTTTAAAAACGTTAATGGAGGGTTTTCCGAAATAGGTTCAAAATTCCATCTCTTCCATCTGTGATGATTAAAACTATAAAAACAAATATTTTTGTGTAAATTGTATTAATAATTTCAATCAAATAAAAATCGTTAGGTTAAGAATTTTTCGATCTTACTCCTTAAGTATAAGAAAAAAAGGATATTTAAACTGCAATAATATTTGAATAAAATGTATATTTTTAATTCAGATGAACCATTTTTCTATTACAATGGTTTTCTGAACGTGGGGATTCTTTTAATATTGTACATAATAGATGGCGGTGACTTTTGTCTGTGTATATAAAGTTCCATTAATGATGTTAATTAAATCTGTAATTTGACTGTAATTTAATTATGTAAAGATAATTATTATTTTTAAATAAATAAATAAATAAATAAATAAATAAATAAATAAATAATATTATATATTTGTGTTTTCTTGCTTGTATCTGTTGGTTTGTATGTATTGTGTGTATGTTTGTATGTATGTATGTATGTATGTATGTATGTATGTATGTATGTATGTATTGTATGTTAATTTTTATTTTTTAATAATTTTATATTAATTCTCTTTTGTATGTATAATAATTATTATTTTTATATTTATTTATAAATTCGCTACTATTACATATAAGTATTGTGGTTGTTGTTGTTCTTTTTTTTATTATTATAATTATTAATAAGTATTTACAAATATTATCTTTCCTAAAAATTATATATTTTCCTTTCTTCTCCTTCTTATTCTTTCACATTTTGTTTAAATATTTCAATTTATTGAAGGGGAATTTAATTATTTATTTAATTTGTATTTGTGTTTGTATTAATTTTGTCATTAATTTACTTTTCTGGGATTTTCAGAAAGAAAACACAATAAATGAATGATTTTTTTTTATTTTTTAGTTTTTTTTTTTTATTTATGTGCAAAATTTATTAATGCTTTAATTTTTTTTATTATTAAATAATTTTCCTTAATGTTACGTTAAGTTTAAATATTAATTATTTTTGTTAATAAATATTTGCAAATATTAAACATTTAAATTAAAGACGAAATGTCTTCACTTTAGAAGTTTTAAAGAAAATTTGATAAAATTATTTTTAACATTTTTTTTCTTCACTTTTTTCTGTTTATACCCTACACCACCACCAGAGGTGTTGGGGGTATTATGAGTTTGTGCAGATGTTTGTAACGGGCAAAAAAAAAAATAGTCCTACCATCACTTTTAATTATACCGTTCGATTAAAATATCTCTAACAGGTTCTTTGCTTGCTAAAGACATTATGGAAATAACTTATGCTGATGATAATGCTTTCTTTAGGGAGAGCGCAGTGTGTCAAATCGATTTTTTTGGAGATAATATAATGAAATTTCACATAGGTCTAAGGTGTTTTTGAGTTGATTTGGAGGAACATAATAACGATATTGATTTTTTGAATTTAATACAATTTATATAAACTTATCCATGTTTCAGGGTATTAAAAAGATTCCCACAATTTCGTACGAAAATTCTCAAAATCTCAATTGGTCATGTCCCCGTCCCAATGGCCTCCAGAGATGCAAATATTTATATAGTTATTTTCACTAATGTTTTTTTTTTAATTTAATAGGGAATCTGGTTCATATTTTTAAAAAATTTTGGGACCTGCAGTAAGTCAAATATTTTAAGAAAATAAAAAGTACAAAAAATGGGATATAAATTGAATACGATTTGAAAATCTCTATAAGAGATAACCAAGTATGAATTTTTGGCGAATTTTTAAAGAATTAACATATACGAGGTGGTCAATATTAGAGTGTTATTGACTAAGTTCCTGATTATATAGAAGCACAACTAGGGTTTCGCTTTTCCCGTTTTTTTTTTTTGGTTCCTGGGAATTTAAATTATATTTTTCATTCCCGGGAATACATTGGGAAGCATATATTTTATGAAACTCATGTCTTAATAGTTTTCTAATGACAAAAATGCTTAAATTATATTTAAAACAAGTAGAAATCCTATATTAGAATCTGACGAAACTTTCCGACCTTTTTTATGTACTTTTAAAGGTAGTAAGCCTAATTTGAAGCGGCTATTCTGGAATTGTTTTCTCATAAAATTGAAAATTTCCCACGCAAAATGTAAAGTTGATTTAGCCAAA
Source organism: Cochliomyia hominivorax (assembly GCA_004302925.2). Taxonomy (NCBI): domain Eukaryota; kingdom Metazoa; phylum Arthropoda; class Insecta; order Diptera; family Calliphoridae; genus Cochliomyia; species Cochliomyia hominivorax. Next base: position 2,673,625 of record PYHX02000467.1, on the reverse strand, counting down.
TTCCATTGAAGTGCTAATTATTAAAAGTTATAGCAGCTTAAATTCTTTACTGAAAAATGGTGAATTATATATGAGCTTAAGTCTAATAAGAGCCGATATTCATTAAATTATTCCACACAAAAACTTTTGAAGTTTAACCCCCTATTCCGGGATGGGGTCTAATAACATATACTAACGACAGCAAGAAAAATAGTTGTTGCAAATTTAATAGTGCTAATTTATACTTAAGAGTTTTATATGCTTAAAAGTTTAATTAAATTAAATTAATTCCCGAACATTCCCGATAGTAATTTCCCAGGATTTAGAAAATTAAATTTCCCGGGATAATACCACCTCTGATTATTTGAAATTTCAATAAGATATCTCAGACGGTTCAAAAGTTACAGAATTATTTTCAAAAAAAAAATCGATTTGGACACACTGTGCAGCCGGACAGACGGACGGACCATGTTAATTCGACTCAGAAAATTATTTTGATGTAGCAAAAATGCTACAAATTTGTTTGAAAAAAATACAACACTTTTGAAAGAAATATTTTATGCAAAAATAACATTTAAGTTCGGGTCGTCCGATATATAAAACCCGAATTTTACAAACTTTTACGTTTTCGTTCGACTTCTCGTTCGACATTCGCTTAGGAAGCGAATGAAAGCTTTCTTTTGACATACATAAACAGGCTATAAATATCTTATTTTATCAAATTATTGAAAATGGACAAGAAGTCGACGATTATTTCGGTAATGGCGATTTTTCTAATGATGGATAAGCAGAGCTTGAAAATATGGTCTGTATTTTTATAGTTTTTCATTCAAAAAATCAATTGGGCTTGGTTTTGACATTTAAATTCGAATCGTTTGAGATACAAAAACCGAATGTTATATGAAAACTCTTACATTTTCGTTCGACTCATTGTTCGCATAGATGACGTTTATACGAACTTATAGAAAGCCAAATCAAGATTCTTTCGTGTATGAAGCGAACGAAAGCTTTCATTCGACATAGGGAAAGAGATTATATGCTTTTTTTATGTTAAAAATATTATCCAGGAAGATTATTGTGAATAACAATAGTAATTTAAGTTTCTAAGAAGTTTATTGTGATTTAAATAACAAAATATTTGCGCATAAATATAATTTTTAATAATTATTTTATTTTTATTATTATTTTTAATATTTATAACTATCAAAACCATTTTGCTCTTTTTGTTAATAAATATTTTTCTTTTTTTATTTTTCAATAAATTTTATACAACAATACACCATTTTGCAAAGGTTTTTGAAAAAATATTTATTATTATTTTTTATAATTTTTCTTTACCATTTTTGTTGTTTTTGTTTTTAATAAAAGCACTTAAAATTATATTTAAAATATGTTTTGTATGATGATGATGATGATGTTTTTTAAACATTTTCACTTGTTTTGTGTTGTTTTTTTCATATATTTTATAGTTAATTTACAGTATAAACTTTAATGTTTATTTAATTATACTTTAAATTTAAATTTGTTTTATTTTTCTTTTTTATAATTTTAAATAATTTTTTTCTTTGTAATTTAATACCTGAATTTTAGAATTTTGTTTTGAGTCCGAAACACTTTTTTTGTAATTTTAAATTTTGTTTTTCTATTTTTTTAATGCCAAAAGTTTTGTTTATTTTGTTTTTTTTTAACATTTTCATTTCATTTATGCCAAAAAAATTATATTTTTAGTTTTTTATTACTTTGTTATTTATTAAAGTCGGTGTTTTTGTATTAAATAATAATTGTAGTTGTTATGTAAATGTTGTATATTTATTATTATATATTGTTTGTTGTTATTAATATGTTAATATTTATTAATTTGTTAATTATAATTAATGTTAATTATTATAAATTATCTATTTAGATGTGAATGCTTGGCACATAATACTTCATAATAATGATATTTTATTATATAAATAAATATTTTTACTTTTATTTTTTTCTTTTTATATTTTGCTTAAAGAGTCAAAACAGCGAAAATAGATAATTTGAATTTCGAGTTTTAGCTGCAAATAATATTCATCTAAGAAAATCTAAATTTTTCTTTTGAAATCACCCATCATAATGTTGATAACACCAAATAGAAACATAAATATTGTTACAATATCTTATGGAAGAATTGAAGATATTTATACCCTACACGATGTCCAGTCTGTCCGACTAGCTGTCCAATACAGGACACAATATGAAAGATATTTTGATAAAAAATTAGTATATTATTATTTTAGACAAGGACAAAGCCTACTGGAATTGGTTACGTTCAGTCCATTATACCAGGTAACTCTGATACAAATGTCCTTCCTCAAATTGCGTAAATCACTTTAAACATTAGAAGCCTCCAAAAAGTGCTTATATTATGTTTAAGATCTATGCAACCAGAAAATATCCTACCACAATTTATGAGTATCGGTCCATAATTTCCTATAGCCCTTACTTCTGTAAATCACCTTAAATTGCATAAAAAAAGTTCAATTTTTACAAGCGCAAATCATAAAATCAGATTCTACTAGGATCCCTCCATAATGCGCAAGTGCACTTTTAAAAACATGTTACCTTACAAAAAGTTGGTCAAGCATTTAAAGGTCTGATGTCAAACTATTTACAATGCCTATAAACAGTACCAGGAGAATTTGTCCGTTAATAGCGAAACAGATTCAGTTAGAAGGAATGGTCCACATGATGCTTCTACAGCTAAAAAAATGGAAAACATTTTTAATAGAGCTCCCAAAACATCTGGAAGGAAAGCAAGTTGGTTAGCTCAGTGCTCGGAATATTTGGTACGAAAAGTTAAAGCTAATTCAGATTTAAAAACATACAAGGCTCAAAAGGTTCCTGACAGTCAAGTTTTCTAAAAAAATTTTACGCTGCATAATGGATGACAAAGTGTATATTTAGCAGATTCCTGGTCAATAATTTTATGTATGTAGGTCTTCCAAATAGTCAAAATTTACCAAAAAATTTCTTAATTTGCAAGCATTAAGCAGTTGCGGCTAAAAGCCAATCATTTATTACAACGGGCTCTAAAAGTACCGAAATTTACATCAAGTAATGTTTACCAAAAAAGTGTTACCTTTAGTAAGAATTCATAATGTGTCCTGACTTGATATCCTGTCACCATGGTAAATCCTCACCAACAGAGGTAAATCCTCCAACTTGCTGGGAGTTAAGGCATTGGATCTTGTTAAAAGAGAATTAAAGAGCAGGAAAAGGTGTTTAAAAGTATGGTAGATTTAAGACTGAGGTGGACTACCCATTCGAGCAACGTGGCCGAAAGCACTATAAAAGCATTTATGGATGGGTTTCCAAAAAAAGATTCAAAATTTCATCACTAACGATTAAAACTATAAAAATATTCTTCAATCAAATAATAAATGTAAAAGTATAAGTTTAATGGTATCGTTTTTATTAACACATACACATGTATGATAAAAATTTTGTAACAATATTTAAGCCCCTTTTAGGAATGTACAAAATAAAAATCAAATAAAAACACAATTTTATTTTAATTAAAAATCTGTAATAATATATAATATATTTAAAAAGTCTTCAAGAACGTGCAAAACTTAAAGAAATAAGTGGATTTTGTTTTAACAAAAATTATAACAAATTATTTTGTTTTTTTATTATTATTTTTTTAACCACATTTGCTTTTTTTGTTGCTGTTGTTTTTTATAAAATAATAATAATAATAGTAATAGTAATATTATAATAATAATAATGATGATCTATGGTTTGCTAAATTGTTAAACTACTGTAACTACAAATTAAAATTAAAAAAAAAAATTATATAATTATTTTTTAACTTAATGTTTATTGTTGCAAATTATAAAAAAAAATTATTTAAATTTTAAATTGAAACAATTAATACAATTAAAAATTATATTTTTATATTGCAGCACAAGTGGAAGACATTTGAAAAAAAATACATTATTTTTTTCTGTTTAAAGCATTTAACACATTAAAAATATTAAATCGAAAATATAAAAATTTTATTCCACTAAAACTGCAACAGTTTGTTTAGGATTTTGTTTGCTTGTTTGTTTGTTGTTTATGGTTTTAATATAACAATAATTTTCTTTTTTCTTTAACATAAAATAAAAATGCGTATTTTCTTTTTCTCTAATTAATTATTGTTTAGAGAAAATAATGAGAGAAAAACAAACATTTTTGTATTGTGTAGCAATTTCTTTTCTTTTTTCTTTTTTTTACAAAAATAACAGATTAAAAACTTTAAAATATTAATAAATTTGTTGTAAAAATGTATTAAAAATTTGTTTAAAAACTAGTTAAAAAGTTAAAAACGTTTTTTAAACGTGTTCTTTTTTTTTTAATTAAAAAAAGGGGAAGTAGGGATGTGGGACAAAATTTCGTAATCAAATTGTTAAAAACTCTTGATAAAAGAAAAACAAATTAAAATCATCTTAAAAACTAATAAAAAAAATTAAATAAAATAAAATAAAATAAAATAAAACTAAATCTAATTGATAGAAAAAATTCAATAAAATTCATAAAACAATTAAAAATGTTTAAAACTTCATATGTATGTATCTATGTTGTATGATAATTAAGATAAAAAGAACATAAATAAAGAATTTTGCAGAAATATGAGATAATATTTAATGGGCAAATGGATGGGGATAAGGAATGAGGGAAGAACACAAGAACATAATTAAATTTAGATAAAAGAAAAAAAGTATTAAAAAACAAAATTATAATTTTTTTTTGTTTTACAAAATGAATGAGATGCTAGACAATTCTGGTGAAAGAAAAACTCTTTAAGTGTTCGTTTTCTTTTTTAAGTCCAGAACAGAAAAAAAAGATAAAAATAAATTATATTATTTTGCATTTATAAAATATGTTTCCTGTTTCACGATGTCAAATATCGAATTCGTGTAAAATTCGGTTTCTCTATCTGGAAAGCTTTCGTTTGCATAGATATACGTCATTTGTTACGTATTTAGAAATTTAAGTAATACGAAATTTTGAAAATTTCAAGTTTTTTAGTGAGTGTTGCGCATTATTTGTTTTGTATGGTATAAAAACACAAACAATTTGGAGATAAAACTTCATTTGATCAAATTATTGAAAAATAGAAGGAAATCGGTCATTATTTCAATATTGAGGGAATTTTTTGAAGGATGGATAAGATGAACTTCAAATTATTGTATGTAGTTTTTTATTAAAAAAAATCAAAATCAGTCGAATGACTCGATTTTGAAATTTCAATTCGAGTCTTTCATGATACAGAAACAGAATTTTGTATGAAAACTCTTATGTTTTCCTTTGAAAGTTATACGAATTAATAGAAACCCGATTGAAGTTTCTTTCATGTACAAAGCAAACGAAAACTTTCGTTCGGCATTGAGAAACAGCCTGTTAATTTTTTTACACATTAAAAAATTTATAAAATTTATAATCTAAAAATATAACTTTCTTTTTCTTCAGAATTATACTTCATTAACAATGTCGTGACTCTTAATACAATTTAGTTTATTATTTTTATGTTTATTATTTTTATATGTTCTTTATGCTTAATTTATAAGGGGACAGGGGATCAGGATGGGAGGAATTTGTGTGTGTATTTTATATAATTGTAATATAAATATATAATTTTATACTTTTGTTTTGAATTTATATTTATATAAACATATTTAAAGCCCATAAGATGTTGTATTCTTTAAAAAAAAAAACTTCTTAATAGCAATTGAAGAGAGTTTTGCAAACAGCAAGAAAAACAAACATCGTACAAGCTTTAACATTCATGTTTTCATAATTAAAATCTAATAATAATGATTATTTTCTTTTTCTTTTCTTTTGTTTGTATGTTTTCGTATTGTAATATTTGTTTAAAACTTTTAAATATATATTTTTTTAATATTTATTATTATTGTTTTCTTTTTTAGTTTTTGTTTTCTTTATATTCTTTTCTTTTCTTTTGTAATGTGAAAAAGATTCGTAATCTTGTGGATATTTTGTATGCATTTAATGCATTTTTCTTTTCTTTTTTGTTTTGCAATTATTTTTATATCGTATCTAGATTTGTGTATCTGTGCGATATTTTGTCAAAAATTTTGAACATCGTTTAACAGTTTTCTAATACATTTTTCTCATTTTTGTTTATACTATTTTTTTTCTAAACAGAGACCATTTTAATAATTGTAATACCTACTTATGTTACTATTTAAAGTTAGCTTTGTTGTGACTGATGTTGTTGCTCTACAACATGTTGTTGGAGTGTAGTAATGCCTGTATTGAATTAAATAAATAAATAAATAAATAAATAAATAAAACATCACTACAAAGAAATATACATTCCAAAAATTTTGCAACTCAGATCGCTTATTACCCCTGTCGATTTAAATTATGAAATGCTATAAATTCGTAAAATTCGTTTACGTTTCGATTTTATTAAAACTTTGTTCCGCGATAAAATCATAATGGAAATTAATTAATTAAAAGGAAGTAAAAAATCCAAATTCAGCTTAGACGGTTTTTCAAAACCCTCCACCATAAGTGCGTATAAAGTAAATACGTTATGTTTCGTACATACAGTTCATATTCAGAAAAAATTGTGTTACACCCATCTAAACGTTGTAAACACCCTACATTTTGATGAAATTTAGTACGTGTTATTATTTCAGCCAAGGACGAAGCCTATTAGAATTGGCCATACATACAAATGTCCTCCCGGAATGAGGTATTAAACGAAATTTTGCAAAAATAAGTCTTATGATTTTGTAAAACCATGAGCCAAATTACGTGAGAATCTGTCCTTTCTTTCTTATACAAGTCTACTTCTTAAGGGCATAAATCTCATATTTACCCTGGTATTGTATTAAAAATCGATTAAATTAAGACAAATATAGGCAAAAATCCATGTACGTTATTACACGAGGGTTGGTCCATAATTATTATGGACCAACCCACATAACTCTGAGAAAATTAATTTTAAAACGCATAAATTTCACAGAAATGTTAGAGTCATCATAAAGTACTGCACACGTAAGTATAAATCAGAACATCAAATTCTACGAGGGTCCTTCATTAATTTTACGACACTATCATTTATAACCAATATAATGGTTTAGGGTTTTAGATAGTCGGGCTTGACCGATTCTAACAGTCTTATTTGTTTTCTACTGAATTGATTTTCATCATTTTTGGAATGTTAGTGAAGTACGTGTAACTTAACATTATGAGAAAATTTCATTCTTATTTTTCGATGTATATTGTATGTATCTATTTTACAAAAGTTCTTCGCTTGAATTTAGAGGTTGTCTCAGATATCGATCTTTTAATATACTGAACCGATTTTCCAGGTTTTAAATAATAAACTTCTCATAACAAATTCTCAGGTCAAATTTCATTGAGCTCTGTCAATTATTGTGGAAGTGAGAGTTTCAGCAACAGAGAGGCAGACGAAACTAAATCGAATCAGATTTTAATTTAATGCAAGAATATATATACATTATGGGGTCTGAGATAATACCTTCTTAACATTGCACACGGCATAACAAAGTTAATATACCCTCTTCACCGCTTGTGGTGGTGAAGTGTATAAAATTTGGAAAATTTGTGTGAATATGTGTTACGATTTTCATAAAAATCGTAGATGATGACGTTCTAAAACTTTTGGAATGTTTCTATAATTTTAGATTCAAATTAAAATTACCTGCAGCAGTTGAATTTCCATTATTGCTGTTGTTATTAGAATTTATATTTAAAGCTTGATTACTATTTTCTGAAGGGGTCATGGGACCAGCCGACTGAGGTGTATAGCCAGATTGATTCATTTGCTTTTGTCTTACCTCACGAATTTTCAATTGTAAATCCTGACGGCGAGGAAATACATCAATATGTTTGGTCTGCAGATTTGAAGAGATATATTTTCGATTTATCATAACATTTTTCCCCATCAAAAGTAAAAGTTACCTGAAAAGCTATAGTTGCTGGTGCCGATGGGAATAAACCATGTTCAGCAAATAGTTGTAAAACTAAATTGCGTCGTTGCTCCAATAGTTTTCGATGACCTTTTTCACTAGCATCAGAGCGTGGTGTTTGTAGTGGCGTTTGAGGTGTTCGCGGAGAACGTCCAGTTTGATCAGATGATTCCAGCTCTAAAAGGAAACATATAGTTTTTCGGAATGTGAACATAAATGATATATTTACCTCTTAATGTATCGATATTAAAATCGGGACCAAAGAAACGTTGAGTTGGTGTTGGAGGAATGGAAGCAGTGTCATCTGTAGCTTCATCTTCACTTTCTGTAAGGGAAAATTGCTCATGTTTACATTCTTTACAAAATTATTGTTATAACTTACGTATTCTTTGTACTGGTAGTGGCACTGTGGCATTCTTTTTACGATAATTTGTGCCATAAACACGTGGCGAAGATGGTACTACAATAGCGCTAGGAGACTGACAATCTTTAGGTTTAAATTGTGGCAATGCTTCATATTTCTTTTCAAAGTCAGCCAAAACACTAGAAGCAAGAGCACTATTTTAAAAAATACAATATTTATATGCACACAAACAAACTAGTTACTACTTGCTAACACAAAACATTTTAACTAATTTAATTACAAGTGTATCATACCTAGATTTTTCATCCTGTGGTTGTTTTTTCTTAGCTCCTGCTGCTATTGTTGACTTTGGAGATTTGGGATTTGTATTGGTTTGGTTGTTATTTGAACTTCCACTGCCACCACTGCCACTACTGCTAGCACCACAACCACTACTTGAGGCTGGCGTTAAAGGTAATTGTTCATCGCTATTGGGAGTTGTTGATGATGAGGTAGGTGTTGGTAATGCCGATGTCAATGTTACTGTCGAAACATGTCCTATTATGGGTGAAGAACCCTCCATTACTGGAGAATTTAAATTCTTCATTTGGCCTCCTGAGTTTGAATTTGATAAAATGGTAGCAGAAGTTGTATAATTGCACTGATTATTGTTCTCTTGCTTTATTGCAGTCATGCTACCCACAGCTAATATAAAGAAGCAAATAAATACAGAATTAATTTTCTATTTTAGATTTTTATAATTTCTTTTTGTCAACACAACTTACATAAATTTTTGCGACGTTGTGAAGGTGCACGACCAAGTTGTGCAGGAGTTGGTGCCAGCACAAACTGTTGTTGTATATCATTTTCTTGCACTTGTTTCTGTGTTTCATCGCCACTTGCCGTTTCTGTATTCCGTTTAAAACCAAGCTCTGTAGCTGACTTAGGTGTTGTAGGTAACGACGAACGTTGGGATGGTGAAATTGGCACTTGTTCTAAAAATTAAGTTTTTATTCATTATTTTAATTAGAAATTTTATATATAAAGTAAACAAAACAAAAATAATAATAATAATAATAATAATAATAATAATAATAATAATAATAACAAACCTTGTGTATTATAATTGTGTAACACTAAAGTATTTTGTTTTGACGTCGAAACCAGCTCTGTTTGTCCATTTTGCTTTTTAAAAATATATTGCATTTGTTGTTGGTGTTGCATCGGCAAAATGGCATACTAAACATTTATTAAATGAAGGTAAATTAATATAGAAAAAAATATATTGAAATTAATTTTATTAAATTTACAACAAACCTGATGATGTGGCATCACATTATTAACAGCAAACAATATTTGTTTTGGTTGTTGTTGCTGTTGTTGTAGTGACGTTGATTGTACACCCGCAGCCGGTGAAGATGGCACAGAGGTTGTAGTTGACGATGATGAAACCATAGCAACAGTTGAAGAACCTAAATTTTTTGAATTAAGGGTAGAAGAACTTGTAGTTACTATGGTCGTACTACCAATAATTGTAGCATTTTTTGTCATAAAATTGTTAATATTGACGCCAACGCCAACACTACCACCGATACCGCCAGCTTTACAACAATCATTTATTTTAATAGGCGACATAGAAGCGATTTGTTGTTTACAACCTTTACCTAGAGTTGTACCGGAGGTGGTTGTTGTATTATTCGATCCACCACCAGTAACAACAATTGTGTTAGTGGTTAATTTATTGTTATTATTATTATTATTATTACAATTATTAATATTTGTTGAATTAATATTATTATTGTTATTATTATTATTATTATTAGTACTTGTAGTAGTAGTAGTAACAGTATTTATATGATTGTTAGTGGCATTAGCTGGTATAATGGTTATGGTACTACCTCCACCCGTGGTTAAATTAGTTGTATTTGTGGAATTTTTTTGTAATTGATTGATGTGATTATTGTTATTGTTAACTGCTGAGGATGCGGATGCTGATGTTGTGGTTAAAATGCGAGCATTTGCTGGTAAAGTTATTTTACTAATAAACGATATGGAAGGTCGTACTGTTGTCGAATTGTTAGATGATGCTGCTGCAACAGCAGCCGCTGAAAAGTTATTATTACGTATTTTATGTTGCAACAATTGTTGTGCTATACTTTGTTGCTGTTGTCTATTTAAACTATTTGCGTCTGTGATGAGCAACATGGTTTGAGGCTGATGTTGCTTTTGTGGTTGTAAATGAAGTTGCTGTTGTTGGTCTTTACCAACATCAATATCAATAACTTCTTTTTTAATGTTTTGCATATGATTGTGCTGCTGGAGCTGTGATTGTTGTTGAATATGTTGATGTTGCTGATCTTCAGCTCCATTATTGACATCATCATTTAAAGTATCCAAAACAAGAGCATCATATAATATTGCAGCTCTGCCTGTAGCTTTTGTACAATTTTCTATTTTAATTGGAGCATTGGTTGTTCCAATATTATTGTTATTATTATTATTTCGCATGAGCAAAGTTGTTGATGAATTTATTAGAGAATTTGATGGAAGAGCAGTAGTAATAGTTGTAGTTGTTGTGGTGTTGTTGAGAATATTTGTAGTTATGTTGTTGTGGTTATCATTACAGTTTTTAATTAAGGAAGAGGAGGAGCATATTTTGGGATATTGATTTTTAATATCTTTCATTTCATTAATACATGAATTAAATGCGGATGCAGATACAGATGCTGATGTTAGTGATCTAGATGATGACGTTGATGATATGATCAATGGTATGGATGATTTAGTCATTGTGGTCGCTGTATCAGTTGCGGAATTTAATTTCGATCTAATAGCTGGTACGGCTCCTATTCCGGGACCAGATATGGTTTTTTGTATTGTACGAAAAAACAAGGGAGGAGGTGTTGTCAATGTTCTTATTATAGTAAATTGTTTTGTTTGATTGCCTCCACAACCACTACTTTTTATAAGAGATGTAGTTGGTGTCATCACTATACCTTGTCTGGTTGTGGTGGCGGACTGTTCATGAGAGTATGGTGTTGGTACCCGTGTAATAACTGTAGGCGGCGTTTCTACTCTTCGAAAATGTAAATTTTTTAGATGTCTATGTGGAGAAGCTTTATGTTGTTGAGGAGTTATTGATCGTCTAATTTGGCTATATTGTTGCGTTCGTATGGGGGGCGTTAATGTAGTTAAACGTATATGATTAATCGGCATAATGCCTTCTGTTGTCGTTTTCGTTAATGCAGACGTAGGTGTTGGTGTTCGAGATAACAATAAGGATGTTTTTGTTTTAGGTATCGTATAAAATTCTATATCATCAAAATCGGTTTCAGTCTCATAGTCATCGTAGTCGTCATCATCGTACAATGTGTTATCATCTTCGTCAATGTCCATAATAATACTTTGTTTCGCTTCATTCATATCTTCATCAACGTATTGTTGATCTTCGTCTTAATTTTAAATTGTAAATCACAATTATTATTTAGGATAAATGACGTACGTTATAAATGATATACGTATATTTGAATGAATGATCAAATGTATAAATAATTGATGATCGAGATTGTGGTTGTTTTTCGTTCATGTTTTTTTTTTTTTCACAGAGTTAGTAATAACATATAACATACATGTACATGTTTTATATATGAATATTTTTTATTTAGTTAGATATTTTGTTTAGTTAGAAGAGGATACACATTAATAACATAACAGTACAGACAGTACACATTGCATTACATTTTACACATAAAAACCGAAACCCAAAAAATGTACAATTTGATTTGAGGAATGCATGATTTATAATAAGAGAGAAAAATAATTTGTGAAGAGTTAGATGATTGAATATGCAGTTTTTCATAAGCTTCTTTAAACTCGCATTTTAAACATTCACAAGATAACAAAAAGCTAAATAGGATTTGTTATCATGACCATGCGGCAATGCAAGTTTAAAAAAAGTTTTTTTTTTAGTGAGCGATATGAGTTAAAAAAAAATAAGAACAACAACTAAATAAAAAAGTAAGTAAGTTTGCATAATATTTGATATTTTTCTGTAGTTAATAAGATCTGAAAGACCGTACTGACCTCTTGAATCCGTGGCTGTAGGACTTCTGAGTTGGGGATGCAATAGAGATTGGGATTTTTGCTGTGATAAGGCGGTTGCTGCTGGCACATTAAATGTAAAAATGCTACTTGATTGACTCACTGCTGACAATGCAGTTGATGTGGATGAGGAGGATGAAGACGATAATGTGGTTGAGGATGATGAAGATGTTGTAATACTGGAACCACCACTATTTAATTTGTAAGGTGAGGGTGGTTCCTGCTTAATATACTTGGCGTCCATGAGATCTTCTTGTTTTATCATAATTTGTTGTGGTTGCTGTTGTTCTTCGTTTTTTGTACTCTTCGGACTAATAGGCATAGTCTTAAAAGCACCACCTGTTAGGAAAACATCAAAACAAAATAAATATGAATATTATTAAAAAGAAACATTCTAAATCTTTTTAATTTTATAATATTAAATAAATGCTCGCCTGTGGGTTGGAATGGTGTTACACCAATCGGATTCTTAGGACTGGGATAAGAAAGCATTGACATTTGTTTGTAATTTATTATGTTATTTTCCAATGTGGGTGTTGGCTTTAGGGGTGTTGGTTTACAAGTAGCTGGAGGTGTGGATCCCACTCCTTGCTGTTGCTGTTCTTCCTACAAACCACAAAAAAAAAAAAAAAACAACACTGTTAATAAAAATTTATATCTCATATAGATTATAACAATTAAACCTTATCGTTGACCATAGTACTACTGGTGGTCATGTTTTTACGAAAGTCATGTCCTTGATCTTCTGCATCAGAGTCGGTAACACGCTCACGACATTTTAGATCCACAGAGGTTGATGAATTTTGTATTTGTTGATTTTGATGGTTACTATATGAAACACCATTATTGCTGTTGTTTTGTTCATCGGGTTCTTCATCAATTATCATCTTAAAGTACAATAACATTCAATATAATTTTCAAGTTTGTTGTGTTATTTTATTTTTCATAATCTTTTCATTTTTACCTGTTCATCTTCAGATGTTATATCATGTTTTATGGGCTCTTCTTTAATACTTTTTTGATCACTAAAATGATTGCTTATAGTGACTGGTTCAGAGTCGGAACATGATATATTGTATGTCGCAATGGTTAAGGGTATAATATCGGCTTGCATATCTTGTGACATTTGACCATTTTCTAAAGATGAGGTAGAGAATCCCATGATGTCAGGTGTTGTAGGACTATGTTCTTGATCAATTGATTCCGAACCGTCAATGGAGTCGTTACGCTGTTTAGCATTGTTCGATGCGGCCATAGACGATGTTCCGTGATTTGCCCCTTTGCCAGAACTCGATGATTTGCGTCGATCCTTTGAACACCATTTCCATTCTGGATGCAACTTAAAATGTGCATCTTTATATGAGGAAGCCAATTCATTGTATGGTGCTTTTTCTTCAGGCTTCAGAGCATACCACCATTCCCCTAATATTTTACTAACAGTACGATTATCCTGATTCGGATGTTTTTTGTGTACTAATTTACGATGTTTCTTTGAAAATATCATAAATGCATTCATGGGACGTCGAATTTTATTCTGTAATTTATTATATTTTAACAATTTACTCTTCTTTAATCGAATCTTTTTGTATGTATATGAATATCAAGAACAAAATTTCAATATAACCGTCGTACTTACCTTTGTCATGGGACTCATGGGTTCTTTACAATTGGAAGTGCTATCTCCTGAGGTGATACCAGTACCATTGGCGGATGCTTGTTGCTGTTGTAATGCACTTAATGACTGGGAACGCCTTTTAGATGTAGTGGTCCCAACAGTACCAGTGCCTTCAGCTATATCATTTGAAACTTCATTTAATCTACGCCCAACAGGTCCAACTACAGAATTTCCTATTGTTGTTTGTTCTCCAGCTGCCGATGTACTATAAATAGTTTGTCGATAATTGTTTCGTATTACAATATCATTATTATTGTTATTGTTTACGAAACGTTGCTGTTGTTTACTCTTTAAACTCAAATTATTAGCCTGAGTGTCATTGTTATTGTTCGTTGAAGGAGGATCAAATACATCATCGTCAAATTGGTCGTCAATATCTTCAAGATTATTACTACTATTATTGTTACTGTTGTTAGACTGATGACTAACAGCAGCTGTTGTTTTTGCACCTTCATTTAAAGAACAATCTAAGGGATTGTTTGGAGAAGACATCGATTGCGTAATTAATAAATGATTGTTGATATTATTACTATTCACTGGCGGCGGTGGTGGTGTTGAGGCTGCTGCTGCGGCTTCAGACGGAGATTGTGTGGGTACACAAATACCGGCGATTGTATAATTGTTAGCTGTGTGTTGCTGTTGTTGGGTTTTCACGGGGGATTGATGGATATGCGGCAGCAGCGTATGCCAGTGAAAAATCGACCCCGAGTTAACGCCGTTTTTTGGAATAGTCTTATCGTTTAATAATTGTTGTGGCTGTTGTTGTTGTTGTTGGTGTTGCTGTTGAGCCAAGTGTTGGGGATGGTTTTGATGTTTAGATTGACCCCCTATAGATACCAATGTACTGGTACTGCTATGTTGATGATTATGGCGCAATTGATTTATTGGATTAAGTTGAAGACCCTGTTGATGTGCCTGTTGAACCTGTTGAGGTGCAACCGACGCAGATGAAGATTGCTGTGACTGCGGTTGTTGCTGCTGTTGATGTGGCAGTAGAGGCATTAATTGTGTGGCATCCACTATAACTGGATGAAATGACTGCGATGCTAATGTTGGTGCATTTGTCATGTTTGTCGCTGTAGTGGCTGTCGATGATGCAGGAGAAATCCTTATAACGCTAGTAGCATGGGCCATTGATGTTATGGCGGCAGCTGTTGATATTGAAGGTGCCACAGCTACTGGAGGTGGTGGCGGTCCAGGGGACTGAGATTGTTGATGGTGCTGTTGCTGCTGCTGCTGAATGTGCTGTACCGGTAAATGTGGTGACATAATTGGCGCCTGTGCTGGTACAGAAATTGTCGACAATGTTTTCGGATGCATTACCATTGATACGGGAGACTGTTGTGAAGGTGGAGGTGGTGGTACTGGTGCTGACGAAGTAATCACCACCCCTGAACCATGAGCACGTACAGACTCTGGACACACAACTTGAGGCCCATAATTAGACACATTATACATAACCGGTGAAGGTGTCGCCTTCCAAGGTTTACTGGCATGAGCATCAGTAGGCGTAACTGGTCCTCTACCGATTGGTGTAAAGAAGTTCTGATGATTTGTTACCTGTGGCACCGGTGAATTGTTGGCATTCATAGGCGAAGTGCCATGATTAACAGGCGAAGAATATGAAGGTGTCCCTGAACGCGAACTGCTTAATGACACTAAAAATATAAACCGATTATTAAAAAGATTTCCCACATATTCAACATTTCTACACATTTAAAAGACAATGAAACATACATAAACATTGCAGATAAAGTTTTGCTCCTAAATCAAAATCCTGAAATGCGTGCATTTTGAAATTATTTTTATTTCACTTGTCTGTTTTATTTTCGTTTGTTTTTTTTTAATCTTTTAATATTTTAACTAAATTAATAATAAGTTTATCGACCTTAAATTTTATACAATTTATACATAAAATAATCACAATTTTATTTTACTTTCTATGATATTTTTGTCTCATTTTTATTTTATTGTACTTAAAATTTCTCTGATCTTTATTGCACTCCTTTTAATTATTTCTTTCTTTCTTTCATTCTTTCTTTCTTTCTTTCATTCTTTCTTCTCTTCTTTGATAGTAATACAACAAAATACATTTTATATTCTTATGATTTCTTTTTTGCAGAAAACAACGGTTGTTTGTTAGTTTTTTCATCAGCAAAGAGAGACATGAGTGTTGGAAAGTGACGGCATGATTGTGCATGCAATGTTTACAAAAGTAAACATTTAATTAGCCTAAAATTCTGGGGACATTTTTCTGTACTCTTTTTTTATACCCACAGACTCATACACACACACACACACATAAGGTATGTGTGTACACATTAGGGATATATAAAGATTAGTATGTTTAGCAAAGTAATCTACTTACCCAACATATTGGCGACATCCGTTTCTTCCTGATCGAAACGACCAGTTGTACGATAATTTGGAGATGTTTCCGAATCCCTAGAAGTATCTTCATCAACTTGAGTTTTACTACTTGAACGACTGCTAATATCACTGTTAAAAAATAAAAAAGTAAAAGATTTTTAATTTATTATCTTCATTTTTATCTTCATTATGATTGATTTTCTATTATTTTTCTATTTTTTCTTTAAAAATGTTAAAATTTTTAGAGATTCTTATTGATTACCTGGCAAAGCGACTTGGACCAGTTGATCGTAATGAACTGCCTTTTTGGCTCAAGTGACGTGAACAATATCCACGTCGCTGAGATTCTTTTGAACACAGTGAACACAATCGACGCCACTGTTTTCCATTGAATTTCTTGCGTACGCCTGATTCTGACTCGACTATATCGCCTTTCTTAAAGCGATGTGGTGTATTTGCTTGAGATCGTGGTGTAGGTGGTTGAGATCGTGGTGTTAGCCTCTGATCGACTAATGATGATGTACTGCCGCGTGATTGCATACTACTTCGTTTACTGCAGCCAGAAAACTTTTCGGGATCAGCATCGCCTAATGAAGCATAACCTTCGATGCCGACACGTTTAATTTCATCATCCGAATCATAAGAGTCATCATATGATGGACCTGCTGACGCGAATGGACGATGCTGTTGAACCTGTTGTTGACGTTGACGCTGTTGTTGCGTAAGAATTCCAGTATCAGCGGTGGTTGATTGTATTTTTGTATCATTTGTGTGTGGCTCAACAGCAATTTGTTGTTGCTGCTGGTGTTGTATTTGATGATGTTGTTGTTGTTGTTGTTGCTGCTGCTGATGCTGTTGCAACAAATGTCCCTCATTTAAATGATGATGTTGGTCATTGGAACCTCCAGCTATGACAGCCGTAGATATCGAATCAACACAACCATTTTCATTGGATATAGTATATGTTGTCGTTGTTGCACCATTGTTATTACCGTTACCACCATTTATATTGTTTCCTGTTACTGAACTTTGAAAAGGTGATGTAGCTATGGTACGATAATAATCATCTTGTTTTTGTTGTGTTGTTGTATGGGACCGATGCAAAACATTACCAGTAGTTAGAATTTTATTGCTTACATAAGTCATCTGTTGAGTCTGCTGCTGTTGATGATTTTGTTGTTCATTGTACAAATTTTGGTGATGCATTTGACTATTAACAGCACTATTCGAAGGTGCTCTATTCCCCAAAGAACCACCTAACGTTATAGTTTGAGGATTTCCAAAATGTCTCCTCGAATTTGGGGAAACAACAACTTTCTTACCGAAACTTACTGACTGTTGATTTTGTGGTGTAATTGAAACAGGAGGTGATACCTCATTAAGTTCATCAAACCAGGGCGGCAATAATAAACGTAAATCTGCCCTTTTAACTGTTTTTATCTGAGAAAAAAAAATAAAAATAATAAAAAATTAACAATTTATTTCATCCGACGGATTTTAATATAAATTTAGATTATGAAACAAATAAATAATTAACTTACAATTGCTGTTCTTGATTCCCCGGTAGCAATAAGCACGGTAAATTGTTTTGTTGCAGCATGAACTTCCGTAACAGTACCCTCAATAAAAACACAACCATTTCTTCCCTCAATTGATGTTCGTACACAAACTCGTGTATCCTCCAAAATCTGTGGACAAATTTTAAATGAGAACACAGAAACATTTACTAATTGAATTTGATGTCAAAATATTAAATGAAAATCAATTTCAAAACAACTCGACCAAAAACGAAATTTATACTCTTCCTCTTATTCTCTTATGCCATACAAAATGAACAAGAAGACACAAAAAAAAATAAAAAAAAAAACACAAAAAAGGATTTATATAAATATCTTACATCAGCTGCGGGTGGACTTGCATCCAATATCACATTATAACGCCCACTATTAAGTACATCTGTATAGAGTTGAGTACTATTCTCTGGCGGATCAAATTCTACAATAATTGAATTTGGTGGCACATCAGATGATGTTGATGTTGATGATGGTGATGGTTGACGTGTTATGCCTGGAGCATAGTAGGTACCCAATTTTGCCAGCACTCTCGTGTTATACCAATCTCTTAGATTAAGTACAATCTCTTCATTGGGAGTTGTTACATTTGCTAAAGATTGCTGTTGCTGTTGATGCAAAATATGATGTTGTTGATGATGCAGCTGCTGCTGTTGCTGTTGCTGCTGTGCTTGCTGTTGTTGTTGGTGCATTTGTTGAGGTGGTGAATTAACAGTAGTATGTTTTTGTATTTGATGCTGATGTTGTTGTGGTGGTGTTGGAGAGAGTTGTTGTTGTTGTTTATTTTGTATAAAACTAAATCGTTGTCCAGCAACATTACTTTGATTACTATTGTTGTTGTTGTTATTGTTGTTGCCATTACTGTTATTCATAGTATATGCCATTCCGCTTCCTTCATTTCCTCTTGCATATGAACTAAAAATCAAGAATTATTATTAATCAATATATGATTTTATTAAAATTTACAATCTGTAAATTTTGATTTTATGGATGATACCATCAACAAACATATGTACATTTTATTCAAACATACAAACATACATACATACATACATACATACATACATACATACATACATACATTTGTATGTAGTAAAGTTAGATTTAAATATGACTTACCTTGTTATGATTGTACGTTTTTCAGGGATTTCAATGCATGTGGCGCCTTTGGCAGCAACTGAAATCAGAGACCCGCTACTGATTTCATTACTATTACTATTACTGTTGGTGTTGATGTTGCTACAATTATTATTATTATTGTTATTGCTAATATTACTGTTTATCACCATAGAAGCATTGCCATTGTTTGTGGTGGTGGTGGTGTTGGTGCTGGAATTAGCATCTGAGGGACAATCAAAAGTTGTGCGTATGGTATAAATGTTGGCATTATTGCCATTTGTTGTTGCAGTTGTTGCTGTTGCTGTTGTTGATGATGCAATTGTACCTCTACCATTTAATGATGTCGTTACATTCGATGCCGTCGCCGTCGTTGGTAAACATGATGAGACTGATGTTGTTGATGATGATGCAGATGGCGGTGATGATATTGTTGTTGAGATCTGTTTTGTTGATGGCAAATATTTAATCTCCGACGATGGTGTTGATCCTGTTTGATCAGCTTGTTGCTTGGCATTATCATTATTACTTTCATCCAACTCGGCAGGATCGAATTTACGTTTTTTGGGATGTTGACGCGGTATTGCTGCACTTGACGTAAACGATGTAGTTGCTTGAGCTGGTGTTGGTGCTGTGGAGATTGACACCAAACTTGATAATTGATGAAGGCCATCTTGTTCTTGGTTATTCAAACTTGTACATGTGTTCTGTTGTTGTTGTTGTTGTTGTTGGGTTATTGCAGTACTACTATTGTTGTTTAAACCAGATGCAGATGCCGTTACTGTTGACGTTGTTGAAGGTGAAGATGTTGCTGCTGCTGTTGTTGCCGCCGCCACTGATGGTGTTACCATTTTGTTGGGCGTTAAAGCAGGCTTTCAGCAGCAATATATTTGTGCTGTATCCTTAATATTTTGTTTATTTTTCTATTATTTGCTACTTCTTTTTGGTGGTTGTTCCTTTTATTTTCTGTATTATAATACTGATATCCTTTAAAACCGTATATAAATTGTGTTATGAGAAATAATGATGCATTTTAAGCAGCATTTGTTGCTTGTTATATTGCAACAAACGATATGTTGCAATAAACATTTTTAAGCCAGGTTTTTAAGGCAAAAACAACTTAGAGTATCATTTCAAAAGTAAAGATTTACTTTCTTACAGCCCTTATCATTCTAGAAAGAAACAGAAAAGTAAAAATTAATTAATTAATTAATTAATTAATTAATTATTATAATATTCATAAATATCTCTAAAGTAAAGTCAAGGCTTTACTGTAATCATTGAACACCTACATACATACATACATATATACATACATACATACATACATACATACATACATACATACATACATACATACATACATACATACACGTATGTATGTAAGATTATAAAAATGTTTGTATATTTAAGAGACAAATACCGTTTTTGCATTTATTTTTATTAAAATAAATTTAACTAATCATTTGGTAAACAATGCACAGTGGTCCCAAATCATTTATTTTTTTTTTTTATAATTCTGTAACTTTGTAATTTTGGAGGTGTTTACCTATTGATTCTGTATTTTGCAGAAAATACAGACCCAAATAGAGAAAAAACCTGTTAAAATTTTATATTGGTCTAAATATTTCTTAAAATATAAGAGTTATCCTACACATGTAAGCGAAGTTTTTTTTTGTGGAGAATTGTAAGGTCTATATGTATGTAAATTATTTTTTTAATCAAATCATAAATATAATTTTGGTAAATTTTAAAAAACAATCGTCATATCAAGGTAATTAATTTGGAGGTCCACTTCCCGAACCCAAGGTCTATTAGAAACATATTCTTTACCAAATCAATTGGGAAAACACCTCAAGGATGTCCATATGAAAGTTCGTTAAAAAAAGTATTCAATAGTTCAAAAGTTATAGAATTATTTCCAAAGGAAAAAAAACTATTTGGAACCACTGTGCAGTGTTATTATTAATCTAAACTTTATTTACCCCTGACTCTCTTCAAATTATTGAGAATGCAATTATTGTACCCACTACTACTACACATCTATGGTGTATGTATTGTTTTTCTTTTTCTTTTTCTTTCTTTCCTTCTTTCTTGTAACGTAAATTAATGTTGGTTCAAGAAATATTGTGAGAGAAACTCAAAATAGTGAAACAATGTATGAACAAATATATTAAGTAAAACCGATCTGATCTATTCATTTATTATTTGTTCCTTTAGAAAAAAACAACAACAACAAAACAAAAACAAAACATAATAATAAACTGCTCTTTTTTGTTTTTGTTTTACAACTGTACAACTAAGGTTCTTGACCTTTACATTGACCATGTTGTTTTTGCATATTTGTACATACAAACACATGCATATGAAGGTAAAACTGTTTAACGATTTTAAGAAAAAATGTTTAATAAAAAAAACAATTAAAATAAAAAATTACAATATTTGATTTTTAAAAAATCTAAGTAAATTCTATTTTAAATTCATCTAAATTAGTTAGAATTACAGATGAAAAAAGAATTTCGCTAAAAAAGCTTTTTGTACAAGTGAAATTGAATGGAGGATGAACTTGTTTGATTTATATCAAAATACTTTAACTGTTAAAACCCCGACAATTTGCCAGTTGGTATTTATTATTCAGATTAATTTTTAAGTGATTTTCGGAAGTGAGTCTTTCGGGGATTTCATATTTGGGATTTTCATATTAGAATTTTTGAAATCTCAAAATTAACAAACGAAAACAAATTTAACGGGAAATTTTAAAACTGCGACGTATTGAGTTTAAAATGTTTCCATTAACACAACAAGACATTAACTGAATCTGATCAGACAGACGGTGATCCCGACTTAATCAGTATACTTCAGGGAGGAGATAAGTAGAAAGATCGAAAAATTCTTAAAACACGTTTTTTATTAGAACTTTTAACCCTGGATCAAGTTACCTTTTTATAAGATGTCAGTTAATATGTTTAATGTCAAACAAATAAATATATTATTAATCTGTGACCAGAAACAAAATCCAACTTGGTCCAACAAAAAGTTGGACAAAGGTCAGCCGTAAAACTGTTATAAAACAGTACCAGAGTAACTTGTCCTTTGATAGAAAACTAGTTCAAGTAGAGAGATGGTCCACATGATGTTTCTAAAGCAAAAAAAAAAAAAAAAGTATTTTCAGAAGTGCTCCCAACTCGGACTATTGGTACTAAAATTTAAATCTAATGCAGGTTTAAAAACATACAACGTTAAAAAAACTCCGACAGGAATACTGCTCAAATTTAGAGTCCAACAGCAGAGCGCGGAAATTGATGTAAAGTTTTCTAAAAAATATTCTTGCTACATAATGGATGACGAAACATATGTTCTGTCAGATATGTCGCAAAAATTTTATGTTGCTGATGCTCGACGGAATCTTAAATAAAACTTTAGGACCAAAAGTATTCAAAATTTCAAAAAAAGTTTTTGGTATGACAAGCAATATGCAATTGCTGCAAAAGAAACCAATAACTTATTACAACGGACCCTATAAATACCGAATGTTTACAAAAAAGTCTGCTTCCATTCATATGACTTCAAAATGTGTCCCTTATTTTTCTTCCGACTTGTAAACAAGCCTTAAGTGATACAAAAATAAAAATGTAGTATAAGAGAGGTTGATACTCTAAACATCCCGGAGTTAAGACCAATGAAGAAATATTGGGCACTTGTTGAAAGAGAATTGAAGAGGACAAAGAAAGGTGTTCAAAAGTGTGGTTAAAACGGAGATAGACTACCTGACCTGTTAGAGCAAAGCAAAGCGACGGAAAGCACTATAAAAACGTTAGTAGAAGGGTTTCCGAAAAAGCTTAAATATTTCATCACTGGTGACTAAAACTATATATTTTTGTTGGTAAATTGTTATGTTTATAATGATTTCTTTCATCAACACAGTCAGCCATCCGATCAGACTGACTGACATTATTATATCAAATCAGAAAATATGAAGTATCTTGACTTCAAGGAGCATTCTTTTTTCAGTGAGTTTCAAACATCTACACAAACGATAAATATTGTGATGTTGGGTTTAAAAACAAATCGACGCTTGTTTCGATTTTCTTGAAATTTTGATAGAATATAGCATTTTTGGGGTAGATGTGTGGGAGAGAACGTAATTCTGGTAAGACAAATTTCAAAGTGTAATAATCTGTATTTGGTTGTATCGGACAGAAGGGAATTTTGTTTGAAATAGATTTTAGCGAATCTGTGCCAAAGACAATTAATGAAAACCGATTGAACGCAAAAATTACTCCCAAACATAAAATATTCACCAATATGAAAAAAGTGAAATGTACTTTTTCACAAAATCGCAAAAAATTTAAAAAATCTGTTTTATTTCATTTTTTAATTTTAAATTAAATTTAAAAAATCAACAAAATTCTTTAAAGAGAAAAAAATAAATAAAAAATATTCTTCATTCATGGATGCTGAAAATTAAGCAAACAAGAAGAAGAGGCTTGACGAGATGAGATATTTGTAAACAAGAAAAGTCTGCGTATAATAATAATATACTCATACATATATACATATGTACATATATTAACATATAGAAATTTATATATATTTTGGTAGTATGATGGAATTGTTGTTCTTTTTTCAACCGTGAAAGAATTCTTTCACATCTACAAACGACTATAAAAAACTTTTATGTATGAATGTATGTAAAGACATTAACATCTATATTATTGTGACTCAGGTGGGGGGTAAATGATTGAGGTAACGAGTAAAACACTCTGCCAAATGTTGCTTAGTCATTCGGTTGCAATCTACACTTGTGTATATACAATTTGCATTTTGAATCCCTGTTTGCTACTACACACTAATTCTCTTTATTTCTCTCTCATTCATGTCTGGAGTAGTATGAATCATTGGTGTTTTTGGTTTTTTAAATTGATTCCTGAATAAGAAAACATTTTGTGCAAAAGAAAATCAAAATAAGAGGAAGGAGTAAAGGACAGATGCAGTCAGTAATTAAAAATTAAAAAAACAAATTTATGAAATAATTTATTATAAAATAAATTAATACAATACAATACAATAAAACAACAACAAATATCAATCGATCCTTTACTAAATCAAAGACTTTATGGCACAGATTTCAATCAAAAGCGATTGATGGATCGTAGATTCTAATAATTTTAAGAAGCTTTAAAGATTTGCTTCCCTTAAAGTCCTTTAAATTTCAAATCCTGACAACTTTCATTTGAAATATTGACTTATTCAACAGTAATATGATGCATTTGTTATACCCTACACCACCGAAGGTGGTTGGGGCATTATGCGATTTTGTTAATATTTGTAACATGCAGAAAAAATGATGTTACACCCACCTTTAAGTTTACCGTTCGACTCAGAATCACTTTCCGGCTGGTTGTCCAAGTACACGTTGTAATCGTAATTTTTGAAATATAACGATTAAATTTGGTACATATTATTATTTGGATTGAAAATGGTCATATTCGGTCCAATATTTTAGGTACCTCCCATACAAATATTCTTCTGGAAAGGGTTTAAAGGTCATAAAAGTCCTAAAAAGTACCAAAATAAGCGAGGGTCGAAAATTAGTCATGTTCGGTCCAATATTTCAGGTACCTACCATACAAATATTTGTCCCAGAATAGGGTTTTAAGGTCATAAAAGTCTTTAATGGTCTTAAAATTTTCTAAAACAATGTGCCAAAATATGCGAGGGTCGGTTCATTATTTTTCATAAGCCTCGTACGAACCCCTTTCTAAATATCAATTTTAAGGGCAAAAATCTATATTGTAATAAAAATTGGCCAAATAAACAAAAATCGATGTGCAAAATTATACGAGGATCGGTACAAAATTTCTTCTAGCCCCCATATAACCCATCGAAAAATTCATTTAAAAACGCATAAATTTCACATGAATCTAAGTGTCACAATAATCTTCTACAGACTTAAGAATTAAACAGAAAAATCAAATTATACGAGGGTCCACCACCGTCAGTGGTGCAGAGGGTATATAAACTTTGTTATTCCGTGTGTAACGCTAAGAAGAAATTATCTCTGACCCTATAATGTATATATATTATTGCATCAAATCAAAATCTCAGTCGTCTTAGCTTTGTGCGTCTGTCTGTTGTCGCCACGAGAAGTTTCTTATTTACATCCAGCAGAATCGATTCAGTATATAAAAAGATATAGATCGATATCTCGGGCAACCTCTAAGTTCAAATAAAAAACTTTCGTAAAAATGTCAATTATAAATTGACAAATTGGAATAAAATCTTGCGATAATGTTAAGCTAAGCTCTACCTCATCAACATTCCAAAAAAATGGAAAATCGGCTCAGTAGAAAAAATATAATTTTCTGAGTTTTAAGACTCATTAATTGTTTCTGTGTTATTTTTATGAAAATCTGTTATATATTGTATACATCTGTGAGTGCATGTGTGAGTGTGTATTTACAAAACATAACGTATTGACTTCACACGTATCTCTGGTGGAGGGTATTGAAAATTCGGCATTGCTGAATATTGAATTCTTCTTCATTTTTGTTTTTGCATTTGGGGTTGTTGTTATTGTTGTTGTTGGTAAACTAAACCAACAAAATCATTGTGATTATAAAATTATTTGTTGAGTTTTAAACATCATTTCGTACTTGCAGTTAGTATATTATGATGTTTGCAATGGTGTATAGTTCTTTTTTATTTCTGTTTCTCTCTTCTTCATTCTTTTTTATTCAGATTGTACGTACTCTGGTACTTTATGATGGTTTTTTATGACTAAAAATCTGTGAGTAACGATGCGGTTAAGAGAAGAAGAAAAAAAAAAACACTTCACTTTTTTCAGTTCATATTTACTCGTATAAATCTCAATTGTCATTCATACATCCCAGCGAATGTTGAATAATAAGAAAAAATGTTGACATTTAAATTGTTAAATTATTTTTTTTTTGTAAAAATTTTCAATTTTTCATTTGGTGGAAATTGTTTTTTTTTTTGTTGAAAATGTAGTGAAAAAATATTTATTGTGAAATTTTATTTTTATGTGGAAAAAAAATAAAATTTTAGTAAAAAATTAAATTTTAGTGAAAATTGTTGGAATATAAATTTTAATGAAAAAGAATCAACATTTTTGTGCGAAATTTAAATTCACGAAAAATTTTAATTTCATAAAAAATGAAGTCAGAGCTGTGAGATGTTCGAGTCGGGGCACAGAAAGTCAGACAAAACATATTGAGTCTCAGAGGTATGAACGCATTTGAAATCTTCATCTACCACTGCAAAGACTGGTAAAAGGAAATCGATTTTTGTAGTAAAAAATTTAAATTTCACATTTTAAATTGAAAGCTTATTGAAAAAGCCATAACAAGAGATGATCTGAAATTATACAAGTCCAAAAAGTTAAAAAATAAAAATAAATAAAAGCATCGGAGGAAGAGCCTTTCTCACAAGATTAAGAATCCTTAATTGCAGGTGAAAAGAGTTAAATCCACCCAAACTTGTACTAAAGAGAACTGAGAAGTTTAAAAATGTGGATGTAAACAAAAGAGAGAACCTTAAAATTTTAAAAACATAATTGAGAAACAAGTTGCATAATTTATGTTTGTTGGGTTATAAATAGCAACAACTACATTAACAAACAGTCATTCATATACAATTTTACAAATGAAAATAAAAGAATACAGACTGACATAACACAAACAAACAGACACACACGCATACACATAAAAAAATAAAAAATGCATTCATCCCGATGCAAAATACTCATACTCTTTGTATAGACTAAAGTATGACTGGATAAATGGATGGATGGATGAAAAAAATTGATGGTAAAAAAAACTAAATAGACGAAAATGAATGGATGGTTGGTTAGATGGATGGATGGATGGATAGATGGATGTACTACAGTCACTACACAAAAGTTCTGCTGCATAAGTCGCTGCACTTGCCACCGATGGCGTTGACGCAATTATTCTATTCATACAATTTTAAACTTTCGAATACATTTTCCAGTTGTAAAATGTTTGCTGGTTGTTTAGAATTTCTTTCCTTTAGAAATATCAATTACAAACAAAAAAAAAAGAAACTAAAACACCATTTCCCATAACAATTGTTAAAAAATACAACAACAAGTTTTTCTAAAAAATCTGGAAACGATTTCTTGAAAACTTAATAATCTATACAAATTCACAGAAATTCCAAAAGTTCAACTAAAAAATAAAGGATTTTTATCCAAGAAATAGTCATCATATTCCTTGTGTCAATCCGAAGTCCAGTAAAGACAAATGGTCTTAAGGTGAATTGTGTTGACTTGCTTATGGAAACAACATTATACAAAGGAACAACAGGAAGAGCAGGAACAAAAAGATACACACACACGTATGTACACAAATACATCTACATATAATAAACAACAAGTAAAGTACATTTAACATTCAGCAAATATCTCAGACAAAAAAAAACAAAAAAAGAAAATGTAAAAAAGGATGAATGATGGAAAACTGTATATTTGACTAAACGCTGCATAGCAACTGGAATGAATGACTTAAAGTTATAAATTCAATATCGTAGGCTTAACAACAACAACAACATAACCATCATCTATCCAGCAGCTAAAACTGACTCTACGCTCCAGCAGCAACATGAGAATAATGCAAACAAATATTTCAAAAAAAAAAAGGAAATAAAATGTAAACGCAAAACAAAACAAAATAAAATAAAATAAAATAAGAGTAAAAGAGAGTATGAAAATAAAGTAGACAGTAAGAAGAATAAGAAAAATAATAAACGTCCCTTTTACAGATGAAAGGATGTTGCACTGTGAAAGAGGCTTCATTTTATTGTTTATAAACTGAATAAACTCCTTCGCCTTCACTTCCCCCTCATCAACAGCAATAATGTCAATTAAGCAAAATTTTTTATAATTTAAGACGTTTTTTTTTTTTTTTTTTTTTTTTTTTTTTTTAATAAAATAAAAAAAAATAATTCTAAAAAAGACCATTTTGTAATTGTAAGAATAAAACAAGTAAGAATGCACTTTATTCGGCTGTGCCGAACCTTTATTAGCTTTCACCACAAATGCGTTGACACAAACGCATACGATTTATAAAAGCTTTTCTTAAATATAACAGTTTAGTAAAATAAATATAACAGCAAGATTTCATTATAATTTGTCGATTTATAACTCACAATTTTACTTAATTTCTTAATTTCTTGGGAGCTATCTACCAGACTCAAGGCCACAATCTCTCATCATTACAACGCTCAGCCACCTTCTAAAAGTGGCCACACATATTTGGTAATCAGTGGATTAGATTTCTGTTCTTTCTGATTATTATTAGTTTCGATAGATTCAAAATAACTTTGCAGAAATACACTTCACTTCAAAACAGGGTATAAGAAATTGTCTTAAGTTATTCGTTTCCTAAAAAAACTTTCAAATAGAAGACATAAATATCCGTCACTATATATATAGTTTTCACTGTACCGTTTTATTTTTCACATATTACACCTTCTGACTATCATTTATGTGGAACTAAGAGGGTATCGGAAATTGGTTTGATAATTTTTTAACCCAAAATCAAAGCATTTCTTCTTTCAATGCGACATTACCCCAGAAACTGTGTGATATCAATTTTTTTAACATTCGACCGGGCACGAGACCATAAATTTCCATAATGACAATATACGCCAACATGAAAATCCGGTCAAAAACAATATGTAAAACAGAAATGGTTAATTTTTATTATTTTGTCATTTAGATTCGTTTTTATCCCTTCAGAATTATCATACTGGAATATATTCAAATCGGAATAGAGCTTCAGTAATTCTTTACCTCAAAATCTGAACAGATTTTGTATAATTCCTCAACATATCAAAGCACGGCCACACGATCTACAAAAAAAAAGAAAAAAAAGAAAACTTTAAGAATAGAAGATAAGAAATTTTGGTTTTAAGGCGGGATATAGTCCGGGTTATAATGCTGCCGGAAAGGTGGAAAAAGGTAATCACTAACGATAGACAATATTTTGAATAATTAATCAACTAATTTGGTTATTTTAATTAATACAGTTTACAAAGGAAAACAGACAATTTTAACTTGTATTCACATCATTTGGAAATTATTGGAAATCGCCACATTTTCATGGACAAAATTTTCAATTACAACTTCTAAAAGGTTTCCATCAACACAAAACTACAAAAATTTAAATTTTCGGGAAGTTTTCTTTCAGTAATTTCAAAAAAAAAAAAAAAAAAAAAACATCAAAAACCTTAAAAATATTGCAAATAGTTGACATCACTTATAACATGATTGCAGGGATTCTATTACTTTTTTTTGTTTTTGCTGTTTTACACTTTAGCACTCCAACTCTCCACTCCTCTTGGTATGAAAAAGTTTATTGTAAATTTGTTAGAGGTTTCATTTTTCCATTCCGTTATTTATACATTGAAAAAAATGGGAAAAAAATCATATACATTCATATACATACATACATACATACATACATACATACATACATACATACATACATATGCCTACATATATTTTTATTTTTCATTTCTCAACACTTTTCATCTTATCAACATTACTTTTTGTTATTACAAAAACAAAAACAAAATAAAAAATAAAAAAATGGAGAAATTTTTAGTTGTTGTCAAGAAGAAAGAATCTTTGAAATATTCAAAACAATAAATGACATTGCACTGCATTCGGAAACAAATGCATAGAAAGGGAAGGAGTAAGAGAAGAAGGGACTGTGAAGGGAATAAAAGACTCTCTACACAGTACTTGAGTTAGTAAGCGAATCGGTAGTTGGTCGATTTGGACGGGGTATATTTGCAAAAAAAAAAAAAAAAATGGGGTTTAAATTTTTTTACAACAACGATTTTATTTCTATTCTTTGGGGTTTAATTTAGAAAAAAATAAATGAATTGAAATGAAATGAAATTAACATAAACTCAATGAATTTTATTTTATTTTTATTTATTTTTTTTAGAATTCATTGAATATTTAGTTTTGTTTTTTAGAAAAACCGTTAAATTATTTAAAATTCTATAAAAATTCAATAAATATAAAAAATAGTATGTATGTATGTATGTATGTATGTATGTATGTATGTATGTATGTATGTATGTATGTATGTATGTATGTATGTAACGTATAGACTCAAAAGCGGATAGGTCAATTTTGATATATTTTTATAGAATGATCTCAAAATACCCGAAAGTAACATAGACTATGAAAAAATTTTGATAGGACCAGGAAAAGGGTCATTCCCATACAAAGCAAATATTGATTTTCGAATATTTAAAGAACAGCGAGAGTTCTCAAATTTGGTCCCAACTACTTGCTCGATGGACGAGTAGATCCTGGGGGAGGGTACACCCATACAAGCCAAATATCGTTTATTGAACATCTAAATATCTATAACGGCTTCCTCACGGAACTCTTTTACTGGACAAAACGTAGGACGGTTGGTACCATGAAGAGAGAATAATGATTATCGAATATCTAAAAAACTATAACAGCGAATGTTTTCAAATTTGTTCCCAACTACTTCTGGACAAAACGTAGGATCGATATGAACCAGGGCAGTATCGCCCACACAAAGCAACTCCCTTAAAATTCATTTTTGGCAAACTAAGTTTACCGAGTTTGTTTGTCTGTTTGTTCGGGACTTATAGACTGGACCGATTTTGCTGAAATTTTCACAGCATGATCTCAATATACAAGAAAGTAAGATAGACTATAAAAAAATCCGATAGAACCAGGGCCACACAAACCAAATATTATTAAACGAATATCTAAAGGAGTATTTCACCTAAAATTTCCAAATTTTGTCACTTTCCCATAAAACATTTTTATTGGAAAATTTTACAACAAACCGGGTCAAGGGGATTTGGATAACACCTCGTTGCATGATTATTTTTTAATAAACGTCATGATTTGTTAAATTTTTTTTGAGATCTGAGACTGAGGAGAATTTTTGTGTAGTAAAGCGCATCGGGTAAAAGATAGTTTTTTTTTTTTTATAAAAAATGTATAATGTAAAATGTATAAAATTTAAATAAATTTAAATTTATTTAAAAAAATATATAATTAACGGGAAATATGTTTTTTTTATAAAAATTAACTTAAAAAATTTTTAATTTTTTCCATTACAAAATAAATAAATTTCAATTTACATTTTTAACAATTAAAATTTATAAGTTAAATTGCAATTAAAATTCATGAATTAATAACAAAAAAAGGAAATAATAATAGAAAAATTTAACAAGTTTTCAATTTTTCACAAAAACAATAAAATAAAAAAAATAAATTCAAATTTAAATATATTTTCAAGTCATTTCGAATTTAAAACCGAATTCATTATTTAATTATAAAAAAACGCTTATTAATCAGCTGAGAAACAACAACATAAAGCAATTGCAACATTTTTTGTTTTCTTTGCAAACATCTCCTGACAACAACAAATACAACAAAAAAAGAAATAAAACCAATAATTATTGCTCAACATCAATTTGAAGCGTCGTCGTTGTCGTTTTCATATCTTAAAATCTCAAAAAATAATAAAATACAAACAACAACAACAATAATAATAACAACATTGAAAATATGTATCTGTGAAATATAAAAATTGTGTAGGTTGATTATTTGGATGCGTAGGTTGGTTGTTGGTTTTACAACAACGTCGTAGTAAAGTTTTCTACTACAGTTTATGGCCATAAAATAGGAACTCGTTTGTTTCTTTAAATAGAAATAAATAACAGAGTTGAAGTTTCTAACTGTTATTCTTCCTCTTTTTTCCAATAAATTTTCTGATTTAAAATCTTCAAATTATGATTTAAGTTAAAATTTAAGAATTTAATCCTGATCAAAATTCAATTATGCAAGATTTTTCAGGAAACAAATTTGCGAAAATTTTATTAAAATTGGTGATGCCAAATACGACAACTGTACATAATTCGGATTGAGAAGGATAAAATCATAACGAGTATGAAAGTCAATAATTGCAAATCATTCGAATATTAGATGATGAAAGCCATTATGATCTATGGAAAGTCAATCTAGACACATAATTGAAGTTCGTTTTGTAAACGAATACTTTTCATCACGCCGCCCTTCTTCTGTCTTTTAAGCTTTAAACAATTTGTTGGTTTATCGATAGTCGAAAGTGGTTGCATCAGTTCAAAGCATATTGCAAGAAAGTCGACGACTACGTTTTTAATGGTTAAGTCATTTTACAAGAAATTCCAAATTTAGACGACATTTTGACGCCTTTACTTTAGAACTATATGTAAGTGATGTCAACTTTTGAACCAAATAATCCGCCGTTACGTTTTTGTACGTTTATCATTATTTTTTTGAATCTGCCACATATGGGCCTCACTCTCCCCTTCGGGAGAAAATTCGGTCGGCCCTCACATTAATTGGATTGTAAGTCGATTATGCGAAATTTTGTGTCCTCAGCAATTTTAACAATTTTATAGTGGAATCTGTGAATCTCTGTGAATAATCTCATTTCTTATATGTCACGGTGTTTCCGTTATGGTACCAAAAATTTTTGACTGTGCCTTCTCTTTAATATCGATGAATATATCTCTGAGATATATTTATACCATTAAAATAACAGTGGACCATTTTCCCCCTTCTACATAATGACTTTTAAACTAAATGATATGTTTTCACCACT
Source organism: Cochliomyia hominivorax (assembly GCA_004302925.2). Classification (NCBI taxonomy): domain Eukaryota; kingdom Metazoa; phylum Arthropoda; class Insecta; order Diptera; family Calliphoridae; genus Cochliomyia; species Cochliomyia hominivorax. The sequence goes on along the minus strand of PYHX02000467.1, from coordinate 2,640,797 downwards.
TGCTTAGCCATTTTTCCAAACTTCGGTTAAATGTATCCAATTGGCTTGATGCCGTTTGTGGGTTTCTATGGGAAATAAGTATCGTCGTGTCATTTCTGCTTGTGTGTAAGTCGCAAGTGTATATAAGGAAACGGGTAGGTCCAAGAACACAACCATGTGCAAACTTATATTCTACTCAAAATAAACAGAGAGTTAGGTAGGATTCCATTCAGTGAGCACATGGTGGCAGGCAATAAAAAATAAATAAATATCAGAACAATATTTCTTTAGTTCATAAGAACTTTTTTAATTTTATGGTTTACAAAGACTTTCCGTAAGACTTTTTCGAATAGCTTCCACAGACATGTAGGCGGTCTAATAGGTGTGTAGTATGGACAAATCGTATCACTTAAATAAAAAGGATGCACGGTTATCCCCGTTAGACAATCTTCATATTTTTTTCGGTACAAATCAGGTTTCTGAAATTCAGTTATGAACCTTTCTGAACGTTTCAGAAAAGCGATTTCTTGCAAAATGATGTTTTTAATAGGAGATTCCGTTTAAAACTACATCTTTTCATAAAATACGCCAAAACGATAAGATTCTTTTTATAGGTCCATTGCACCGGTCCAATCTTTTATTAGAATAAATATGTTTAGTGTTCGAATAATATTCTAATGTTTCCTTTTTGCAAACTTTTTTGTACTAAATTTTTACTCTTATCTGTAAATTAATAAACTACACAAAAATTTTTACGTACAGTTTGTCAAATATATATTTGCAATTATAAAAAAAAATGAAAAAATTTGACTTCCAACTAAAAATTCATTAATTATCCATTTTTTCTGAACACATTTTGTTGGGATAAATAATAAAATTTGTCACCGTCACCAAGTACGTGCGTTTCACTAACTATGAAACGCTGGGAAGACTTTTTTATAAAAAAAACCTAAATCTTAATTTTATGAATTCGGAATTGATGTATGGGTTACAGTGTCTTTTGAAAGTAAAGATGAGTTGGTTTACTAAATTTATTTTATTTTTTTTTATTGTTTTTCAATAGCCACTAGTGTTAAAGATTTGAGATTTTCTAACAGACACTTAAAATAATTTCATTAGAAACACTTAATTTATTGATCTTTTTCACTGGAAGAGTTCCTCCTTTAGTACTTATGAGCAACATTTTATATAATAATGCTTTCAATTCGCAAAGTTACTTTCTTCAATCAATCTGCGAATGATTTCAAATCTGATATTTCTAAATTTTCGTCATGGAATCTGGTATTGTATGTAATCCTAAAATGTGGAATATCACAAAGGATCGTTTTCTAAAATAGATTTGCCCTTATAATAATTGTAATGCTCTAATCTTTTGAAACTTGCATTTTAAGCACTTTTCTTATACGAAATTAGGAGGTCGCTTGTGACTTTAAAGACATTAATTTAAAACGAAACACTTTCTTAATCCTTTAAAATCGATTTTCCATTTTAAAATAAAAAACAATGACGTAAAAAAATCGCCGAAAAAGATACCACAATTTCTTTGTTTTTATAAGTTTTGCAAACATTTATTTGACACTTTTTAAAAGTAGTAAATTTCTGTTATTTTTACTGTTGTTGTAATCTATCTATCAATTTGGAAAATGTTAACACTTTATAGTCGTAAACAGTTTTAGCAACAAAATGTGTTTAGAAAAAAATAGAAAATTTTTTACTTGAAAATCATTAATGAAGTTGAAATTGTTCATATTTTTTTTTAGATTGCAAAGATATATTTGACAAACTGTACGTATGTATGTGTGTATGAATATATGTATGTATGTATATGTATGTATGTATATGTATGTATGTATGTATGTATGTATGTATGTATGTATGTATGTATGTATGTATGTATGAATATATGTATGTATATGTATGTATGTATGTATGTATATGTATGTATGTATATGTATGTATGTATGTATATATGTATGTATGTATGTATGTATGTATGTATGTATGTATGTATGTATGTATGTATGTATGTACATATGTATTTAAATTGGGGGAAAAAAAGCATTGTTTTGTAGAATTTGTATATTTATGTGTATATATTAATACATTCTCAAATCTCCTATACATTCATTCATACATACATATGTTTATATGTATTAATGTGTGTATATAACTACATTCATATCACTCACATTTATTATAATAATACACTATGTTGTATTCAAATAATAATAATAATAATAATATTTTTTTGTTGTATTTCTACTTTCCACACTTCTACTGCCGCCTCCTCTCCTCCTCATTTATATTTCACGGCACAATAATAGACGACTGACTGCTGAATGTTTATTTGTAGTTAGAATTTTTTGTATGTTTTTTTATTATTATTTTTTTATTCATTTTGTTTATACTATGAAAAGTGTAGACGACGATTTCTGTTCATTAATTAAAATTAACACAACGTACGAATGGCGAAAATAAAAAAATAACGATGAAAACATTCTAAAGATCAATAGTACGAGTTTTAAAAACTGAAATATATATATATATATATATATATATATATATATATATATATATATATATATATATATATATATATATATATATATATATATATATATATATATATATATATATATATATATATATATATATATATATATATATATATATATATATATATACGATAATATATACATTCAGATATAGAGATAAACAGATGGACTGACTGAATGGCTGAAAAGCAAAAATTATACACACAACAATTATAAAACAAAAAAAAAACAACAAACTGAAAAATACTATATAGATAAAATAATGTGAGAATATATAGTAGTAATATCTAGATATATAATTAATAGATATTGGAATTATTATTTTGATATCTAAAGTTATTGAAATTTATACACAGATGGACAAAATTCACCGCCATTTGTTTTTGTGTAAGTTTGAAGGACCTCTGCGACCACATATAAAGAGTGAGATCGAATAATTTAAAACACACGTTTATCATTACAAAATTTTAAAACCAGTTTTATTTGATTTATCAATTTAACTTTGTTTAATGTCAAAGAAATGAATATTTAGTAAAACTGATTGAAAAAAGAGACCAGAAAAAAAGTACTAAAATTATTAAAACATTTTAAACAAAAAAGAAGTCCGTTTAACACAGTGTTCAGACTATTTGGTATAAAAAGCTTTAAAAACATACACGGTTCAAAAAATTCCTGAGAGTAATGACACCAAAAATTAAGAGGCCAAAAACGGATCATGAATATTCTTCAACAAAATATTCCTGCCGCATAATGGATAACGAAAAGTATGTTCTGGCAGATTGTTCGCAAAAAAAGTTTATACCCAAAAGCAGACAAAATCTTTTTTTTAACGGGCTCCATAAATATAATCATGGAATGTTTACAATTAAAAAACTTAAGCGGCAAAGAAAAACAATAATAAAAAATGTGGTATTTGTACCAAGAGAGGTAAATCCACCGGAGCTAATGCCAGTGGAGAGAAGAGCAAAATGGTGACCAGTTCGAGCAAAGTAGCAGCACTATAAAAATGTTAATGGAAGGGTTACCGGAAAATTATAAAAAATATTTTATTTGTAAATTTAATAATAATTTTAATCAAAAACATTAAAAATTTAAGTTTAATGGTTTCATTTGTATTAACGTATATGTATGTTAAGAATTATTCAATCGTACTCCTTAGTTTAATGCTGCATTAAAAATGGTTAATTTAAATTGTTTTTGGTTCAAATAATTTTTCTTTCGCTAACTTTATTAACAAAAATAAATGTTTATCATTTGAAGTAAATATTTCTTGTGAACAAAAGTCACCGCCACTTGCTGTAAAATATTAGTAGGAAACATTAAGATATTTCGCTTTTGCGCACACTTTTGAAGTAACAGACTTATGGACTAAGTTAATATTTTGTAATGGACATGTTTTGACATGAAGGAAGATGGGGAAGGCTTTGCAGAAAAAAACATGGTGTATGGTGTATGCGGCTAGTATTGGGTAACTAGTTTTTATGGATGAAGCAATGGATAAAAGTAATTAAATTTACCTGACGGTGACTTTTGTTCTGTAGTTAAAAGAACTGATTTGTATATGTTGAATTTATTAGATTTAAAAAAAAATCGGAAGTTACAGATTTATTTTCCATTTCACTGTTCATTTGAAACACTGTGTAACGGTGACATTTGTCCATCTGGGTACATATTTCGATATATTAAATATAAAATTCCTGAATCATTAAATTCTTAAGAATTTATACTTTTACATATTTTTCGAAATACTTTTTTCTTCTTTTTAACTTAAAATCTTTTTATAATTATTTGCTTTTAATTAATTCTTTTATCAATATTTTTCTTTCGCACTTTTTTTCATGTTTTTCGTTTTGCAATGTATTTTCTGTTTTGTTCTTGTTGTTGTTGTTGTTGTAAAATATTTATTAATATTTTTATTGAATTGCGTTTTTTAACGTCAAAGAAAAAGTTCTCGTAAAAAAATAACGTTTTTTAAAATTAAAAAAAAATAATAATAATTTTTTCATAAAATAATTTCCAGAAAGCACGTTCACGTTGCGTTTCAATGCTGTATTTTTTTTTTTTTTTTTTGAAGTGTAAAATTTATATAAAAAATCCCTAAATTTGGCAAATAATGAAATATTTTTTACTTTAATGTCTGGATTATGGAATAAATACTACGAACATACAAAATCCGGGTGTAATACAGAAAAATTAGAACCATTCTTTTGAATACATTACACGGTCTGAAATTTGAAGCTCTGGTGGTTCGAATTTCTGGACATTTTTATTCTTCATTAAAACCATAAAAAATCTTCTTTCTTCTCATTGAAGATATTAAAAGTAGAATCACCAAATGAATAGTGATGTGTAAATTTCTCTCACGTTTATGTATGTATGTATGTATGTATGTATGTATGTATGTATGTATGTATGTATGTATGTATGTGTTGTTTAAAAACCATTTCGGTCACTTGAAAACATAATAGCATTTTGGCAGAAACTGTGAGCATGGTACACACATCCACTATAATAAGCAGAGCACAGTTATTGCCCTGAGAAGATTTAATTAGTAACTTTTTTTAACCGCCATCGATTTAGGGTATTTCTTACAAATCGTATTTTCTTGAAAAAGTATTTTTAAAGGAGATGATGACGCATGGTAAAATTTTATTATCATTTTTTTTTACTTTTGACTCGAAAATTTTGAAAGGTAAAAAAATATAAAGTTAAATCTCTGAAATTTTTAAAGATAACCTACGAAAGCATATTAACAAGGACCATCTGTATACAAAATTTTTCTTGGTCCGATTCTTATGAAAAATACGTGTAGAAAAATTTGCGAATTTTTTTAAAAATCACTATAACCGAGGTGGCCACCTTTGAATGTTCATCCACTTCAAATCTGGCCATATAGGGGACACAAAACTACCCGAAAGTACTACAAATCTGAGCATTTGAAATTCGATTAAAATAACTCTTTTGATTCATTTATCCAGAATCCTTTTTAAAAAATCGATTTGAAAACACTGTGCAGTATGATTGTCACACTGTGTTTTGTGTCTTTTTATTATTATTTTTTAATAAAAATCATCCCATTGTGCATTACTGATCAAAGGTGAGCCGTATAGAAATGGATTTATTAAAATTAACAAAAAAAAAAAAATAACTTCCATTTATACATTCACTGCCTTTTATGGGTTAAACACCAAAAGACAAACAATTAGATTGATATGATGGACACCTAATAAACGCGACAATAAAATTTTTAGTTCTTTTTTTTTATTTCAATATTTTCAAACACACACTCACACACACACACAAACGAAGACATTTTATACAAATGGAATATTATTTTTTGAATATTTTTTTATTTATTTATATTTTATAACTAATTTATTTATGTTTATTTTATTTATTAAAAAAAAAAAAAAAAAAAAAAAACAGCGAAATATTTTTTAAAGTTTGTATTAATTTTCTATTGAACTTATTAATGTTGTTGTTGTAATATTTAGATTCGTGTTTGCGTTATCATTAACGAGGTACGTAGACAACAGTCATTATTATTTTTATTATAATTTTAATATGAAAATTTAAATTTAAAATTATTTCTTTTTTTTCTATCATTAAACAAATAATTATGATTGTTGTCATTGTTGTTATTTTTGTTGTTTAATATATATATATATATATATATATATATATATATATATATATATATATATATATATATATATATATATATATATATATATATATATATATATATATATATATATATATATATATTATGGTATTTTGAAGGGTAAACATCTGTCATTTTAATTCAGTATTTGATATACGACAAAGATGACTTGTAACTGGCTTTGTTGCCATATAAATTGAAGCAGAGAATCATTGAAAGGCGATTTAGTATTTTAGAAATAATGGTCAAATGTCGTAAAAAGAAAACAAATTCTTAATTATAATGAAAAATGGATTTATTCCGTAAAGACCTCGATGGAATCGCAATCAATTCTACATTATAACTGATCACTCGCTTCTTTAAAAATTCAAAATTATTTTAGTCCCAAGCGCAAAAAGTGTTATGTAAAGCACTGACAACTGGCGAATCAATGCTTAAATCCAAGGTAATTTCCTATATTTATTGAGATCAAAAGAGCATTAATGTTATATCTATTGAAGAGAGTGCGGAGAGATCAAACGATGCAAAAAGACCAGAATATTCGAAGGAACCCAAGGTTATAAACTTCCATCATGTTTGGTCAAAAACCGTCTTAAAAACATTAGATAAATTCGGAATACCCCGTACTTCACTTCAAAAGAGCGTATCTTGATACGCCATTTATCTCATTTCTCTTGACGGATAATCTATAACCAGTATATTCCGTCAGACATCAAGATTAAATTTTGCATTATCACGTTATGCAAAAGCGATAGGAAAAATCTTAAGAAAACAATAAATGGGATTTTTTAGCTGATTTGCCGTATAGTCCAGTCCACACGTTTATTAGGCGACTACAACTTGTTTTGATTGAAGTAGAACAACGATCTTATTGGAAAACTCTTTAATCCAAAATAAGATATCATTTTCTTTATCACTAAAGCAGACATTTTTAGAATAATCTACCCGACTTATGTATCATTCATGGAGAAAAAAAACGACATTATTAACTTGTATACCCAATATAAGTAAAAAAAACTATAAAATTATTTGATTCTATAGGTTTTTTTCACAAGAATTGAAAATAAATTAATTAAAAATTTTACACAAAATTTTTTTAATATTTCTTACATACACATACAAACATCATGTGTTATATATGTATGTGTATTTGTATATACATATGTATGTATGTTAAAATGTATCTATGTGTGTGTGTGTATATAAAGTATGCAAGAGTATTTTATAAAGTATATTTTCTCAGTTTTTAATTATTTTTGTTTTAAATTCAAGAGACAAAAGTGGGACCGACCGACCATGTTAAGCTGGTTGGTTGGGGTCTGGTTAAAAGAGACTGCACTACGTCAATTATTAGTTTAGCCAAATGTGTGTTGTTTTTTTTTTTTCAAGGAGCACGTGCTAAATAGATAGAAAGAGGCGACTGGGTGAGCGAGTGAGTGAATGAATACATTGTTATCGTTCATTTCTGATTTATTTATTTTGTTGTCTTTTATTTTTTATTTAATTTCATTTTCTTGACTTTTTTTAAAAAATATTTTCTAAGAAAATACAAATTAAAACAAAAACAAAAGTTATCTAATACAAATAATAACAAACAAAAACCTCACTTACGTGAGTGAGTAAGTGAGTAAGTAAATGAGTAAGTGTTTGGAATGTGGTGATTTGTTTTAAGAGTTATCAGACAAAACAAAAATTATAGCAAATTTCATTCATATATTTTTTGTTTTTATTTTCTTTCTTTCATTTTATCTAATCGCGCAGTTTATTTTTGTATTTTATATTTTTCTATACTTTTATATGTGTGTAAGCGTATATGTATCTGTATGTATGTTTGAATATATATACAAACATTTATTGAAACAATTGATTTGTTTCCAAATGCAAAAAAAAGAAAGAAAATACAATTGAAATGATGAATTTTTTATTATTTTCTTTTTACCGGTTTTGCTATTTTTTTTTTCTTTTTATTTTTATTTTGTACGTGACAAAAATTATCGCAAAAATATTTACACATTTACTTACTTCATTACAAACATTTACACAAACACACACACATACTCATACTTATACGTATGTAAATTTAATAATATTTATAAACTTAATAAACGTATTTTTACAATGAATCACAAAAGTTAATAATTAATTAATTATAACATTTTGATTTCTATTTAATTTAATAATTTTTATTCAACTTTTATTTATTTATTTATTATTAATGAGAATTCGATTAGATGAATTGAAAATTTCGTTAGAGAAATTAAAATGATAATTCTGACGAATTCTATATCCATAAGTCTAAATATATATAAAAATGAATCAGTGTTTGTTTGTTTGTTTTGTATAAATTTTCACAGAATGATCCCCATACAAGCGAAAGTTAAATAGGCTATAAAATAATTTCGATAGGACCAGGAGGAGAGGTAACCCCCACACAAAGAAAATATTAATTATCGGATATCTACAGAACCAAATCATCGAGAATTTTAAAATTTGATCCAAAATAACTTTTTCAAGGAACTATTTTACATGACCAAATGTAAGGGCGGATAGAATCGGGGGGAGAGATATACAAAGCAAATTGTAATCATCGAAAATCTGAAAAACTATAACAGCCAGAATTTTTAAATTTGGTTTCAATCACTTCTTCAAGGAACTGTTTTACTATACACAATTTTGTACGGATAGGATCCATACAAAGAAAATAGTGATCATCGAATATCTGAAAAATTTTAACAGTGAGAATTTTCAAATTTGGTTTCAATATTTTTTCAAGAAATTTTTTTGCGAGGAAAAATGTGAGATTGATAGGATCAGGGGGAGGGGTAGCATCCATAATCGAATATCTAAGGAACCACTGAACCAAACATTTTCAAATGAATAAATAATAAATTTTTCAAATTTTTGGTTTCACTTTTTAAGAACGGCAAAGCGCACCGGGTAGATAGCTTATCTACTGAACCGATTTGGTTTTTTCAGAATGACCCCCACATATCCTAAAGTAAAATAGGCTACAAAATAATTTCGATAGAACCAAGGAAAGGGCAATTTTTGTGCGGCAAAGCGCAACAGGTAAAGCTTGAATTTAATGAAATATTTAATTAATATTACAAAAAATCCCAATTTTCCTTTTTAGTTCTTTTCTTTTGAAATTTTAAAGTTATAAAAAATTAAAATTTCTTGTGAAAAAAATAAAATTGAATTTTAAAATTAATTCAAATTTCTTTAAGAAAATATTTAAGAATAAATTTAAGTTTATGATAAAATTTTTCAAGTTATAGAAAATATAAGTGATTAGAGAGAGAATCGATGCGTTTGAGAATGGAATCTTTATGTAAGATCGATTCCACACTGATAACTTTATAGTAAAATTGATTCTTACGTCCCGATTAATCAAAATTAAAAAGGCTTTTCTTATTTGTAAATATAATAATTAAAATTTAATTTTAAATCCTCATTCCGGTATGAACATTTGTATGGAGGTTAGATGAAATAATGGACTCATATGGTTCCATTATCATTAAGATATCTTAAAAACTGCGGACTTCACAAGGTTTACATGGACGACCAGTCAGCCGGCCAGACAGACGGACGGACATCTTTAAATCAACTGAGTCGAACAGTACACTCACAATTTCTGCACAAACGCATTATACACCAACCACCTATGATGATATAGAGTATAATTATGCATCACCAAATGTGTGTTAAGATTTTTATGGTCTCACTCTTACAAATTTTTCAAATATTTTCAAAAAAAAAAAGAAGAGAATTTTGAAAATATTTTATTTTTTAAAAAAATGAAACAAGTAAAAATTTTTTTAAAATTAATAATGAACGAATTTTTTTATCTCCAACCCTGCAATAATTATGACAGACGTCAATGAAAATAAATCGTCTATATTACAATTTTATTTAAATACTTTTAAAATATTACAAATATATTTCTATAAAATTAGAAAAAAAAAACGTTGGAGAAGGAGGAGGTGATTGTTACCCCTGAACAAAATAAAATATTTTTTAACTTTTCTAATTCAATATTTAGAAAAAATAACAAAAACAATTAGATTTGAATTGCTTATCAGTAAATATAAATTTATATATGTACATACATTCATAGATATATACACGTTTATAAATATATATGTATTTAAACCGGCATCGTACCACTGGGAACATGGAACCTAATCTTTATATTAAAAAATAAATAAATAATTTATTATTTTAATATTTTACCTTTAGAACACAGAGACGCAGGCAGACAGACAGTCAAGAGTCATTGTATATTTTTTTCCTTCTCTTTCTTTATCTCCCTCCTCTCTCCCTGTCACACTATAAAATTCTATAGTTTTTGTTATTGTTTTTTTTTTTTTTTTTTTATTAATAAGACCAGCTGTTGCTATTTATTGTTATTGTTCTTTTTTCTTTTTAGTTCTTAAAATAACAACAAAAATACAATTTAAAATAAAAATATAAATTAAGAAAATAAAAATAAAATAAAAAAACATGTGAAAAAATAGCAACAATAAAAATACAAATAGAATATTTATTAAATAATTAAAATAATTGCAATTATTTTTTTATTTTTATTTCTCCTTTTTAAATTCAATTCACATGTCCAGAGAATGGAAGAATGAGACATTTTGGCATTTTTTTGTGGTATAAAAAAGAAAACAACAAAAACAAACTTAAGAGAAGAGGAGTTGTTGTGTATGTTTGTATGTTATAAATGTATGAGTTAAAATATGGATACTAAAAATAAACGGATAAGCGGATAAACCGATTTTCTTGAAATTTTCTTCCTGTGTACCTGTAAAGCTCTGTTTTGCCACTATTGTACAGCGCACTACTGTACATCTGCATTCGTGTGATTGAAGCAAAAAAAAAAAAATAGATTAAATGATCTGGTCAAAGCAGGGCAGCCATTTATAGTGTACAAGTGTAGTATGCAGAATACGTAGTCTTACCTCACGAACCATGAAATCTGTGTTTTGAGCACATCTGCGGAAAAATAATAGTTTTTTGTAAATCGGACCAAGAATGGCGAGCCCCCATAAAATAAAGTACTCATCAAAAACCTAAGAAACTTTTGCAGTGCTCTAATGAAAAATTGGACCAGAAAGTGTCGTGGAAGGAGTTACCCATCATAAAAGATATATAAAGATTAAGATCGAAAAATTCTTAACACACGTTTTTCAATAAAACTTTTTATTGATTTTTTTTGTTTACTGTTAATATCGTTAGTGTTCATCACTAACGATTAAAATTATAAAAACCATTTCTTTGATAAATTAAACGATTATAAATTAAGTAGTTTGGTTTTTATTAACATTTTTCGATCTCACTCCTCACACCTAAAAATGTAATACAACTAGAGGTTTACAGTTTTAAAATAAATTATTTTAACTTAAACTAATTTATTTGAAAAACTTTAATATTGAAATCATATGAAAAAAATTAAAGACGAATAAGGTCAAAAGAAATGGAGGGCGGGCCACAATGTCGATAGTACTAATGTTTTTCATCATTCTGATCAAGTATTAGGAAAAAAAAGACACTTACTAATACCCAGTTCAGAAGCGTATTCCATAAGGGCGTACTGAATCGATTGAGAAAGAGAAAATTATAAACTATGAGAACTTTTTCAAGCGAATCAAATGTCTACGCTTAAGATTACCTGAGACCACATTTTATCAGCTCATGATACAAAGCAAAGAATATCAGCTCTGTTCAGATCCCATCATATAAAAGGCAATATTTAGGCATCATGAATATTTTCTGTTAATTAGGTCTCTAGTCTCTATAAGGTTTCGAGATTATTTTCTTTCAATAACAAATTTTAAAAATGTTTAATTTTGCTTTATTAACAGTTTTATTAAAGATTCTATTTCTCATTCTTTTAGATCGCTAAGTGTAAGATGTGGGACCCAAAATGTTGAACATAAAAAAAGTTAGAATGTTAAAATAACATTTAAGCTGTTAAGTTCCGAGGGAGGAGGAGGAGGAATAAACTTGGATATACAAAAAAATAACAAAAGCGGTATAAAGTATAAACAAAAGCGGCAGACCTACTTTGTGCCTCTAAAAACAAAAGAAACTTAAAGGCATTTTGGAATGTCTCTTTAGACCTTTACTTTCCCGCTGGACTATTCTTTACATAGAAAAAGGTCAATATATATAAATATATACATTTAATGATCTTGAATATGATCATTTTAGATTTCTTTTTTTGTTATCCAAATCATCCTTATTATAATGAGGGATTCTTTTTTCCAATTTGCTTTTTGGTTCTTTCAAAAAAAAAAAAAAAAAAAAAAAAAAAAAAAAACAATAACAATCAATGATTAAAAAAAGATCTAAAAAACATGATTTTTTTAATTTAAAGAATGAAGATGAAGAAAAAAATATACAAAAACATAAAAAGTGAACAAACAATAACAACAATAATACTCGTACTCGTAACTAAAAAAGAAAAACACAAAAAAAAACCGGTTCAGCTAATAATTCATGATCAACAAAATATACAACTTGTGTTGTAGAGTGAGTATTTATGCCGGAGTCTACTTTATCTGTCTTTTTGTGTCTGTCTGTCTGTCCATCTGTCTGTCGGGTTTATCTTCTAACACGTCTGTCTTCAATTCATTTGCCACAATATTATTAACACCGAAATAGTATTTCTGCTCTTGGACGTGTTTTAAATCTACTATTATATATTTCAAGTCTATACTATTATGTGAATACAACAGCAACAACAACAATAACAACAAAATATATCTATATATATATTCATATGTAAGTACAAATACTATATAACAAACATAAAGATCTTGTAGAAGATTATATGAATGTTTGTTAGTTTTAACTTGATGCTAAAAAAAACATGATTTTTAAAGAATTTTAAATAAACAATAACAAAAAACAATAACAAAAAATAAAAGCATCATAAATATTACACCATCAAAAAATACAGTGGGTTAGAAAAGAATTTAATTTAGTACTTTCAATAAAAAACTATTTAATTATTTGAATAAAATTTAAATTTGAAATTGTCTTTATGAATTTTTTGTTTATTTTTGAATTTTCTTTTAAAATCCATTCTATTTATAAGTTTATCTTAAAGATACTTTTTATATTAAAAAAAATACTTAGAGGACTTAGAGAAAAGGAAATTCGTTTTATTTATTTATACATTTTGTTCAAGATTTTTTTTTTAACCTCCACCAACACAAGTGGTGAAGAGGGTTTATTAATTTTGTCATTACGTGTGTAACGGAATCATTCAGATCCCATAATGTATACATATTCTTGCATCAAATCAAAATCTGAGTCAATTTATCTATATTCATCTGTCTATAATCGGCACACATTAATTTACAGAGCTCAATATAGTCCTCAGAAGTTTCCTTTTTTTAAACCAGTAAAATCGGCTTAATATATTAGAAGATAAAGGCCAACATCTGAGGGAAACTCTTAGAAAAGTATTTCGTAAAACTGTCAATTATAAATCGATAAATTAGAATAAAACTTTGCCATAATATGAAGTTATATGTACTTCATTACCATTAAAAAATTATCAAAATCGGTTCAGTTAAAAAAGTTAAAGCTAAAAATATAATTGATTTTAAGTATTCCTGTCTTGTTTAAAAAAAATGTTTTCATATTTTATACGTTTATGTGTCAGTGATTATGTACGAAACATAACGTATTTACTTCACCCATATTTGTGGTGGAGGGTATTGAAGATTTGGCATAACCAAATACGTTTCTGATGCAAGCATGATCATGTTTTTATTATTAAAGTATGTAAACGAAATGTTTTACTTGTTAAGATAAATTGATTTTCATTAAAATAAATCAAAATTAATAAAATGGTTGAACTATTAAAAAATAAAACGTTTAAATCTCAAAAAGCATCTCTAATATGGTCTAAAGGATCAAATGATTGGCTTCTATTGTACATTGCCTGCGATACCATTTTTTTAGGAACTTTAGACTGCTTTTGGTTCCTAACTTTTTCTTTAACTGAAAGTTGCGAAAAATCTGCAGGAACATACGTCTCATCATCTAGTATGCAGCAAGAACACTTGACTTCAATTTTCGTATTATGTTTTTGGCCTCTACAGTTTTAGCAGCGTTCCTGTGATCACTCATTTTAGTCAGATTAAAAAATAATAACTAACAAAGTCAAATAATACTGTCTGTCACTCCTTATTCCAAAAACCGGATAAAGTTTTTCCGTCTAAATTCTAATGAGGATATAAAACGCAAAGGATAATTACGCAAACGCACAATTATCCTTTGAGGCTTAAAAATATAAATGCTAAAATGACATGTTTATATTTTCGATTTTCCCTTCAATTTATTTCTCTCACTACTTCATTCACTTATTTTGTACTCAATGTAATGGATCCTTAATTAGAATTGAATGAAAAATATTCGAATATATATTTTTCTCATCATTTAAATAAATCTTTTCCAAATTCTGTCATGGACATTTTTGCTTCCAACCGATTTTTATTTTTTGCTTTAAAATCTAATGGAGAGAAACAATAAGATTTCGCATACATACTTTTTTTCTATATATTAAATCCAAACAAATGTTGAGATAATATTCACACACATACATACATACATACATACATACATACATACATACATACATACATACATACATACATACATATATACATACATACATACAGATGTATATTTGTTCGTATGTATGTATGTACTGCATGGAACATGTACATGGGGAATACTCCAAACCAAAGTCGTATATCTCGTAATACTATAAACTTGTTGGAGTTGGTGGATACGAATGAATTGAGTTAATAACTGGTTTTTGTTTTTGTTTTTTTTTTTTTTTTTCATTTTTTTACTCTTCACAAAATATATGAATGTTTTATTGTATTTAATGTGATTGTTCTTATTATTATTATTGTTGTTGTTGTTGTGATGTGAATATTTTTTTTTTGACATTATGTTACGAAGAAAAGAAGAAGCAGACGAAGAAAAAACAAAAAAAGAATTTGAAATCAAAAGGAAACCAGTACAAGAATAATAGAAAAACAACAAAACAAAATGTAAATAAACAACAACAAAACATGAGTGAACTTTGTTTTGCTACTGGTCTTGAGCAAAAGTGAAAAATAAACTAAAACAGAGAATTAAAATAGTTAATTCTTTTTTTCGTTTTTCAAAATTTATAAAAATCAAAAAATATATAAAATTTTAATTAGACGTTTTTTTCGAATACTTAACAAGGAGTAAAATCAAAAAATTATTAACAAACGTTTTTAAATTAAATTTTATTTTTATTTTCAGTTATTATGTTCAATGTGAAGCAAATGAATATATTCTTAATCTGATCACAATAAGTGACCAGAACCCAACTTAGGTCCTACAAAAAATTGACCAAGCAGTCAAAAGTCTATCGCCAAACTATTTACAATGTTATTAAACAGTACCGGTAGAAATTTTCCGTTGAAAGAAGAAATGAACCAAATGAATGTTTCCATAGGCAAAGACCTAAGGCATATACATACAAGGCGCAAAAAGTTCCTAACAAGAACGCTGCTAATCCTCGAGGGAATATTGAAGAAAAGTTTAGTATCCAAAAGCAATCAAAATTTTAGAAAAAATTCTTGGTACGTCAAGTAATACGCAGTTACAACAAAAGAAACCAAACTTTTGTAACAACGGACTCCATAAATACTGAAATTTACATTAAGGAAGTTTTACAAAAAAGACTGCTTCCATTCATATTTGGCCTGACTTGACATCCTGTCACTATGGTGAACAAGCCTATGAGAGTTAACAGAACAGTAAGAAGCAAATTCTCCAAACTGCCCGGAGCTTAGACCATTGGGTTGAATTGAAGAGCAAAAAATATTATCCGAAAAAGTGTTAGATTTTAAACGGTGATGCACTATAAAAACGTTTATGGAAGAGTTTCCAAAAATACTTAAACTATAAAAATAATTTTTTTTAGAAATTATAATAATAAATTCATTGGAAGAAAAAGAAGAAGAAATTAAGTTATAAGTAGTGGTGTTTCATCTTTATTATGTTTAGAATTTTTCGATCTCACTTCTTATTTTAAAATTTAAATTTTGAAAAATAAAAAAATAAATAAATTTTTTCGATTATTTAAATAGATTATTATGTACGATTATTCGACTAAAATAATCAAAAGAAAATAGTTGATAGAGAAATCTTGAAGTGATAATTCATTTTGTTTAGAATTCACTAAGTGAAATAAGCTTCATCTCAGAACAGGTGATCAGAAAGTTGTGTTTAGCTCAAAATCTTAAAAGTATATTAATGATTTTTCTGCTTCCTGATCCTTATTTATTTGAAAAAATAATAATAAATAAAATAAATTAAAAAACATTTTACAGTTGATAACTTGTAAATGATTTTACTATTTGTAAAATTTGATTTCGTATTTAATATTAATTTCATTTCTGGGTTTTCCGAATAATTTCTTTTTTACTCAATTAAATTGTGGTCAATATATTGCTGTAGCCGATTATTACCAATCAATTATGAATATATACAATTTGCTTTTGGCTAAAACAAAAAACAATTTGTTTCAAAGCACTGAGATCTCTGTCTGAGACAGAGTCATTATTGAACAGTAAAAAACAGGTTCAGGTAACTTCAAATAAATAAAAATAAATAAAAAAACAAAAACAAACATTTTGTATCTAAGACTTGATTATATTTTGAAGCATGGACGGATAGACTGTCAGACAGTAACAGCAATAGCAGCAGCAGCAGACAAACAACCAAACATACAAATGATTATTTGTGGTCAAAAATTTTAATGCAGACAAAAAGATTTTAATGTTAATTGTAGATTTTCTTAATTCGTTTTTTTTCTTTTTTTGAAAGAAAATTAAATAAAATTTTAGTTTTAGGAAAAAATACTTGTTTTCTTAATTCTCTTTTTTTCGAAAATATGTAGTTTTACATAAAATTAAGGTCTATTTGATTTTTAATATTTTATAGGTTAATTTATTATTTTATAATAAAAATACAATAGTTTTTTTATTATTATTATTAATAATAATCATTATAGTTTGTTCATTTGTTGTATTATTATTTTAATGATTATTTGACATTGACTAAATTGTCGTTATTATATTATTCAACTAAATATTTGAAATAAATAACAAAAAATTTTAAACCGTGTAGTTTTCTTATTATAAAAGCGATTTTGCATATTGAAAATCAGGTTTGAAAATGTGTTTATATGGTTGAAAAAAAGATAACCTTTCAAATTAATAGCAGGATGCCAAGATAAAATTCTGTATTTGTTAAGATCAGAAAGTGTTTTAGAAAAATACTGAATACAATTCTTTAGAACTTTCCACTTTAAAATTCTGGTTTTGAGGTTTTAGGACACATATTCTAAACGTTGATTAAAAAGGTCCAAAATCGTAAAAGTCTTAACTCGGCCATATACGGTTTATTTAGATACAAATATTAAAATTACAACTCTCTTCATAAGGATACCGTTTAGAAATCGAAAGTGTAAAAACTTTTTCGACAAGCAACAGATAAGAAGATATGATCATGGTGTATCCTGAGAATGCCAAACGTAATACCAGAGTCCGTTAACTATTTTATTCCTTCCCCTTTTCTCCATGGAACATTTTCTCATCACATGGTAGAAACGCGCTTTTTTCCTGTCTCTCATCGGGATGTACGGGATAAGTTCGAGACTATCATGATTTTTACTGAAAGCAAGCAACAAATCGAATCTTGTCATCCGTATAAAGTAAAAGGAGTATTCGTAAATACATATGAAAGATATATAAGACTTTATCCGCACTTTAACTTTAACTTCACATTT
The DNA here is from genome assembly GCA_004302925.2 of Cochliomyia hominivorax. NCBI lineage: Eukaryota > Metazoa > Arthropoda > Insecta > Diptera > Calliphoridae > Cochliomyia > Cochliomyia hominivorax. Next base: position 2,622,742 of record PYHX02000467.1, on the reverse strand, counting down.
TCATCGTTCATTTTTATTTTCTCTTATTTTCTAACTTTAACATCAACACTGCTATTTCACCTCAACATCTCTTCTTACTTTCGTAATTCTTTACTTTATTTCTCTATTTTCTCCCTTCCGATCTAAACTAAATCTACTTAAAATCTTACTTAATACGGAAAATTGAAAATTCTAATAAAATTAAAGCAAAATATCAAAACTCCATGGACCACAAGTGGGAGCAATCTTTCGATCTTATAAGCAACTGAGATATTTGTTGTAAACTTCAAAAAAATCTTCTAAGTCAGTAATCACAGGAGCACTTAATGAGTCGTAAAATTATTTATATTTCTGGTTTTAACATTTTTTCCGCTGAACCGATTTTGATAATAAAGTTTAATATTTTGTCTAAATTTAATTCTAATTTGTCGATTTATATTTAAAGTTGTTACGAACGCTTGTTACTAGAATTTAGCGATTTTGCTGATAAAGAGGAAACTTCTCAGGACTATAACAAATACACAGGCCAAATTTCACTGAGCTCTGTTGTCTATTATTGTGGATATGAGAGTGCCAACATTAGGCAGATAGACGGTCATAGCCTTAACGAATCAGAATTTGATTGTAATGCAAGAATAAATTACATTATGGGGTCTGAGATGATTCCTTTTTAGCGTTACACACGAAAATTACAAATTTATATACCCCCCCCCCCCCCTTCAACACTTGTGCTGATGTGGAGGGTATAACAAAATGAGTAGAATTTTAAAAAATTAACAAATCAAATTAATATTGAAATTTGAAATTTTTAATGAAAATAATTTTAATTTCAAATTAATTTTATTGAAAAAATTCTTTCAACAATAATTAAATTTACAAAACTTTCTTTTTTTATAAATTTTCTATAATTAACTAGAAAAATTATTCATAATTTACTATAAATTTATTTAAATTTAACGTTAAACTTGCAAAAAATATATAAATAATAATAAATACAAAATGTGAGTGTGTACACCTCTACATACTTATGGCTTTTTTATTAATAAACTTTTTATGAATAATTTTTGTTTAGCAAAACCACAAAAAAAAACTTAATATTTTTCTAACAAAAAAATTAAAAGTTAAATAAAATAAATAAAATATTCCAATTTATTTTATTTATTGTTTGTTTGTTTGTTTGTATATAAAAAAAATCTAGAAACATGATGAGAATGAATATTAAGGAAACGAAGACGAAAATCAATCAAATCAAAGTTAAAACTAAACACGGTACAATACAAAACACACTATACATATACTCACTCACTTCACTCACTCACTCACTTATGTATTTTTTATACAAAGTCTGTCATTTGGAGGTGTAGGTGAGAAAAAGAGATAACAAGTGATACTTTGCTCTGTTGTATTTTCAAGAGAAGAAAAATAAAATAAAAACACAAACCAAAAACTAAATATAAAAAAATATAAACGACTGAGTGAGTGAGTGAGCGACGACTATGAAAATGAATGAAATACAAAAGAAAATGTTGGGGTTTTTTGTTTTATTGTTGGGACGTTAGTGATGCCACTAAATTTATCTTAAACTTAGTTTATTTTTAAGATGTATTAAAACATAATTAAATAGATTTAATGTTTAAAACATTTTTAGATCTCTAAAATATTGATTTTTTATTATTTTTAACACAACAATATTATCCGAAAATATAATAAGGATGGAGATTAAAAAATTCTTAACATACACATTTGTAAATAAAAACGAAACCACAAAATTTGTATTTTTATTTATTTTTTAAATTGATTGAAATAATTTTTATAATAAAAAATGAAATATTTTTATAGTTTTAATATGTAGTGATGAACCTTTTCGAAAACCCTTCCATTATCTTGCTTTCATTCATCTCCGATTAAAAACTACCACCTTTTTATGCTCTTCAATTTTCTTTAAAAAGAATCTCAATAATTCTTGGCCTTTGCTACGGGTAGTTTGGAGTATTTGCGTCTCTTGGTACAAATACCACGTTATTGTTTTTGAACCACTCAAGAACTTGTTTCCTACAGTGACTGAATGTTTTTATGAATTTAAGTGTTTTAAAAGTATTGGTCTTTGATGAGCTTTGAATCGATCCGTAAAGCTTTAAATATATGTTTTACAAGTACACAGAGTTAAAGACCATTTACAATAATTAAGTTGCATGAAAACAAAGAAAACCAGGTAATAGTACTATATTCGGCTATAACGAATCAATAATACCCTCCACCACATGTACATACATATGCATGGAGTTTCAACTACATTAAGATAGACACACACACCTTACACATTTGCAAAACAAACTTTTTTATTTAGCATGTTCGTATCTTGGGTGTCATAAAAATTTTAAAAAATAAATAAATAAATTTTGACTATATGATATGTAACAAGATATATTATAATGGCTTAAATGATTCCTTCTTGGCGTTACACACGGAAGGAAACTGTATTTTATTTGCAAGAGATTTTTCAAAAAATATACAAAATTATAACCAAAAAGTATTTTGGCATTTTTAAAAGGAATATTGGAATATAAAAAGTTTTTTAATATATTTAAATTATTTCTTATTTTTTCTAGGCGTTTTAATAGTTTGATAAATAAAAACGGTTAAAAGGTTATAAAAAAAAATTATATTGACCTGCAATTTTTCGAAGAAACCAAAACCGGTTCCTTAAAAAGTCGAAGAATCAATCACGCAAATTAGTATTAAAATTATTTGACGCACTCACAATATCTTTAAAATGTTTAACTTTAGTGCAAATATCTGGCAACTTTATCATGTCATTTTATGAAAATGTATATTTTTGTTTATTCAAACTATTTCTCTTTTATGTATGAAAAACTTCCATTAAAAAGAAATTAACAATTAACAATTATTTGTATGTATTTTACAATTTTAAGAACTTTTAAAACTAACCTTATTGAATTCCAATGTTGATGATTAAAAAACTGATTATTATGATGATTGATTTAAAGAGTTTTTTTACGCCATTTAATGCAAAAAGTTGCAAATTGAATTTAATAAAAAAACGTATAATTAGCAACACCCAAATTGCTGTAACATGTGGAAATTTATTTATTCTTATTATTTATTTTAGATACACAAGAAGTATTCTTGTTTATTTTGTTGTTGTTTTTTTTTATTATATCATAATTGTAATATGTTTATTTGAATTAATTTCTTTAATGATTAATTATAATTTTTTTCTCTTCAATATTCACAACTCTTTTATCATGATGTTTAATGCAATTAAAACTATTTTAATTTAAAAAAATATGCATTTTTTTGCATTTTATTTCATTTTTCATGTACTCACACATTCACACTTAAAATATATACATGAATATTTATTATAGACGAAGAAAAATAAATTGTCAAAGTTGTTGTTGTAGTGGTGGGACACGGACGGCAAAAACAACGACAGCTACACCAACGACACAACATGGCCATTGTTGACGTATGTATGCATTGGAGAAAAGTAGAGAGTAAGAAAGAGAGAAAGTCATATAGTGCAAAAAAAAAACAAATATTTTATGAGTTTTATTAAAAAAAAAACTAGAGTTTCTAATAAATTAATCAAATTTTGTTTTTGGCTAAAAATTGATATTTTTTGTTCTTTAAATACTAAAATATTTATAATTATATATTTTATTAAGTTTCTATGAATTTTTATATTATTTAGAAATAAAGAACAAGAAAACTAAAATGAACTTTTACAAAATCTTAAAAGAATTTCAACTTAGATAGATAAAGTCTTAATTCTTTGAATTTGCACAAAATTTAATTGATTTCTCTTAAACACCGTTTATTTTTTTCTTTTGTCATTGAATTAAAAAATTTCATTCAAAAATCTAATTTTTCCAAAAATTTTAGCAGGAAAATATATACAGTTTGTCAAATATATCTTTCCAATTATAAACAATTAAGATTGCTATATTCGGCTATGCCGAATTTTCATACCCTCCATCACAATGTGTTTGAAGTAAATACAGGATTATTATCCTGTACAATATTATATCACGTAGGATCATTTTCCAAAAAGGATTTTTCCCTGTAATATTTGAATCATTCCAATCCTTTGAAACTTGCACTTTAAGCACTTTTCTCACATGGAATTATGAAGTTACTAGTGACGTTAAATACATTTATAATACAACTCACAATTTCTTAAAAAATTACATTCCATTTTAAAAATTAACAACAAAAAATCGGCGAAAAATTTCACATTTTCAATATTTTCATAATTATTGCAAATATTTATATGATAAAATGAGTAAAATTATTCTTCCTCTTCTTTTCATTGTTTTTAGTTGAAATTCAGTAACAAAGTTAAAATTTATCATATTTTTTTATAATTGAAAATATATATTTGACAAACTGTATATATCTATTATAAAAAAAAGTTGTATTAGTTTTATATGTAAATATGTATGGGGAGAATTAGGGGGGTTTATTACTATAACACAATTCATTAGTAAAGCTGCTACCTTAAAAACAACAAAATTTTATTTATACTTTACTATATAGATAAGTAGATATGTATTTAGTTATACATATATACCACTCTAGTATATATGTTTTTTTAAGTGTATAACGAGAATAATTTTCATCCATTCATTCAAGAAAATTGAAATGAGCAAATATTTATCCGAAAATACGAAAAAAAATACTAAAAAAAATAAAAACAACACAAAAACACCGCAAAAGAAAATACAAAACACACAACCCACCCACAAACCATAACAGTCAGTCAGCCAGTCAGGCCGAGAATCTGTCAGTTAGCTCGAATATGAAACTCTACTAGCATTTTGCAATATGTACCTTCTAAACAGTTCCCCCATACACCTCAAACCCTTTTTCAACAATAACAAAACAGAAAAGGAAAACATAAAACTCTATAAACATGTTGTATGTGTAGTCATCGTCATCGCCGCCGTTATCGCTTTCGTTGTCGTCTGCTAGTTCGTCGTGGTCTTTTTTTTCATTTTTTACTTCATTCTAACCTCTTCTGGTTGTTGGTTGTTCTTCTTCTTTTGCTTTTTAACCAACATCAACACCAACAACAAACAAATGTATTGGGGCACACGCTTTTTTGCTGTATTTTATTATATTTCTTTCTTATTTCTTTCTCTTTCTATGTCTCTTTTTCAATACATTCACATTCATAGCTGTAGCTGTTTACAATCCCCAACCCACCACTTGTTAGTTCAACACTTTACATTATTATTATTCTTTTCTACTTCTTCTATATTTCAAAATATATTTTCTATATACATATACAAACATCTACACATATATACGTTATATATATGTATAGATGTATTATGCATATATGTTTATATGTAGATTTGTTTTATTTCATTTGAATTTGTATACATTTTGTTTTATTTTTTTGTATTTTTGTATTATTGTGCTACACACCCGACGGACATCGTAAGTATTGGAGTAAAATCCGTAAAAAAGTTTTCTTCGTACTCACGCATTCACAAAAACAACACTCATACACTTGTATATGTATATCATTTCGATTATAAACTTACGCTCATACAAAAAATTTCTTAGCAAAAGGATTTCAATTGGATTTTTTCGGATAAGCTTTTTTCTTTCTTTCTTTTTTTGCCCTTTAGAAAAATTGTATATATACACTTAATATTATACACAATTCATTGTTATAACTGTTTTTTTATTTATTTTTAATTTTTCATTTTTAACTTTTAAACAATTTATAGTTCACTGTTTTATATTTCAAACTATTTCCTTATAATATTTATAATTTTATAATAATTTTTTTCACTTTGCTTTTTTCTTTTACATCTTACAAAACTACTTTACAATTTTTTTACAGTAAAAAAAAATACTGCGAGAACGATCCCCTCAACGAACCAGCTCAACGCAGCTCGCACGAATAAACAACTTTTATCAAATTGATGGCACAAAATCAAATAATCTTCCATTAACGTTGGTAGCACTGCAGCAGCGAAAAGTGTTACCAAGTTGTCATTTTGCCCAATCAGGTATCCATTAACATGCACACATACAAAACAAGTGCTAAGAGAATTCATATGAACAAACAGCTGATTGTGCTAAGAGCGGTGCGGACATGCCATAAATATATTCTAATTTGAATTAAATATGTATTTTATTCAGCAACCGCTATCTATTACATAATAAAGCAAATTAGAACAAACAAGGCGAATTTAACTAAGTGATGTCAATAGCCCAGGTGATATTTCACACGTTTTTCTGCATATAAAATTTTCTTGTATTGAACAATATTTGTATATGTCTGAAATTTAAAAACATAAGAAAACAGTTTGTATTTGCTGATGGAAAATTGGATTTGTGATATAAAATATTTTATTAGCAAGATACATCGGTCATTAACGCAGTTAACTTAATGTCCATAAATTAAACAAAATTCACATACATTGAAAACATTCACAAATTTTCCTTTCCTCTTAAGTAGAGTTGCTGTGATTTTGTGTCTAATGACACTACCAGAGGTTCCAATTATAAAGCATTCAAGGTGTTGAAATTGTTATTTCTTATTTCTGCATAATTAAAATTCTATTTTTCAAGGATCTAGACTAGGATTTCTCCACTGAAAAACGCTTCAAATTAGGGAAACTATATAGAATAGAATTATATGTTCATAAAATTACTTAAAAAATATTATTTTAATAAAGTCCCGGCAATAAAAACAAAGAAACGAGAAAGCCTAATCTAGACTTAACCCAGCATTAGTATTTTCCGTCTGTCTGTTGCTTTTGCACGCTCACGTCCATAATATTTGACAGATCTAAATGAAGGTTGGCCTGAATATTTGATATAGTTCTGAGCAGTTTACTATTTAAAACCATCGGTTCTTTATATTTCAGGATATAGATCAATATCTGGGGCAACCATTAGTTCAAGCAAAGAACTTTCATAAAATTCTCGATTATAAATGCACAAATTGAAATGTTGTCATGATATTAAGTTACATGTACTTACTACAATTCTAAAAATGTCTTATTTTTTAATTCATTTCTGCAAAATATTTAAAATACTTTAATTTGAAACAAAAAAAAAAAAACGCAATTTTAAGGCTTTTAATTTTATTAAACTTGACAACTCTATTGAATAGCACCAACACAGTTTTATTTGTTGCAATTGCGTTTTGGAGCTTTCAAAGTTTGTTTACTAAGCGAAGAACACGTGCTCTCCTACTTGCTCGCTCATTCACTTTTAAACACAAAAGAGAAACGAAGAAAATTGTTTCATACCAATGACTTGTATAACAACAAGAATACATATTTATATTTTATGATTTTCAAAGATTTTTAATAATTTCTTGTTTATTGTTTAAAACGTATTACAAAGAAAAGTGATAAATAAATGTTATTTGTAAAGTTAAATAATGTTATAAAGTTCAATAATGTTATAAAACAAACAATTGTGTAAGAAATTTAAAAAAGGCTAAAGTGTACTTGTTTGTTGATGAATCTTAAGAATTTAACCTCTAATTTCTATTATTTACAACTCGCATACGACATTGAGTTGCAACGAAATTTGCTGTCACAGTAAAATACATAGAAAAAAAGCAATACAATAACAAAAAACATGAAAAAAAAATATTGTGTATATAGAAGAAGAATTTGTTTATTACCTAACAACAAATTATTTATAAAAGAAATTCATCTTTGTTGTTATTATTAATAATAATTTTCTTTATTAATTTTGTTTTTGACATAATAAATAAATTCAACAACAACAATAACAAATATAAATAAACAGTTTCTACGAATTTATTGAGAAAAAAAAACATAAAGAAAAAACAAAACAGTTGTTTCGGATTTTTTTTAAATTTATTTTAATCGAATTATTCCATAAAGTAAAACGAAACGAAAAAAAAGAGATACGATTAGATAAAGTTTAAAATAAAACAACAAGAAAAATCTGTAAAATAATAATTGCACAATAAAACAACAAACCCAACAACGACAACCGTTTTTTTTTTCTATTACTCGTGATATGGGCCATAGGTGTTTGTGGTGTTGGTAGCGCTTGATGTCTGTCGGTGTGATTTAAAAAAATAAAATACAAAAATAGAATCAAAATGTTACCGGCTTCTCAACAAAACGGTTATAGTGAAAAGATTCGTCGGTCTTACATATCATTGCCATTTTACTAATAACTCAAGACTCTATGTGGCTTACACCGCCACCATAGAAAAGTGATAAATCATACGTTTTTTTCCGTTTTATATCATTAATAGTGTTTTTTTTATTATATTTTGCTTTTGATAATTTTGCACATTTAACGACGAATTGTTAATTTGGCAGAATTTAAAGACAACAAGTACTTAATAAGTAATTCACTCACTCACTCCATTCCACTCGATACTGACGCAAACGAAAGTTCACAAATTAGTTGATGTTATTCTCATGATTAATGATCGATAGCTGTTGAATAAAAAAATAACCACCATAATAACAACAAAATTATTGATCAATTCAAAACAATCGCCGTTTTTTGATTGATCTTTAGCTTAAAAAAAACGTGAATATATATAGAATATAAAATTTATAACTTATGGGTTGGCTAAAGATCTCGTGTCTGTTGTGTGTTTTCGGTTTTCTGCGGGAAATACGACCTTCTGAACCATACATTACAGAATTTTTGGCTGGACCATGGCGCAATATAACAGAAGATCAGGTGAGTTAACTTTCTTATAAATCAATGGGAACTGTATTAAAATTGTAGTGATTTTTTCTTCTAATTTTGTTTATTGAAAACTAAACAACACAGTCCCGTTATTTATTGAGTATTGAGTTTATTTAATGGTGTCCGTTCGTACTTCTAGTTTCCTTGTTGAACAAAATCCAATTTACAATTTTGAGTGAAATTAAACTCATATGAGTTTATGACAAGTGATCTATAAATTATGTTAATTGTCCTGCTCATTAAAGGTTTAAAAGTTTCATATAAACTATATTATCGATCTTCTTTCTTGTGATTCTCATAAACCAATATATTTGCTTAGAGAATTATGCATTGTATTTGTTTATGATAAAATTGTTTATTATCGATTAAATTCGTAGTTTCGTAGTCGGAATGTAGCGAATACAACTTTCTTGATTTAGATAGTTTATTATTATTATTATTATTATTATTATTATTATTATTATTATTATTATTATTATTTCAAAAAAGTTTTTAATTTCAATTGCATTATCTAATTTATTTTATTTTTATAAATTTATAACTGCAGTTAAATCGTCAAGTATATCCTGTTGGTACTTATTCATATTTAGCACAATTGGTTGTAGTATTCCTGATAACAGATTTTTTACTGTAAGTTATCTATTTTATCTTTATTAATTAAAAAATAAAAAAAAAAAATAAATAAACTGACGTATTTTATACTTTTGAAATTTTTGCAGTTATAAACCTTTAATTGTAACAATTGGCGTTGCGGGAATTATAGTATGGAGCATGTTACTATGGACTACCTCACTGGAGGCCTTAATGACTCTAGAATTTTTCTATGGTACCTATATGGCAGCTGAAGTTGCATATTATACTTATATTTATGCAAAAGTCGATAAAAAGCATTATCCCAAAGTTACATCACATACAAGAGCTGCCATGTTTGCGGGCAAACTGGTGGCTAGTATAACGTCACAATTACTATTAAGTTTTAATGTTATGGATTATCGTGAACTTAATTATATAACTTTAGGAGGTATGTTGGATTTATAATATAGTTGTTGCTTTTATTTAATAAAATTAACTTTTGATGTATTTTTAGCTCAAATTTTAGCCACTATATGGGCATTATTTTTACCCAAAGTAAATAGAAGTTTATATTTTCATCGCAAGGCTTATGTTAGCGATAAGGCAACTGAAATTACTCCACCTACACAATCCATTGAAAATTGCAATGCAGATGATGAGAAATCAGATAAATTACTTTTGGCCACACCAACCAAACTATTATGGAATCATTTTAAAAATGCCTATACAAATACCAAAGTTTTACAATGGTCTATATGGTATGCGGTGGGCTTATGCGGTTATTTACAAGTAACTGCTTACATACAACTGGTGTGGAAAGTTATTAAACCAGAAGAAGATGTAATTAATAATTTAAATTAATATACAAATATTTTATTTAATGTTAAAAAATAAATATTTATTAAATAAACAGATTGCCTGGAATGGAGCCGTGGATGCAGCATTTACCGCTTTGGCTGCTTTGTTTGCCTTAGCAGCTGGCTATATACATGGTAGTCGTTTAAAATCTCGTGCCAGTTTAGTAATATTAGCTGTTTTATCGGCTCTTGAAGGTGGTGCTATATTATTAGCTTGCTGGACAGAAAATATCTATCTCTCCTACACTGGTTACGTTATATTTGGGGCCCTGTATGCCTTTACTATTACAGTAGCAGGGTAAGCCTATAAAATATTTATTAAAATATTTAGTTTTCATAAATTCTTCATTTTATTCTTAGAGCTGAGGTGGCGCGTTATTTAGAAGAAGATAGTTTTGGTTTAGTATTTGGTATTAACACTACTTTGGCTCTTATTTTACAAACCATATTAACGCTTGTGGTCATATCGGAATCTGGTTTTGCTTTATCTACTAGAGGACAATTTACAGTTTATGCTTTTTATTTTATAGCTGTTGGTATTTTATATTTAACATTCTTTGTATTTGATTTTGTTATAAAAAAATTTACAGAGAAAAAAAGTAGTGATGATTTTAATGTAGAACAATAATAAACAAATTTTTACTTAGTTGATGTGCTAGAATTAAATGTTTTTTTTTTTTTTTTGAAAATATATTTTATTTTCTATTGATTTTAAATTAAAAACAAAAATATTGTTATTTTTATTTCAAATTGTAAATTTCTTTGAAATGTTTATGATTTTTTTTTTGTGAATAAATAAACAAATACTTTGGAAATGTTTAATGTTTTTAATTATGTAGTAATTGAAGTAATTAAAAATAGCAAAAATAATTTTATTTAACACGTTAAATGGAGTAAACACGACAACCATAAATTTATTATTTGTAGTTTAAAAAAAAAAGAAAATATTCTGCAAAAATATATGCGATAAGATAATGGGAGAAATCTGTTAAATTATAATTCTACTATATATTATGATCATCGACTATTTAAATGATTTTTGAATTTATTCAAACATCGTTCATATGCTGCAAAGTCGTCATAACTCAAAATTCGCATGTTTTGACTTAACATCAGTAGTGGATAGTAAATAATGTATTTTATTATGTCAAGTTTTTGGGAAGGAATCCTTCATATATCAGACGAGATTTCAACAAGTATATATTATGCCAATGTAGTTGTTGTTTAGTTTATATTGAACATTTTTTGTAAGCGTTTGAAAAATTAATTAAATATAAAGTTCGAAGAAATATGCTTCTGTCAAAAAATTAAAAATACGTCTACTGAAAAAATTCTTTTTTTGAGATATGACTAACATGCGCATATGAGCGATATATAAATGTGATACTTGAAAATATTATGCAAATATAGAATCAAAATGTTAATAATTTTTCAACAGTAATATTTATTGTATTTGTATTTAATAATAACTTTTCTAAATTTTTTTGAAGGTTTTCTCGATTTTATTTTCATTTATTCCTATAAGTGAGTGAAGGTCGACAACACTTACAGAATTTTATGACAAAATGGAAAAACAACATTTTTATGACACAAATCTGAACTTAAAAAATTAAAAATTTAATGAAAATGAAACGACTAAATATATTTGAAAGTTCAATATAAGGTAAATAAACTCGTCCATCTGAGAATTGGAAAAAAATTTCCAGTACCAAACGGAAATACTAATCACAGCACTTCTCCAATACAATTCGAAAATATCTGAGTTCTAACCATTTGAAAATAGTAAAGTTGTTGTAAAAGTTTTTTATCAAAAATATATAGATATGAAAATATTATAATTAAATTTATTATAAATTAGTTCGGTATTGACCCAAGAATGATCGTTCTCAAGTGATCGAATCGAATTCCGAAAATCGATTTAAAGGACATACATACTTTTAAAAAAATGTTAAATTCTGTCATAATATTATAATAAAAAAGTGCCAAATAGGCCAATTTCCATCTTATAAGAAGGGACATCAAAGAATTTTTATATGTTAATACTCTTACTAGTTGTATGACTAGAGGCGTTCAACTTTTGGGACCAAACTTAAATTTGTGCAGTCTTGGGAAGGAATAAACTGTGAAATCATTAAAAAATTAAAGCTTAAAATTTGATCTTTCAGCCTAAGTGATTTTTTAGCAATAATTACTAAAAATACAATGGAAAAAAATTTATTTCTCTTTAATTATTATTATTTTTCCCATTTTTGATAAGCTAATTTAAAAACATTCGTTTGAAGCAAAAATACACATGAATATAATTTATATTTTTTATATAAATGTTTTGCGAAGTGCAAATTAAGATAAATTTAGAAATCTTTTCCAATATTAAAAACGATATAATTTATTCAAAGAAAAAATATTTTATAGAAATGTACTTGATTTAAGAACATAAGACCAACAACGACAAATTTCAAAATTGAAAGTATGTTAACGATATTATCATATATTATAATATTTTTTTAAAGGAACATTTTTTAATACTTAAAAAAAAGTAAAAGTATAAATATATGCTCATATAGCATATGCAAAATATAGTAAATGTACATACATATTTATTTATATCATTTAGAAATTATTATTTTTCAACTTATTTCCTTTTAGTAATCGTATAACTGTTGGAATCTAAAGGATTTATAGTCAGCTTCAAATCTAGTATTTTTGCCAACTCATTAACTGTTTCAATTTCTTTATTTGTTAATCCAGATGGTATTTTTAAAATTTTTTGTTCATCGTCATCCTTAAATTGTTCCATTAATTTCATCGTTTCTTTCTTTAAACTAAAAAGATTATCGTCATCATTTCTTTTTGATTTCTGTACATTCTCAATGATGCCCATGGCTTTAATGCAAATTTTACGTTCGTTCTCTTTGTAACGGGTATACCGTTCATCTAACAGCTTTAATTCTTTACTGATGTCTACATTATGTGGTTCCATGCGTTGGGCTTTTAACAAAAGATGACGGGCTTTTTCGTATTCACCGAGCATTAGATAAGCTCTACCCTCTTGAAACAAAGCTTTGCAGGAGGGTTTATTTTGGGTTAAATCGCGAATTTCTTTACATGTGAGACATGTTTTGCCTGGAGCATTTATTTTGTTGTAGCATACAGCTAAATTTGTGTAAAGTTTTACTAAAAATAATCTTTGTTCCTGCTCCTCTTGGTCATTTGCCAAACGACAGAATTTCAATATATCAACTGCTTTTTCAAAAGCTCTGCAAGCATTTCGATACGTACCTTGACTGAAGAAATCCAAACCTTTTAAATGAATTTCTTTAATTTTGTCAATCACTGCTGAAAACTTGTTGCGATCTTGTTCTGGTATTTGTTGTTCAGCATCAATGTCTCCGACCAAATTGTAGGAAACTAATTCAATTATGAACAAACCATCAGCTTTTGGCTTAACTCGTGGCGGACAACCCATCTCTCGGAAGAGCAAATGATATGATATGATAAACTGAGCTTGTTCTCCTTTGTGCATAGTACGAACGGCTACTTCTAAACCTTCCAAAACTTCATTTCTGCCAGTATAAAAACTATACGAAGAACCACGAAGAAAACTGGAATCAAATGGTGCACCTTCTCCCTCCCAATAGGCATTGTAACGTATGCAAGCTCTTGCATTATTCGGAACTGTTGGTTCATCTTCTAAACCCATTTTTGTTATCTTTTTCCATATATATCCGTTTATTCTTTCCATACGTGGTTTTAAGTTCTCAAATGGTTCGGTCCAAGGTGAAACAAGATCTGCACGATCCAATGAATGAGTACCATCCTCCTCTTCATTGTCTGAACCTATATTAAGTTCATCATACATATCATTAGTAAATCCTTCATCGAAATTTGTATTTATTTCAAAACTTGCACCACTGCTTATTAAATCCCTAATGGCATTGACATTTGGAAAACGGATTATTCATAAGGCATGTTGATATTTAAGAGGTCTATATTTACCCCAAACAAAGCGGTTCTTTTAAAAAGTTATTGGTTGTCGGAATACCATCGTCCTCCATTTTTAAATGTCAATACACTTTTCCTATAATAACTGTTTTCCTTCGATGTAAAAAAACTATTATGATGAATTAAATTAAGAATGATTAAGAATCGGCAAAAATGTTCCTGCTAAAAAATTTGATTCAATATACTTTTATTTAGCAGGGATGTCAAATTTGATGGAAATGTCATTTTCTTTCATACAATAAACGACGAACAGCATCATTTAACTGTAGTGTAAATAGAAAATAGAATTACATAAATAGAATTATATTTAGTTTAAGCTTTGAAATAAACAAATAACGTTTTATTTTAAATATAATATAATTTTTATTAAAATACACTTTTACTATTTTAGATAAAAAAATTAATACACAGTATTTAAAATCAATTTTCCATTCCTGAAATCTATCAACGCATGATGATTCCCATAATTAGTGTTACCATATCAAAAAATATAACAAGTTTACTTTATTAAAACTAAAAATATTTAAATATTTTTTAACTGAAAGTACGACATTTTATTTATGTTAGGGATTTTAAATTTACTTTAAATTAAATTTAATAAATTTAGTATATGTCAACAGAACCCCATTTTCAATGAACAGTTTATCATTGTTATTGTTTTTCAATTGTGACACACAAAAGAGAGAAAGGAGATGCCAATGCAATTTTTTAATATTTAAGCAAAAAGTTTTAAAAGTATTTAAAAACAAATAAATTTACGAACTTTTCTCTAATTTTAAATTTGAATAATGAAAATTAATTTTCAAATTAACAATACTTTCAATGTAAATATAAATAATATGTTGATTTGCATGTACGTATACATACATGCATGTGTATTTATAAATATTCCTGAATTATCCTTAAAAAAATTACAAATACATGGCTACCCTATGATAAATAAAGAGGACGACGACAACAACAAAACAGCAATAAATTACAATAATAAAAGAAACACAGTGTTTAATTTTTATATATAAAAATTTATAATTATTTAATTAATTATTTTGTTGCTGTTATATTCAATCAACAATCATTATGAGAAGATTGCGACGGCATTATATAAAATTCGTAATTCTTGTATTGATATGCGGAACCGGTGTATTTTATTTTACAAGAACCACAGATGATGTGGACAGGCAAAGCCAAATGTAAGTAGATATTTATCTGTTTGGTCATAAATACATTTATATATATATATATATATATATATATATATATATATATATATATATATATATATATATATATATATATATATATATATATATATATATATATATATATATATATGTCGGTCTGGTCGTTCTGCTAGCTGTCTATGTGGCTAAGCATGAAACCTCTTGAAATTGGCACCTACTATACAAATGTCTTCCTGGAAAAAAATTTAAGCTTAAAAATTTTATAAATATAAAGTGATTTGAAATTTCGCAAAAGTACCATGATATCCAAAAAAGACGTGCCAAATTAGGATACAACCTTCTTTTT
This sequence comes from Cochliomyia hominivorax, assembly GCA_004302925.2. Taxonomy (NCBI): domain Eukaryota; kingdom Metazoa; phylum Arthropoda; class Insecta; order Diptera; family Calliphoridae; genus Cochliomyia; species Cochliomyia hominivorax. Next base: position 2,607,065 of record PYHX02000467.1, on the reverse strand, counting down.
AAATATCACTTTAAAGGACTTAAATCTTACATATACGTTCGTATTCCAATAAAAGTTGGTCAAATTAAGTTTAATAAAAATAAAAATCTATGTGCGATATTATGCGAGGGTCGGTCCATAATTTCTCCTAGCTCGCATACACTACAAACTTAAAAATAAAACAATTTATACGAGGGTCGTTTATTAGTTTTTCGTAACTGACTATCTAACTATTAGCCAATATTGCGGTGAAGGGTATTACATAGTCCGGCTTGAGCGATAATAAAATTTTAACTTGTTTAAATTATATTCAATTTAGAGGAAATTTACGCCCCGAATAAAACCACATGAATATTCATGTAGATTGTTATCAAATTTTTATAAAATGTTTAAAATGTTTTATTAATAAACAAAATAATTAATTAAACTAATATGTTCACATATATATTAAATACACATATGCATACGTATGAGTATAAACCAAATGCATAAGTTTAAAAATGTATTTCCTTTTTAAAAATCATTTACAGTCACGCACATAAGTATAGACACAAAATAAAAATTAACTTAATATGCAAATTTTTACGTATTACAAAATTTAAATGTAATATTTTATTGACAGATAAGTAAAAATGTTAAAAATATTAGTTTTCAGTCGGACAAAACTAATGACTCATCTATGCAATATTTTGAATAATTATCCTGTTGAGATGTAAAATTTCAATATCTCTGCACTTTTAAACATTTTCCTTTAAAATATTAGGATAACAATTTTCCATTATTCCAACAATAAAGGTAAGTTCTTCAAGCTTGTATTTATTGTCGTTTAGTCAATTTGATATTAGTTTTGCCTTTAAAACGATTTTTGATCGTCAGAATGGTAAAAGGTCTATGATTCACTAATTATCAAGTCTCTGCAAAAAATTTACTTTATTTATGAATATATATAATTAATCATGACCTGAGCTGCAGTTGTTTCGCTTCACTTGGCACTCAGTGTAAACATATTGCCAGTAAAACAGATTTTTAATAAATTTTGTTCAATATTATAAGTATACTAGAGTCCTGACTTTCGTGGTCCCGATTTGTGTCGCTTTTTAAGAACTAAAAAAATTCGATTTGCGTCGTTGCAATTTCATGTCCTGATTTGTGTCGTTAAAAACGTTAATTTTTTACTGCAGCATTGTGTATTACTATTTTTAGTACCACTGATAACACTTACCGTCACCTGCACGTTAAGTTTTCAAATTGCGTGAAGTAAGGGGAATTCCATTATTTTCGTTATATAAGTGGAGCTAAGTGTAAGCGTCTGGTTATGGTATGTGAATCGCCAAAGTACATTAAGTACGTAAAAATTTATAAAAGTAAAAGAAAAGTAATAAATTTGGAATTTAAATTAGACTTGGACTAGCACATACAACAGTAAGAACAATTTGCAACAGAGACTGTGATAAAATAAATCAATTAGCTGAAATTGTCACACAACTCCAATATATATAAGATACTATGGCAAGAAATCCCTTATTGGTTTCAATTTTTATAAATAATAAAATAAGCGAAGAATGCCACTGAGAAAGGATGTTGCAAAAAAATAAAACTCTCTCTATTTACTCCGATCTTCAGGAAATACTGCATCTAGTAGTAACACAAATTCTGATTGCATTTTATAGAAAAAGTTGATTCGTTTTGTGTAGCGTTTCTCCGGTTATGCAAGTCGGGGCTCTAGTGTAGTTTTCAATGTGCCTATAATTCTTTTTTATAAACTAATTTGTTATAGCTTTATTCCTTCCAATAAATCGATTGTTTTCCTTTGATATATATTGTAAATTGAGTTATTAGCGCATTTAAAGTCAATTTTCAATCTGGCAACTTCGATTGTTTTGGTCCATAGATCTTCTGGACAATGAGTTGTTGGATTGGAGTGGCAGTTGAATAGATGTTGTGTATCATGTGGTCTTTGACCACATGCAGGACATAGGTCGTTCAAAGCTTTCTCTGATCCAAAGGATCATACACATATACATGTATGATATGTTCGTATATACGAATATCCTTTCTTACATGCCTCAGCGGTGACTCCAATTGTGTAATATTGAAGTTAGGATGATTTCTTCGATGAAGGAACTGCAAATTGTTTTTTATGTAGCCAAACCTTATTGGCTTTTGGCTTTTATCCATAGTACTGCCGGCTAATGCTTTGAGCACCTTATTTCTGCTTCGCATATTGTGCGTGATTGTGGTAGCATGAGCTGAAGAAGTGAATAGACCATCAAATGTAACTTCTAAAATTTTTGGATGGTTAACTGTCGGAATTTGCACTCTATCGACCGTGGTGCCTAAATTCATATTCACCTCTTTGTCCAAGTGGTGAAGAGTGTTGCAGTAGATTTCGCTGGTGAAAGAAAACTTACCTTATCAAATTCATTTAACAGGTCAAGAGCCACCAGGATTCTACGTTCACATGGTTTCTGCTGGTTCAAACCATGTTGTTGTGCCGCGCATTTTAAGGAATCCATGCTAGTGGCGAGGTGCTGTAAGATGACTGGTGCAGGAGAAGAGCCTCAAGAGCCTTTGCGACAGGTGACAGGAGGGAAATCGGCCTGTACGATTGCCCCTTATTCTCAACTTTCCCAGTTTTCAAAATGGGAATGACTCTAACCATTTTCCAGGCATCGGGTATTAACAGGCTTTGCATTGAGGGGTTGCAAACCTTTGTCATGACATATCATGTTAATGTTTTATACGATCATTAATATTAAATTTATTTCAATCCTGAACCAACTTTAACAAAAAAATCAAAATAATTTCATTAAATTTATTGTTTTTTTATTAACAAATTTAAATTTGTCTTGAAATTTATTATACATTACGCATGTTCTTACTACTAAACGTTATTTATTCTTATGTATATATTTTTTCCATTTTCTTCTTATGTTTTATACAAATTATTATTATTTTTATTAGCAAATATTGACTTAAAATAATGTCTATTATATTGTTAGTGGTAAGACTGAAATTGAAATTAAATGTTCTTAACACCAAAAAGAAAATTATTATTGTACAAACTAATCTTCATACATATACACATACAACAATCGTATGTAGTATTTAAAATTATTTCTAATAAGAAAATATTTTGTATTGTTTGACTTATTGATAGATAGACTGATTGATAGATAGATAATACATTTAAAGATAAAAATTACTGTTAGATTAGAATCATTTACTCATAGAAATATAAAAAATATTAACAAAAAGTATAAAATAAGAAATTGAAATCGGTGTGAAATGAAATTATCGCACGACATATACAATAAATATTTATAGAGTATATAAATAAATTTACACTAAATTTAATAGATCCTCGGCAGTCGTGAAGAAACAATTACCTTGGATAGTTTTCGGGGGCTAGCAATTGTTACGAAATGTACTGCCCATATTCCGATCTGTGGAAACCATTGAGGTGCCAGCTGTGGCTGCAGTTACTGGATTTGTAGCTATTGTATTGGAGTTTATGTAAATGTTATTTGTAGTAGTGGCGGTTTGTGGATGGAGTTGCGTTTGTTGTTGTTGCTGATGCTGTTGTTGTTGGTGTTGTTGCTGCGGGGTTTGAGGGGGCTGGTGATGAACTATATGTGCTGTTGAAGTGTTATTGGGTTGTCCATGACTTTGTTGTGCTTGAGTTTGAAGTTGTAATATTTGCTGAGCTGTTAATAAATGTGTTGGAATTATAACTTGCTGTTGATGATGTTGCTGCTGCTGTTGTTGTTGTTGCTGCTGTTGTTGTTGATGTTGCATTTGTAAACGCAGCAAATTTAATTGATTTGCATTTATAGCAATCTAAAAAGCAAATACAAACATAAAACAATTGAAAGAGATAAAAATTAAAAACCGTAAGACCACTATTTAACTTACAGGCATATTGGTCAGTTCACCATTTGGCGTTAACATAACTTGTTGTAGCAGTTGTACTTGTTGCTGTTGTGGCGGATGTTGCTGTTGTTGAGCCTGCTGTTGCTGTTGTGCTATATTTTGCAACAGTGCAGTTTGTTGTTGATGTTGTACCACATTTGCGGTCTGAGCGGTTGTGGGATTAGCTGCTGTTAATATAATTTGTTGCGGCTGTTGTGCTACTAAATTCAAACTTGCCGCCGTCAAAGGGGTACCAGCAGTTAAGCCATTGTTTAAGTGTTGTTGCTGCTGGTGTTGTAATTGTAATTGGTGGACTAATTGAGCTTGACCAGTTTGTTGTCCTGGTAGGGTTATAAAATATTGTAAATGTTGTTGAGGGTGAGCAGTTTGTTGAATTATTTGTAATTGTGGTGTGGGAGGAGTTGCAGTTGTTGCAGCAGCTGCTGTTAACATTTGTGTCGGCTGGGTTTGTGTTAAATTACTCGCGATTGTGGCCGTTGCAGGTTGTGCCGAAGCAATAGCTGCTGTTGGTACATTTTCTACCGGCAAACCTGCAACATTTAATATTTCTCCCGTTACCACATTTGAAATGGTAGTTGTCATTGTTGAATTACTGCTAGCCGGTGAATTTGCTGCTGAAGTTGTGGTGTTGTTGGCTGTGGAGGCACTGTCGTTGTGATGTCTCCTATGATTTGGTGGTTTTATATCTTCTCTTGGTACAATATCAATAAGAAAATCAAATTGATCATAGTTAGCTATGGCTTGAGCTATATCCGACCTTTGCAGTGTACGACGTTTGCTTTCATCAGTATGAATCCATGCTCTCATTGTCAGTTCTTGAATAAAAAACTCACAGGCTTTTGCAAAAAGTGTTGGAGCTTCGGCTGCTATCATTTTAGCATTTTCATCCAGTTTCATTATCTTCTTAATGCGAGCCAAAGGTAAAGATTGATGCTTCGAGTCTATAACTGCACTTTGTACCTCCTGCAAAATAGTTGGCCAAAATGTTTCTATAGTCGGAGGTGGTTTCCGTGGCTGTTGCTGTTTAGAGTTTTTTCCCAATTTCTCTTTTGGTATAGCTCCAGTATTTGAATTTATATTTGATATGGAGGTAGTTTGATCCATAGTGGTACTATTGGCTATGGTAAATGTGTTACCGCCACTTTCGGCGACTACTGTTATGTTGCCATTGTTATTGTTGTTATTGTTGCTATTATTATATGACAGCATATCGATGTTTGGTACCCGCGTCTGTGACTGTGTGATATGTTGTTGTTGATGTTTTACACCACGACTTACACTACTCTTGTTACTGTTTATTCCATATGAAGGAGTCTGTGACATTCCGAGTTTGTATACGTTTAAAAATTCAATTACTCATTTAACAGTTGTAGTCTTTAATTAATCTTTTAATCATTATGTATTCATTTTAAATAATTATTATCATTACACATTATATGAGTATAAATGTATGTATGTGGTTGCAATTATTAATTTTACTATTCACAACTAACTGCTGACAGATTGACAGCACGCCAGTCTTTTGTATATCTTTTTGTCTATTTATTTTTCATTTGCTCTCTTTAATTATAATTATTTTATTGTTCGTCTTTTGCACTTCATGAAGGAAATTATAATTCGTTATTTTATTATTTTTTATAAATTAAATAAATCTCACTACAATTAATAATAAACACGTACAGCTTCTTCTTGTAAATTGTAAAACAAAAAAAAGAACAGCGTTGCTATTATCAGGTATATATTTTGGATACCAATTTCTACAACCCTATTTTTGTATTATACGATGTCTACACCAAATATTATACTTTTTTAATATTAAATAAAAATGAATGAAGTTTTCAAACAAATTGTAAATGGCAAATTCAATTTTTGTTCATAAATTATTAACAAAGTGAATTTTTTGTATGAGATTGAATTTTTAATAAAGTATTTGATTTTTTGTAGAAAATTTGATTTTTTATTTAAAATTTAATTTAATTTTTTAGTAGTAAATTTTAATTTTTAGTAGAAAATTAAATTTTAAGTAAAATATTGAATTTTTAGTAGAAATATTGAAGTTTTATTAGAAATATCGAAATTTTAGTAGAAAAATTGAATTTTTAGTAGAATTCAATTTAATTGCATTTTTTAGTAGAAATTTGAATTTATTAGTAGAAAATTTGAAGAAATATTGAATTTGAATTTTTAGCAAAAAATTGAATTCTTAGTAGAAAGATTGAATTTTTTAGTAGAAAATTCTTTATTTGTAATAGAAAAATTAAATTTTAAATAAAAATTAAATTTTTAGTAAAAAGTTTAATTTTTATAAAAATAATAATAATAATAATAATAATAATAATAATAATAATAATAATAAAATAAGTGAAAAATTTAATTTTTAATAAAAAAATTAATTACAGAAAAATTAAAAATCGTATATAATTATAAAAAATTTAATATTTTTTTCTATTTATAATTTTTAAGACAAATAATGGAGCGTTCCATAAGATCAATTATGAATCAAGTTGAATGTCGTATGCCAGAGCTACCAATAGATAATCCTGAATTAATGAAATTTTTTCATTCTGTAGAGAAAATCGATTGTGGTGACCCCAACGACGACTGGGTAATGTGTGAAGTAAGTGGTGTTGTGATAAATTAAAAAATTTACTTTACTAACTCTTTAGTTAATGCAATTTTAGAAATCCATATGTTTTGTTAAGCCCGAAGCTATAGCAGCTAATGGTGATATAACTTGTACATTTACCGATATAATACGTAAAAATGATTTTAAAGCACGCTATGGAAAATCAGTTAAAACCAAAGAACCTTACATACTTCAAGCATCAGATTTTGTTAAAGTTCTTTGTACGGCTGAAAATGGTTTAAGGTAAATAAAATCTGAGAAACTTTTTGGAAATTTATTACATTATGTATTCTATGTTTGCTTTATTTTTTATTTCATACAAAAAGTTGGTTTGGTATGGCTTATGGTATACGAGATGGAGTTGAAAATACTTTAGTACATAAACCAATACCGCCACCTCTGAATAATGTAAATCCTCTGAATGTGTTGGATTCCCCATCTGAATTGCCTTCTTACTTTAATGTTTTAATGTTTGGTTTTGATTCTTTGAGTAGAAATGCTTTTATGAGAAAATTATCAAAGACCTATAAATACCTTACGAGCGAACTAAATGCTGTTGTATTAAAAGGTTATAATATTGTTGGTGATGGCACACCACAAGCCTTAACACCAATTTTAACTGGTTACACTGAACTTGAAATGCCTGAAACACGTAAGCGTATGAGTAACGCTTTACCAGTGGATCAGGCATATCCCATGATATGGAAGGAATATGAGATACATGGTTATGTAACCTCTTTCAATGAAGATATACCATCAGTGGGTACTTTTACATATCGCTTAACCGGTTTTGAAAAACAACCAGTTCATCATTATTTACGCACTTACTATCTAGAGGCAGAAAATATTTTAAGTTCCAGCAAAGAACATTGCATAAATCATGAAGCCACACATTTGACCATGATGGAATATACAAAAAATGTAATTTAGAATATCATTTGACTATGTTATGCTCTGTGTTATATATGGAATTTGTAACTATTTTTAGTTTATGGCAAAATACAGTGATACGCCAAGATTTGTTTTTAGTTTTCATGGTGGCCTTTCACATGATTCGATAAATCAAATTGAATCTGCCGATGAAGATGTCGTTGCCTGGTTAGAATCATTGAAGGCCAAACAATTGTTAGATAATACAATATTGATATTTATGTCGGATCATGGCATAAGGTAAGTGAATTAAAATTAAAAGAAAAAAAAGTTTTAAATGCATTTATAGCAATGTGCATCAGTTTATTATAATTATTTTTATTTCTCTTATTTTTTTAGATTTACAGAAATTCGAGAAACTTTACAAGGCAAACAGGAAGAACGTTTACCATTTTTCAGTTTTGCTTTCCCTGAATCATTTAGGAAGCGTTTTCCCCTGGAATATGATAACTTTGTTAAGAATAGCGAACGATTGACAACACCATTCGATATTCATGCAACTCTTGATCATATTTTAGGTAAAATATTTGCTTAATCTGAATTGAAAATTTTATGTAAAATAACGCTAATTTTTAACAGATCTACAAAATATGAAATATGAAGCCACATCTAATGAGTTGACCTCATATGATAACGTGGTCGAAGAATTAATACCTACGGACCAAACTTCCAAAATTGAAATTTCCGATTTGGCCAAACATCGTGCTATATCACTATTTCGAACTGTGCCCCAAAATCGTTCATGTGCTGATGCTTATATAGAACCACATTGGTGTGCTTGTCTCAATTGGCAACAACTCAATGTTAGCTCAGACTTGGGCATTTTACTGAAGGCAGCCGGCAGCATTTTAGATGTTATTAACAATACAACACAGTCTTTTCGTCAATATTGTGAACCTTTACGTTTAAAACGTATTAACTGGGCTCTTTTATTGAAGCCACATCAGGAGTTGTTATCATTTAAACATAATTTAGATACGGATGGTTATTTATCTGATTTAACTGGAAACTCCCGTTCGACTGAAGTCTATTATCAATTGCAAATCTTAGTTTCACCCGGTGATTCATTATTTGAAGCCAGTGTCTCTTATAATTTAGATAATAGAAAAATGCATACTAAACTTTCACAAATATCACGTGTTAACATCTATGGCGCACAAGCCAATTGTATCTATGAACGTAATCCTGAACTGCGTAAATATTGCTATTGTAAACAATAGTTGTTCAACACAAATTCTCATTAATTTCTTAACAGACTTTAAATGATATTAATGTTATCGAATTGAGATAGATTCAGTTTAGTTTCTATTATGCAAAGGTTACTTGTGGAATACCGCCCATTAATTTGTATTATAATTTCAATTTTAAAGCTCCTAGTCTAAGAAACAAAAAACAAAAACAAAGAGCAATCATCACATATATATATCTCAATACGAAACATGACTTAATTTAAGAATTTTAGTGGGGTTTTTATGGGAATTAAATGAAATTTTTGCACGTCATTTTAATAACTCTTTGGAATGCTATAGTGAGAGTGCTTGCATTCGTATAAAGCAATTGTACCAAAGTCACAATATAGAAATTAAGAAACGGCAACTTAATCTAATTTATATATTATCTATATATTTATTCTAGTCGGAACCCCCTAATTTTATACCAAATATTTAATTTATTAATTTATATAAGAATTAATCCAATATGCAATAAATATTTATATTTTTATAATTTTAAGAGTAAAAAATAATAAAACCAGAGTATTAATTACTCAATTGAAAAAATGTGTTTGTAGTCGTTTTTCTTGTATGTGGTGTAAAAAATGCGTTTATTTTTTATTTTTTGTCTTAACAATGAAGTTATTATTCCATAAAAAAAGAATTGAACAAAGAAATAATTTTCTTCTTTTTTTTTCGTTTGTTTGCTTGTTTTTGAAAACCACAATTGTATAAAAGATGAACATTTTAAATAATATAGAAAATGGACTGCTGCTGTACCTTTGATGTAATAAAAGTAATTATATTTATATTGTTGTTATTGTTTTAAGCTCCCTATTGTGTCTCATTGCGTCTTAATTAAATCATTCAGCAATTTCGAGAGCTTGTTTTGTAAAATATTTGATCAGTAAATTTAATAAATAAACAATTCAAATCGTTACATTTCTTTTAGGATTATTTATTTTGAAACGGGAGCTTGTCTATCGACAACTGGTTGTATAGTTTTACCACCAAAGATTTGACCCCAACCAATCAAACTGCAAGAGGCAGAGAGAGAGAGAGAACAATAAAAAATTTTTAAATATATTAAAATATAATATTTGGTAAAAATACATACCGCCAATGTTTCTCAACACGACGACTAAGAGCAATCTTTTCACCCTTTTCCGTACACACAGGTGTAGTTAAGACAATTTTAGCTAAATCTCCTCTTGTAGCTATGATACGGCCACCGGTACTTAGAGACCCAATGTTAACTAAAAGAATCTCGTTCTTTTGTAATTTCTCAACACGAGCACCCTTTTTATCACCATCAGTACGTACACCCAATAAACGACGCAGCAAATAATACGAAATTTCCAATTCAATGTAAATGTCGGGCAATTGGCCAACAGCACCTAATACTTGACCAACCAACCGATCAGCACGACATAGGGTAGGATCGATTTTTGTACCAACACCAATTAAACCACCGGGTACGGCGTATTGCAATTCGTTTGTTTCAGCGTACAAGGATACAATACGGGAGAAGATGGGACGACAGGTTATGTTACCCTCACTATCCTTGGTCACCACACCAGGACGTACTTCAATCTCTTGTCCAACTTTTAACACACCACATAAAATTGAACCACCAGCTACACCGCCCTTTAAATCGTTAACTTCACAACCTGGTTTGTTGACATCAAAAGAACGAATAACAATTAACCTGGGAGGTGCATTAAAGTCACGTTGTGGAACTGGAATCTTTTTAACAATGTATTCACACAAAACCTAAAGATATAAAATAGAAAAACCTTAATAACAATAATTCATGTGAACATAACATATAATAGAAAAACTCACATCAATATTATATTTCAATTGGGCTGATATGGGTATAATAGGTGCACCTTCTGCAACTGTGCCTTGTACGAATTTTGTAATATCTTCGTATTGTTCCTTGGCCTGTGACTCTTTAACCAAATCAATTTTATTTTGCAAAATCAAAATCTGTTTCAATTTCATAATTTCAATGGCAGCCAAATGTTCTGAAGTTTGTGGCTGGGGGCATGATTCATTTCCAGCAATCAAAAGTAATGCGGCATCCATAACAGCGGCACCGTTCAACATAGTAGCCATAAGAATGTCGTGACCGGGACAATCTACGAAACTTACATGACGTATTAATCTAAAGCGTCCGGAACATGAGGGTCGAGTACATGGTAAACTGTCGTCTTTGCTAGAGCTATCAGATACGAAACATGCAGGTCGTGGACATTTAGGATTATCGCATTTATAGATTTTGGCATTGGCGTAACCTAATAAAATAAAATGAATTTCAATTTAAAATGCCGATTAATTTTAAGAAGTATAAAACAATTTAAAAAATAATAAATAATAAAATATTAATTTCTATATGTATCATTTATCTCTGGTCAACTTTATTCCAAACAAAAAAGTATATAAATAACAATAATAATAATAATTATAACTACAATAATGAATACGAATCAGAAATGTTAAATGAAAGTAAAATTTTACCTAAAAGCTATGCATGCATGTTGTATGAATAAAAATAACTTTTTTTCTTAACAATTAGTTTAAAAGTATCTTTTTTAATATCTACTTATTTAGGTAGGTATAGTACAATTTTAATTTTGTTAATAATAAACTTTTATATTCTTAGTTAAAAGATAAACAACATATGATGTGTATTTTCGAAAATTAAAATAAAACTTTGCGACAATTAGAGGCACCACAACGGCATGTTACTTTTTCGGCATCCGAAAGGTTTTCATATTCATCAACTGCTATATCTCCTCGTATATAATCAAATGTTAATTCTTCACCGGCCTTAATTGGTCTTAAAGTGAAAAACGCCAAACGTGGCATATTAATGTCTAGATTGTCAATCCAAAATGGAAAGACCGAAAGATTGGGATCACAGGAATGGTTAAAGAAGTGGGAAATGTTGCCATATAATGCCGCATCTACGGTATACATGCTATCCGTATTGTTATAGTCCAAATCAAATAGATATGTTCGACCAATTGCATCGTATTGTTTGCCACGGTGATTAGCTTCTTCGCAAGTTATAATCTCGCCCATGTATTCGCTTACATATTCACCTTTGCGTATGGGCTTTTCAGTTTTTACGCCCCAACCTCTACCATTTGAAGTCTTGAAAAGGCAGAGGGAATTTTTCCGACCTCTTTGAATTACACGATTTGGACAATCAGCAGAACAAACACATTTGGAGTTGCATTCATAAATAGCTTCTCCCGGGTAGATGCGCAAACGCCCACTTTTTTCATATGCAAAATATGTGTTCGCCATACGTGCACAGCACTTTTTAGAAGGAGCACAACCATCTTCACATTTACAACCGATGGGTGGTACATTTGTAATTTCTACTCCAACAGAGGGAAAGTTTTCCGATATATATTCAAAACTAGGATCAAGAGTATCAAAATCTACATTATTTTCCACATTAATAGGAGCCTTATGTTCTACCATATTCATGCGTTTTTGCCATTCTTGTAAGGAATTCATTTGTTGTTTTCTTTTTTGATACCAAGGTTCCAACAATAAAGCGTTTAATATACGACGTCTAATTTTCTCCGGCTCCCGCTGATTTCGTGATTTAGCACTTATAAATTGTGATAATAATATTAAGTCGACTTTCAATTTTAATGGGTCATAAGTGTCTAATTCTTTGAGATCGATTACGGATTCTTTTAACGCCAAAGATTCTCTTTCTATTTGTGTATTACATTCTTCCGTAATTTTGGCTATAAAAGATGCGTACAAAACCATCATACTTTCGACAAAATCTTCTAGTATTGCACATTCAAATAAATTGCTTAGGCTCTCCCAGGTATTTTCTTCCTTGGGATAATTTAGCCATTTCACAAAGAACAATGGTTCTCCATTAACTGATTCTAAACTTTCAATTTTTTCAATAACATATTCCTGCTTCAGTTTTTTTGCAGAATTACTACCGGTACTGCTTATAGAACTTCTACGCCGTTTTTGTGTTTTTGCTCTCTCTCTTTCAACTTCATTCTTTACATTTGATTTGACTAAACTAACAGCCAATGATTTGACTGTGGAACAATTGCGACGAATATACGTATCTCCACTACAAATAGAAGAGTTATCATTTAAACTCTCATAACCACTGCTGGGACTTGTTGAGGGAACACGTGTACGAGTTATATCCGATGTAAAAGACGAAGGACTTTGTTCACGTTGTCGTAATGCTCTCATCAATTGTTGCTGGTTTTGTCTCTGCCATTTCTTAGCATCCTGGATTGCCTCAAATTCTCTTAATAATTTGGGGGATGCTAGTAGAGCTTGCATGCGCTGATTGCTTATGCGTTCTGCAAAATTTCCCGACACACAGACACAAAACATTGCGCGAAAAGAAGAACCGAAAAATGCAAAATAAAAACGTAAAAATAAATCAATTAAATTGCTGGTCAATCAATTAAATACAAAACAAAAAATACAAATTACTAAAATAAAAACAAATTTTGTTTTACTACAAAATCAAATTTATACCCTATCAAATATTTAGAAGTATTCAAAATATGAATTGAAAATTAAGAAAACATACAAATAAAAATTAACCGAAAAATCATCCAGCAATTTACAAATTTTACAAAATAAAACAAGTGAAATTAAAAAAAAAAGAAATTTTACAGAACGCATTGCTCACCCCCAAAAGATAATAGTTGAGATTAGAAAAGATGTTTGTTATACGAGGATTCGGAAAACTTTATTGTTATCATTCCACTTAAAAAGGAATTTTAGTTCTGTCCCTTTTTAATTTCATGTTACAAGTTTAGAGTTGATACTATAATCTGGTAAAAAACTTTATATGTTAATTTGCTTAAAATGTGTTTAATGTTTTGTTTATAAAGGAATTAAAAATAATGTTTATATTAAATAAATGATAGGGAATAATGTTGATTTTACATGTAGATAATGATTACATATAATTATAAATATTTGTTCCTTGCAATTTTAATATGACTAGAGATATGTTGATACATGTAAAAAGAACTATTTTGTAGATAGGTACAATATCTGAAATATCACCTGTAGCTCTTTCAATATGTGTAATAATTACATTACTTACATGCATATTATTATATAAACATATAAAAAACTTACCGAGTTTAATGGTAATATTTCTTTCCAATTCATTTTTAAAACGTACAGTTTGTACACCCGAAATTGCCTTAACTACTGTTGATTTACCGTGTGCTACATGGCCAATTGTACCGATATTAATAGTAGCTTGGCGTGAGATTACCTCCGGCGATAGAGGTGTTAAATTGCTTATATCCTGAAAAAAAGAAATATCAATATTACATACATGTATATTAAAATGAATCATATCACTAACTATCATGAATCTAGAATTAGCAATGAAACTCTGCCGCAAACAGTAAATGGGCGACTGCAACAATAAAACATTAATTTTGTCGTGGCAAATTTTGAGGTTAGAATCACCAAATACAAAATTGCATCAGAAAACAAGTCTTGGTCAAGATCACTAAGCTTGAGCGACTCGTAAAATATCATATGCATTTAAAATAATATTTCAAGAAAATTTTTACATTAACAAGATGTCCTTTAAGAAATTGTCGAAGAAAACGCCACGTGCAGAAAACCAAGCCACGCAAATGAATGTAAAATTTTTCGGTATGAACATTGTATTTTCTGCTTGTACTACAAATTCATTTGCCAAAAAATAAATAACAGATTTTACAAGAGAAATATGTTGCAACACTTTTCATTGTCACATATTTATTTGATCAAAAAAACTTTTGGAAATATTGTTTTCTTTCAAAAATTTGTCTTCTTTGGCTGCGGTAGAAGTGTTTGGAACTTGCTTTTTTAAATCGAATTTTTCTGCACTTACCAAATTGCTTAGATCCTGCTGTTGTAAATTTGTATTGACACCGATTTGAGTTTCCGCCGTGGACATTTTTCAATTATTTATTTTAACACTTATCCAAATTATTAATAAAAGTATCCCACAAACTCGTTTACGCCTGAAAAAGAATTTATGAAATTTTTGAGCGGAACAATTTTTGACTTTCTCATGGGTGTGAAAGAGACAAATACATTTACAATAAAAACATTTTCTTATTATTACCAGATAGTTGGAATATTATACATATGCCAGAGTTATTTCAATTTGATATGGCGATGCCATAGCGTTATATTCAAGTACAACAAATGTAATTTTTCCATTCACATAAATAAAATTTGAATGAAAAGAAAAATTCTTTGTTTAATGTTAAACAAAAGTGTTTTAAATAAATAACAATATTAAATGAAATGTATCATAATATTAAATAAATATGTATAAATAATTTATAATTTGTTAACGCTAAAATATTTTATCCCATATTTCTTTGTAACGAAATTATTTTTAGTCTGGCAACTTAATATAAAGTTCTATGTACAAAATACGAAATAATGACTTTACATAACATTTATCTTTCGTATGTATTGTCGTAACCAAACCGGCATTTTTTCTAAAAAAATCGCCATTCTTTATAATACACACACAAAATCATCATCATTATCATCGCCTTTACTACTACTACTCGCGAAAAAGTATCGACGCCGCAATTATATTATAAAAGAAAGCCTTTGTTTGAAGAAAAGAAAAAACCGAAAAGTCCAGATCATCCATTGAAAATGTCCAGTGTACCGAGTAAGCGCGCAAAATTGGATGAAGGCAATTCAAATACACCCAACGAAGCAGTGACCGAGGCATTGGAATTAATCGATGCATGCCAAAATGATATTGATGCCCTCAACGAAAAGGCCAGCGAAGAAATTCTTAAAGTTGAGCAAAAATACAACAAACTGAGAAAGCCATGCTATGAGAAACGCAGTGAGCTGGTAAAACGCATTCCTAACTTCTGGGTAACAGCGGTAAGTACATACAGTATGGATGGGATAGGATTCTGTAAAAAGAATTTGCAAACATGTTCTTCATAATTTTTTTCACAGTTTTTTGGGAGGTCTAGCAAAAAGTATTTTTAAAATGCATTTTGTACAATATTTCTGTACCATGAGAATGAAAAAATAAAGGGTTTTGTGCCATCTTTTGCTCTTTTAGCCATTGTTGCAATATTTATTAGCGCATGTTTGTGTATAAATCGTCCAGTCATTTTTTTCACTGGCGGTTTAACATTGTGTACATCTGTGGACAGGGTTGCCAAAAGTGTTGTATTAAAATTATGAACAAAGTGGTTTTACATAAATAAACTAAAACTACTAATATTTGAATAAATTTGGATTATGAATAGAAAAGAAGAAAAACAAAGCTTAACTTATTTTAGGATTTTTCACGGTAAAGCTTTGAATTTCAAAACGAAGTATAGAAAAGTAGGAATGAAATTGTATAAACAAAACATATTTTGATTTGTTCACATCATAACTTTTATATTTTATTTTGAACTTCAAAAAAGTTACTTGAAAGTTCAAAAATTTTGTTTTTACATTTTGCCACAGAATTATAGTTATCATGAATTTCCAGAGACCAAAAAAATTTTCTTTATATTATTAGTATAATCATCTTTGAAAATTATATACATTCTGAAGTACAATCATATCAAAATATTGTTAAATGCAAACGTAGTCATCTATACTTAATAGTAATTCTATAATGTTATCAATATAGGAACCGAATTTTAAAGACACTTAATTGCGCATCATCTTAATGAAATTCCTAAATTCGTTTTTAGTGTTACAATGGTAACTCTTAAAGTTGCTTATTGTTATTTTCTTCTTTAGCTCCTTTTTACGCCTCCTCATTGATTTCCGTACTCTTCTGATGTACTTATGTTTACGTATGTAGTTGTGCACATGTTAATATAATAATATTTCGTTCTGTTTTTTTTTTTTTTTTTTTTTTTTTTTTTTTTTGCAACAGTGGGCATAGACGACAGTACTGTACAAGGCTTATAATTTTTCTCTCTATTATTGTATGTATATTCTCTCATGTTTTGTCTCTATTACAATTTACAGTTTATTAATCATCCACAAGTTTCGGGCATATTAGACGAAGAAGAGGAGGAATGTTTACATGCCTTAACCAAATTGGAGGTTGAAGAATTCGAGGACATCAAATCCGGCTACCGCATACATTTCTATTTCGATGAAAATCCCTATTTTGAAAATAAAATCCTAACAAAAGAATTCAATTTGGGATCAGGTTGTAAGTATTTTTTTTTTTTTTTTTTTTAATACTGATAAATAAAATTTTAATATATATTTTATTTTATATTTAGCTACCGAAAATAGTGATTGTCCTTCATCTACAAGCACGTCTATACAATGGAAGGAGGGAAAAAATCTCTTAAAACAATTGCTTTCAAAACCCTTCACTAACAAAAAGAAGAGAAATTCTGAATACAAGACATTCTTTGATTGGTTTACTGATAACAGTGATCCCGTCAACGATGAAATTGCTGAACTCATAAAAGACGATTTATGGCTTAATCCTCTGCAGTATTATCTGGTACCTGATATCGAGGTCGAACCAGAAGATGATGATGAAGACAATGAGGATAACGAAGAGGAGGTCTTTGATGATGAGGATGGTGAGGGAGAAGAAGATGAGGATGATGGTTAGTAATATTGAAATTTATTATTACAATGAATATTTAACATATTAGTAACTATTTTATTAATTGTTTTAGATGACAAGTAAAGAGTTAATATATTGAAGATATAACATATATTATATTTAATATCCGTAAAGAAATTTGATTCCATTAAGCAACGTGTACGGAGAAAAACAAAATTTCATATTAGAATTAACAATAAAAAAGTTTCATTTTCAATAAATACTTAAAAAACCAAATGTAAAATGTGTTTTTAATAAAGTTATATACGATCTCGTAAAGCAGCATTGAATGGGTAAACACCTATCGCCCTCACCGTCCTTATCTATTAAAGGAGGGCTGTACTTTCATTGTTATGCGTCTCGCTTTTATTCATTGGTTGATGTTGAAGCGTCGCATTAGCGGTATTCGTTTACCGTTGTCCGGAGTTTTACACATATACCGCATGCAATCCTTTTTAATTGGAATACCTCTGGGGCAGACCATAAAAAACTTAATTTGAAGCAATGATGCAAGGACCCCTCCATACTGTACGAAGGTATAGTCGTGATTTAGAGGAACCGGAAGCATCGTCATATACGCTAGCTTCTTGGCTTAAAGGCCATGCCAACAAACTTCAAAATACAAAAAATATTATATACGCTGAAATAGGCGTCGATATGTATAAACATAACAAATTTTTGTAAATCAATGTATAATGAAAAGGGTTATATAGTATAAAAAGAAGTAAGAATGCAATATTTGACTATGTCGAATGAATATCCTCCATTATTAATTCATGTGAATTAAATACGTTATATTTCGTACATGTACATTCACAAACGTAAACATCACATAAACGTTTTTTATTTATAAAACACGAATAAATAAATAAATATATATATATATATATATATATATATATATATATATATATATATATATATATATATATATATATATATATATATATATATATATATATATATATATATATATATATATATATATATATATATATATATATATATATATATATATATATAAGATATTACATTTGTGGTAATGCTATATCTTTGATTTATTCGATTAATCGAAACCAATAATTCAATTACACCTACTAAATCTACGTTCCAACGACGTTAGCAATTTAATACAGGTATTTCAGTTAATAAAGTGACATCGACAAGAAAACAAAGTTACATTTAAATAGATTACATATACATTGTTGCGTTAAAAGGGTATTAAAAAATACAACCATGTTTATTAATTTCATTTTGACAAATAGTTGTACATTTTTGACAGCCGTACTTGCAAAGTATTCGTGATTTTTTCTGCACTGAATAATAAAAGGCAATACGATGGCAGCCGTAAATAAATTATCTGTTTTGGTAAGAATTTTATTGTACAATTTCTTAAATAGTTTATTATACAATAACTTTTACAATGGAATGTTCTAATTCGATTGAAATTTCTTAACAATAAAAGAATTTGCCGATAGAAAAAATTATCCAATCAAAAATTTTTGGTTATGTAATGTTAACGTTAGACATGGCCGGAGAAAATGTGATAATAAATAAATAATACTTTTTTAGGAGAATGTATAAATAGAAAGTTGTAATAAATAATAATGATTTTGTATTTTACAGAGTCGTGCCATGAGCTCTTCCACTCAAATGGTTAAGCCACCCGTACAAGTGTTCGGCTTGGAGGGCCGTTATGCCACTGCCTTGTATTCGGCTGCCTCGAAAACTAAGCAATTGGATCAAGTTGAAAAGGATTTAGCTGCTTTCCAAGCTACCCTTAAGACCGATAAGAAATTGCGCGAATATGTTACTAGCCCTATCATCAACAAAAAGGTCATGGCCACCGCCTTGAAAGAAAGTGCTGCAAAATTGCGTTGGGCTCCTTCCACTGGCAATTTGTTGGGTCTTATGGCCGACAATGGTCGCTTGAATGTTTTGGATGGTGTCATCAATGCCTTCCAAGTTATTATGGCTGCTCACCGTGGTGAGGTTGTCTGTGAAGTTGTAACTGCTAAGCCTTTGGATTCCTCCCAAAACAAACAATTGGAAAGTGCTTTGAAGGTAAGCTATTTTATATTATTTGTTTGTTATTTATTTACTTTAACGATTTCATGTTCGTTACTTTAAGGCCTTCTTGAAGAACAACCAAACCTTGAAAATTACATCACGTGTGGATCCCAACATCATTGGTGGCATGATTGTATCCATTGGTGATAAATACGTTGATATGAGCATTGCCAGCAAGGTTAAAATGTACACTGATATCATTTCCTCTGCCGCTTAAGTTAAATAAAGTTTAAATAACTTCAAATTTAAATATTTGTTTTAAGGAACTTTAAGTTCTAATAGGAAAAGAACAACTTAATTTAAAGTTTTAAGTTAATTTTCAATATACTATATTCGTAATTATGTTTAAATGAAATTATAATGCTTTTCACGAATGAAAAAAATTTGTATACTTTTCAACTCTTGGATGATTGATGTTTTACTACAGTAAAACAATAAACAACAACGAAAAACAATAAATTTAATGGATGCTAAAACATGTTGAGCTGTATTTGTTAGCTAAAAAACCAAAATTGTATCATTACAAATTATTTTGTTTGGTGCTCCCATTCATTTTGACATGACCTAGTTTATGTTGCAAAATTTATATTTTTATTTAAATGAAAAAAAAACTGGGTTTTGCCAGAAATGGTTGAACAGCAGAAAAAGGAAAATATAACACAGTGTAACGACTTGACTTAGATATGTATGAAAAGGCTAAAAATTTGTTATACAAAAATATAAAGTAATGAATATGCTTTCACTGGTACATATTGCTATAAATGCAACTTATTTAAAATTGTTTTAGTTTTTTTACTTAATTTTTGCATTTCATCACTTCCTGACCACATAGGAATAGAAATGCCTCCTTGTAATGAATATTGATCCGGAGCGTTAAAATTTTATCTATTTATAAAAATGGTATGTGTATGTATGTTAAGTATAGACTGTAAAACGGCTGGGCCACTTTTGATGAAATTTTCGCAGAATGATTCTATTATACCCGAAATTAAAAGATTACTATAGGATCAAAGTGGAGGTACCCCCCATTCAAACCAAATATTGATTATCGTATATCTAAAGAAATATTCTGAAATTTTGTCTTAACTAATTTCTCAAGGAACTGTTTTACTGGACAAAACGTGTATCCTCATAAAAAGCAAATTTAAATTAATCGATTTAAATCGTATATTAATACAGAGTTTGTAGGGTCTGAAGTTTTCTTAACATTAAACCATATTTTGGTTATGTTACCTTTTGTTCACAAAATGTACCATGAACCATGTTTAGAAACTTTTATTAAAGTCGTTACACTGTTGAATAACCTGACCGATGAAGAACAACATGGAAAAGTATAACGAAATGAATGATAAAATTTTGCTAAAAATGACTAAATTGCCAAACAAAAATAAAACTACGCACTAAAAACCAACAACAAAACCTCATTAGATACAGACCAATGCACACAACGTCCCTTCAAGCCAACGAAATTTTAAACAGAATTTTATTTGTAAACAAATTTCAATGAACTCTGGTGTGTATCTCTACTACGCAGGCGTGTGGGTGTGAAACTGAATTAAACTTAATTCAATGTTGTTTGATGGTAATATTGCTGTTGTTGTTGTTGATGATGATGATGATGATGTTGAAGATGATGGTATTAAATTAATGCAAAAAATATTATGCAATAAATGTTGTTACAACTATTTTTGGGAAAAACTACAAAAAAATATTCATTTTTTTTTGCAAACGTTAAACTATTATTTTTTTTTGTTTGCCAATTTCCCTTTCCAAGCTAAGTTTCAATTTTATTATATTCATTTCCAAATTTTGGATGTTCGTAATAAAGTTAATAAGTTTAGGTGTAAGTTTATTATAGAATTTAGTGTAGTGCAACATATTAAACTCTAAACATACGAAACGAAGAACTGTTTTAAAATATTTAACGAAATCAATTAATTTAATGACTTAATAAAGTAATGTCCTTTTCAAAGGATAAGATTGGTGAAATATTAAAATAATTTAAGAAATACAAATAAAGAGATATGGATTTTATAAGTGGACTTATAGTGATTTTAAGCTGTTTGTTAACTTTGTGTCAAACTCAAAGTTATAGTTATTCAGCTCAAAGGAGGTCCGGTTATGGTTATAGTTCACCCTCATATTCATCTAATTATTATAATCAACCAAAAACTTATTATCAATCGTCAGCCGCCAAAACATCTTCCTATTCGAATAATCCTTCTAAAGCATCATATGCAAATTCGCAATATAAACAATCCTCAACAAGGAATTCATATCCTTATAGCAGCAGCTCCTCAGGATATTATAATTCTTACAGACCACCACCAGCAGCAGTAACAACAACAAGACAAACTATTGCACATCCTTATAGTCAGTCATTGACCACCTCGAGCCCTAATTATAACTATCGCAATTCATTTTCAAGTTCTACATCAAAAGGATCTTACAGCTCAGCTTCTGATCCTTATAATTCTAAGAATTATTTAAGCAATTCTTATAATTCGAAAACCTATCAAAAAGATAACAAAAATAAGAATCTTATTAGTAAAGCAGATGCAGAAAATGCCAAATTTGTTGGAGCAGTAAATCAAGAGGATGAAGAAAATTCTCCACGTACAGCTCATTTGAAGCGTAGAAAACTTTTACATCGTTATGGTGGTTTATTATCTAATCCCTGCATACCTTTTGGCAGAGATGCTGGTAGAAGTGCAACACCACCTCCTAAAGAACAAGGACGTATCTTATGGGATGTAAATGTTTATAATATTTATCCTCAAACTTCGGCAGCGATAGGTTGTGGTGGCTATGGTGGTATAGGAGGAGGTTTTGGTTATGGTGGGGCGTTAGGTGGTGGAGGTTTGTTGGCAGATCCTATTGCTCCTGTCTATTATCCTCCTGGTGTGGGTATTTCCAACTTTTTGAGATTGTTTGCTCCTGGCATATTACAAAATTCTTTAGCAGTCACAGCACGACCTCTACATTATGTTGATTATGGTCAAGCTTCAAATGGAAGCAATGATTCACAAAATGATCCAAATGTGGATCCTAATTTTAATCCTGCACCAGCTCCCTTACCAATGAGAAGACCAAATCGTGTTTACTACGATTCAGCTGGAGCGGTAAATGTTATTTTGGAAATTCTTAGACGAAAATGATTTTAATATTACTTTTTTTCATTTTAGCCTCCTGTCACTCCTGGCCAATTAGTGGGTGGAATTTCAACTACTGTTAATGGCATTATACAACAATTGACTGGCAATGTTCAACCAGTTTATGGTTGATTTATTTAAGTCCTAAAAGCCACATATTGATTTTTAAGTTTCTTTTTATTAATTTTTATTGTTAAATTATTTGTTTGCAAGAATAATTTTTTATTGTTATTTTTTTTTAATAAAAATTCTTTTAAATTTGTCGATTTATAAATTGATAATTTTATGAAAGTTTTTTGCTTGAATTTAAAGGTTGCCTCAGATATCGGTCTATATCTTTTATTATACTGAATCGATTTTGCAGGTTTTTAATTGGACACTTCTCAAATACTCAGGCGACATTATATTGAATTTTGTCAGTTATTGTGGATGTGAGCGTAAAAACAACAGAGAGACAGACGAACATAAATAAATCGACTCGGATTTTGATTTGATGCATTATTCTTAGCGTTACCCTCTTCATCACTGGCGGTAGTGGAGAATATAAAAATGATGCTAGAAAACAGCATCTTGCACTTTCCGCTCTCTCGTATTTGCGTTCGCATTTCAACATCGCATTCGCTAATAAATAGCTTTAACGCATTCTTTATTACTGGTGCATGGTAACGTATCACCTGCTTGAGGTTATGTCATTATTAAAAAATATTTCGATACATTTCCCAGCATGTTGGAATACCAACAAAAACTAAAAAGTACTTAAAAGGAATCAGATTTAAAAGGTTTTTTTGAAGTTGGCGCTTAGTCGTATGTTTCAATTAGTGATTGATGATTAAAGTATAAATTTATTGTTCCCGGATTAATTTAAAATTAAAATTAAAGAGTATAAAATAATTTTTAATTTTGCAATGGGAAGAATAAATTTCTAGTAGGTCCTTGGTTTGGGAAGTGGATCACGATTTTAGTAAAATTTTGCACAATTATTTCTAAGGTGTTTTTGGAGTGTTTTATAAGAGCAAAAGTTTCTAGCTGCTCTCGCGGTCGGAGAAGAACCAATTTCTCCGAGACCTATGATATAACCTCGGATGCGACCAATTATAAAATTAATCCCGACCCCAAAATCCTCTAGAAGTATGTCTTCCTAAAAATCAAGAATGTCTATGTGAAATTTCGATAAAATAAGGAGTGAGATCGATAAGTTTATAATTTTTTATTGAAATTTGAATTGAAACTACAATTTGATTGAAATTTTTATTACAATTTTGTTTACCAAAGTGACAGGGTGCCAAATCAGACCAAAAAATATAATGAAGTCTTATGAATTTTCACCCAAATTTCACATTTTTTTCAAAAGTATAAAATATCAATATTTTCGTTAAAATAAATTTCAAACTTTCACGATAATTTCAAATTTCACTAAATTTCAAATTTCACTAAAATTTCAAATTTTCACTTAAATTTCAAATTTCATTAAAACTTCAAATTTTCACTAAGATTTCAAATTTCACTAAAATTTAAAATTTCACAAAATTTTCACTAAAATTTCAAATTTCATTAAAACTTAAAATTTTTACTAAGATTTCAAATTTCACTAAAATTTCAAATTTCACTAAAATTTCAAATTTCACTAAAATTTCAAATTTCATTCTTATTAAAAATTTTCACTAAAATTTAAAATTTTTACTAAAATTTAAATATTTCACTATATTTATAAATTCTCGTTAAAATTTCGAATTTCACTATAAATAAAAATATTCACTAGATTTCAAGTTTCACAAAAATTTCGAATTTCACTATAAATAAAAATTTTCACTAAATTTCAAATTTCCACAACATTTTTGAAAGTTTTCAGTGAAATGTTTACTTTAATTTTGAAATTTTTTCTTGTTTTTTTTATAATTTTCTCATAAAAACGATTTGATTCTTTTAATTGTATGACATCAGGTATAAGACTATAAATATAAGAACGATTTAATTTGATTTGTGTACTTTTCTCATAAAAATTATTTTGGTTTTAATAAATTATTTATGCAAACAGTGTTCGTAATGATCATCATCGATCAATCGATCTTGTTAAAAGTTTAAATTCGACTTTTGTTGCTCTTGTATCTTTTTTTACAAATAAAATATCTTAAAAGTAACTTTAATTGTTTCACAGATTGTTATTATTGTTAACTTGTGTGCGTGTATGCGTGTGTGCGTTCCCATGATATTGTAGACATAAATGAAGGACACTTTTGTAAAAAACCTTAAACCGGATTTATTTATTTCAAAATGCGTAAATGAGATT
Source organism: Cochliomyia hominivorax (assembly GCA_004302925.2). Classification (NCBI taxonomy): domain Eukaryota; kingdom Metazoa; phylum Arthropoda; class Insecta; order Diptera; family Calliphoridae; genus Cochliomyia; species Cochliomyia hominivorax. The sequence continues at coordinate 2,582,236 of PYHX02000467.1, read as the reverse complement.
CACATTGAAAACATTTTTTTCTCAGGTTCAGAAAGAGAAAAATCCTTCAACTAATTGGAATTACAGTAGAATCCCCAAATGCATTACCGTTTTCAAAAACCTTTTTTTTATAAAAAATTATTATTTTAACATTTATTTAAAAAATGTAATTTTATAAAAAAAAACAACTTAAAATATGACTGATTTTGTTAACAAATGCATTAAGTCTTTAACAAATTTTGATTTAAATAAAGTATTTTTTTGACTAACCGTAGTAACCACCATGGCCACCATAATAGCCAGCTTCATGATGAGATTGACTGTAGTGGCCGCCATAGTAGCCACCATGACCATAACCTCCTGGATAGCCACCATGAAAACCACCACCATAACCGCCAGGATAACCACCATGATAACCGCCATGGTAGCCGCCACCGTATCCGCCACCATAACCACCATGATAACCGCCAGGATAACCGTGATATCCATGATAACCGCCAGGCCTATGATAGCCATGACCATAGCCACCACCATAACCACCACCATAACCACCGCCGTAACCTCCATATAGACCACTATTAAGACCGACCGATAATCCTACACCAAGACCACCACCTAGCAAACCAAATGTTCGACCCTCTGCCTTAACAGGCGTGGCATCTGCTGCAGGGGCTGCTAAAGCACAACCAATGACAGATAACACAAATAAAGTCTTAATAATCTGTAAATATTTAAAAAGTTAATAAGTTTCACTATATTTTAAAGAAGAAAAAAAATTGCGCCTTAATAAAATTCTTACAATGGAACACATTTTGCTAAACTCCTTAATCGTATACTTGCGGGATTCCCAATTATTCCTGTCAACGTTTGATTTAATACTGAATTGTATTCTTAAATCTTATTTAACTTTTATATACAAATATGTATGTAGATACGTTAATCTTACCACTACAATCATTACAATACATAAACACATACATAAACATACATATATACGATAAAAAGTCTGGCTTATTTAATACATAATTTTTGACATCTCATTCTAAATCAAAAATACTCATAAAATGTACTTGAATTTTAACTGCACAATGGGTTGTTAAGTTATAATTTTCTGTGTTCAACGATGGTCAAAAGTAATGATTTCACTAAAAAGTCAAAGAAAGATTTTCTTCAATAATAGCGAATTCAAATATTCATGATTTCAAAGTAGTGGTCTGTATTTAATGGATTCGGGAGTGAGATTAGTATTGTAAACTGTTGAAATTGAGCCAGATGATCGTAATTTATTCGGTTGACGAGAACTAACGATTAGAAACTATTAAACATGGGGTCATATTCCTTCAAAAATTCTCTGAAAAACAGTGGATGAAAGTTTTGATATACCCATCTTATAGCCCAGATCATGCTCTGACAGGCATATGTTTCTATCTCTGCATGGCACTTGAAAGTACTTTACTTTTGAAGAGGGAAAAAAACCGATTCCCCATTTAAAAATGAATTTTCATATTTATAGAATTTTTATTTAAAATTATTAAAAATTATTAATACAGTAGAATCTTACAAATTGGAACACTCACAAATTCAAACTGTCCAGAAATTAGAACGATCCATTTCAATACACTAAAAGCTTTAAAATTAGGACATGTGGTTCTAGTTTCTGAACATATTTATTTATTTATTTATTAAAGTCATAAATTTATCCTTTTTTCAGTGATATAAATATAAACTGGGGAAGTACCGAATTGTATTAGGTGTCTACATTTCCCTCACATTTATGTATCTGATATTCTATAGCAATGTGAATCAGATGGAACAAAACGTCTTGAAAATGTGCCAAACAATTCGTTAAGTAGAAAAAAATCTAAAAATTAAATGTCGACGTTATGTCTGATTGACCTATTGCAGTAAGATTGATTTAGGCGACATCGACCCTTATCACCCTAGAAATTTGAGTGTTTTATATATTTGTTGAGGAAATTTGTCAGAAATATTAAGTTTGAAATAAAAGTAAATCCAAATGATTTGGATTAGGCTGTTACTAATATATGCTTTAGCTCTCATATAAAACTTCCTTTTTGGAAAAGGAAGAAAAAAATAATTTTTAACTTATCTTTAATGGGTTTAATGAGGTTAGGCCATATTTGCCTATAGATGCTATATGATAATCCTACCTGATATTGGGTTTAAAGCTGTTAAAATACTCCCTTATAAAGTGTATTCGTGAAATTGGGGTTTAATCCATTAAAACATTAAAAGAAATATTTCCTTTCAAATATTTGTCCCTCATGGGTCCATTGTGTTTAATTACGCAAGTTAGTTTCCATAACAATTCTTAGTCTATTAACAGGTTGATGACGATTGTTTAGCGTATTTCTTTTTTCATCTTTTGGGGAACTCCCAAACTGGAAATGACCATCAAAAGAGAACAAGAATAACAATAAAAATCAACATTATTAATAAGTTTTCAAATAAGAGTCAACACTGAACAAAATAACAAAAATAAATTAACATTAAATTTGTTTTTTCTCTTAACAAAAAATAATCTACAGCACGAACGTGTACAGAATTTTGGAAAACATTTGGAGAAGATTTGAAAACAAAAACAAAAACAAAAAAACTTGAAGGTTTTTGTTAATGAAAACTTGAAAAAAATATATAACGACTTTTGAAGATCTTACAATGAAGGCATTAAAGTGATAATTTAAAATACTAATGCGATGCATAACACACCTCTTTTATCAATATTCACCTCTAATCCACCTCAGATGCAAATATGACTAAAACTCTAAAAGATTACACTTTTTCCAAACAAAGTAATTCTTGAAGAAAGTGAAAAGTTTTTAATTGCATTTTATGAGGGCTACCTCTTCCTTTGGCCCTAAGGGTCCTTGATTTTGTATAGTAAAACTGTTCCTACTTGAGAAAGTAATTAGTATGGACTCTCACTTCGATAGTACATTAGATATTCGATAACTAATATTTATTTTTTATGGGGTCTATCTGGCCCCTGATCCTATTCGTTCTATATTTGGTCCAGTAAATCTGTTCCTTTAGAAAGTGATTAGGACCAAATTTGAAAAATTTCGTTCTTATAGCACTTTAGATATTTAATAATTGAGAGGTTCTGTGAAAATTTAATCAAAATCGGCCCAGCCGTTTTGTAGTCCATGCGTTACATACATACACACACACATCCAATTTTATTTCTATATAGATGTAAGTAGTTATATATGTATGCACAGCATGTAGCATTTTAATAGATTTATTTATTATATCATGTACCGCCATTCGATGTATAAATTTTTACTTTTATGACTAATTTTTTTCTAAAGTTGGTACTTTTTTAATCTGATGAACATTTTGCGCTTCACGACCGTTTATTAGATCACACTTCATCGTTAGTAGAGTGGAATAACCCCTTTAATGTGAGATGTGAGATGTGTGTGTGTGTTTAACAAATTTAATTGATTTTTATTTTGTTTAATTTAGTTTTTTTTTTCATTGAGTTGATTAAATATTTATCTTTTTATCTGTTAAAAGAATAATAAAAATAATACTTATTATGCTTCCTAATGTCGGGTAAATATGAAATTACAAAAAGTACCCATTCGGACAGTGTGACTAAAATATTAATAAACAAAAGAAGGGAATTTCTCGGTAGTTCAAAAATATAGGAATTCCGTTTTAGTCATTGAACGGAATTCAAGTGAAACAGTTATTTTATGGCTTTGTTGACTGTACAGAATTTTAAATACCCTACACCACTTATGTTATAGAAAAATTTGTAGGAGTTGAAGATATTGCAACAGAAAACTTAAGCTTTAACACCGATTCTGGAAAAAATACCTCTATAAAAACTACGCTAAACAATTATCAGGGAAGTGATATTATAAAGAAGTTATAACCAAATATGATCCGATAATTGTCAAACTAGATTAATTATTTAAGTTACTTTTAAAAAAGAATTGTACCTCATGAAATTGATTCGAGTTTAAGAGTTTTATAAGCTTAAAACCTAATTCCGGGAAGGATTATTAAATTGAAGCTTTAGAAAAATCTAGAGCGATATTCGTCAAATAAGTAAGATCTATTCAAGATATGTGTAATTGTGTGAATTTCAATAATATTGGTCTAAACCCAAGATTTTACAAGCTTTAAACTATATTCAGGTAAGTGTAAGGCCGTATACAGAAGCTATAGTAAAATAGAGACCGAAATTAATCAAATAAATTATTGTTATTCAAGAACAACAAATGTTAGTAATTTGAACAGAATTGATTCATATTTAAGAGTTTTATTATCTTTAAGCAAAATTCGGAGAAAAGGTATTATATTTCCAGAAGGGGCTTTATATGGTAGCTAAGTTAAGTAATGGCTAAAGCACAATATAGTTTTATTTTATATCAAAATAAGTGAATATATGTCTGTAAACACATTTCACCACTTTTTTTTAAATCATACAATTTTCACTTATACCAAATTATGTTCCGAAGATGTTTTTTTTTTTTTTTGTTTAAATTATTTCCTGTCACACTGTAAGTTCTTTTCATTTTAATATTTAGGAAATTTGCGATAAAGTTTTTTCTTAACAAATGGAAAAACTCACTCGAGTATAACGCATTTGATGATGTCCATTAAAATAAACAAAAAACTCCAAAGATTTTTCTTCACTTTTAATTTCGAAATCACCATAACAATTTTTGGCGAATACAAAACGACAATGTTCGCTTTCAATGTTAAGTTCAAGTTTTTAATGTGGGACATTTTATAATTTGTTAAATATTTTTCTGTTTTTAATTTGTTAAAAACATGCAACGTTTGTTAAGAAATAAAAATTTACAAATAAACAAATAAGAATGCTATAGCCCGACTATGCAGTAACCTACACCACAATGTAGGTCATAAATGGTAGTTACGAAACAGGTAATGAAGGTCCTTCTTAAAATGTTATTTTCTGATTTCTTCTTAAGTTTGCAGTACATTATTGTGAAACTAACAATTTTGTAAGGGGTTAAATGGGAGCTAAATGTAGTTATAAAACGTCCCTCGTATAATTTTGCACATCGATTTTTGCTTATATTTATCTTGATTTGATCAATTATTATCGCAACATTTACGTATATGTGGGGATTATGCCCTTCATAAAGGGCATACATCTCATTTGTGAGGGACCTATAAGATGCAATGGGCCGACCTTCGCATAAAAACATCGGATTACGATATAAAGAACTTTATATAAAGGACTTTTCTGAGCTTAAAATCGGGGAGGACATTTGTCTGGTAGGTACCTGTAATATTGGACGAACTTTGCCAATTTCGATAGGTTTTCTTTGGGCCAAAATAATAAAAATTTGCGACCTGTAGAATATTCACAACGTTTACATCGACTCAAAAAGTGATTCTGGGTCGAGCGGTATATATTCTATATGTAACAAAAAAATCAGCACAAACGCATATACATAAATACCCCAACTATCTACGGTGGTGTAGGGTATAGAAATAACAACTAACAAAACTTAAAAATAATGTTCAAAATTATATATGTCATTATGTTTATCTGTTGGTTTTAAACCCAGAAGGCGGAAAAACTTTAATTTAAATTTTGGGAAAATATAAGCAGAACATTTTTGACAGATTTCAATATAAATAGTTGGAAAGAAAATGTTATAGTTATTAGTAGTTCATATACGATTCTAAATACAACATGGAGTTTAAGGTAAAAACAATTTTGGATTAACTTAGAAAAAGGGAATAAATAATGTAACAAAAAAATTATGTTTTTAGGTTATAAGTTTATTGGTCTATTTGGTTTGTATTGCGGGTAGTAGTTATGCTCAGGTGCAGCATAATCAACAGCAGCAAGTTAAGGCTCAAAGTCGAAGTTTTGGTTTGGGTTATGGTGGTCCTTATTTTGGTGGATATGGCTCCTCATTTGGTCACAGTAATTCATATTCCAGTTCAGCTTCATCATCATTTAATCAGGGTTATGGAGGTTATGGCGGCTATGGCGTCTATGGTGGTTATCCTGGTTATGGTGGTTATTCTGGCTATGGAGGCTTTGGTGGTTATGGTGGCATAGGGGGATATGGTGGTTATAATTCCGGTTATAGTGGCTACAATTCTGGCTACAGCGGCTATAAAACTGGATATAGTGGATATAGTGGCTTTAATGGTGGTTATGGAGGCTATGGTGTCTATCCAGGTTATGGTGGTCTTTATGGTTAATGTTTTGTTTAGTTTAGTTTAGTTTTTTTTTTTTTTTGGAAAAAATAACTGTTATTTTTATTCAAAAATCATTCATCATATGTAAAATGTATATATTTTTTTATAAAATTTACATGAATTATTGTTTGTTTTTATTTATAAGTTCATGTTTTGGAGGTCAATAATATTTGAATGAATAAATAAATTTATGTTTTCGAGTGATTCATTTTAAATTTGCATATTTTTATTTATATTTTTTATTTAATTGGAAAATTTCGTAATATTTAATGTCAATTATTGATCTCTCATTTCCTCTCTCTTTAGAAATAATTGCTAAATTCACATGCCCTATTAACCCATAAAGAGCAGTTTTAAAATATAAATATATGAATGAATCTGTGTTTGTTTGTTTGTCTGTTTGAAAGTAATGAAAATATAAATAATTTTATAAGACAAGGGGGACAGGTACACCCCCTCCCCTTGCAAAGCAAATTATTAAACATTTAAGGAAATATAACAGCGAGAATTTTCAAATTTCGTTTCAATAACTTCTTCAAGGATCTGTTTTACTTGACAAATGTAGGACGTATAGGATCCGGGAGAGAGGTTACCATTATACAAAAAAACATTGATCATCAAATAACTAAAGAACCATTTCATCGAGAATTTTCAAATTTAATCCCAACCACTTTTTCTAGGAATTATTATACAAGACAAAGTGTGGGACGGATAGAGTCAGGGGGAAAGTTAGATCCCATACAAAACAAATTTTGATAATCGAATATCTAAAAAACTACTACACCGAGAGTTTTCAACTTCGGTCATAATAAATTTTTCAAGTAACTGGACAGAATGAAGGACAGATAGGATCAGGGGGAAAAGTACCCTCCATACAAAAAATATGTTGATAATCGAAGGAACTATAACAGCAATATTTCTCATATTCGACAAAATCATTTTCTTAAGAATTTGTTTTACTGATTAAAATATAGGACGGGTAGAATCGAAGGGAAAGGTACTCCCATTCAAAGCAAATATTAATTATCGAATATCTAAAGCACTGAAAAAGCGTGAGTATTCAAATCGGTTCTAAATTCTTTCTAAGGATCATTTTACTGGCCAAAGCCAACAGGAATTGGCTGTATAACTCGATGAAACATGTTTTCATATTGAAAATGAACTTACATTATCATTCGAAGTCACACAGCCAGAATTTTTCACAAGTTGCAAGATATAACCATGGGAGACTTTAAAAATCGATTTTGATTATCGGAAGTGACGATTGAATGCTACACAAATAAGTTATTTTTACATCGTATTGTCACTTCAGGTAAAAAGTCGTTTCATTTCGATAATCCCAAGAGTAGAAAGTCATATGTGGAACTGGCCTACCAATCAAACAATATCGAGACCAAATATCCGTGACGCTAATTTAATGCTCTATATTATTAGTATTGTGTTATGAGCTATGAAAAATCGGATCAGTAGATCACAGGGGACTTGATCTATTCCATAAACTTTCATCATGACAACACTCGATCGCAAAAACCGGTCTAACCTGTTTGAAAAACAGTAGATGAGAAGATTTTGATTCATTCGCCTTTTAGTGCAAATCTAGGCACCTCTAAATACCATTTATTTCGATCATTGTAGAACTTACACTTACTAGAATATGATTCACTTCAAAGCAAGGTATCAAAAAAATTGTTCGATCCATTATTTATCTCAAAATTTTAGCAGAATTCATATGCTACCAAAAAAAAAAAATTGGAAAAAGATTATGTCTAATGGTAGACAATATTTTGAACAAGTAAGTAGTAATCGATTAAGATCGAAACCACAGCCCATGACACAGTCATAAAAGATATGGACCGATCCTCATAAAATTCAATAGTTTGATTTGAGCTTATTAAAAATATGTTCGTCATACCTGTATGAGATATTTACATTATTTGAGACGATTTACAGAATTAGAGGCCATAAGAGGACTGTGTAAATTGTGGCGCGATTTTTGGTTGTATAAATTTTAGATATGTTTTTTTTTCACTTATGGTCCGATTTTCTTGAAATTTAAATTAATACAAAATTTAATTGTAATAAATTCAAGTTAAAAATCTTCACTAATGTCGGTGTGTTTTATGTGATTAAAATCGGTTACGGGGAGATATTTGTATGGCAGCTATCTGAAATATTGCACTATCATTAATTTCAATAGGCTCTATCTTTGATTGTTAAATGTCATCTGTTAGTGCGTTGGCCTATTGGACATTGTTGAATAAATTCAGTAATTGATTCCGAGTCTATTTGTTATGCGTTAAAGAGAGGTTATAATTATTTTCTGTCGTCATTATTAACGTATAACTATTTGTACATTAAAATAAATATTGATTTAATGTACAAAGATATAGATATATCTCGGGAATTTACGTATTTATCGTATTCATAAATAACATTAAATTTGTTCAAAATGCCATAAAAACGGTTTAACTAGAATCGCATCATATTTAATTGATAAAATCTTTGAGACAACTTGCACATCTCATACACCAACCTAAATATAAGAGACATAATGACAGCATAAAACCGGAATATTTTCAGGGGCATATTTAACCCAAAATTGAACAACAACAATGTAAAACATAAATAAAAAAATCAAAGAGAAGAAAACAAAAATGAGCCAAAAATAAAATTAAAATTAAAAAAAAACCAACTTCAATGGAATTATTAAGTTTACAAATGGTATAAGTGGACTGACTGAATGGATTGAATATTTGTAAAGGGCAAAAACAGTGAATAAAAGTGAGTTAACCACACAAATCAGTTTCAGTTTTTACAAAACCATCATCCAAATTTAGATAAAACATCTAGAAAAAATCATAATTTTAAAGAAATAAAAAAAAATATTCCAAAATTAAAAAGAGAAAAAAAAAAAACGTCAAAAAGTGAAAAAAACGTTAATTTAAAAAAGAAATATAATAAAAGAAATAAACATGAAATTAGTGAGTTTTTATAAAAATAAATATTTAACAAATAATTATTTTTTAATAAATTTTCTTTTAGAAATCTTCTTTATTGTTTTTGTTGTTGTTAATTGGTGTTGCTTTGTGTGGTAAAATAAAATTTGTGGCTTTTAAGGGGCCACATTTTGGATTTGCTGGTGTTAAAGTTCGTACACCAAAATTGTTGGGCTTAAAACATCATGGTCTTGGTTTGGGACACGGTCTAGGATTGGGACATGGTCTTGGTCATGGCGGTTTTGGCGGTGGTTTCCATAGTAGTGGTTATGAACATCATGAATATCATGAATCTCATCACAGTGGTGGCAGTTTTGGCGGAGGTGGTTGGTTGGGCAAATAATCGAAATCAATCAACATCTTTCTTAATTTTAATTTTAATTGTTATTTCGCATTTATTTAATTTATTAGTTTAAATTTTAGTTAATAAATTCATCATTATTTGTCATTTAAAAAATAATCAAACACATGAAATATCATTCGCATATAAAAGAAAATAAAAAAAGTTTTTATTTTTAGGGGAAGATCAAGCTCGACCAACACCACATTGTTGCTGGTAAATTGTAGTGACCAAAAATTAATGAATGACCCTCGTTTAAATTTTTTTATGAAAAGAATTTGTTTTCTATTCAGAAGCTGGAGGAAATTAAGAACCGACCCTCGTAAAATTTCGTACATCAATTTTTGTTTATGTTTATTCCAACGTGAAGAAAGCTGTGAGGGACCTATGAGAAGTTATAGACCGATTCTTTTAGAATATTATAAGAATTATTTGTGCCAAAAATCACTTTGTATTAGGACATTTATATCCTTAAAACCCCATACTGGGTGGAACATTTGTATGGTGGCGAGCTGAAATAATGGACCCATCATCTTGGAATTGGGACAAAATAATGATACGTGTCAAGCTTCATCAAGATTTTTTTCTTCAAACTTCTGCATAAACGTTTAATACCCCAAATCAACCTACGGTGGTGTAGGGTATAACAATATCTTCTTTTTAAATTGAGATTGTAGAATCGATTTCCATTATGTTTGAAAATCGATTCCTTGTGTAAGAAAAAACGATAACTTTGTGATCAATTCAAATCAAATTAGAACTTTCGCTTCATCAGAATTAAAAATATGAAAAAGAGAAAAAAATAATTTTTATTTTAAAAAATCTTCTCATTGTTTTATTAATTTAGTCGTTAAAAAATCGATCGAATGGGATACGATTAATCGACTAAAATAATCGAAATCAAAATAGTTGAATCGATTATTCATCATATTTACAATTTACTTGTTCTAATAATGAATTTCAGCTGTTTTACAGAAAAAAATCGTCAAAACCAAAAACCAAATAAAAATGTTAAATTCGATTACCCTCCACCACAAATGCATGTGAAGTGAATATGTTATGTTTGGCTATAACTTTTTTACTGAACAGATTTTGATAATAATATTTCAAAATTTCATCCTAAATATTCGATAAATAATTGACGAAAATTCTTCGATTGAACTTAGTGGTTGCTTCAGATATAGATAGGTCCACATTTTTTACTATACTTATTCGTTTTCACTGGTTTTAAATAGAAAATTTCTCAGGGGAATAACAAACACTCATGCCCAATTTCATTAAGCTCTGTTAATTAATATATTAATAGACAGACGGACAGACAGACGGACGGACATAGCTAAATCGACTTAGATTTTGATTTGATGCAAGAATAAATTAAAGGGTCTTGGATGATTCCTCACTTCCTTGTGGTGGTGAAGGTTAAAATAATGGAAATCGGGTTATACGATCACAGGGAACCTGTATCGAAGACAATTTGAATTTCAACTAAAAATTATTCCATAAACTTTCATCGTGACAACACTCGTCCGGAAATTTACAAAATTCGTGAATATTTAGTTCAATATTACAAAAAAAAAATTGTTCCAATAATATCATTTATTGCTCACTAAAAGTTGCGTGTAAGGCATTTTTAAGGGAGCATAGCAATTTTACAGAAAAAAAAAACGTTTATTTCAAGGAAACTTTTTCCTTCAAGAATTTCGAAAAGAAACTTTCAATTGAAGAGACTGAATTTTTTTTATTAAAATAAATTTAATTGATTTTATTGTAATTATTTTCGTTATTATTACAATTTACCTACAATTAATGTAATTATGGGGATGTAGCTCAGATGGTAGAGCGCTCGCTTAGCATGTGAGAGGTACGGGGATCGGTGCCCCGCATCTCCAGTTGGAGTTTTTTTGTTTTTGTTATTTGGAAAATAATATTAAAAATCTATGGAATAAAAAGATACACTGGGCTCAACCGGGATTTGAACCCGGGACCTCTCGCACCCAAAGCGAGAATCATACCCCTAGACCATTGAGCCTCATAACGGTAACTGGTAAATATTAGTATTTATATTGATAACACTCATATAATTAGTGGTGAAAATATCATAATCTGCATACGTCTGAGTATAAATAAAATAAATCATTCACAATAAATTTGAACCGTTAAAGTGTTTTGTATATAAAAATAAATTTAAAAAATAATTTAGAAATCGACAATATATCGTCACATTATGATTCGATTATGTATGAAAATTTCACTATGTATATTTACCATAAAATTTGGTTTAAGTAAATTTAGTTTAGTTTAGAATTAGGACATGATCCTGGTGATGGTGGTTTTGGCGACATGTTTAATGTCAAACAAATTAATATATTTTTAATCTGATTAAAATGAGTGACCTGAAAAAAAGTACGTACTTAAATTATTGAAAGCAACGGGAGTACTTCTTGGTTGATAGAAAACCTGTTTAAGGTAGAAGAACGGTCCACATGATGTTACTGAAGCCAAAAAATAGAAAACATTTTTAATAGAGCTCTCAGCCCATCCAATAGGAAAGTAGCCCAATTAGCTAAGTGCTCGGACTACTTGGTATCGAAAGTTAAGGCTAAATCAAGGTCTAAAAAAGTTCTGATAAGAATGTTGCTAAAAATTTTAGAGACAAAAACAGAACATGGAAATTGAAATCAAGTTTTCTGAAAAAAATATTTCTGTTGCATAATGGATGATGTTATGTTCTTGCAAATTTTCCGGAATTTTCTGGTCAGAAATTTTACGTTAGTTAAACAAATGCCGTCAAAATTTTCAAAAAAAGTCTTCTTCTATGAAGAAGCCGCAAATAAGCCTGCATCCATTCATAAGGCTTCATAATATGTTCACCTATTTTTGGCTTCGCATGGCAACCCTTTTAGCAATAACAATATAAAAGGTTAGTTGATGTGCTATTTTTTTAGTTTCCCACCCGGTTAATTTTATTAAAGACAACAACAACCAGAAAATTCTTATTGTGAATATTTCAAAAATGCTGACAAGAAGCGAAATTTTCCAGGGTTAAAAAATATTTATATCTAAAATTTACATTTTTCTTGCAAACAAAACTAAACTTTTGCAAAATATACGCAAGAGGCTCAATGGTCTAGGGGTATGATTCTCGCTTTGGGTGCGAGAGGTCCCGGGTTCAAATCCCGGTTGAGCCCGTCTTTTTTTTCATTATTTAAATTAAAGTTTTTTTCTTTTGATTAATTTATGTAAATAATTTTTATATATTTAAATTGGGGGGGAATAAATTTGTAGTATTTATTTATAGTGGATTGTTTTTGTAACCATAACTCTTACCGTTTGTTTTACATAAAAAAATGTCTGTTAGCCTGTGGTTCCTATAGATAACTGTTAAATGGAATTTAACGCTATTTTTTCTTCTTTTTGTTGGTTCATACATACTTATGTTGCTTCTACATGCGCTTATAAAACGAGGCAGATCTTTAAAATGGTTTTTTCCATAACTCATGAAGTCAAATAATCCCCAGGCCAAGATAATGTTTTTTTTTTATATTTTGTGGGATTAGAAGAGAGTTTTATTTTAAACGCTATTGGAAACGCGCTTTTGAAAGGGAGCAATTAACAACAATTTTTATCATGGCAAAACAGTAAATGGAATGGCTGCTTCAACTTCTAATTGGTCCTTGCTGGAATGAATGAATTCCATATACAACAAGAAACAAAGCTACCAATAGTGGATGGAAAATTGTGGCTCCCCCACTTTATAGTGCAGATAATCTTTCTTTTGATCATTATCCAGTCGATGCTTACCAGAATTGACTTCACTTCAAAACAATGGTAATATTTTGAATAATATCATTAACTTAAATACTGGATATTTCTTTTATACATATACAAATAATTGTGGCTCCCGTACAGACATACTTCTTAAAGTCCTCTTCCGAAAATCCTCAAAAACGTCATAAATCTCTCATATATGTGAGTATAATGAACAATTTTTTTAATCTGTAGGTTTAATAAAAGCTCAAATTAAAAAATCAATCAGCCGGTGTAAAGTATTATATAGTCGTTCCTAACCGATTATTACACTTCTACTTGTTTTTTGAATTAACGAATTAATCCTTTTACAGATCTGTTTTCATTAAAACTGGAGGTATATGTATAAAGTACACCCGCATGTATCCTGACCATGTACATACACATACATGTATTTTGTTTATTTTGTAAGTTTTGTCCATCCATTATCCTTTAGGATATGTTTATATTATGTCTCATCAAGAGGAAGAGGATAAGAGTGAAATAAACAGTAAAAATACTAAAATACACATCTTGTTGATGTTTTCATTGATATTTCTTAGTTGGAAATACACAAACACATACACATACACATACACATACACATACACAATAACATGAGGCAATGAATAAGGACTATATATATACACATATGTATGTACGTATGTGTGTGTGTGTGTTTGTATATATGTATTTTTTGATATCTTAATGTCCATACCATTGTTTGTTTATCACAATATTGAGTTGTTGTTTTTATTATTTCTATTACTCAGTTATGATGAAATCAAAACATTTACATATAAACGAAACTATCTTGGAGTACAATTCATCATTCCAATTCCTCAAGTCAACATCAAATGACCGACTGAGTAAATGAAGGAAGAAATGATTTTGCAGGTTATGTAAAGAATAATATGGGAAAACTTATTATTAAGTTCCATATCATCATGCATATGTTAAGGACCAAAGTGGATGCCTTTAAAAGAATTTATCAGTTAAAAAAGAAGATGAAACTTTTTAAGTTTTTGTGATGGTCAATTGTTTGACCGTCAGTCTGTCTGTCTGTCTGCTGTATTACAAAGTGTTTATTTTTTATTATTTTTTCAATGTTGTTTTTCGTTTATTATTTTTATTTATTTTTTTATATTTTTTTGTTGGCTAAATTTTCAATTAAAAATGAATTGTTTTCTTATTGTTTTCATTGTGTGTGTGTATTTAAGTGTGTGCGTGTGAGTGTTGATGATAATAAAATGTTTATTTAGGTCCAGTACTAAAATAGATGCCAAGCATGACGAACTTTTCTACAAGTTTTTTTTCCATATGTATTTTTTTTTTTTGCGTTCGATAAGATACAATAAACAAAAGAAAAGAAGGAAATAAGTCCATTAGATGCTACCAATGTTTAATTCCCATATGTATTGGTGATCACCAAAATGATTTGCTTTTTAAAAACATGAATTTAAATCTTTATTTTGAAATGTTCTCAAGTGTTCGGAGTTTGGTCCAAACATAATTATCATTTAATTTAACTCAACTGTAAAAAAACAATTTAAGATAAAAATATCAAAAGTTTCTTTCTTATAAAGATACAAGAACATTTTGTTAGATAACGTCTATTACAATTCATAATGGATGTGAATGAATTTTAAATTTTCATCTTGCAGACGACAAAAACTATATCGAAACAGCGCTGGTAAAAGTAAGTAAAAGTTCCTATGTACATTTTTGGAATTTTTTTGGGAGAGACAAAAAAATAGAAACAGTTATTTGTTGTCGGAAATTTCACTATTTTAACATATTTTCTTAAGAATTCTTTCTAAATTCTAAATGCGACAACTAATATATTTATATGTTTATGTTATGAGTTGTATTTAAATCTTCTAAGGACACAAACTGGAAAAATGTGAAAAGGACCTTTATTAATGTTAATATAATGGACGATTTAAGCAAATAAATTGAACATATTGAAAAATCCAAATCAGTTGTGTTTGTAAGATATTCAATTGAAGTCGGGTACAAAATTACTGCTTTAAATCTATACAAATCTCGGTTCTATATTCAGGTGTGACACACAATTAACATCATGTTAAATAGTTGACGATACCTTGGATAAGAGTCTCTTGTGCAGCAATATTTATATAATATATTCCTCTTAAACTTGGAGGAAATTCCAAAATATAAGGGCTCAACCGGGATTTGAACCCCGGACTCTTCGCACCCAAAGCGAGAATCATACCCCTAGACCATTGAGCCGTCTGTTCAAGACCCTTTTCTAAAAAATTCCTCATAAAATTCAAATACAAGTTTAATTAAAATTTACATCAATTAATTAAAATTTACATCAATTCGATGTTTTTACAAAGTCACAAACGTCCAATAACGGTGTTAATGGGATCTTTGGCATACATATTTTTGAAATTGCTTACAGGAGAGCAGTTTTTGATAAAAATAGCGGGCTCAACCGGGATTTGAACCCGGGACCTCTCGCACCCAAAGCGAGAATCATACCCCTAGACCATTGAGCCAACTGGTAAAGTTTCCTAAAAATATACAAAATAACTAGTTTTAGAGTCCAAATTCCAGCTTAGATTTTCCTTAAATATCAACATTTTAATAAACAAATTTCCGATTGTACAGATTTTTGAATTAGAAAAGTTTTGATTTTGCACAAAAGTATAAGACATTTGGGAGTCGAAATGCTGTCACTCATAAAATCCAAACTATTTATAGAGATATAGAGTATTGAAGTTCAGTAGTCTCTTTCGTTCCTTCACCGAAATTAGAATTTTTATCTGAAATTTTCTAATTTCTGGACGTTTTTATTTTCATAGAAATTTCATCTTCGAATTACATTCGAATAAAGAATAAAGCCCGATATCGATTAAATCCAATTATGAGACTTATTACATTTTTACTGCAATAGATGACTTTAATGGAGGAAAATGTCAAGAAATTAGAACCATCGAGCGTTAAATGTATATTAAAACCGT
Source organism: Cochliomyia hominivorax (assembly GCA_004302925.2). NCBI lineage: Eukaryota > Metazoa > Arthropoda > Insecta > Diptera > Calliphoridae > Cochliomyia > Cochliomyia hominivorax. The sequence continues at coordinate 2,565,923 of PYHX02000467.1, read as the reverse complement.
TTATGCAACTTTTTAACTGTTCGAAAGAAAAGCAAAATTCTTCTGAGGATCAACTCAGAAAGTAATCCATCCCCGACTTTAAATGGAGAAGTTACACTTTTTAACGAGTGAAAAGATGGATCATTCCTAAGGGGTAATGTAGAAATTTAAATGGCATTCGGAATAGCAACATATGAATTCCATATATATATGATGGATCTCCTATTATATCCTTTCTACTGATATATACTGATGATGGTGTTATAATTTATATTACAAAATACCACAGGGCTCAACCGCGATTTGAACCCAGGGACCTCTCGCACCTAAAGCAAGAATCATACCTCCAGACCATTAAGCCGAACTTTATCTTCTTCCTTAAATTGTTGTTAAAATTGTAGTATGAAAAATTTGTTTATTAATATAACATCAAGTATTTTCACCTCCACGACTATATGGGGATGTAGCTCAGATGGTAGAGCGCTCGCTTAGCATGTGAGAGGTACGGGGATCGATGCCCCGCATCTCCAATTTGATTTGATATTTTTCTAGGGTGTTACCTTTCAATTTTGCTGTCTTATGATTCTGTGGCTCTGCTTCCATAGGTGACAAAAATCAGACACAAAAACAACTGACAGGGTGCTTCATTTTACATCCACATATTTCATTTTTATCCTTTTTTATATATTTTAGTGCTAAAAAAACGTGTCAATAATTTTTTGCACGTTTCTTCTTCTTTCTTGGTAAAACGTACGAAAAATGTCAAGATGATAATAATAAGAATAATGTGTGGAGATAATGTGTATGTGTGTATGTATGTATGCATGTATTTTCATATATATATAGAGAATTTTGAAATCTTTAGAAATCCTGATATATTACACTTAAATGAAATGAAATGAAGAGAGAGAGAGAGATAGAGAAAGAGAGATAAATTTTAAATAAAAGTAAAACTTCATAAATTTGGCAAAATTTATTCTTAAAAATGAACGTGTTTTGCATACGATTTATTCGTTAATACCCTACACCACCGTAGGTGGTTCGGGTACTATGCGTTTGTGCAGAAGTTTGTAACGGACTTTTAAGTATGCTGTTAGACTTAGAATCACTTTCTGAGATGATATAACGATGTCCGTCCATCCGTCTGGCTAGATGGCTGGCTGGGTAGATGCCCATATAAACCTTGTATTTTGGCCCAAGGACGATGCTTATGGAAATTTGAGATTATTTTTCCTTATCCACATACAAATGTTCCTCCCGGAATGGGGTTTTAAGGTCATAAAAGTCCAGAATATAGAGCCATTTGGCAAAAAAAGGTGTAACAATATTCTAAAATGATGTGCTAATTTATGTGACGATTGGTCCATTATTTATCATAGGTTCCTCGCAACCCTTTAAAGAGCTTATATCTCATATATACGTTGGTATTGTGATAAGAAGTGATCACATTAATAAAAATATAAGCAAAAATCGATGTACGAAATTTTACAACGGTTGACCCATAATTTCCTCTAGCTCCCGTATTATAACCCCAGAAAATGTACTACTTTTAAAAGGCATAAATCACTCTTAAGCATAAATTAAAAAATATATTTATACGAGGGTCGTTCATTAACTTTTTGAAGCTGCCATTAATGTGTTGCACAATGTGTTGCAGGGTATTTAATAGTCGGGTTTAGGTAACTATAAATTTTTCTAGTTTTTTTTTTTTATTTCAAAAATAAATGTTGAGGAATTTTATTTTGAATTGAAGAATTTTAAGGTTATAAATACTAAAAGGATATTTTGAATTCTATGATGTGAAATTTTAAATATTTTTATTTTTATTATTAAAGAAAAATTTTCAAAAAAAGTTGAAAAACAAAATTTTTTGTTGTTAGAAATATGAAACTTTCAATATTCAATGTTTTCCTAATAATTGTTTATTTTTCCCATATCCTTCCGAAAACTGTCAAAAATATTAAAATCGACAAAAAACAACTTAAATATACATCCTGTTTTATTAAAAAAAAGTCCTCATTTTTTTGGCAGAAAAACTCAAAATATGAAAAAAGCAAATACAAAGAAAAAATGTTTATTATTTGATTTTTTTGGTAAATGTCATGCGAGAAGTCCAATTTGAATGGACCGATATGTTCAAACGATAACAGAATCAACAACCGTTACCTACGAAAAAAATATATGCACATCCACCTGTTGTTGGCCGTTACAAAAATCAAAAGGGGGAAGTTGATTATCATGCAAATGGCAATATGATACATTGGCAGAAAAGATTGGGAGTGGGAGCGTATATGATGAGACCTAAGAGTTGGAGGGTTGTATAGATGAATGTATTGAAAATGTTATTGAGGACATGTGGTTATGTAAACGTTTGGAGAGACATTTATCCAGCAAATTAACAAATGAATTTACAATGCCTACAAATATTGGGTGAATAAACAGAAGGAACGGAAAAAATATATATTTATTGGGTTAGATAAAAAGTATTATATCGATATGTAACGATTCGATTATATTATTCGATTATTTATTTATCTTCACACTCTGGTCTCTTTTGGAAGAAATCATGAAAAAGGATGATAATATTTCTATCGAACGATTCCAGAACAGACCTCAAGCTTTTAGAAATCAGCAGCAGCACTCAAAGTTAAGTGATTAACGCATAATTGATGACAATATGAAGTAATTCTGTTCGAAAAAGAAATATAAGTTTCGGCGGTATCGGAATGATTAATGTGGCATTACTATAGCACAACTCGATATCTACAAAATGGTAATAATTTCCATACCGAAGTGACATTGAGAATCCTTTGGCCAAGTGTTTCCCGATTACTTTTTAAAAGACCCAACATTAGAGTACAGAGAAATCAGCTTTAATATTGATGTATTGAATAGAATTTATAAAATCGTTTTCATGATTTTTTTCTCAAAAACATATTTGCAGATTTAATTGATTTAAATAATTTTTTTCATTAATTGTGTCAATATGTTGATGAAAATCATAATAGAATCTGTTATTTAATTAAATAATTTAATTGTAAAATAAATAAAAACAATTTATTTAAATTAATATTCAAGGGAGTGATTTTGTTATTAAATAATAATGAGTTTTGAAGTGATTTTTTTTAACAAAAAAGAAAAAAATGCAATTTTTTGTGAAAAATGCAATTTTTATAATTAAAATTTATGGCAAAATTTTGCTCCAAGAGATATTGGTCTTTATTTGGTTTTAAATAGGATTCTTCTTTGACGTAATATACGATGAATTATTAAAGGTGTTGCCACAGTTTTTGTCCACGACTCCTTAGTTTTAATTTGTAGGTTATGGTAATTCTAATCATTTTATTTGATTATCTAATAATATTTCTCATGTCGGCATAAGTTTGTTCATTAGAACCATGCTTTTAATGAGTTCTAGTTTTTCTGGAACCATTATTAAAATTCTAAAAACACGGTTCTTGAAAACTTTGTTAATTATAAATTACAGAATCAACTACTCACTCGTTTACATGAAATATTTTAACAATTGTTTGGACTTTTTATGGTCTTTTCCAACGCCTTTATCGGACAACGCTTTCAAAACATTCTTTATCGCATAACCAAAAATATGCCCCCAGTAGAAATATTAGTACATTTATTTTTAGAATGATGAGGGGAAATTTCCCATTAACCCTTTTCCAAATATTTTTTCTGATCTCTTCGAATATTTTCAATATTTCACTACCAATAACTAAACGGTTTGGCAATGATTTTTTTCGAGTAATAATTCCAATTTATAATCTTCAAATTCAGGCGATGAGGCTTCACTCTCTCTTCTGTGATAATCGATAACTTTCTGCAGCCGTTTTTCTCAGAGGCATAAAATTTGACATTACAATAACGATCGGAAAAATTTATGTTTACAAATCCGAGTTCCATCGAATATTGAATTATATTCAGTATTCGAACTTGATTCCCAATATGTTGAATTTCATTAAGGAATCACAGTTTTATCCATTGCAATGTGGGACAGATAAGAGATAAATGACATTTGGATTCATGTTTGACTTGCAGTAAAAAAATATTGAATGACCCAGACAGCGCACTTATCTTTATTACGACGTTTATGAAGTCTCTATGGTTCCAATTTCTATTCGTCTCTGCCATTATTTTGTTAAATTTCATGAAAATCCATTCGTCTGATCAAAAGCTACAGATTTTTTTACAAAAAAAAAAGAAATGATTCTGTCCCACTGTGCATTGTCCAAATTATTTATAATTTTATTTATCTTTACATTTTCTACTCAAACGATCAGCAGTCAGTGAATTTAATGAAAATAATAAAAATAATTTAATCGTTAATGTTTCATTTGTAACAATTGAATTGTTAAAATTTATTTAAATATTACTACACATACATACATACATATACACAATCATATAAATAAATATTATATACATACATTAAATAACAGACACATACAGAGATAAACCAACAAATTTTATAGATTTAATTTCAACTGACCATCAGGAAGTTGGTTGATTCCTTTTTGGTTTGTTTGGTTGAATGTTGTCATGATAAACATTAACTACAACAGATTTAATGTTTTTATCTTCTTCTTATTATTATTATTACACCCTACACCACCGTAAGTGGGGTATTTTGCGTGTGAGCTGAACAAATTATGTCATGTAAACCGTTCGCCACAGAATAAATTTCTAATTCGATCTGAATGTCTGAATGTTCGACCGTCTGTTCATCCAATTGTCTGCCATTGTATATGTGAAAACTGTACAGGTCGCAATTTTTGAGATATCGTGACGAAATTTTGTTCATATTATTTTTTTGGCTCAACAATGAGACCAATTGAAATTGATAATGTTCGGTCCAATGATTCAGGTACCTGAAATTTTAAAGTCATAAAAGTCTTAAATATAAATTTTATATTAACGAAACTCAACTGAATTATGAATATAATAATTTAATATGTCAAAATATATATGAGGGCTGCCGCATTACTTCTCATAGGTCCCATACAGGCTCCCATCCAAATATCACTCTGAAATGCATATACTTTACATAGATGTTGGTGTTGTAATAAAAATTGGTTAAATATTAGATAAATATAAATTAAAATCGATGTGTGGAATTATACGAGGATCGCTCCATAATTCATTTTTAGGTATGATATAAAGCTCCAGTAAAGAGTCCTTTTTAAACGCATTAATTTCACATAAATGTTTGTATCATAATCAGAATAAAAATTATATGAGGGTCATTCATAAATAAGCTACGATAAGTAACTGTCATTTAGGTCAGACTTGACCGACTATAACATTTCTACTTTTGTTTATTGTTCTTGTCTTGTCGATAGTAAAAGATAAAAATTGGCTGACGTTGCTTTAACAATAAAATCCCAGAAAAAAAACACGTCTAATAGAAAATAGTAAAAGAACAAACAATAAGGCGTAAACCATTAAAATGGTCCTTTTTACAAGATTCTTTAGTTTTTTTTTTTGGGAAAAAAAGCGTAAAATTTGTTGTTGTTGTTCTCGTTTTTGACCAACCAACTAACCGACAACAATAGTTTAGAATTTTTGTTAGTCAGCTTATATTATGTGGTTAATTTTATATGAGCGTGTGTGTGTGTGTGTAATAAATGAATTAAAATATTCTTATGTTATGAAATAATGTATGTGTGTGTGTAACTATGAATGTATTTAAGTTAGATTAAAACTAACATTGAACATTAAAACTATTTACTTATATATATGTATGTATGTGTGTATGTAATACAGTATACAGTTTATAACTGACAACGACTTATTTTAAATGTTTTCTATTGTTGTTTTATAGTTTTTTTTGTTCTTTTCTTCCTTTCTTTGTATCTTTCTCTTTGCAGTTAGTAAAAGCAATTGTCAACAATATCCTTTTTCCCATTTTAATATCCTGCAAATAATAAAAAAAATACCAAATAGAATTTTAAACAAAAGTTTAGCGTCAATATTTATGGATTATTTTGCTAAATCGTACCCAGCATGTGGGCGTTTTTTCTTTTCTTTTGTTATTTTAAAAATTTATGTTTTTGCATTTAATTGAAAAGGTGGTTTAAGATTTATTTGGACTCTTAATTAAGGAATTCAGTCGAATATTTAACTGAGACGATAAAAGGAACTTTATTATACAAATAAAAATATTAAAAATGTCAAAGTTTTTAATTTAACGTTTTCTGGGGTTCAAAAAATATGAGTCCTGAAATATTATAATCAAGTGTTGGCTTTAAGCCAAGAAGCTAGGGTATATCACGATGATGCCGGTTACTCCAGATTACGACCTATAACTTCGTATAGGTCGGAAGGGTGCTTGAATCCTTGGCTAAATTATAGTTTCTTTATGGTCTGCACCAGTAGTGTTCCAATTTAAAACGATTGCATGTGGTTGACGCGTGAAACCCCGGCAACGGTTAACGAATACCGCTATGAGGCGCTTCAGCATTAAACAAACTCAAGCAAACGAAGTGCAGTCTGACCGCCTTTAAGAGATAACAAAGGTGATCAATTCAATTTCTTTTAAATCGAAGTCATTATTTAGCGTATTTTCTGCCGGATCTTTTATTTTATAGCTTATTTGAAAACACTAAGCTGCAATCCTTTTACCCATAGAATATTATTAAAGAATTCGCCGAATAAAATTGTATTTTCAGTTATTTTCATATCTCCATTTCTTTATTTTTTAGATCAATTTTATATAACGATTTTCAAAATGTTATATAAAATAAATTTGGAAAATGAAGAGTTTTAGAAAAGGAAAAATTTTGAATCGAAATCCCGAAAAAGGGATTATTTTGGGATTCTGGTGTTTTCCGGAATTTCGGGATAATTATATTAAAATTTTACTGAATTTCAGAATTTCTATATTTGATTAACGTTGTATAAGGATATTTGAGAAAAAGGAAAGGAAACACTCTACTAAATTTTACAACGATCGTTTCATAATTTCCAATAACTCTCATATAAGAACCTTTTCCAGAAATCACCAGAAGCATACATCTCAAGGAGTTTACAGCTTATAAATACCAGAAACATGAAAATATTTCTTTTATTTAAGTACAAACTAAATTCGTTTAGGTCTAAATCCGCATGTTAAGTTTCAGAAGATCGGTCCACAAATTACTGTAGCTCCCATACGGATTTAATCCTTTCATCCAAAAATAATCTTTAACGACATAATCTCATATAAATGTATTATGAAAATAATTTAAATAATTATGATTGCGATTGTATAGCAATTTATAAGATCTGATTCTGAAAGCGTTAGTCCATAATATACTCACCGAAGGTGGTTGGAATATTATGCGTTTGTGGTGTTGTTTGTAACATGCAGAAACATGGTGTTACACCCACCTTTAAGTATGCCATTCGACTCAGAATAACTTTCTAAGCGATGCCCGTCCGTTTGTCTGTCCGGCTGGCGGTACATGTAAAGATTGTAGAAATTTGTTACATATTTTTATTATTTTAAAACGTATGAATTTAATGATAATTTTAGTGTCACAAAAAATGTACTACACTCTTTAGAATAAATCAGAAATCAAATTATACGAGGGTCGTTCATTAATTTTTCATTACTTGTTTTCTTATTTTATTTAAAAAATTTATAAATTTGTAAAATTATTGAAAAAAAAAACATTCTCAAGCGTTTCCGCTAACGTAAGGCCCCGGCGAGATTCGAACTCACGATCTCCTGTTTACTAGACAGGCGCTTTAACCAACTAAGCCACGGCGCCCCGATGCTCGCTTTATTAATATAACAAAACAATTGATTTTATACACAATTTCTTATCTGAAATAAAAACTTTTTCTATAAACTATTTATTAAAAAAAACACAAGTAAGAATTCTATGTTCGACTATGCCGAATCTTCAATACCCTCCACCACAAATGCGTGTGAAATAAATACGTTTTGTATTGTACATACACATACACACATATAAGTTTTTCTTAAATAAAACAATGGAACCTTAAAGAGTCATAAAAGCAATTAAAGTTTTGTCTATAACTTTTTTTCTACTGAACCGATTAACGATAATGAAGTATATATAATTTAATATTATGACAAAATTTTCCTTCTTATATGTCGATTTATAATTGAAAATTTTACGAAAATTCTTCACTTGAACTTTGAGGCTGCCTCAGATATCGGTCTATATCTTCTGATATACGGAATAAATTTCGCTGCTTTTGAACACGAAATGTCTTAGGACTATAAAAAGCTACTCAGGCTTAATTTCATTGAGCTGCTACAATAATTGTGGACTTTAGTGTGTCAATATCAAACAGAAAAACATACGGACATAGATTTTGATTTGATCAGGTATATATACATATATATACATTATGGGTTCTGAGATGATAACTTCTTAGTGTTACACACGGGATGACAAAGTTAATATACCCTCTTTCACCACACTGATAAACATATTCAGTCCATTTTCTTTTGATCTCGATCAAATTCAGTGAATCCGTTTCGTTAAATAATTTACAAAATAATAATAATAAAAAAATGTTTATAAAACATGAATTTAATTATTATCTGAATTATTATATTGTTAATAGAAATGTTAAATTATATGTTGTTATTACTCTCTTTAGTAGTTGTTGTTGTCTGTGTTTATTACAAAATGATTATGACCACAAAATAACTTGACACAAATCTGTGATTATCTGGCGGAAAAGGAAAAAAATAAAATAAAATTTACATAAAAGATTACCGTTCACAGAGCATAAAAAAGAAAGAGATGAATGGAAAAGCAACACTTTTGAATTGAATTTTATTATGTTTAATCTTTAAGGATGAAGATACTTTTTAAGATTCATTTTATATTTCGTTATTAAATATTTAAATTTCGCGAAAGAATATTTTATTCATGAAAACGTTATTTCGCTAAAAAAGGCGAAACAAATAAAAACACCTTTTCGGATAAATTTTTAACATTTTGAAAAAAGGGAATTAAATAATAGATGTGATTACCTCAATTTGGAATAATACTACATCGATGTCTTATAGATAAAAGACATCGATAATATGAATTTTAAATAAGAAATTAAAATTTCATATTTGGAACGATTAAAAATTTGATTCTAAAATACAAAAAGAAATTTCATATATATATATATATATATATATATATATATATATATATATATATATATATATATATATATATATATATATATATATATATATATATATATATATATATATATATATATATAATTATATATAATTCATATATATATATATATATATATATATATATATATATATATATATATATATATATATATATATATATATATATATATATATATATATATATATATATATATATATATCAAAGGATTATTTCTTCTGATTTTCTCTTTCATTCTATTGAATCGTTTTATAGTTGTTGGTATCTAAAATATTCCAAACCTTCTTAAATTGTTGTTTTCTTTATATTCTCAATAAATATTGACTTTTTCTTGCAAAAAACACAAATTTGTTTTCCTTTTTTACCTTCTTTACCGTAAGTATTATCTAAGAAATGAAAGTCATATAAGAAAGCGAATAAAGTGAAATTTACTATGGCGGGAAAAGAGGAAAATAGGAAAACTATATTCGGCTATGATGAATTTTAAACACCTTCATTTTAAAATAAATTTCTTGTTTCAAAAGAACTGCCCTTGTTTCGAGGTAATCAAGCTCATTTTTGTTATTTTGTTATAAAGTGAAGCTTATTCCAATTAGGGTGTTCTGCATCAATCGAAAAAAGTGGTCGCACTTGCAACGTATTGTCGAGTATTGTGATATAACTTTATTCTTTTTTCGTTTATTATGGTCTGTCTGACCCAAATTCAACCATTTAGAGCATAACCTTGACGTAATAGTTATTCTTTTTGAAAATGACTTTTTGTTTTCTTTTCGGAAATGCATCCTCCGACTTTATGTCTCTAGGGTCTCATATGGAACCCAATTTGATTAATATTTAATGCATTCCGATATTTAAAAGCATCTTGTGCGTAATCACATCCTTCATCTTCACATTTTTTTAACTAAAAATGGGTTTCCTAGGACTACTAGACAGAACGAAGAGCGGATAGGATAATCGGGATTGGTGTCCCCCTTACAAAGAAAATATTGATTATCGAATATTTAAAGAACTGTAACAGCTGTACTGTAATTCGATCACAATCATTTTTTTCAAGAAATTGTTTTACTGATTAAAATACAGGATGGGCAGAATCAAGGGGAAAGGTACTCCCCTATAATCGAATAACTAAAGACCTGTAAAAGCGGGAGTATTCAAATTGTTTCCAATTATTTTACAAAAAATCTTTTTTACTGGCCAAAATGTAGGACGGTTAGGACCATGGGGAGGGATACTTCCCATTTTATAAGGGCGGCAAAGCGAGACATTTTTAATATGAAGTTTTTAAGAAATTTATTTTTAATTAAAATTTCTAAAACCAATTTTTTATAAAATGGATGAAAAATCTTTGTCTATATATATATATCATGTCCGCATTATATGGCAACAATATTTTGGTGTATTTTTTGAATGAACTTAATTCCCAGATGTTTACTATTTAATATAATTAAAATTTTGGAAAAATATTAATTTATATAGGGCGTCTTGAACTTGATAACATCTTGATGTTTTATACGGAATGAAAAACTGAGTATACCGTCATTGGAAACTTCTCGTAAAGTAGGGTATTCAAGTAAGAAATGAACAACATCCATTCAAGCAGATTATAAGAAATTTACCTAAATATACAAACATTATAAAGAGGTGTATAGAAATGCTTGAGGTGGTGATGATGATGGTGGTGGTGATGGTGGTGTATTCCTTAAAGATTGTGGTTTTAAATTGGCAAATTTATCTCGGATTAAGTTGAGATTATGGCAGCTGACATGACTTTGTTGAAAATGCTATGATTAAGTTGTTACTCTTGACTTTCTTATTTAATATTTTAAGAATAAAAATAAATAAATAAATAAATAATTTTCTTTAAGAATTATTAGAAAAGTGTAAATATATAAATATTTTACCCCTCAAAAAAAAAAAAAAGTAACATAGAGAACTACTTGAGTTTTTTGTTGCTATTTTTTTTTATAAAATTTAGAAAATTATTTGAAAATAAAATTAATAACCAAACTGAATTTTCATGACGCGCATTATTATGGCCAAATTATATTATACACCTTATAAAGAGTATATTTTCTTATTTCCCCCAAACTTTGGCATCAGCATTCTCTTCAAGTCGAGATACATATTTAGATACATCTTTGTGGTATCTATGAATGGTATTCTGGGATCTTTTATATGTTGTGTGGCAAAGTGGCAAAGTATGCAAAGCAATTTATTATGAATTATTTTTATGACACTTAACGTAACATTGAACAAGGATACAATTTAATGGCATCCATCTGCAGTTAAAGAAAATTGAACAAAAATTTGTTTATGGTTTCTATTCAGGGGGAGACAAAGTGAGTGTATCTGTGAGAGTATTTTTTTAGCAATGAAATTAAAAAAATAAAATAAGATTCGGCTATGCCGAACCTTCAATACTCTCCACCATAAATGTACGTATGCAAAATGTAAAAGTTTTCCTTAAATATAATAAGGAACACTTGATGAGTCATAAAATTAGTCAAATTGATAATTTCTGGAACAGTAATGAAGTATATTTATCTAAATATGGAAAAATATCATTATAATTTATCGATTTATAATTGACATTTGAATAAAAGTACTTCGCTTGAACTTAGGTCTAGCCTCAGATATCGGTTTGTATCTTTTGATATACTGAACTGATTTTGCTGGTTTTGAATGGGAAAGTTCTCAGGACTACAACAAATACTCAGGTAAAATTTCATTGAACAGACGAACATAGTTAAATCGACTCAGATTTTGATTTGTTGCAAGAATGTATACATATTATGGTGTTTGAGATGATTCCTTCTTTGCATTACACAAGGAATGACAAAGTTAATACCCCGTTCACCACTTGTGGTGTTGCAGGGTATAATAATAAAAAGAATAAATATAAACAATAAAGAGCAATATTTTCACTATTGTTAAAATCCAAAAATTACGTTCAAATCCTGAAAAAGAGATATAAATTGTCTGCATTATGATAATAAAAATTATATTGAAATATCATAAGTTATAGTACAGATAACTGTAAAATATGAAAATAAAATCTCAATATCTCATTTCTTTTTCAAATAATTCTCCTTTAAAATCTGTTCAAACTTTTTACAAATGTCCAAAGTTAATCCAGTATTTTTGAAATTTATTGTTGTTAATGTTTTATTAAAACCAATAATTTTATACACGTGTTTTCCGAAATTCTGAAATAATAATAATAATAATAATAATAATAATAATAATAATAATAATAAATCAATAATAATTTGTAGGTTTTAATCATATTCTAAATTTTTACTTACTGGACCCAGTTTGTTATTTGATAAATCTATAAAATATAAAGTTTTATTTTTTATTATAAGTTGCATGAAAAGTTTTGTTATGGTTTCGTCTAGAGAACATCCCGCTAAATCCAAATATGTTATGGGTAAAAATTCTAAAACCGAAAATATGGAAGCTGCACCTTCACTGCCAATGGGATTTAAACGTAAAATAAATGTTTCCAGCCTTAAGCTTTTGAGAACTTTACTGAGTATGTAAACGCCTTCAGAAGCTGAACGAGAAGAAAAGAAGATGAAAAAAATTAAATTAAAAATAGTTTAATTTAAAATTCCTTATTATACGAGGATCGGTCTGTGAGTGCCGTTCAAAGCTGGTATGTGCGAATCCTGTTAAAAAGGATCTTGCACATATCTGTATATGAGCTGTTCATATATTTAAAGATATTTGTAACATGTCTCGGGAGAGACTCCAATTGTGTGATGACAACCAAAAAGGAATTTTCCTTAACCGGTAAGTTTATGGGTCCGGTAAGGATTGACATGTTACGGTTCTTTTCTTCATTGTATATTGGCAAAGGAGACCACATTGGGACATCTTAATTTACCATTAATCGGTCAATCGTTTTATAAATAGCCTACCTACTACTATTTCTACTTTGCAGTTTTAGCGTGATTGCAGAAATATGAGCTGAACGGGTATATATACTGTCAAATGTAATGGCTATAATGCCTAAATCTATGTGTACCTCTTAAGTCCAGGTGATGAACGGTGTCGCTGGTAAAAGTTTCAAGTTGTGAGCAGTGAAGAGATTGAAGATTTCGATGGGATAACCATTCACCGTAAATGTACTGTTTCCGCATAAATTATCATGTCAACTACTGCTAAAGGCGCTAGGAATTTCGAGAGATAGAAAACAAACGAGAGTAGTGCCATGGCCATGAAACACATGACATGACTGAAGTCATTCAATTAATTCATGATCCATCTCTTGAAATTAATTGGTGGAAAGGACTGTAGTATGTCCTGGAAGAAAACTTTGTGGTTAACAAGTCAAGTGAACGTTGATCGTAAGTTCGCATGGTCTCTGCTGGTTCAAACCATGTTTGACTTGAGTATTACGGCTTGTTAATCCATACTGGTGACGTGTAGCTATGAGATGGCAGTTTAGCTGGGAGTTTTGTTCTTCAAATCGTTGTGAATAATGTAAAGCTCATAATTTTGGACTAAGTATTGGAATTTGTCATAATCAGTTTCGGTACATAACTGACTGTTGTTCCCATATCACATCTCAAATAGAATAAATGTTAGAAATGATTTTCTAACTTATTTTTTAAAATCGAAAAGATAAGTTTAGCGAAGCTCACCGGGTATTTGGTAGTAAAAAAAAATATACTTACTTATTTTATTGTTGGTTAAATTTAAATATTTCAAGGTAACAAACGATTCCTTGTTGCAAGAATTTAAGAATTGTCGTATACCCTCATCACCCAAACTACAATGTTCCAAAGACAAGGCGGACAGATAATGACAACCCTTATCTAAACTATAAGCAAATAATCCCAACTGATATGGTTCCAATTTAGTGTTGTGTAAACTAGAAAACAAAAACACCAAAAACGAAAAAAGAATTTAAATGAAAAAAGAACAAAAAAAATTAAAGAAAAACAATTTCTTTTGTAGAATTTTCTTCTCGTTTCTTTACCAGAAATTCACCAATTCATGAGATTGTTGTAGACCTCGAGCAAGCAATGAAGCATCACGACGTGATAACATATTACAACCAAGATAATATTGAGTGCCTAAAGTCTTGGTACAATATGTCAAACGTAATGTATGCAATTCCGGTAGATTTCGCAAAATGAAATCAAGTGGAATGTGATCTGAAACAAAAAGACAAAAAACTCTGAAAATATGAAACATAAGTTTGTTGTTGTTGTTGTTATTGTTGTTGATTCAATACCATTACTTTCTTACCGTTTTGTTCATCCATGCTGGGCTGTAGGTAGTTTATCTCCAATTGATTTATATACGCTGCACAAATGTCCAATGTCGCCTGTACACTTTCCTCCTCGTAGTCAGTTGTTGTTACATTTTCAATAAACTCTTGCAGATGTCGTTCCATGTAAATGTTAATCCAAGGTTTTTTTCCTCTCATCTGTCTTTTTTCCCCAATTGAAGAATTTTGCAACTCCTCTTGTCGTTGTTGTTGTTGTAACGTATTAATATCATCTGGTGGAGGAGTAGAAGAAGAGGAAGAAGAAGGTTTAGTGGTAGTTGGTGTCTCAGTTTGATATGTGTAGAACATGTAATATAAAGTCTTCCAACGGTGTTGATAACTTTTACGCCAAAAGAAATCATCTTGTATATTTGAGCTTAAAATCTTTAGAGGAAGATTTACATTCAAGTTACTTAAAATATAATTACGGTCCTCTTGCCTCTCCAATTCCTTAAATATGGGATTCTCTAACAAAGTGAATTAAAAGGAATGAAGCTTCAAAAGATTTTGTTGTCTTCAAATAAAAATATTTATATCCAGTTCTACTTACCACTCCAATTCTCAAGTAATGAATCCAATACTAAATGTCTTAGACTTTTTATTTGATTTATATTTGTATTTGTATTTGTATTTGTATTTATTTCCAAGTTATCGGTATGAGTTATTGCTTTACCATATACACTGGGTAATTTACATTTCTGAAGATCAAAATAGGCCTTGAAAGTATTGAAATTAACCGTTGAGGGAAATTCAACATAGGTAAAGTCCATATTAATATTGGTATTATAATGATAACATTTGGAAATATTCGATTATAAACAAACTTGTTTATTAAGGGAATAATTAACAAAACTATATTGTCAAGGTAACTTTGGAATTGAAATGGGGATGATTATTGATTTTGGAATATTTTGTAAACAAATTTAGGAAAGTACAAACATGTTTTAGAAAATTCTGAACAAATGATTTTTATGAACATGAAGCAAAATCAACTTGATTTAAGATTGAATGAATATTTTTCATCATTTAGTTTAAATTGGACGTTGCGTGGTGAAATAATATAAATTTTAAGTACTAAAATGTCTATTACAAATTCAAGAATATTCTCCAGAAGCTGTATTTACTATGAAACAATGTTAAATATTCATTTTTTATCCATGAAGCAAAATCAAAATTGAAAAATGTTAAATTATTTTGATTTTAGTTAATTTCACATTGATTGTTTTTCTGTGTATACAGACGTTAAAAAAATATTTTGAAAATAAAGAAATATTTTTGTGATTGATCGCGTAAGAAGTCATTTGTAAAGCTCGGACAATCAGTCAAATCAATGCTGAAGTCTAATATCTAAAATGCAATGGTTGTTCTACATATGTGGTAGAATTTGAAGAGAGTTTTTCATTATTATATCTTGAAATAATTTTTTCTTTTGATATCGGTTGAGACCAGCACAGGAGACCAGTACCAAAGATCTGAAGAATATTTTGAACGCTTTGGCTTATATGACGTATAATCCATAACTTCATTCGCCCAGTATAAAACGCTTCACATTAGAGCAGGAGATTGGCTTGGTTCATTATTCTCCTAAAAATCAGAGTAGTTTTTATTGCGTAAAATTGAAAATTGTGACTCTATCCCAGTGCCTTTCATATGAGATTTCCTGGTAGAACGATCTGTACACAGAATATCTGGTGATTGAAATGTACTTATGGAATTCTGTATAACATTTTGAAATTACCTCACCTATTTAAAACAAGGCAATTTTTCGATTTGTATGGGAGTTATGGGAAACCTTTGGACCAGTACTCTCAATAAAGGGCTTCGAAAAGGGTTCAAAATTTCATCACTCGTGGCTTAAACTATAAAAATGTTAAATTGCAAAATATAATTTCAATCAGATAAAAATAAGTTTACTTTTCATTAATATATATGTATGTTAAGAATTTTTCGATATCACTCCTTAATATTACGTTCTGAAGAATGTAAAATGTTTAATATCATTTAAAATTATAATTAAAAAAATTATCATGTGTTTCCGCCCGGGATCGAACCGGGGGCCTTCCGCGTGTTAGGCGGATGTGATAACCACTACATCACGGAAACGTTGAATACCATTAGTTCAATAGATATACAAGATTTCAAGCTCTAAAAACAACCGTTAAAAACAGGTTTTTTTATAAATTTTAAAATAATTTATAACAAAATCACGTTTTCTTGTTTAAAGAAAACGAAATTTGACCTAAATTTATCAAAAATGTTATCGGATTTTTTAAATCGATAATAAAAACTATTGAAAACCTCTTTTACTTATAAGTGATTTTAAAAAAAGCGGTTAATTTCATTTTGTGAGATTTCTTTTGTATGTTAAAATTAAAATTGTTTATAACAAACTATAATTAATTTAAATGTATTAATGTAACGGATTTAATATAATTATTTGTTCATCCTCAATATCAGGGGATGTAGCTCAGATGGTAGAGCGCTCGCTTAGCATGTGAGAGGTACGGGGATCGATGCCCCGCATCTCCAATTTGTCTCTTTTTTATTTTTTCGATAAATTTGCTTATTGATTTTCAATTATTAAAAAGTGGGGAGGGGGGAGTTTATTTTCTTTTAATTAATTTAATTTATTAACTCTTTTGACTTTTTGCTTTTTACGATTTTAAACAAAATGTCATTTCATCATTTTTGTTTTTGTTATTTTCATTTAACCTCAATTATCCTTTAATATAATTTTGACCCATTTCAAAATTGTTTTTCTTGCAGGACATAAATAATAAAAATAATTAAATAAAAGACCAAAAAAGAAAGTTAGACGAAACAAAACAGAACAGAACAAAACAAAACAAAACAGACAATTAATTTGAATTTCTTTCAATTAATTTCGTAAAAATGTTGATTCAACAAAAATGTTTCTTCTTGTTTTATATCCTCCCTCTTCAGCACTTGTGATGAAAAGGGTATATTAACTTTGTTATTCCGTGTAGAACGCTAAAGAAGGAATCATCTTAGACTCTATAATGTATATATATTTTTTGCATCAAATCAAAATCTGGATCGATTTAGCTATGTCCGCCTGTCTGTATGTTGTTGGCATCCACAGAGCTCAATAAAATTTTGTCTGAGAATTTTTAGTTATTCGAAAAATTGGGTTTTTATAAAAACCGTTTTCTAATACGGTTTTATGTCAAAAAAATTATAGAAAATACTTATTTAATAGAAATTTAGAGTTTAACCAATAAAAGCATCTACCGTGCAATGACCTTTACATGGAATACATATAAAGGCATTATACGAAACCCGTCGGTTTTCTGTAATGCAAAAAGCCGCTTAACCGGTTTTCGGTTTCAGTTTTTAAATACACTTCCTGAGAAGTTTCCTATTTAAAATCAGCAAAAATCGGTCCATTTTATTTAAAGATAAAGAAAGATATCAAAGGCAACTCTTAAGTTCAAGAGAAGAACTTACGTAAAATTGTCAATTATAAGTCCATTAATTAGAATAAAATTTTGTCATAATTTTAAGTTTTCAGAACTTAATTGTCAGTCCAAAAGTTATCAAAATTGGCTCATTAAGTGTTCCTGTATTAAAATCATTTAAAAAATATATATATACGTATAACGTATTTACTTCACACGAATTTGTGGTGTAGGGTATTGAAGATTCGGCATAGCCTAATATGGCGTTCTTACTTGTTTTAAGAAATATATTTATAAAACTTATAAATAAAGAAAGAATAATAAAATTAATGATAAAGTTTTTTTTTTATTTTCTATTTTTATTTTTATTTTGAAACAAAATTAAGTCGTTTAACCATAAAAGAGATTTTGTTCGATTATTTAAATAAATTGAAACGTATTTTGTTTTAAAGGAAATGAAAGGAAAAAGGGAAATGGAAATGGAAGTTTAAGTTGTGGCAACCATCTTTTTTTTTAACGGTGTTATAAATCAAAAATATATTCGTTAAACCATAAAAGATTTATGTGGTGCTAAATATAAAACTTTTATCATCATATCACTTGGTAGTATCTTGCTTCTTCTTCTTCTTCTTCTTTTTCCTCCGCTCCCGACTTTTGTTTTGTTTTTATTTTGTATTTTTTTCAAGTGTTTTGACGCTGTAGTTTTTTTTCGCAAAATTTTAGTTGTTTTTTTTTTAATGTAGACAAAAATACTTTTCAAAATTTTACAAAACTCAACATGAAACACAAAAATAAATGAAGAGAATTTTAAAAGAATCGATTCGAAAAAAAAACATATAAAACGACTATTCAAAAAATCGGTTCACATTGGTTTCAAAAACCAAAAATCTGCAACTTTTGAACCAATTGAAACGTTTTATATATTTTATTAAAGACTTTAGATAATGATAGAAAATGGATGGAAAATGGGATCATATAAAGAAAAATGGAGAAACAGTAATTGGTCCAAATTTTGCCACTTTCCTATGAAGCTTTTTTTTAATTTTAGAATGGATAGAGTCTGGTATAATTGGTAAAATTCCCGTTGCGTGATTTTTTTTTAATACACGTAGTGTTTTGCGAAATTTTTTTCTAGAGGAGGAGAATTTTTGTTCAGCAAACCGCATCGGGTAAAGGCTAAAATTAGTAATTAAAGCTAAAACTACTTATTAAAAAGGACTCTTTGACCATTAAGTAGTAAAGAGTAGTGAAAGTAAAAGAGATCCTCAAAAGTACTTTTCAACTAAACTTAAAAGTTGACTTCATTTTTTTCTGAGTATTTTTAATCGAATTAGGAACGTGTTAAATAGATGGGCCCAAAAAGGGACTAAAACGTATATGAGGTTAAAGAGGTTACTTTCAACTTTCTTTTGACGGTAAAATATCTGTAACACCTTTTGACCCTAAAATTCTCTTCATTCCGGAAATAGACGTTAAAGTGACTGACAATAGGTTTACTACTTAAAATCAGTGTAATGTGCTACTTGACTTAATGACGTAGCATTTTTATACCCTACACTAAAGAGTTATAATTTAAAGTTCTGTTGATATTTCTCGATCCATTTATTAATTCCTTAAAGCTTCTGCCTTTTCACATGTTAATTCTTATTACTTTTTAAACGAAACCAAAAAAAAAAGTCATGTAAAATATCGAAAAAACCTTTTAAACACATGAGGAAAGAATTATTCATATCTCTCCCACATAAAATTAAATTCCACTTAACACAAAAACTACCATTCCAGATATCTGAGTTTGTTTTCCACTAAAATCCAACTCATCCTCCCAATTTAAACTCTTCTTCTTCATATTAGTTCTTTACTAAAAAATATTTATTTATTTATTTTTGTTTTAACAAAAACACATTTTCAAAAACTCACAATTTTAACGTTTCAGTTTTATTTTTTAAAACAATTTTCACCCAACAACAACAATAATACTCTCAGTCCTAAATAAACAAAATAAAAACATTAAAATGAATGGAAAATTGGAGAAAATGAGAAAAAAGAAAGAAAATGAAATTGCAGACAGAAAAACAATTTGATTTTAATTGAAAAATCGCATAAATATGCGAAAAATATGCGAAAATATGCTTAAAATAAATTTCACCAAATAAAAAGAAAAAAAGTGAAAAGAAAAACAAAAATAATGTAAACAAAATTTTTAATTGTTTTGAATTGAATTTTTTTTATAAAAAAAATAATTATTTTCAGAATAAATATTTTTTGAACAAAAAATATATAAAAATTTATAATTTTTTCAACAATTTAACAATATAACAATATGTCAACAAAATGTTGACAATTAAAAGAAAAACTTTTTTTCGAAAAAAATGGGTTCTTTTAGAAAAAAAAAAGAATTAAAATAAAACTTTAAAATCCCTTTATAACAATTTCATTATCTTTTCTGGTTACCTTCGTTGAAATAATTGTTACAGTTTACACTTGAAGAAATGTTGTAGTAATATTCTGATTAAATCAAGTTTATTTTTGACCTTTGATTGCCGACGCTTATCTTACAAAGTTCAAAATATATTCTGAAATTGACATGTTAAAGTCTGTACACATAGAGAAAAAATCTTGATCTTTATTTGAGATTGACTAAAGTTGTTTCATTCCGCTTAAATTAAACGTTTTTAAGTTTGGGGTGAAATACTATTTGTACATAAAAATTCTCTTTTGGTAGTAAAATTAAAACTTCATATGCTATGAAACAATGTTAAATTAATATTTTTTTATCTATGAAGCAAACCATTAACTGCATAAATGTTAAATTAACCTTCACATATAAAAATTTTAATTCAACATTGATGCGCAAGAAATGCATTTTTTGTGGATTTTTTTCCCTTAAATTTTATTACTAAAAAGGAATTTTAAGAAGTGAGAATCTTTCAATTATTGTGAATGTGAACGTGCCAACAACAGCGGACAGACGCACAGATTTATCGTATACAAATATTTTTTTGTTCAACTATGTTCAACGTTGATTTTGTTTCAAGTTTTTTCTCTATGTGTAGTGTCCAAATATTAAAAATTAAATCAAAACGTTCTTTCGAGGTCTTCACTGATTTACAACTGATCATTGATCTGATGTAAATTTTTAAAGACGGAAAAAGAGAGAGGAATTTAACTAAATCCATTTATATCAATTTGATGGTCTAAAATATATTCTTTAGGGCCATTAAAAACTTTTATATTTTTGACACAGTTCTTACTCATTCACTTTTGAGGGAGTCGAAATAGAAGATTTGGTAAAAAATAGGTGAAAATTTTGTGACATTTTAGTGAACACTTTGAAATTTTTAATAAAAAATCGAAACGTTTAGTTAAATTTTTAAATTTTAGTAAAAATTGGAATTAAGGAAAAAATTTTAATTTTATGTAAGAATTTAGAATTTTAAATAAGATTTGAAATTTTGATAAAGATTTCAAATTAAAAGGAAGTTTTGTAATTTAAGTGAAACTTCGAAATCGAAACCTCGAAATTTTTAATGAAAATTTGAAATTTTTCGTGAAAACTTAAATCGTGAGGATTTTGAAATTTTTTTAATTTTTAGTCAAAATATAAAATTTTAGAAAAGATTTGAAATTTCGTTTTTGTTTTTTGAAAATTTTGAATTTTTAAAATTTTTTGCAAAATTTGACTTTGAATTTTTTCATTATTACAAATTTAATTTAAGTAGGAAATTTAATATTTTTTAAAAAATCTGGTAAAAACAAAAAAGAATATTAAAATTGGAAAATGAATTTTTTTTATAAATAATAAATTTGCGTAAAATTCAAAATTGTGTCAACAGATAAATATTTTTAATAACAATTTGGTAAAAAAGTAAACTTTAAGTAAAAATTTCAATTTTTTTTATGAAAATCGAAATGTTTATATTTTTTCAAATCAAATATTTCGATGTATAAATATTCAATAGGGTTTTCTTATTAATTTTTCTCAACTTTAAAATTTTTTTATCACGCTTTAATTATATTCTGATTCTTAAAATATCATTAATTTATGTTTTAATTTTATTAATTTTATTAATTTTCCATTCCCGAGTGTACGATACTAAAGAAAAGACTTTTTGGAAAAAAAAATCAAAAAATCAAAAATAACATTAGCTCAAGTATCCTTTTTTTCTCCCCTTTTATCCTTTTTTGATGCTCCTTTTTTGTTTTTGTTTCATTTTATTTATTTTTTTCTTGCTTTAATGGCAAAAAAACAATTAAAAAGTAACAGTCGGTCAAGCCTGACTATTTAATACCCTACACAACCCTTGTAAAAAGTTATTTTTTAATTATGCTGAAGAGTACAGTATATTACACTGTTACTAATATCCAAGTGGAATAAGTGCGTTATAAGTAACTATATGTGAGATTTTAACACTACAAAGTAATTTTTGGAAGAGAGGTTGTATGGGACCTATGAGATATATTGGACCGAACCTCGTATAATTTGGTACATCATTTTAAAATATTATGAAACTTTTTTGTGTCAAATTTTATTAAAATCGCTTTATATTTAGGTCTTTTGTGACTTTAAATCCCCATTCCGGGAGGAACATTTGTGTGGGTGCTAAGTGAAATATTGAACCCACAATAACCAATTTCAATAGGCCTCGCTCTTGTGCCAATAAAATGACGTCTCCAAAATCTCATTAAGATGTCTTCAAAACTTTGTTCACAAGGACAGCCAGCCAGACGGATGGACGGAGATCGTTAAATCGACTCAGGAAGTGATCCTGAGTCAAACAATATACTTTAAAGTAGTGGTAGCACAATTTTGTCTGATTGTTAAAATTTTTTGTACAAACGCATAATACCGCAACCACCTATGGTGGTGTAGGGGATAAAAAGCAAAAACAAAAAAAAAAAAAAAAACAACAACATTGGATTGTGGAAAATAAGTAAAAGTGGAAAAGAATAAAAAAGCTGCTTCGGTAAGCAGTTGTTAAACAAAAAAAAGAAAAAAAAGTTTTTAAATGCTTATTTTTCTTCTCATCCTTTTTATCGTTCTCATTCTCATCCTTTTAATTTACTTTTTGATTCTTCGTTTGCACTTTTAGTTTTTTTTTGTTAGCAACACACTTTTCTCTTTTTGTTATTGTTATTGTTGTTATTGTTGTATTTCTAATGTTATGCCAGCGTTTTATAGTGTTTTCCTAAACTTTTCCTTGAGTATTTAACTTGAAAAAGGACAAAGGATGGGGAAATAGAATACAAATACCAACACTAGAAACTGAAATAAAGGAAAAAAATAAACTTCCATAATAAATTTGATGTTGTTTTTCTTAGCTAAAATGGTTTTAAGAGGGTTAAATGGAATCACCAACCAACTGAATCAACCGAAATCTAATTACGTTAATAAAATCAAATCAAAATAAAATTTGTTTTGATGACCAAAACAAAATTAAAATATTTTCAGTGAAGAAAATTTATTTTTGCACCATTAAGAGGTCAGAGGTCAAAAAAGTGTTAGAAAAATAAAAAAATATATATTGAAATTATTTAAAAGGATTTTGAATTTTAAAATAAATTTATTATTTTTTTAATTTTAAATAAAACTACAACACGGGGGCCTTCCGCCTAACACGCGGAAGGCCCCCGGTTCGATCCCGGGCGGAAACATGACTAATTTTTTCATAAAAAAACATGAACATCATAAAGACACATAAATAAGATTAAAATTATTACGACTCGATTTTCTCCAGGTGTCCGATATATAGAACTTCTTCTTTAGGTATATAAATGGAATGTGAGTCATATTTCCATAGGTTTTAAATCTATAAGTTTGGAACCAATGGACAGACATTCTTTAAATTTTGATTAATATAGAATTATTGTTCTTTTCTATCTATGACAATCGGTTTTGAAATTGTTGACGTTAAATTTGGTTTTTTATTTATTTTTTGTTCTGTAAATGATTTCAAAATTGTGCAAAACTATAAAATTGTGTAAAAGTAGACACTTTCACCTCTGTTTTGATAGAAATATTTCATTCTCTATTGAAATAAAATAGAAATGATTTAGGTATATATGGTTTAAAAGGAGGACGCTTTTACCAAAATTCTATCTCGTTTTTTCCCTCCAAAGATCAATTCAACTAAACTGAAAACTTGACTAAATATTTTCCGAATATTTTTGATAACCAATAGTTTCAGCGGTTAAAAAACAGCTCCGCTTTGAGAAATTAAGCCGAAAACTGTAGTGTTTTAAAAAATAAAAAAAAATCTGGTTTTTCCATAACAAAGTAGACTTTCAAAAAAATCGTCACTTTTTGAAAATTCGAATTTTAAATCTGATATAATTTGAAGCTCTAAGATATTAAAACTTTGCCAAGATTGGTCAAGAAGTAAAATTTAAAATATTTGAATCGGAGGTGTCTTACTTTTAGACGACAAGCCCGTAAGAGGACCAAACTCAAAACTTTAGCTCGCATATACCTCTGCAATGACTGTGTGAAATTTCCGACAATCCGTTTTGAAGTTACAGATTTATTTCAATTTTCTTTATATGAAACTCAGTGTGAGATGAATAATAAATTTCTGACATCCTGTTCTGAAGATCAGCATATTCCTTTAATGCCGTTCTGTATCGATTGAAACAAATGGTTCTTGGAATGGCAATAGTGTGGTCTCTTGTGGGAGTGACCCTATATTTCCAACATGATTTTGCAAAATATTGTAATGATGCAAGGTTTTGGTCGAATACTCTGGTTAATTGCTTTCTTCGCATAAATCTCTTGCTTTGGGTACAAATCTCATGTGATGGTATAATCCGATTTTAATATCAAAATCATATTTTAATGCCAATTTAGCTTTTAAACGTATCCAAATGCTTTTAAACGTAGGCAAATGGCTTGTACTGAGACTTCCATGAATATTGCAAGCTCTTGTTGCGTTTGACAAAAATCTTCCCCGAGTAAAGCTTTTAATTCCTCATCTTTAAATTTTTCTCACTTACTTGTGATTGGGAATTGATTTCGATTATGGTGGGGAATTGATTCTATTTGTAAAAAAACGATTATTTTGTGAATGATCGATTCTACACTAAAATCGATTTAGTCGAACTTTGGCGTCTATTGAATAATAATTAATAATGACTTAAATTAAACTACAATTTTACTTAGAATGTGATTTAGAGTTATCAGTACAGTAAGAGGTATCTCTGATAGTGTAGGGTATAATCATATCTAAATCTTTATACACAAAAGCAGTTAAAACATAATTTATTTGACCACAAAAACCTTTTTATTTTCAGTTAGATTTCCTAAAATTTGTTAACGCATTAAACGAATGTTAATTTTGGCATTTTCATTCAAGCATGTAAAAGCGATTAGCCTTGGCTTTATTAATACCTCTTTCCACCCAAAAAACAAAAACAAAAAAAAAAGAGAGATAAAGGCCATAACCAAAAACATTAAACGTTTTCGAAAATCAACTAAATATTTTATACATTTATTTTATTCCGTTTGGCTAATAAACAATCAGATAAACATGAAGAAATCAAAAAAAAAAAAAAAAGGAATAAAAACCCACAAAAACCAAAAAAAAAAAAAAAAAAAGAGGAAAAAATTAAATCGAATAAAATAAACGCAAATAATAAACTTTACGCTTAACAAATGAACCCACAATTTGTACGACAAACTGCAAAATAACCATAACATGTTTAGAGACCCTTTTGGTTATCAAGACTAAGAAGAAGAGGAAGAAAAATATA
Organism: Cochliomyia hominivorax; assembly: GCA_004302925.2. NCBI lineage: Eukaryota > Metazoa > Arthropoda > Insecta > Diptera > Calliphoridae > Cochliomyia > Cochliomyia hominivorax. The sequence goes on along the minus strand of PYHX02000467.1, from coordinate 2,540,328 downwards.
TCGTTAAAGGATTCCCTGTTAGTGAAATATGTTAAAGGAAACGGAAAATGAACAAATAAAACAATGATTACGCTGATAATGATACAAAACATGTTTCAGCATATAAAATGCCGGTTAAAGCAGAAAAAAATTGAATAAAAATATCCTTTTTTTTAAAGTTTTATTAGCTTAAAAAAAGGAGAACCTCCTCATCATCATCGTTATGAAATGAAAGTATTCGATTCTATTTTACATTCTTAAAATTTGTTGGGAAAGAATAAAATAAAAAAGGATGCTGCTGGTCAGTTAAGCAGCCTTTTTAACCAAAAAAAAAAAAAAAAAATATTAACTCCAACTATGAAATAGATATTCTTTATGGGTTCATTGGTATGTGTTAGGTTGTTGTGGGAGTGTGTGTAATAAGATCCTGTTTCATTTTATCCCAAAATGAATGTTAAACATTTTATTTTATTTCTTTTCTGAATATTTTCTCTTTTATGGAAGTTTTGTTGTTGTTGTTATTTTGTAAATATGTCCAACAATGACTGTCACTGACAACATTACAACTCCCTCGGGTGCTATCACAGCCAATTAGGAGTGTATATATTTAGAACAATTCACTTCTTAGTTATGCAAATGTTATGGTTCTTGTATTATCTTGTTCTATTCGGTTGGTTTATTGGCTCTGTTTACAAAGTATGTGTGAGTGTGTGTGAGTGAGTTAGTGTGTGTCATAACTATCATTGTTATGGCATCATTTTAAGTTATTTAAAATAATTTGTATTTGGCCACTATAATAATAGAAAAGAACTATTAAATGTATTCAGTTATTTGTATCCTGTAGATTTTTAAATGTAAATGGATTCTTGAAAGACAAGTAATTAAATTTCCTTAGGTTACAGTTAGATAACCCTAAACCATTCCACCACTTCATCACCAATAGGTGTATTTTAGGGACACAGTAAGAAACTTGTGCATTTTCCACTAAGAAGAATTTTGTGTGTACAAAAAAATCGTCCACTGCGACACCAAAAAATGATAAAATATTATTTTCCAACCACTTCGTTGCCGAAAAAGTAATAACACACAAGTGTCTTTATTGTGTATCGTAAGGAATATTCTAAAGAGATCAGAGGATACTTCTAAGGATAAACCCATTGTTTAAATGAATGGTCGGGATCTTAGTAAAGTGAATAAATAGTTCGGAACAGTCACTAAAACTCCTGGATTGTAATAAATTTATTGGGAAAACTTTTTACCGAACGCTATTGTGGTGGCTATTTAAAATTTTGTTTAAGGTGAAGAATTAACCTTTGTTGTGGAGTTTTTAATGTTTATAACAATACTTAATTATATCGAACGACTTCCAGAACGATGAACTTATTCCACAAAGTTCCCATAAAAGAAACATTTCCGATAAAACAAATTAAACTATATAAGTCTCTAAAAACTGTCGTTATCACGACAATTATTCTTATAAACTGTAATATTAATGTATTATTGAAATTGAATAATATTTATTCAAATTAACTCAAATAATCATATTGACAATTTGTCATCGAAAAATTAACGAAAATTTTCGTAATGATGAATAAAGGTTTCGTTGGCTGATACTTTTCTTCAATTTCTTTTCCATTATATTTTTTATATTTTTTGATGTTTAACGGATTTTTTTTTCAGTGTATAAAAAATTAAGTAAACCGACTCAGAAAGTAATTCCAATTGAATCGATTTACTGAAAACTCGTGTTCGGTAATCATTGTTTTGGAACCATTGTGCATTTCATCTCTCTTGCTTCGTTCCCAAATTTTCTTTATTCCTTTTTAGCATCAAACAAATTCGTTTAAATCTCTCCGATTTTCTTCATATTCAAATTTCATTAAACATTTATTCAAATGAGAATGATGATGATAATTTCAAAGATGCTCATGATGATGATGATGATAATGATGATGATGATGATGATGTGTGTATGCTAAATGAATGTTTATTACAAAATTAGTGTAAATTTCATTTCATACAAGATACGAGTAAATAATTCATTAATAAAATATCCTAAAGGTGTTTTTAAACTTCTCAATAAATTAAACTGAAAAAAGAAAAAAAAAAAAAAACAACAAAAAACATGTATGAAACCAGCAGCAAACGTATGTGAAAGGAATAAAACCTGAAGGATAATATTTCTCTGTTAAAACAGGATATTTAACGGATTTCCGTTTAGATTTCTTCAAAAACAACAATTTATTCAAAAATTTTCACGAAATTATATTAAATGCTAAAAATAACCCCCTCTTGGCATTACAATGTTAACGATATCTCTGGGGATTTGCTAAGAGAGCCATTTATCTTGGTAGAACCTCTTGCGACAGTTTGACAAGAATAACAACACTTACGCCCTCGAACTCAAACCGATTTGAAAATGAGCAACGAAATAAATGACTGACGACTGCAAAACAAGAAAAACTGGCTGGAAAATCTATCGAAAACAAAATTACAAAAATAAGAAAACAATTTATATTGAAATACAAATAAAAAAGAAACGCATTTTACTATTTGGCAGTACATAATTTAGTATTACGTCTGTCCTTTTGTCTTTCCCTTCCAACTGAAACCACATCATCAATACTCTTCCAAAGTATTTGATTCTCAAATCGAACTGAAACTGAAATACAAAACAAAACAAAACAAAACCTCAAAATAAATGTTAAAAATGTTTCCAAAGATTTTTTTGTATTGGAAATTGTATTTATAAGGAAACTCCTCTAAAGAAACAACAAAAACAAAAGAAAGCAAACGAAAAGAAATTGAAGATTTCTTATCATTGAAACATACCTCAACCTAAACCTAAACCCTAATAAAAAACACACCATAGTGCCTGTTTGTTGGACCCGTATTGAAATATTGGTGGCTAGAGGTGTGGCTGCTATTATGTATTGGCGTTGAAACAATTTAGTTTAACAATATCGACACAAAAAAAAAAACAAAATACAAACTAACTATAAAATCAAGAAGAAGAGGAAGAAAATAAAAAATAAAAAGAAAAAAAGTATAAAAAATAAGAAATAAAAGGAAGTCGTTTAAAAGTACAAACGGACATTATTTATAACTCAAACCAAACGAAATCGAACTAAAACTGAAACGAAATCGATGAAGATAAACTTTTCACTCGTACCCGCCACTTGTAGATTTAAAACAAACACCAAAGATGGAATAAGAAAACATGGAAAGAGAAAATGAAACGTTTGTTTTGCAAATGAGTGTCTTATCCCATTCCAAAAGGAGTTAAATATATATGTGAAGTAAAATAAATAAAGTTTAAATAGATGTCTGTAGATACAGTAGGATAATTTAGTCCATTAGATTTACTGAGTCCATTAGCACGCGTTAAAAATATATAGCTGAGCTATAAAATTTTGCACCGCTAATTGAGCTCCAATAGCATTCAAACTGTCAATAACAAACTTCTCTGCTTTAATTATGTTAGAAAAATACATTCAAAACCAATTAACCGATCAAAAGGTATAGAGATACATTTTGCCCCACTGTGCTCTGTCGAGTAAATCTCAACCTATCTTTGATTACGTTATATATGACAGAATATTAGACAAGAATTTTATAGTCTTTATAATTCCTATAATCTAAATAAATAAATCATAATATTTAGATTAACGTCGCTCAAGTCGTTCTAACTCATCGGGTAAGAACTATGCGTTAACAAATTTTTCATATTCCTTACAAGTATTTCGATTTTTTTATTGTCTGGATATAAAATTACCTCCTGCTTAGGATTAGAGATATTTAATCTACCCATTACAAGAGATAATGTCAAGAGAGTTTTTTTTCGTTTAAGGAAAATTTCTGAAACCTTTGAACTTTTGATTTCATTTCATTTAAAAAATTGTTTGGCAAAATAATGGGTCAATAGTGTCTAAAAATTTATTACGAAAGGGACAAATAATTTTCAATTGGGTGTAATGAAAAAATTCACACTTCTTTGTAATTTAAAAAAAATTCTTAACCCACTGTAACTCATTAAATGGGGCATCTGTACATCTGTATCTTTGTAATAATACTTATACTGGCTCGACAGCGGCTGATTTGCTCTGGCAATTTAGTTTTCCACTGTAAAGTTGTAAAAAAAAGTTCATTGATGTTGTTGTTATTGTTAGTAAATCCCAACATACTTCAATTGAGATAAACATCGCAATTCTAATGATATCGATTGATTTTTGCTTCTTTTATTTTCCATCTTAAGCTTCTTCCTTTTCTGTGGGGTCTCAATTTTTTTCCAAATAAGAATAGAATTTGCGTATGTTTCGAGCTGAGGCAGACAAAATAGAAGACGAAGTATTTTTAATAGCTTGTTGTAAATATTGTAATTTATGTGGTGGCATTATCGAAACAACAACAAAAAAAAAAAGGAGAAGAAAAAACTAAAACTGAAATAAAATTAATGTAAAATTTCTTTTGTCTTTATTTTGTGAAGTTAGAAATGATGGTTTCACCTATTTTTTAGGAAGAAATTGTTGTATTTTTTTGTTTTTTTTTTGTTTTTTATTTCTGTGGACCGTATTCCTATTAAAAGTAAGAATCATGTCATTATAGCCATTTTATCGCCCTAAACCACTTAACTGTCAGCAGGACAGTGACAGCGGTCTGTTGGATATATCTTTTGGTTCGTTTTTTCTTTTTGTTGTAGACTTGGGTGGTTATTTTGTTTTTGGGTGTTTATGTTGTCATCATGTTTAGTTGGTGATTTGTGTGTAACGGTGTGTGTGTGTGTGTTTTATCTCACTGCCCGCAAAATCCTTATTTGTAGCTCTTGTCCATTACAAGTGTAGATTATGGCACTTTTTTATGTCTGAAATTGTTTTTTTCCCATCAAAGAGGGAAGAGAGAGAGAGATTTTTTTGCTCTTGTTCTTTATAATATTTTCTTGCTGGATTTGCAAAAATGTTAATCTGTTCGAGTAATAAGGGTATTTTTCCTTAATGTCTTTTATGGAAAATATTCTTTTAGTATTTGAACAGTACAATATATTTTATTGTCTATTTTCCCATGTTGTTAGTTGTTGTGTGGTCAGTTTTCTATTATAATGTGGCAAATATCCAGAGCATGATTATCATTATCATCTCCGTTTTCTTTTTTGTTGTTGCTAAAAAGTATTCACTGTGGATTTATTTTAACAAATCACATGATACAAATATCGGGTGACCATTTCAAATGTTGATCCATTTAAGTATATACTTATATGTGATATGCATATGTATGGATATGTGTGTGTATGTCTGCATATGTGTGAGTGTTATTAATACATGTCTGTTTGGTAAATGATAATGTTAATAATTTGGCCATGAGTTATGATTTAGTCATTATGTTACATAAATCTCATAAAACAGAATAGAAAATTGTTAATTTTGTGTGTGTGTATGTGAGTGTGTATGTGTGAAGTAATTTGTTACTGTTTTTTTCTATTACAAATGTTACGAATTTTGGTTACTTTATTCGAAGGAGACATTGCAATACACTGTCGAAAAATACACATTGCAACGAACGAATATCAGTTCCAAGTAGCAAAAAACTAGAAAAAGAAAACTCTACACTACTTGCCGATGTTTGATGTTTGGATCACTTTGAAGATCTCTAATAAAACATATAAAAAGCTTTATCTCGTCTTAATATTAAAAAAAAAAAAAAAATAAGGCTTGCAATCGACCAGGAATGTAAAGGAATTTTTATTAAAAGAGAACAAGTCGAAAATTTTGTCACATTAATTAAATTTAGATATGATTATATGTGTCAATATAAAGAGAAACAAATGACGCAGGAGTGATATTAAATTTAGAAGACCATATTTTCGCTAAAATTTCCAATTTCTATATTCCAAATGGAACAAAAGACAGCTGTAGTAAGTATATATTTTACATAGAGGCTTGTAGTGGTCAATCGTTTTTAGCTTTTGATTCTTTAAATCTTTATTAATAATTTGCTTAAAATGTTGCGACTCCAAACTGTCAGCTTTACTTACGCAATTTCACAGGTAAAACCTTTGCTTTCCACAGAACATACACAAAACGTATAAAAACGGCGCCCACAATTCTGCCGATTGTAAACACATTTTATTTCAAAGAGTTATCGATTATATTGTACAAAATGCTATAAGGTCATGTGAAATTTATGCCATATAAGATGACTTTCGGATCGGTACAAAATCGGTTAAAAAAATTGGAACAACGTTTTTTGCTTAAAAAGTCTTGTTAAATATGGGAAGTTGTTCTGTCTTATGTTCTGTGAGATCTTTCTATTTAAAATAATATTTTTTAACTGAAGATCTTAGTAATTTCTTTTAATATAATTAAGAAAATGTTTGGCCGATTCATTAAACAAAAAAAGCTCTAAATTTGATATTATAAAATTTGGGTCCATGAGCTCTATAAGATTATGTAAAGACCTTCGCTAATTTGCTCCATCATATTTAAATTTCAAAACCAAATGTGGATTGGAAACACAAATGTATTCTAAATTGTGTGACAATGAATTCTCCAGAACTCTTGCAAATGTGAACTCTGTACACCAAAATTTAAAAATCACTTTTAAGGAATTTTTCTTCATATCTTTGAGGATATAAAAACTTCGCCTCGAGCATAGTGAATATATTCAATATATATGTAGTATGTGTAGTATTTAATCAGCGATCTTCACATGTATTAAGTCTAAATTTTTGAACCAAGTATTTTCAATTATTTTTCTCTGTGTAATTTTTCATAATCTGATACATTTGCATGTGTTTTTTTTTTTTCACTTTATAGATTGTGTCAAGAATTATATTTTTTAGCCTAAAATTATAGAAAAAAAGGAAATGATAAATGCACAGGCATGTGTGACAATGGAAAAAAATGGTTGGCAGACAGACAGACACACACACAGACAGAAAGACAGACCAAATAAAAAATAAAAAAAAAACTTATTCATGTAAATATTCTGATTTATACTAATGAGCTGACGATTATTTACATTCATGTCTGCCATTGAAGAAGAGAAAAAAAGAACAAAAATTATAAAATAAATTTTCAAATAGAAATGGTCATTTTAATAAAAACAACAACAACAACAAAATTAAAACAAAGAATAAAATAATAATAATAATAATAACAACAACAAAAATGATCAATTAACATTTTTCTGGCTTAATAAAATGCTAAATAAAACAAAAGTTTTTATTTTCAATAGAAAAAACAATTTGAGTTTCAATAAATTTTCTAGTAAAAGACAATTAATGGTTTTAGCCTCAATGGACTCCCCTCCCTTTCCTCTATACTTAACTGGTGAATTCCTTAGATACTTACAAAAGTCAGATTTTATTAACCAACAAATACGCATAGAAAGAATCCATGATTTAAAATTAAAATAGATTGAAAATAAAAAGAGAAAGAGAAGAAGCAGATAGAAAAGGAAAAATGAAATAAAATCTGTGACAGTTTATTTGTTGGATATTGAAGTGATTTTTAAAATGAATGCAAAAAAAGGAAACCTTTTTACTGTTTTTATGTCCTTCATCAACTCAGGAGAGTAATGTTAAGTTTATCATTTGATATGTGACTCCAAAAATAAATCGTGTAATGTCTCATATATTCCTAAATCACTTCAAAATCATTGTTGATTTAGATATGTCAGTTTATCGGTCCGTTTGTTAGTCGTAAGCAAACATGTTTTCCTGAGCAGAAAGTGTGGGCTTTTTCAATCTAAATAAAAGAGTTGCAGTCATCGAACTGATGAAATGATTCAAAATATTGTGAAGAATAATGGAATCTTATGCATTTTAAACCGAATTGTCCACAATAGCAGGTCAAGAAAGAAACTTATCAAATGATTAGAATCCCATTAAGGTTTCGAAAATCAGGGCAATCTAAGGTCAATACCTCGACAAAAAGAGGAGCAAAAATTTTAATGTGATTGTTAAATGTCAATATGGGTTGCCTCTCTCCGCATATAGGAGATGCACATGGAACGAGCTCAATGTTATTTTACATTATAGATGGATGGAGCTACGACATCATTCCTGCTCAAAATCTCGATAATGCTCAGTTTCCAGCGAGAATAGATCTTCCTTCAAACGATTACTAATGAAGTTCTTGAAATGAGGGGGAAACGATTTCTAATCTTTTCTGCTTTCAGAGACTTACGAATATGCTTCTTTTGCTGCAGTCCACATGTATTCTTTGATGGATTTGGTGGCACTGATATGGGTTTCATTCGTGGTTTATGCGTTCCTAAGGAATCTGTGATATAACAGCTAAACTTGGCTTCATCATTCTTCTATTCTTTCTTCTGTCCTTCTCTCTCCAAGTTACTTCATTATCCTCCTCTTTTTTTCTGATTCTATATCTCTACTCATGGCAATTAGATGACCTAAACTAACCTATTTAAGGCCATACAAGGACATCGACCACATTTTAAGGAAATTCGAACAAGATCCAGAATACAGTAGAATATATAAAAAACGTATATGACTAGAAAGCTATAGGATATAGGTCGAAGAAATGTGTTGTCCAAGATACTCTATTTTGAGGCCCCATGACAACACACATGGACCTACTGTGAGCGTCAAATATTTCAAGTTTTTATGCAACACTTCTCAGCTAATGTTGTTGTTATTTCACCATTTGAAGGTAATGAAGATTCGACACAGCCGAATGTAGCTATTTGACTTTCTTCTTCTTTCTTACTTACAGATGCTTTCATTTTGTATTAATAATAGACACAATAAATATATTTCATTTTATTCCAATTCACTAGAATTCAGTCATTCATTCATTCATTTCCATACCTCAATATTTTCATTATTATTAGTTTTACTGTTCTCAGCTCAAGTACGGTATCGGTCGGTCCTTTCAAACAATCAAACCCATATTGTTGAGATATAAACTTTCACACACATACATACACACAGCCTACCCTACAGTTTTTAAATGACCCTGAAAAGACAATAAAATTCACTTTGGCTACAGTCACATAACACATCACAAAGTGTTCAAACACTTTAACGCCACCGGGTCCATTGTAAGGCAACAGTGAAGACTTTATGTGAGAAAGCAATCGTCTAACGCAATAAGTAGAACAGTGATAAAATCAATCACTTGATCGCCATAAGGTGTAACATAGATAATGCAGATATTGTGTACCGCGAATAGACTGTAGACGAAACAATAGATTACAAATCCCTGATTATTTAGGATCTTATTTATATGCATAGTAGTGCCCCTTTTTTTAGTGTCGGAAGACTAGTGAGAGGTAGTTAATAAAAACTGCTGGGAATATTTATGTGGAATTTGTGGTAAGTTGGAAATGAAAAAAAATGATTAAACTGAAATTGAAAATCCTCTTCATTTATTGTGTATCCTTTTTGGATACGAGATGTATTAGTATGAGTATCTTTTTCTTCTTCTTCGTGTTTGAGTAAATATGCGCCTTCGTCGTATGGTGTGAAAAAGTTTGAATTAGTCTCTTTTGGCGGAGACATTTATTGTAACAGATTTCAATAGGAATTTTAAAAATAAATTAATATTTTACTTTATTTTATATACAAAATACTTTGTTGGTTACAAATTTTTATATTTTTTATTATTTTTTTTTTTATTACATTTCACATTTTTGTTCCGGACAGGAAAATGGACAATTTGTGTTTGTGGCAATTGATTGGCAAATATTGTTGTCTGTATTTATCTAAAGACACTGACAAAAAAATGTGAAAAAGTAACTGAACTTCACTGACTTTGATGGAGAAAAGATGTGAAATGTGAAAAAGGAAAGAATTTTGATTAATATTTATTTCAGTTCATTTATTAGGAAAAGGACAAAAATAAGGGATTTTTCAAAAACTTGTTGGGTTCATTTTATTTGTAAATAATTTGAATATTGAACAAAGTTAATTTGGAGTCATTTATAGATTTTTAGAGACTTTTTTAAAAATCAAAACTAAAATACTCTTATTAATATTCCATTTTGTTTGTATTTATTTATTAAATTATTCCAACTAAAAGTTTGACAAAAAAAAAATATTATAAATTATTTATTTCTTCCTGAAGTCATAAAAGAAAATAGAGCGAGAAAAAACAATCAATGAAACAGATGATTATTTTTTATTGTTTAGACAATTTTATGTAAATTTTCCTTCTCTTTTTGGTTTATTCTCAAACACACATTTCTTCATACATCCATATATAATATCTTTTTATTACACATTCAATTTTCACATCATTCGATTGGAAATTGTTACATTTTTATTTGTTTACAACTGCTGCTGCTGCTGTTACTTATTTCTGTTGTTGCTGTCATGTATCATCACTTCGTTTCACAATTCCCCAGACTCGTATAAAAAGTCTGGCAACAATTCTTTGGATAAAGATATTGAATAGAAGCCGGGGAAAATTATATTTGTATCTCAACGACAAAGCGACAAATTTCAGAAAAGACATCGAAGTTAGGGATTCCACATATAAAAAGTAAATTATCAATTTTAACACATCGAGTAAGATTTTCTTTTAATAAATTTTAATATGGAAAATGTATAAATAAAATATGGATATTAAAACTTTAAAAAATCACAATGTAAACTTTGTGAATTCTGGCATATAAATTTATTATTTTTGTCAAGGAGAAGACCTATTGAAACTGATTATATTTCAAGCAGCTTCCTTACAAATATGCCCCCTGATTGGAAGGCTTAGAAATCTAATGAAAGTTTTCAATATGAAGGTATTGAAATAAAATTGGGTGCAAATAGATTAACGGCCGTTTCGAAAAATTTCTATAGCAGCCATACAAGTTCTATTTCCGAAAAAAAGGCATAAATCTCCAAAAAATAATACTTCGATATTACATTGTATAATTAAGTTTTATATGAATGGAAATCTCTATTTAACACCTAAAAATGATCGGTTCATAATATCCTATAGCTTATACATAACCCCAACTTTGGATTTGTGCATATCGAGATAAAATTTTTTGCAAGCACAAATTATAGAACTAAATTCTACTTATGTCGGTTTTTAACATTTGTAGCCTGATCTTATAAAGCACTTCTCTTTATTATTTTTATAGGTCTCATACAACTACCTTCCAAATGTCACTTTGAAGGGCGTGAATCTCGCATATATATTGGTATTGTAATAACAACTGGCAAGAATTAAGATTATTAAGTTAAAAAAACGATGTTCGATACAGTAAAAGGGTCCGTCCATAATTTCTTCTAGCTGACTTAAATTTTTTTAATTTCACATAAATGTTAGTATCATAAGGTTTTATGAGGTTAAATGAGATTTACAATATTTTCATCTCACTCCTTTGTAAGCACATTTTCGCCGGTAGCTTCAATTGTGTTTATAACTTCCTGTTTCTGTTAGATCTTCCTTCCCATCTCATATTACTATTGTTTTCTTCTCATAACTGTGATTATCATATGATGACTATTATTATTATTTTTCTCCTTTTCGTTGTTGTTATTGTTGTTGTTAGAATATCACATATTCTTTTATTTTTACACTCTTTTTTTTATAAATGTTTGTTTATGTAAATTTGTCATAAAAATGACAATATTTAGTTGTTGTTATTGTTGTTTTTATTGTTATTCTTATTATTATTGTTATTGTTGTTGTAGTTATTATAATTTATGTATTTAGATTTGTATTTCGTATCGTTTTATTTCACTGGTTTTCATAAAAAAGGAGTCAAATTAACATAAAAATTCTATAAACATTCGAAAAGAAATCCTGAATTGAATTTTTTATTTATTTTACTCCATAAACATTTCATTATTAATAATGTCAATGTTTTAATTTATTTATTATTATTTATTTTTGTTTTCAAAATAAAAATCAATAAAAATATTAAAAAAAATTAGATTTTTTTTGAAATTTCGAGTTTATGATCTTTTATTTAAATATAATTTTATTTTAATATTTTCTATTATATTTAAACTTAAAAATATAAAAAATATAAATCATTTGTTTTACTTTTATCTGTTGTCCACACACAGTCTTAAAAATCCCTTGTTATACCCTCCACCATCACAAGTGGTGAAGAGGGTATATTTACTTTAACATTTCATGTGTAACGCTAAGAGCGAATCACCTTAGAGCCCATAATGTATATATATTCTTGCATCAAATCGCATCAGATCAATTTCTGAGTCAACTTTAAAGTTCAAGAGAAAAACTTCCGTATACGTTTGTGAGTGTATGAGTGAGTGTATATATAACGTAACATATTTACTTCAAACAAAATTGTGCTGGAGGGTATTGAAGATTCAGTATAACCGATTATAGTATTTTTATTTGTTTTAATACTCGTTCCCATGTTTGAGGGTTTCTAAACTAAAATATGAAGTCTCCATGGCATTTAAGCGGATTTTAGTAACTATTTTGGAAAAATGTACTTTTTTTTAAATAAAATATTTATTTTTTGTTTTATTAAAACTTTATATGTTTGTTTACAGTTGATAACCACACATGAGCTTAACTAACAACAATAACTTTATTTTATTACGTCTAAATGGACAGACAGTCGGAAAGTAAGAAAGACACATTTATTTAAATTGAATTAAAAAATGGTCAAAATTGAAAATACTACTAAATCATATTCTTATTTTTATCAAACAAAAAGGAAAGAGATAAACACAAAATGTTTTTAAAAGCAAAGTAAAAGGAGAAATATATAGAAAAGAAGTGAGATAGAAAAAAGTGATTTAAGAGATCACAAATAAAAATCGTAATTTTTGAAATTTTCATATCGGCTCTGTCTTTCTTTAAAGTCTTATTGAAAAGCTTTCAAAAGATTTTTTAAAATCAATATGATTTATGTGTGACCACGATATGGGTATCAAATAAAAGCTATGAGTCTAAGAAACTTAAAAATAATCTTTATACTTCAGTATTAAAATGATATTAAAGGGAAACTATTTTTATAAAGGACTTTTCATTATTATTGATGATCCAAAGAATTATTTTTAATAAATCTCAGAGATTTCTATTGGTACTAAAACGATTTATTTGTATAATTCTGTTACGTTTGAACCATTGAAAATATCTTCACAAAGTTTAACGTTATCATTGATGAGGTATTTTCCAATTAATTTGGAGAATTACAGTCTTCCATCTGATCGGGAGGATGAATGGTGCCCTTCCAAATTAGGCCATGTTAATATTAAGTGTATAAATCATGCGGGGTCAGACCCACAAATTTCTGAATGGGACATAAAAATATTAAAAATCTATCACTTTAAGCAGAAAGAAATGTCTTGAATGCATCAAACTGTTTTTAAGTACTAAATTTGTTTACTTCTCTAAAAAGTCCCAAAAAATCCAAAATACTTTGGTAAATAAAAAAAGGTAAACTCAAGTTAACTCAAGTTTTTAAGGAATTGAATTTCTTAAAATCAAAATCTAAATCGATTCAGTCTCTACGTTGTTTGCAAGGTCACAACCGATACACAATCACTTCCAGAGGCGATTTAACAGTATTCGGTCATCTGGCTGGCTCTTTTGACCATGTAAAATTGGGAACACTCTAATTGCCATCTGCCTAGGACAAAGCCTATTGACGAACGGTTAAATATTTCAGGTGGCTCCCACAAAAATTCAATTCCTCTTGGAATTGAGTTTTATGTTTATGAATCTCTTAAAAATAAAAATATTTATTACAGTATAATTTAAATATTAATTTTTAACAAGCCAAACTTAAAGCACCTCCTATATAAGGCCTACTTCCTGAGATCATTTAAAAGTTCATAAAACTTAAACAAATAATGTTCATATGGTAATAATAATAATAATAATAATAATAATAATAATAATAATAATAATAATAATAATAAAATACAGTTACAAATTTCTTGATGATCGTTTTGTTAGTTCCTATAGCTCTGGTATTACCCTCAGTTCCGAAAATATCTTATATGACATAAATTCACATAAAAATTAAATTTATATTTATGTTGTAAATACATTTTTTTAGACAAATAAAAATTATATTCTTATCTGACTCGATTTGGCTATATGCATCCTTTTGTCTGTTGTTTCTTCAATTTAGTCGTTATTCTTAGAAGTTTCATTTTTAATAAAATAGTTTCGCCTTAAAAAAAATAAAAATTTTAATTTAATTTAAAAACATAAATTAAAAATAAAAAATAGATTGTTTTTAATTATTTTAAGTGATTTTTGTATTTTAAATAATTAAATAAAATTTTGTTTGCTCTTTTGCATCAGTTTCTCAACTTTTCTTTAAAATTTTCTTATAATAAGAAAGTGGCATAATTTGTTGATCCCTCTTGATGCTTTGGATATTTATTTAAGAATGTTTTACTTTGAATGTGAATATGTAAAATATATATTCTTTACATTTTACTTTACATATTTGCCTATGTATACACAGACACATAAATCAAATAATAAGTACTCTTTATTATTATTATTGCTGTTATTGCTGTTATTGCTATAACTACAAGTACTCTATGATGATTATGATTATTATTTGCACTTTCTTCAGTCTATTCACCAAAAAAGAACTTTTTTTCGTTTCAAAAGAAACTTTTTAAAACCAAAATGTTTTATTGAATAAAAGAACTGACTGTTACAGCCTATTAAAGAGAGACTCTTACACTCTCACTCACATACTACAGACACAATGCGTATACTTTATGTGGAAAACCACAAGGAAGTTAAAAAAATATAACGCATACGTTTAGTTTAACTCAAACTCTGAATTTAATTCATTATTATGGAAGTTTTAAAGAGAGAGAGAGGGAGAGGGAGAGAGAGAGAGTAAATATATGAGTGTATTGAGTGAAAAAGTACTGAAGAACTAAACAATGTAATTTGCATAAAATTGACGTTAAAGGTTAAATTATTATGAATTACTAACATTTACTTAAGCTCCAATTCCAATTCCAACTGCAAAATTAAAAACCAAAAAAAAGAAAGAGTGTTATAGTCGGTCAAGGCCGATCATCTAATACCTTATACCACATTGTTGGTTATAAATGGCAGTAACGAAAAATTAATGTACGACCCTCGTATAATTCGTTTTTCTTATTTATTCTTAAGTGTGCAATTCATTATTGTGACACTAATACAATAAATTATGGTCAACATCAACGTATATGCCATTGAAAGTGATAAATTAGAAGGGAGCTTGTATGAAACAATGAACCGACCCTCGCATAATTTGGCACGTAATTTTAGATATCAGATATCATAGGAATTATTTTTGTGAAATTTTTTAAAAATTGCTTTATATATAGGACTTTTATGAGGTTAAAACATTATTCCGGTAGACCATTTATATAAGAGGTTCTTGAAATATTGGACGCAACATGGTCAGTTTCAATAGGCTTCGTCGGGTCAAAATAAAAAGCCTCATTTCGGGAGATCATTTATATTGGAGATACCTGAAAAATTGGACTGAACGTGGCGGAAGGACGGACATCGTTAAATCAACTCAGAAAGTGATTGTAAGTCGAACAATATAATTGAAAATGGGTGTAACACCATTTTTTTGGATGTTACAAACATTAACGCATAATACCCCAATCATCTATGACGGTGTAGGGTAAAAAGCACAAAAAGTATAAAGAAAATAAAAATATTTGTTATACATGTATGTGTTTGTATGTGTGAATATATGTTGTTTTATTATTTTCCATTATAACGGTTTTTTATTTAAAATAAACATAAATAAATATTTATTTTAAAAGAGATTCAAATTGAAATTTTAATTTTTTTCTCTTCCAAAAAAAGTTCGGTTTTCACTGTTTTAATGTTAAAATGAAGTGATTTTTTTGTGAGTTTTAGCTTTTTGTTTTGAACATTAAATCGATGTAATTTTTGTGAAATGTATGTATATTTTTCTTGTATTTTAATGTTTTCTTAAAAAATACATTTAAAACAGATTCAGGCGAATTAATTTGCAACATTTTTTTTGTTTTATTACTAACTACGAGGTGTGTTAAAGAAAATATTAAAGAATGAGAACGAAAAAATATTAACAAACGCTTTGTCTCTTTACTTTGTACAGACCCCATACTCACCAAAAGTGCTGATCCCAATAACAGTTCCTTTAACATATTTTCGGGCGAAATCAAAATCTGAATTTAATTTTAAAATGGATGGCAGTTAGAGTCAGAAGATAAAGTATCTATAATACAAAGAAAAATGAGAGCTGTCCCAAAGCATTATTAATTATTGAATATGAAAACAACTATTTCATCTAAAGATTTCAAATTGTGAAAGTTTTCTTTACTTGCAAAATTTAGAACGGACAGGACCAGAGAAGAAATGTACTCTTTATTCAAAACAAATATTAGTAGTCGTATAGTTGAAGAACCAATATAGTGAAAACACTGCAATTTGGCCAGATCTACATTGTATGAAAATTTTTAATATGACATAATTATAATTATATAATTAATGTTTGCTTTGTATGGGGTAACCTCTCACCTTGATCCTATCAGTCCTACATACCGTGTGGTAAAACTGTTACTTCAGAAAGTAATTAAAATGAAATTTTAATGCCTTCACTTCAATCATCTTTGGATTTTCCAGATCCTACCGACATTATGTATTGGTATTATTCAGTGAAAATTCGGTCCAGTAGATTAGCTATCGATAAGTTTCAAACTAACAAACCAACAAACAAACATAGATTCATTTTTATATACAGATTGTTCTTTGTTCTTTGAAATTTTACTGGGTTTATTATTAAAATTTTCTGCATCGATATCTACTCGATATAATAATCTATAAAATATACTAAATTAAAAGTGTTTATATTCGTCTATTATTGGATATTTACTTAGAAAATTGATTTTCATTATTAAGAATGATATCCGGGGAACCTCCAATAATTTAAGCAGACTCTTCTTGGAGTATAAGTTTGTGCCATCGCGGTGGGCTTCATATAAAAGCTATAGAAAATTTTCTGATACTTAAAGATTAAATTTGACAAATAGTTTATGAGTATCAGAATTTTTTTCTGATCAATGGACCCATCATCACTAATATCGAGAAACAATTTCTTTGGGACAAAAAGTTTAAAATTGACAAAATGATATAATTTGGTACTTTTTTACACCCAAACAATGAAATTCTTAACACATTCGCAACTTAACAAAAAATCGGTAATATAAATTTCGAAGTTTTGGATATTTTAATACTTCAGAGCTAAAAAATTTACTTTTCATTTTGCTTATTTTCAAAATTTATTTGGTACATTTTATCACATTAAATGAGTTAAATGGTTTTGCATTTTAAAAACTGATACTAATTTAAATAGTACCAAATTCACTTAAATACCATGGTACCATTTTTTAACAAATTTAAATTATTTGGATCAATTTTGTAAAGTATGCGTTACAAATATTGTCTATGTCCAAGGATTTTTCCTAGAAATAAAAGTTGGTACATTTTATTTGGTAGTTTTTAATATGGTACTTTTCTAATATGGTTCCATGTGATTAAGAAGTTAATTAATTAGTACCTTATAAGTAGTTAGTATTTTCTCACAATGATCCAATTTTTCGTCACTTTTTTAGTACTTTTTTCGATCCTTTTTGAATTTTTCAATGATAATTGTTTTTCAAATTTTATGATAATTAATTTTAAATTTATTAAAATACGGAATTTAGGAGATACGGTCCCATT
This sequence comes from Cochliomyia hominivorax, assembly GCA_004302925.2. Classification (NCBI taxonomy): domain Eukaryota; kingdom Metazoa; phylum Arthropoda; class Insecta; order Diptera; family Calliphoridae; genus Cochliomyia; species Cochliomyia hominivorax. The sequence goes on along the minus strand of PYHX02000467.1, from coordinate 2,522,656 downwards.
TGTGTGAGATAAGTCAATATGGAATTTGGATGACTTTTGGGATTTTAAGAAGCTTCTTTTTTAAATTAACTTAAATAAATACAAAGGTTAGTTTATATGGACCCAAAATAATGTTAAGGGAATTTGTGGCACCATTTAGGGTTTCCAAGAGTATCAAGGCGGTGGTTAATTTTTTTTGCAATAATTTTATTGAATGTGTAAATATTTTGAATATTTGATGATACAAACTTGTAGCATATTTATAGTTTTTAGACTTTTTCGCCCTAAATAGTCCAATTCCAAAAAGTACTAAATAACTTTCGGATTTTTATTTTTTTTTAGGTTTTTTCCTTCTCACTCCTTATACAATTTTTTTCTATTTGTATGTGTGGATCTGCTTTATTCAAAAAACAATTATATCTCTCATATTTCTAATTTAACATTTTGATTGTTGTGTTTCTCTGCTCTAATGGCAAAAAAAACCTCTTTAAATGATTTTTACAAAGTTTAAGTCTACAAATAATTTGGCAAAAATAAAAATTAAAAATAAAAATAAAAGAAAAAAATTAAATAAAAAGTATCAAAGTTTAAACTTGAAAAACCATTAAAACAATTTAAATTGTATTGTTTTCTTAATGTTTATTTACACGTAAAATAATGTAAAATAAAAATGTTTCTCCAAAAACTTTTACCATTTAACAAAATGATTGTAAATCGTTGATTTTACTTGAGATTTCTTACAAAAATTTCGATTCCCCAAGGGATCCAAGAGCAGCAAAAAATAAATACGAGGAATTTAAAGCCACAACCAATTCAGGGCAATTTTAAGATAATTTGGTTTTGATGGCCAAGGAAATACTATGAGAAAGGAGGAGGAGGAGGTATAAAGAATAAGAGTGGAATGGTGATATTAACAGCAATCATTTAAAATTGTTGGTGATTTTGCTGTTCTTGTTGTTGTTGTTGTTTGAAAGTGATTATTGTAATGAAGAAAAAATAAAAAAACAACAACAACTAAATGTAAAAACTAGGAATGACATGATGTACAGTGGTTCCAAAATGATTTTATATATTTTAAGAGTTTTTGCACTGATTTAAAAGAGCATCGAAATAATAAAATAGCTAAAGGAAACTTTGTTTAGAATGGATTTAGGGCAAAATGTATATAATTTTTACCTCAAGTAATTGTTATCTAATAAAACGTTAGAACATGAGGATTCAAAATTTATAAAGCAAAATGCAATTTGATGGAATAATTTCATGAGGAACATATTTTGAAATTTAGATTTTAAACTTTAATGAAGTTTAAACAAATAATGTCTTTTTTTTGGAAAATTGGCTATTTTGTGTATAAATTTGTTTTTAAATCAGAGAATTATAAAAATTATTAGACAAAATCTCAAGTTTAAAATATCGTAATGAAATTTCACATGATCAGATTTGAAGTTGGACTTGAGGAGTTCAAGTTATACGAATTTGTTACATGGACAGACTTCAATCCCACATATATCTATATAGTTTCCGCAGCAACGAGATTTTCGGAAACTATAACACACATATTTTCAAATATTTTTTTAGAAATTTGTAAGAACTTTTTATAAGAGATATCGTGATTAAATTTCTGACGTATTTTCAAAAAATCAACAGTTCCCAGGTAACTAGATATTTGGAAGGTTATGCACTATATCCTTGGATTAGCTAGGCAAAGTAATATTTCCGCAAAAAAAATCGTTTTGGTATCACTGTGTGACGTGTTAAAAGTGGGAGGTCTTATGAATACCAACAATGCGATAGTAAAGTTAATTTTCGCCTCTTATTTACACCACAAAACATTCACTCTCACCCTCTCCTCCCATTAAACCTTCTGATAAAAGAGCTTAACAACCTTGTAAATAACAAAGTTTCAAAGGAGGTGTTTCTTTTAGCTTATAAAGGAAACATTAACAGTAATTATAGGAGGGTGGATTAAAAAATTTTAAGAATTTAATAAGAGAAAAATATAAATTCTTGCTTTTCTACAAAAATTATTAAACGACCATCGTTGTTTCTCTAACTAATAAAAGTAATTTTTGTGAACAATTTTCTTAGTTGTAACAACAATATTTTCATACTTGAGCTAATTAAAGTAAATGTTTTTGTTGCTGTTTTATTTAGAAAAGAAAACTTTAAATAATTTTTGTGTTTTTCTTTTTCGCCTTTAAGCACCGGGAATGAAAGTTTTCTATAACCAAAACCATGATGAGGTTTTTGCCTCAGGAATTTCTTGATTTTTTCTTTTTTATACCCTCCGCCACCACAAGTGGTGAAGAGGGTATATTAACTTTGTCATCCCGTGTGTAACGCTAAGAAGGAATCATCTCAGATTCCATAATGTATATATATTTTGCGACTGTATTTTTCCAACTGTCTGTCTGTCTGTCTGTCCGTCTGTCTGGCACGCTTACATCCACAATAAATGAAAGTCCTGAGAAGTTTTTTATTTAAAACCTCAAAATTCGGTTCAGTATATTATAAGATGTAGACCGATATCTAAGGCAACCACTGAGTTCCCTTAAAAATTCTGATTTAGCTAACATATGCCTCTTTACTATTCCAAAAATCGGTTCAGTTAAGTTGAGTGTTCCTGTGTATTGTCTGTGTCTGTGAGTGTATGCACGGTACATAACGTATTTAAATCACATGTATTTATGGTGTAGGGTATTGAATATTCGGTATGGCCGAATACATCATTCTTCCTTATCTTATTTTTACTTTTTTTGTTTTTGTCTTTAATAGCCTGCGGTTTTTTATTGCCAATAACGGTATTTGTGTGGCCATCAGCATAATAATTTTATGATTTTTACCATGATTTTTAAGTGTGAAATTCTTTTTTGTTGAGTTTTTATGAAAATTCCTCCGTTATTTTCAAAAATAAAACGTTCACCAGAGAAAATAAAATGATGATAATTTCAGATCATTTTATTTTTATTGAAGACTGAGATTTTATTTTTGTTTATAAGAATAACACCAACAACATCACCAACAACAATAATAAACAAAAGTTTGTGAAAAAGGATTTAAATTGTTGAAAATTATTGCAAAAGTAGTTTTTCTGGCGCCTTAATTTCTTAATACAATAATAACAACAATATCAACAACAATAACAATTTTTATTAAAAAACATTTAACTTTTTTATGAGTTTTTCAATTTCTGTTTCCCTCCCTCAGCAGCAACAGCAGTCAAACAGGAGGCAAAGGAAGTTATGTGAAAACAAATGTCTGTAATAGTGAAAGTAAAGCTTGTTGCCCGCATTTGTACGATTCGTTAAACAAAGGACATGTTAACATTGTTTTCCGAAAAAAACTGTATTTTCGTTTTTTAATATTTTTTACTTTTGCAAAAAAAAAACCCTCAAATAAGCTCTCACATTTATTCGCCAAATTCACTTAAATTTTCTACATTTGAATGATTTTTATATGAAGTTGTTGCATCAATATACAATAACAACACGTTACTTCCTTCCACTATACAACAATTGTTTGTATGTTTGTGTGTTTTTTCATGTTTATTTTGTTATATTCTTTCTTTTTTCAGACAAGCGAGAGTTTTTTTTTGATTCCTATGGAATGGACAATTACTAGACAGTGATATTGGAAGACTATATCAATTAAATTGGATGTAAAAGATCCTCTTCACTTTTGATCGATGGATCGACCCTCGTGGAATTTACTTTTATGATTTGTTGTTGTTTATTTTAATATACTCACATTTATGCCGTTTGTTACGATTCTTAGAATTAGAATTATATAAGAGATTAAGAAAAAAATGGTAGAAACTTTCGTTATGGTGGTATAAGGTATAAAAAAACCGGAAGAACTCGACAAGGTAAAACTAAAGGATATTTTGTACTGAATAAAGTTAAAACTATTTTTAAAAATCTTAAATTTCTTTTCATTTGAATAAAATTCCAATCACTGTTCACTTATTATTATATTTCTCATATCAAATTCACCATGTTCTGTTCTAGTTTTTTTTATTATTTATTTCCTTTTAAGGACCTCGAAACAAAAGTGACGAAAAATGTAAAATTGTGGGTAAATATTGAATTTGCAACATACTCGTCATATGTACTTGTCAAACAAAAAAGGACATGTTTACTTAGATTCTTTTCTTCTTTTTTCGTTTTGTTTTTTTGGACTCTTATTTATTTCAACATCATCATAATATTTTTGCTACTTTATTTTTTTATTGTTGTTTCACGGGGAAAAACCAAAAAAAATATGCATTTTTTTATTCAATAAGGACTATTTAAGCAACATATGTCGTTGAAATATGTAAAATGTTTAACAAAACAAAAGAAAAAAAAAAACAACTTAAAAAATGAAAACACCCATTTTAATACAATTTTACTCATTCTTATTCCTTTCACTCCGAAGGATTTAAAAGATGTGATTTATAAGGGATTGAAAAAGTACGAGAACAGAAAAAAAATTAATTTTAAAGAAAATTTTATCAACGAATATAAAATTATATCTTTACATGTGAATGTGAGTTTAGGTATGTGTGTCTGTGTGTTTAAATACCTATAAATTTTAAGGTCCTTTTTATTAACCTCATATTTCATACATTTACAATTTAACTGTTCATATATGAATGTATGTAAACTCTTTTTGTATGTCCTTTCTAATAATTTCTAGGACATAAACATTAAAGTTTTTTGTTTCTCTCTAAATATTAACAAATCAATGGCTCCCTTATTGTCCTGAAAGTCTTTGTTTTGCCCTTTTTTTTAGCAAATAACCATATTTAAAGCGATAAAAGGTCTTAACTTTCTTTTAGTCTTTTGAAGAAAAAACATACAACAACTTATTGAATGTCTTAAGGATTCGATTCATTTTTATGACAATAAGAAAAGAAATGACTAAAAAAAAGTTCTCTCTTTTCTGTTGTGTAGGAAAGGACTTAAATTATGAACAAATATAAATTTCGCTTTATACGACAGAGCTTTAAAGTTTAAATTGATTTGTTTAAAGGTTTTTCAGAAAAATTAACCAAATGAAAGAATTTTTGGAAATCAAGTTGATGCCTGTAGACCTTATAGACTGATTCATCAACGCCCCCATAAAGTATATATATATTCTTGCATCATATCAAAATTTGAATCTTTTTAGCCATTTTCGTCTGTCTGTTGGAAACACGATAATAATAATAATCCGAATTCAGTAAAATTTGGCCAGTTGGTTTATTATTTCCTTAAGAAGTTTGTGATTCAAAAGCAGAATATCAGATATCTGAGACAGCCTGAAATTTCGGACAGAAAGCTTTTGTCAACTTTAATTTAAAGCTAAATACATCTGATTACTATTAAAAAATTCATCAAAATCGGATAAGAAGATATAAGTTTTAGTCAAAATTATATCAAATTTTATCAGATCCAATACACGTATATATGAAATTTCATTGTATATAAATATTTTTTTACTAGTGTGTACGTGTAAGAGTGTATGCGTCCTTTGGTAATTTCAAATTAAAATTTGATATATATATATGTATGTGGTAGGGGGTACTACAGATTTGGCATAGCCGCATAAAGCATTCTACTTTTTGGAGATTTATGGACTTTAAAGTGATTTTCAGAATTGATTCCGTAGGGGAGATTTATATGGATCAAAGACTTGAATTAAACATTTATTTGTGTCAAATTGAGTTTTATGAGTTCTTAACTCAATTCCGGGAGTACATTTGTATGGGAACCATTCCATATAATGCAAAAGTTTCCAAAAAAGTCATATACAGACGTAAAGACTTCTATTACATAAACACTGCCATCTAGGTGTTTCTGCAATACCATTTGATTTCTTTTTTAATTTTTATATTCTACATTCTGTTAAAAGCTGATGTAACATATTCTTATATAACATATACAGTGTTAAAAATAACTTTAGAATTCAAAAGATGACAAATTTTCAAATCGATGTGAAAAAACTGACAACGCAATTTTACTCTTCAAATTCCCTTTTTGTAATAATTAAAAACTTCTTCCAGGATTTACTTCCTTAAAATATCTGCTTTCAAAAACTTCCTAAATATATTTTCGTGAGTGTGTTTTTTTTCTTTTACCCTATTGACATTTGATCTTTATGTTCTTATGAATGTATGTATGTGTGAGTATGTTTATGTTTGAGTGTTTTTAAGCTCGAATATAAATTTTTTTGATTCCTTTTACTTCTTACAGCCACATTTTAGATTTTATTCCTTTTTACCGCATTGTTTGTCTTACGGCATCTTTTTATGACTCAAGAGTGTTTGTCTTTTGGCTTTTTATGTTTTAACAATAAAAATACACACACACACATACAAGACATAAATATCTCCCTTACTCACACATACCTATACATATACACAATCATTCATAAAATTTAGCATTACATACATTCATTCTGTTCATATAAACAAATATTTTGTAAACATAATTTTTTTATTGTAAACAAACAAACAAATAAACAACAACAAAACGACAAATTTAAATTATTACAAAAAAATAAAAAAAACTAACAATAAAAGAGAAAAAAATCTAAGAAATCAATTGATTTTTACTTTATTGTTATTTGTACCGATTTAAAGATTTAGGCGTCATATTAAAAATACATGAGGTCATCTGTTACATGAACTTAACTAAATATTGAAGAACGTAAAAACGGATAAAATTCCAAAATATTTTATGCAAACAAAGAGTTTCGGCTGAAATTATATTAAGAACAAAATTTTTGATGGAATTTACAAAGTTTGAGAAGGAATCACAATTGATGCTATTTTTGGATTTTTTGCCTTAAAAACTTTTTTTGTAATTTTCAATGTGATTTCAAATTAAGCTTATATTTACATTTAAACGCTTATTTACGAAGTTATTAACGATTTAAGATTTTTTTTGGATTTTTCCTTAAAAAAATCGATTTTTGACAAATTTTCAAAGTGATTTCAAATAAAGCTTAGATTTGCATTTAAACGCTTATTTACGAAGTTATTAACGATTTAAGATTTTTTGGATTTTTCCTTAAAAACATCGATTTTTGAAAAATATTCAAAGTGATTTCAAATAAAGCTTAGATTTTCATTTAAACGCTTATTTACGAAGTTATTAACGATTTAAGATTTTTTTGATTTTTCCTTTAAAAAATCTATTTTTGAAAAATTTTCAAAGTGATTTCAAATTAAGCTTAGATTTGCATTTAAACGCTTATTTTCGAAGTTATTAACGATTTAAGATTCTTTGGATTTTTCCTTAAAAAAATCGATTTTTGAAAAATATTCAAAGTGATTTCAAATTAAGCTTATATTTGCATTTAAACGCTTATTTACGAAGTTATTAACGATTTAAGATTTTTTGGATTTTTCCTTAAAAACATCGATTTTTGAAAAATATTCAAAGTGATTTCAAATAAAGCTTAGATTTGCATTTAAACGCTTATTTACGAAGTTATTAACGATTTAAGATTTTTTTGATTTTTCCTTTAAAAAAAATCGATTTTTGAAAAATTTTCAAAGTGATTTCAAATAAAGCTTAGATTTGCGTTTAAACGCTTATTTATGAAGTTATTAACGATTTAAGATTTTTTTGATTTTTCCTTTAAAAAAAATCGATTTTTGAAAAATATTCAAAGTGATTTCAAATTAAGCTTAGATTTGCGTTTAAACGCTTATTTATGAAGTTATTAACGATTTAAGATTTTTTTGATTTTTCCTTTAAAAAAAATCGATTTTTGAAAAATTTTCAATTGATTTCAAATTAAGCTTAGATTTGCATTTAAACGCTTATTTACGAAGTTATTAACGATTTAAAGTTTTTTTGATTTTTCATTTAAAAAATCGATTTTTGAAGAATTTTCAAAGTGATTTCAAATAAAGCTTAGATTTGCATTAAAACGCTTATTTACGAAGTTATTAACAATTTAAGATTTTTTTGATTTTTCATTTAAAAAATCGATTTTTGAAGAATTTTCAAAGTGATTTCAAATAAAGCTCAGATTTGCATTTAAACGCTTATTTACGAAGATATTAACGATTTAAGATTTTTTTGATTTTTCCTTTAAAAAAATCGATTTTTGAAAAATTTTCAATTGATTTCAAATTAAGCTTAGATTTGCATTTAAACGCTTATTTATGAAGTTATTAACGATTTAAGATTTTTTTGATTTTTCCTTTAAAAAAAATCGATTTTTGAAAAATTTTCAAAGTGATTTCAAATAAAGCTCAGATTTGCATTTAAACGCTTATTTACGAAGTTATTAACGATTTAAGATTTTTTTGATTTTTCCTTTAAAAAAAATCGATTTTTGAAAAATTTTCAAAGTGATTTCAAATAAAGCTTAGATTTGCATTTAAACGCTTATTTACGAAGTTATTAACGATTTAAGATTTTTTTGATTTTTCATTTAAATAATCGATTTTTGAAGAATTTTCAAAGTGATTTCAAATAAAGCTCAGATTTGCATTTAAACGCTTATTTACGAAGTTATTAACGATTTAAAGTTTTTTTGATTTTTCATTTAAAAAATCGATTTTTGAAGAATTTTCAAAGTGATTTCAAATAAAGCTTAGATTTGGATTTAAACGCTTATTTACGAAGTTATTAACAATTTAAGATTTTTTTGATTTTTCATTTAAATAATCGATTTTTGAAGAATTTTCAAAGTGATTTCAAATAAAGCTTAGATTTGCATTTAAACGCTTATTTACGAAGTTATTAACGATTTAAAGTTTTTTTGATTTTTCATTTAAAAAATCGATTTTTGAAGAATTTTCAAAGTGATTTCAAATAAAGCTTAGATTTGCATTTAAACGCTTATTTACGAAGTTATTAACAATTTAAGATTTTTTTGATTTTTCATTTAAATAATCGATTTTTGAAGAATTTTCAATTGATTTCAAATTAAGCTTAGATTTGCATTTAAACGCTTATTTATGAAGTTATTAACGATTTAAGATTTTTTTGATTTTTCCTTTAAAAAAAATCGATTTTTGAAAAATTTTCAAAGTGATTTCAAATAAAGCTTAGATTTGCATTTAAACGTTTATTTACGAAGTTATTAACGATTTAAGATTTTTTTGATTTTTCAATTAAAAAATCGATTTTTGAAAAATTTTCAAAGTGATTTCAAATAAAGCTTAGATTTGCATTTAAACGCTTATTTACGAAGTTATTAACGATTTAAGATTTTTTTGATTTTTCCTTTAAAAAAAATCGATTTTTGAAAAATTTTCAAAGTGATTTCAAATAAAGCTTAGATTTGCGTTTAAACGCTTATTTACGAAGTTATTAACGATTTAAGATTTTTTTGATTTTTCAATTAAAAAATCGATTTTTGAAAAATTTTCAAAGTGATTTCAAATTCAGCTTAGATTTGGATTTAAACGCTTATTTACGAAGTTATTAACGATTTAAGATTTTTTTGATTTTTCAATTAAAAAATCGATTTTTGAAAAATTTTCAAAGTGATTTCAAATAAAGCTTAGATTTGCGTTTAAACGCTTATTTACGAAGTTATTAACGATTTAAGATTTTTTTGATTTTTCAATTAAAAAATCGATTTTTGAAAAATTTTCAAAGTGATTTCAAATTCAGCTTAGATTTGGATTTAAACGCTTATTTACGAAGTTATTAACGATTTAAGATTTTTTTGATTTTTCAATTAAAAAATCGATTTTTGAAAAATTTTCAAAGTGATTTCAAATTCAGCTTAGATTTGGATTTAAACGCTTATTTACGAAGTTATTAACGATTTAAGATTTTTTTGATTTTTCATTTAAATAATCGATTTTTGAAAAATTTTCAAAGTGATTTCCAATAAAGCTTAGATTTGCATTTAAACGCTTATTTACGAAGTTATTAACGATTTAAGATTTTTTTGATTTTTCCTTAAAAAATCTATTTTTGAAAAATTTTCAAAATGATTTCAAATAAAGCTTAGATTTGCATTTAAACGCTTATTTACGAAGTTATTAACGATTTAAGATTTTTTTGATTTTTCAATTAAAAAATTGATTTTTGAAAAATTTTCAAAGTGATTTCAAATAAAGCTCAGATTTGCATTTAAACACTTATTTACGAAGTTATTAACGATTTAAGATTTTTTCGATTTTTCAATTAAAAAATCGATTTTCGAAAAATTTTCAAAGTGATTTCCAATAAAGCTTAGATTTGCATTTAAACGCTTATTTACGAAGTTATTAACAATTTAAGATTTTTTTGATTTTTCATTTAAATAATCGATTTTTGAAGAATTTTCAATTGATTTCAAATTAAGCTTAGATTTGCATTTAAACGCTTATTTACGAAGTTATTAACGATTTAAAGTTTTTTTGATTTTTCATTTAAAAAATCGATTTTTGAAGAATTTTCAAAATGATTTCAAATAAAGCTTAGATTTGCATTTAAACGCTTATTTACGAAGTTATTAACAATTTAAGATTTTTTTGATTTTTCATTTAAAAAATCGATTTTTGAAGAATTTTCAAAGTGATTTCCAATAAAGCTTAGATTTGCATTTAAACGCTTATTTACGAAGTTATTAACAATTTAAGATTTTTTTGATTTTTCGTTTAAAAAATCGATTTTTGAAGAATTTTCAAAGTGATTTCCAATAAAGCTTAGATTTGCATTTAAACGCTTATTTACGAAGTTATTAACGATTTAAGATTTTTTTGATTTTTCCTTAAAAAATCTATTTTTGAAAAATTTTCAAAATGATTTCAAATAAAGCTTAGATTTGCATTTAAACGCTTATTTACGAAGCTATTAACGATTTAAGATTTTTTTGATTTTTCAATTAAAAAATTGATTTTTGAAAAATTTTCAAAGTGATTTCAAATAAAGCTTAGATTTGTATTTAAACGCTTATTTACGAAGTTATTAACGATTTAAGATTTTTTTGATTTTTCCTTTAAAAAAAATCGATTTTTGAAAAATTTTCAAAGTGATTTCAAATAAAGCTCAGATTTGCATTTAAACACTTATTTACGAAGTTATTAACGATTTAAGATTTTTTCGATTTTTCAATTAAAAAATCGATTTTCGAAAAATTTTCAAAGTGATTTCAAATAAAGCTTAGATTTGCATTTAAATGCTTATTTACGAAGTTATTAACGATTTAAGATTTTTTTGATTTTTCCTTAAAAAAAATCGATTTTTGAAAAATTTTCAAAGTAATTTCAAATAAAGCTTAGATTTGCATTTAAACGCTTATTTACGAAGTTATTAACAATTTAAGATTTTTTTGATTTTTCAATTAAAAAATCGATTTTTGAAAAATTTTCAAAGTGATTTCAAATAAAGCTTAGATTTGCATTTAAACGCTTATTTACGAAGTTATTAACAATTTAAGATTTTTTTGATTTTTCATTTAAAAAATCGATTTTTGAAGAATTTTCAAAGTGATTTCAAATTAAGCTTAGATTTGCATTTAAACGCTTATTTACGAAGTTATTAACAATTTAAGATTTTTTTGATTTTTCATTTAAAAAATCGATTTTTGAAAAATTTTCAAAGTGATTTCAAATAAAGCTTAGATTTGCATTTAAACGCTTATTTACGAAGTTATTAACGATTTAAGATATTTTTGATTTTTCATTTAAAAAATCGATTTTTGAAGAATTTTCAAAGTGATTTCAAATAAAGCTTAGATTTGCATTTAAACGCTTATTTACGAAGTTATTAACGATTTAAGATTTTTTGATTTTTCCTTAAAAAATCGATTTTTGAAAAATTTTCAAAGTGATTTCAAATAAAGCTCAGATTTGCATTTAAACGCTTATTTACGAAGTTATTAACGATTTAAGATTTTTTGGATTTTTCCTTAAAAACATCGATTTTTGAAAAATATTCAAAGTGATTTCAAATTAAGCTTATATTTGCATTTAAACGCTTATTTACGAAGTTATTAACGATTTAAGATATTTTTGATTTTTCATTTAAAAAATCGATTTTTGAAGAATTTTCAAAGTGATTTCAAATAAAGCTTAGATTTTCATTTAAACGCTTATTTTCGAAGTTATTAACGATTTAAGATTTTTTTGATTTTTCCTTTAAAAAAATCTATTTTTGAAAAATTTTCAAAGTGATTTCAAATTAAGCTTAGATTTGCATTTAAACGCTTATTTCGAAGTTATTAACGATTTAAGATTTTTTTGATTTTTCCTTTAAAAAAATCGATTTTTGAAAAATTTTCAATTGATTTCAAATTAAGCTTAGATTTGCATTTAAACGCTTATTTTCGAAGTTATTAACGATTTAAGATTCTTTGGATTTTTCCTTAAAAAAATCGATTTTTGAAAAATATTCAAAGTGATTTCAAATTAAGCTTAGATTTGCATTAAAACGCTTATTTACGAAGTTATTAACAATTTAAGATTTTTTTGATTTTTCATTTAAAAAATCGATTTTTGAAGAATTTTCAAAGTGATTTCAAATAAAGCTCAGATTTGCATTTAAACGCTTATTTACGAAGTTATTAACGATTTAAGATTTTTTTGATTTTTCCTTTAAAAAAATCGATTTTTGAAAAATTTTCAAATTGATTTCAAATTAAGCTTAGATTTGCATTTAAACGCTTATTTATGAAGTTATTAACGATTTAAGATTTTTTTGATTTTTCCTTTAAAAAAATCGATTTTTGAAAAATTTTCAAAGTGATTTCAAATAAAGCTTAGATTTGCATTTAAACGTTTATTTACGAAGTTATTAACGATTTAAGATTTTTTTGATTTTTCCTTTAAAAAAATCGATTTTTGAAAAATTTTCAAAGTGATTTCAAATAAAGCTTAGATTTGCATTTAAACGCTTATTTACGAAGTTATTAACGATTTAAGATTTTTTTGATTTTTCATTTAAATAATCGATTTTTGAAGAATTTTCAAAGTGATTTCAAATAAAGCTCAGATTTGCATTTAAACGCTTATTTACGAAGTTATTAACAATTTAAGATTTTTTTGATTTTTCATTTAAATAATCGATTTTTGAAGAATTTTCAAAGTGATTTCAAATAAAGCTTAGATTTGCATTTAAACGCTTATTTACGAAGTTATTAACAATTTAAGATTTTTTTGATTTTTCATTTAAATAATCGATTTTTGAAGAATTTTCAAATTGATTTCAAATTAAGCTTAGATTTGCATTTAAACGCTTATTTATGAAGTTATTAACGATTTAAGATTTTTTTGATTTTTCAATTAAAAAATCGATTTTTGAAAAATTTTCAAAGTGATTTCAAATTAAGCTTAGATTTGCATTTAAACGCTTATTTACGAAGTTATTAACGATTTAAGATTTTTTTGATTTTTCAATTAAAAAATCGATTTTTGAAAAATTTTCAAAGTGATTTCAAATAAAGCTTAGATTTGCATTTAAACGCTTATTTACGAAGTTATTAACGATTTAAGATTTTTTTGATTTTTCCTTTAAAAAAATCGATTTTTGAAAAATTTTCAAAGTGATTTCAAATAAAGCTTAGATTTGCATTTAAACGCTTATTTACGAAGTTATTAACGATTTAAGATTTTTTTGATTTTTCCTTTAAAAAAATCGATTTTTGAAAAATTTTCAAAGTGATTTCAAATAAAGCTTAGATTTGGATTTAAACGCTTATTTACGAAGTTATTAACGATTTAAGATTTTTTTGATTTTTCAATTAAAAAATCGATTTTTGAAAAATTTTCAAAGTGATTTCAAATAAAGCTTAGATTTGCGTTTAAACGCTTATTTACGAAGTTATTAACGATTTAAGATTTTTTTGATTTTTCAATTAAAAAATCGATTTTTGAAAAATTTTCAAAGTGATTTCAAATTAAGCTTAGATTTGGATTTAAACGCTTATTTACGAAGTTATTAACGATTTAAGATTTTTTTGATTTTTCAATTAAAAAATCGATTTTTGAAAAATTTTCAAAGTGATTTCAAATTAAGCTTAGATTTGCATTTAAACGCTTATTTACGAAGTTATTAACGATTTAAGATTTTTTTGATTTTTCAATTAAAAAATCGATTTTTGAAAAATTTTCAAAGTGATTTCAAATAAAGCTTAGATTTGCATTTAAACGCTTATTTACGAAGTTATTAACGATTTAAGATTTTTTTGATTTTTCCTTAAAAAATCGATTTTTGAAAAATTTTCAAAGTGATTTCAAATAAAGCTTAGATTTGCATTTAAACGCTTATTTACGAAGTTATTAACGATTTAAGATTTTTTTGATTTTTCAATTAAAAAATCGATTTTTGAAAAATTTTCAAAGTGATTTCAAATAAAGCTTAGATTTGCATTTAAACGCTTATTTACGAAGTTATTAACGATTTAAGATTTTTTTGATTTTTCATTTAAAAAATCGATTTTTGAAGAATTTTCAAAGTGATTTCCAAATAAAGCTTAGATTTGCATTTAAACGCTTATTTACGAAGTTATTAACGATTTAAGATTTTTTTGATTTTTCATTTAAAAAATCGATTTTTGAAAAATTTTCAAAGTGATTTCAATAAAGCTTAGATTTGCATTTAAACGCTTATTTACGAAGTTATTAACGATTTAAGATTTTTTTGATTTTTCCTTAAAAAATCGATTTTTGAAAAATTTTCAAAATGATTTCAAATAAAGCTTAGATTTGCATTTAAACGCTTATTTACGAAGTTATTAACGATTTAAGATTTTTTTGATTTTTCATTTAAAAAATCGATTTTTGAAGAATTTTCAAAGTGATTTCAAATAAAGCTTAGATTTGCATTTAAACGCTTATTTACGAAGTTATTAACGATTTAAGATTTTTTTGATTTTTCATTTAAAAAATCGATTTTTGAAAAATTTTCAAAGTGATTTCAAATAAAGCTTAGATTTGGATTTAAACGCTTATTTACGAAGTTATTAACGATTTAAGATTTTTTTGATTTTTCCTTAAAAAATCGATTTTTGAAAAATTTTCAAAGTGATTTCAAATAAAGCTTAGATTTGCATTTAAACGCTTATTTACGAAGTTATTAACGATTTAAGATTTTTTTGATTTTTCAATTAAAAAATCGATTTTTGAAAAATTTTCAAAGTGATTTCAAATAAAGCTTAGATTTGCATTTAAACGCTTATTTACGAAGTTATTAACGATTTAAGATTTTTTTGATTTTTCCTTTAAAAAAATCGATTTTTGAAAAATTTTCAAAGTGATTTCAAATAAAGCTTAGATTTGCATTTAAACGCTTATTTACGAAGTTATTAACGATTTAAGATTTTTTTGATTTTTCAATTAAAAAAATCGATTTTGAAAAATTTTCAAAGTGATTTCAAATAAAGCTTAGATTTGCATTTAAACGCTTATTTACGAAGTTATTAACGATTTAAGATTTTTTTGATTTTTCCTTTAAAAAAATCGATTTTTGAAAAATTTTCAAAGTGATTTCAAATAAAGCTTAGATTTGCATTTAAACGCTTATTTACGAAGTTATTAACGATTTAAGATTTTTTTGATTTTTCAATTAAAAAATCGATTTTTGAAAAATTTTCAAAGTGATTTCAAATAAAGCTTAGATTTGCATTTAAACGCTTATTTACGAAGTTATTAACAATTTAAGATTTTTTTGATTTTTCATTTAAAAAATCGATTTTTGAAAAATTTTCAAAGTGATTTCAAATAAAGCTTAGATTTGCATTTAAACGCTTATTTACGAAGTTATTAACGATTTAAGATTTTTTTGATTTTTCATTTAAAAAATCGATTTTTGAAAAATTTTCAAAGTGATTTCAAATTAAGCTTAGATTTGCATTTAAACGCTTATTTACGAAGTTATTAACAATTTAAGATTTTTTTGATTTTTCATTTAAAAAATCGATTTTTGAAAAATTTTCAAAGTGATTTCAAATTAAGCTTAGATTTGCATTTAAACGCTTATTTACGAAGTTATTAACGATTTAAGATTTTTTTGATTTTTCATTTAAAAAATCGATTTTTGAAAAATTTTCAAAGTGATTTCAAATTAAGCTTAGATTTGCATTTAAACGCTTATTTACGAAGTTATTAACGATTTAAGATTTTTTTGATTTTTCATTAAAAAATCGATTTTTGAAAAATTTTCAAAGTGATTTCAAATAAAGCTTAGATTTGCATTTAAACGCTTATTTACGAAGTTATTAACGATTTAAGATTTTTTTGATTTTTCAATTAAAAAATCGATTTTTGAAAAATTTTCAAAGTGATTTCAAATAAAGCTTAGATTTGCATTTAAACGCTTATTTACGAAGTTATTAACGATTTAAGATTTTTTTGATTTTTCAATTAAAAAATCGATTTTTGAAAAATTTTCAAAGTGATTTCAAATAAAGCTTAGATTTGCATTTAAACGCTTATTTACGAAGTTATTAACGATTTAAGATTTTTTTGATTTTTCAATTAAAAAATCGATTTTTGAAAAATTTTCAAAGTGATTTCAAATAAAGCTTAGATTTGCATTTAAACGCTTATTTACGAAGTTATTAACGATTTAAGATTTTTTGATTTTTCATTAAAAAATCGATTTTTGAAAAATTTTCAAAGTGATTTCAAATAAAGCTTAGATTTGCATTTAAACGCTTATTTACGAAGTTATTAACGATTTAAGATTTTTTTGATTTTTCATTTAAAAAATCGATTTTTGAAAAATTTTCAAAGTGATTTCAAATAAAGCTTAGATTTGCATTTAAACGCTTATTTACGAAGTTATTAACGATTTAAGATTTTTTTGATTTTTCCTTAAAAAATCGATTTTTGAAAAATTTTCAAAGTGATTTCAAATAAAGCTTAGATTTGCATTTAAACGCTTATTTACGAAGTTATTAACGATTTAAGATTTTTTTGATTTTTCATTAAAAAAATCGATTTTTGAAAAATTTTCAAAGTGATTTCAAATAAGCTTAGATTTGCATTTAAACGCTTATTTACGAAGTTATTAACGATTTAAGATTTTTTTGATTTTTCATTTAAAAAATCGATTTTTGAAAATTTTCAAAGTGATTTCAAATAAAGCTTAGATTTGCATTTAAACGCTTATTTACGAAGTTATTAACGATTTAAGATTTTTTTGATTTTTCCTTTAAAAAAATCGATTTTTGAAAAATTTTCAAAGTGATTTCAAATAAAGCTTAGATTTGCATTTAAACGCTTATTTACGAAGTTATTAACGATTTAAGATTTTTTTGATTTTTCCTTTAAAAAAATCGATTTTTGAAAAATTTTCAAAGTGATTTCAAATAAAGCTTAGATTTGCATTTAAACGCTTATTTACGAAGTTATTAACGATTTAAGATTTTTTTGATTTTTCATTTAAAAAATCGATTTTTGAAAAATTTTCAAAGTGATTTCAAATAAAGCTTAGATTTGCATTTAAACGCTTATTTACGAAGTTATTAACGATTTAAGATTTTTTTGATTTTTCATTTAAAAAATCGATTTTTGAAAAATTTTCAAAGTGATTTCAAATAAAGCTTAGATTTGCATTTAAACGCTTATTTACGAAGTTATTAACGATTTAAGATTTTTTTGATTTTTCCTTTAAAAAAATCGATTTTTGAAAAATTTTCAAAGTGATTTCAAATAAAGCTTAGATTTGCATTTAAACGCTTATTTACGAAGTTATTAACGATTTAAGATTTTTTTGATTTTTCATTTAAAAAATCGATTTTTGAAAAATTTTCAAAGTGATTTCAAATAAAGCTTAGATTTGCATTAAACGCTTATTTACGAAGTTATTAACGATTTAAGATTTTTTTGATTTTTCATTTAAAAAATCGATTTTTGAAAAATTTTCAAAGTGATTTCAAATAAAGCTTAGATTTGCATTTAAACGCTTATTTACGAAGTTATTAACGATTTAAGATTTTTTTGATTTTTCCATTAAAAAAATCGATTTTTGAAAAATTTTCAAAAGTGATTTCAAATTAAGCTTAGATTTGCATTTAAACGCTTATTTACGAAGTTATTAACGATTTAAGATTTTTTTGATTTTTCCTTTAAAAAATCGATTTTTGAAAAATTTTCAAAGTGATTTCAAATAAAGCTTAGATTTGCATTTAAACGCTTATTTACGAAGTTATTAACGATTTAAGATTTTTTTGATTTTTCCTTTAAAAAAATCGATTTTTGAAAAAATTTTCAAAGTGATTTCAAATAAAGCTTAGATTTGCATTTAAACGCTTATTTACGAAGTTATTAACGATTTAAGATTTTTTTGATTTTTCCATTAAAAAAATCGATTTTTGAAAAATTTTCAAAGTGATTTCAAATAAAGCTTAGATTTGCATTTAAACGCTTATTTACGAAGTTATTAACGATTTAAGATTTTTTGATTTTTCATTTAAAAAATCGATTTTTGAAAATTTTCAAAGTGATTTCAAATAAAGCTTAGATTTGCATTTAAACGCTTATTTACGAAGTTATTAACGATTTAAGATTTTTTTGATTTTTCATTTAAAAAAATCGATTTTTGAAAAATTTTCAAAGTGATTTCAAATAAAGCTTAGATTTGCATTTAAACGCTTATTTACGAAGTTATTAACGATTTAAGATTTTTTTGATTTTTCCTTAAAAAAATCGATTTTTGAAAAATTTTCAAAAGTGATTTCAAATAAAGCTTAGATTTGCATTTAAACGCTTATTTACGAAGTTATTAACGATTTAAGATTTTTTGATTTTTCATTTAAAAAAATCGATTTTTGAAAAATTTTCAAAGTGATTTCAAATAAAGCTTAGATTTGCATTTAAACGCTTATTTACGAAGTTATTAACGATTTAAGATTTTTTTGATTTTCATTTAAAAAATCGATTTTTGAAAAATTTTCAAAGTGATTTCAAATAAAGCTTAGATTTGCATTTAAACGCTTATTTACGAAGTTATTAACGATTTAAGATTTTTTTGATTTTTCATTTAAAAAAATCGATTTTTGAAAAATTTTCAAAGTGATTTCAAATAAAGCTTAGATTTGCATTTAAACGCTTATTTACGAAGTTATTAACGATTTAAGATTTTTTTGATTTTTCCTTTAAAAAAATCGATTTTTGAAAAATTTTCAAAGTGATTTCAAATTAAGCTTAGATTTGCATTTAAACGCTTATTTACGAAGTTATTAACGATTTAAGATTTTTTTGATTTTTCATTAAAAAATCGATTTTTGAAAAATTTTCAAAGTGATTTCAAATTAAGCTTAGATTTGCATTTAAACGCTTATTTACGAAGTTATTAACGATTTAAGATTTTTTTGATTTTTCCATTAAAAAATCGATTTTTGAAAAATTTTCAAAGTGATTTCAAATAAAGCTTAGATTTGCATTTAAACGCTTATTTACGAAGTTATTAACGATTTAAGATTTTTTTGATTTTTCCTTTAAAAAATCGATTTTTGAAAAATTTTCAAAGTGATTTCAAATAAAGCTTAGATTTGCATTTAAACGCTTATTTACGAAGTTATTAACGATTTAAGATTTTTTTGATTTTTCAATTAAAAAAATCGATTTTTGAAAAATTTTCAAAGTGATTTCAAATAAAGCTTAGATTTGCATTTAAACGCTTATTTACGAAGTTATTAACGATTTAAGATTTTTTTGATTTTTCATTTAAAAAATCGATTTTTGAAAAATTTTCAAAGTGATTTCAAATTAAGCTTAGATTTGCATTTAAACGCTTATTTACGAAGTTATTAACGATTTAAGATTTTTTGATTTTTCATTAAAAAATCGATTTTTGAAAAATTTTCAAAAGTGATTTCAAATAAAGCTTAGATTTGCATTTAAACGCTTATTTACGAAGTTATTAACGATTTAAGATTTTTTTGATTTTTCATTTAAAAAATCGATTTTTGAAAAATTTTCAAAGTGATTTCAAATTAAGCTTAGATTTGCATTTAAACGCTTATTTACGAAGTTATTAACGATTTAAGATTTTTTGATTTTTCCATTAAAAAATCGATTTTTGAAAAATTTTCAAAGTGATTTCAAATAAAGCTTAGATTTGCATTTAAACGCTTATTTACGAAGTTATTAACGATTTAAGATTTTTTTGATTTTTCAATTAAAAAAATCGATTTTTGAAAAATTTTCAAAGTGATTTCAAATTAAGCTTAGATTTGCATTTAAACGCTTATTTACGAAGTTATTAACGATTTAAGATTTTTTTGATTTTTCCTTTAAAAAATCGATTTTTGAAAAATTTTCAAAGTGATTTCAAATTAAGCTTAGATTTGCATTTAAACGCTTATTTACGAAGTTATTAACGATTTAAGATTTTTTTGATTTTTCCTTTAAAAAAATCGATTTTGAAAAATTTTCAAAGTGATTTCAAATTAAGCTTAGATTTGCATTAAACGCTTATTTACGAAGTTATTAACGATTTAAGATTTTTTTGATTTTTCATTTAAAAAATCGATTTTTGAAAAATTTTCAAAGTGATTTCAAATTAAGCTTAGATTTGCATTTAAACGCTTATTTACGAAGTTATTAACGATTTAAGATTTTTTTGATTTTTAATTAAAAATCGATTTTTGAAAAATTTTCAAAGTGATTTCAATTAAGCTTAGATTTGCATTTAAACGCTTATTTAGAAGTTATTAACGATTTAAGATTTTTTTGATTTTTTCATAAAAAAATCGATTTTTGAAAAATTTTCAAAAGTGATTTCAATAAGCTTAGATTTGCATTTAAAGCTTATTTACGAAGTTATTAGTTTAAGATTTTTTTGATTTTTCAATTAAAAAATCGATTTTTTGAAAATTTCAAAGTGATTTAAATTAAGCTTAGATTTGCATTTAAACGCTTATTACGAAGTTATTAACGATTTAAGATTTTTTGATTTTTCTTTAAAAAATCGATTTTTGAAAAATTTTCAAATTGATTTCAAATTAAGCTTAGATTTGCATTTAAACGCTTTTTGAGGTTTAACGAATTTAAGATTTTTTTGATTTTTCATTTAAAAATCGATTTTTGAAAAATTTTCAAAGTGATTTCAAATAAGCTTAGATTTGCATTTAAACGCTTATTTACGAAGTTATTAACGATTTAAGATTTTTTGATTTTTCAATTAAAAAATCGATTTTGAAAAATTTTCAAGTGATTTTCAAAATAAGCTTAGATTTGCATTTTAAACGCTTATTTACGAAGTTATTAACGATTTAAGATTTTTTTGATTTTTTATTTAAAAATCATCGATTTTGAAAATTTCAAAATGATTTCAATAAAGCTTAGATTTGCATTTAACGCTTATTTACGAAGTTATTACATTTTAGATTTTTTTGATTTTTCCTTAAAAATCGATTTTTTAAAATTTAAAGTGATTTCAAATAAGCTTAGATTTGAAATTTTGAAAAATTTAAAAGTGATTTCAAATAAAAGCTTGATTTTGATTTTAACGCTTATTTACGAGTTATTAACGATTTAGATTTTTTTGATTTTTCATTAAAAATCGATTTTTGAAAAATTTTCAAAATGATTTCAAATAAAGCTTAGATTTGCATTTAAGTTATTGAAGTTATTAATTTTAAGATTTTTTTTTGATTTTTCTTTAAAAAAATCGATTTTTAAAAATTTTAAAAGTGATTTCAAATTAAGCTTAGATTTGCATTTAACGCTTATTTACGAGTTATTAAATTTAGATTTTTTGATTTTTTCTTAAAAATCGATTTTTTAAAAATTTTCAAAGTGATTTCAATAAGCTTAGATTTGCTTTAACGCTTATTTACGAAGTTATTAACGATTTTAGATTTTTTTTGATTTTTCTTTAAAAAATCGATTTTTTGAAAATTTTCAAAGTGATTTCAAATTAAGCTTAGATTTGCATTTAAACGCTTATTTACGAAGTTATTAACGTTTTAGATTTTTGGATTTTTTCATTTAAAAAATCGATTTTTGAAAAATTTTCAAAGTGATTTTCAATTAAAGCTTAGATTTGCATTTAAAGCTTATTTACGAGTTTTAACAATTTAGATTTTTTTGATTTTTCAATTAAAAAATCGATTTTTGAAAAATTTTAAAGTGATTTCATTAAGCTTAGATTTGCATTTAAAACGCTTATTTACGAAGTTATTACGAATTTAAGATTTTTTTGATTTTTCTTTAAAAAATCGATTTTTTGAAAAATTTTCAAGTGATTAAATTAAGCTTAGATTTGCATTTAAACGCTTTTTACGAAGTTATTAACATTTAAGATTTTTTTGATTTTATTAAAAAATCGATTTTGAAAATTTTAAAGTGATTTCAAATAAGCTTAGATTTGCATTTAAAACCTTATTTACGAAGTTAATTTATTAGATTTTTTTGATTTTTTCTTTAAAAAAATCGATTTTTGAAAAATTTTCAAAGTGATTTCAAATTAAGCTTAGATTTGCATTTAAACGCTTATTTACGAGTTATTAAACGATTTAAGATTTTTTTGATTTTCCTTTAAAAAAATCGATTTTTGAAAAATTTTTTCAAGTGATTTCAAATTAAAGCTTAGATTTGCATTTAACGCTTATTTACGAAGTATTAACGATTTAAGATTTTTTTGATTTTCTTTTAAAAATCGATTTTTTTTAAAAATTTTCAAAGTGATTTCAAATTAAGCTTAGATTTGCATTAAACGCTTTTTACGAAGTTATTAACGTTAAGATTTTTTTGATTTCTTTAAAAAAACGATTTTTAATTTTCAAAAGTGATTTCAAATTAAGCTTAGATTTGCATTTAAACGCTTATTTACGAAGTTATTACGATTAGATTTTTTGGATTTTCCTTTAAAAAATCGATTTTTAAAAATTTTAAAGTGATTTAAATAAGCTTAGATTTTGCATTTAAACGCTTATTTACGAAGTTATTAACGATTTAAGATTTTTTTGATTTTTCCTTTAAAATCGATTTTTTAAAAATTTTCAAGTGATTTCAATTAAGCTTAGATTTGCATTTAAACGTTATTTACGAAGTTATTAACGATTTAAGATTTTTTTGGATTTTTCTTAAAAATCGATTTTTGAAAATTTTAAAGGTGATTTCAATTAAGCTTAGATTTGCATTTAAACGCTTATTTACGAAGTTATTACATTTAAGATTTTTTTGATTTTTCAATTAAAAAAATCGATTTTTTTAAATTTCAAAGTGATTTCAAAATTAGCTTGATTTCATTTAAACGCTTATTTACGAGTTAATTAACGATTTAGATTTTTTTGATTTTTCCTTTAAAAAATCGATTTTTAAAATTTTCAAAGTGATTTTCAAATTAAGCTTAGATTTGCATTTAAACGCTTATTTACGAAGTTATTAATTTTAGATTTTTTTGATTTTTAAAAAATCGATTTTTGAAAAATTTTCAAAGTGATTTCAATTTAAGCTTAGATTTGCATTTAAAGCGCTTATTTACGAAGTTATTAACATTTAAGATTTTTTTTGGATTTTTCCTTAAAAAAATCGATTTTTGAAAATTTTCAAAGTGATTTAAATTAAGCTTAGATTTGCATTTTAAACGCTTATTTAAGTTATTAACGAATTTAAGATTTTTTTTGATTTTCTTTAAAAAAAATCGATTTTTGAAAAATTTTCAAAATTTTCAAATTAAGCTTAGATTTTGCATTTAAAACGCTTATTACGAAGTTATTAACAATTTAAGATTTTTTTGATTTTTCCTTTAAAAAATCGATTTTTGAAAATTTTATTCAAAGTGATTAAATTAAGCTTAGATTTGCATTTAAACGCTTATTTAAGAAGTTATTAACGATTTAAGATTTTTTTGATTTTTCATTAAAAAATCGATTTTTGAAAATTTTCAAAGTGATTTCAAATTAAGCTTAATTTGCATTTACGCTTATTACGAAGTTATTAACGATTTAGATTTTTTTGATTTTTTCTTAAAAAAATCGATTTTTTAAAAAATTTTCAAGTGATTTTAATAAAGCTTAGTTTGCATTTAAACGCTTATTTGAAGTTATTACGATTTAAGAATTTTTTTGATTTTTTCCTTTTAAAAATCGTTTTTTAAAATTTTCAGTGATTTTAAATTAGCTTAGATTTGCATTTAAAAGCTTATTTACGAAGTTATTAACGATTTAAAGATTTTTTTGATTTTTCAATTAAAAATCGATTTTTGAAATTTTAAGTGATTTCAAATAAAGCTTAGATTTGCATTTAAGCTTATTTACGAGTTATTAAATTTAGATTTTTTTGATTTTCCTTTAAAAAAATCGATTTTTGAAAAAATTTTCAAAGTGATTCAAATTAAGCTTAGATTTGCATTTAAACGCTTATTTACCGAAGTTATTAAATCGTTAAGATTTTTTTGATTTTCAATTTAAAAATCGATTTTTTGAAAATTTTTCAAAATGTTGATTTCAAATAAGCTTAGATTTGCATTTAAACGCTTATTTACGAAGTTTTAACGATTTAAGATTTTTTTGATTTTTCCTTTAAAATGATTTTTTTTAAAAATTTTTAAAGTGATTTAAATTAAGCTTAGATTTGCATTTAAACGCTTTATTTACGAATTATTAACAATTAAGATTTTTTGATTTTTATTAAAAAATCGATTTTTTAAAAATTTTTCAAAGTGATTTCAATTTAAGCTTAGATTTGGCATTTAAACGCTTATTTAACGAAGTTTTAACGATTTTAGATTTTTTTTGATTTTTTCTTTAAAAAATCGATTTTTTAAATTTCAAAAGTGATTTCAATTAAGCTTAGATTTGCATTAAACGCTTATTTACGAAGTTATTAACAATTAAATTTTTTTTGATTTCAATTAAAAATCGATTTTTTAAAAATTTTCAAAGTGATTCATCAAATTAGCTTAGATTTGCATTTAAACGCTTATTTACGAAGTTATTAACAATTTAAGATTTTTTGATTTTCCTTTAAAAAAATCGATTTTTTAAAATTTTTTCAAGTGATTTCAAATTAAGCTTAGATTTTGCATTTAAACGCTTAATTTACGAAGTTATTAACGATTTAAGATTTTTTTGATTTTTCAATTAAAAAAATCGATTTTTTAAAAATTTTTTCAAAGTGATTTGAAATTAAGCTTAGATTTGCATTTAAACGCTTATTTACGAAGTTATTAACGATTTAAGATTTTTTTGGATTTTTCCTTTAAAAAATCGATTTTTTAAAATTTAAAGTGATTTCAAATTAAGCTTAGATTTGCATTTAAACGCTTATTTACGAAGTTATTAACAATTTAAGATTTTTTTGATTTTTCTTAAAAAAATCGATTTTTGAAAAATTTCAAAGTGATTTCAAATTAAGCTTAGATTTGCATTTAAACGCTTATTTACGAAGTTATAACGATTTAGATTTTTGGATTTTTCTTAAAAAATCGATTTTTTAAAAATTTTAAAAGTGATTTCAAATTAAGCTTAGATTTGCATTTAAACGCTTATTTACGAAGTTATTACAATTTAGATTTTGATTTTTTTAAAAAATCGATTTTTGAAAAATTTTCAAAGTGATTTAAATTAAGCTTAGATTTGGCATTTAAAACGCTTATTTACGAAGTTTAAAATTTAAGATTTTTTGATTTTTCATTTAAAAATCGATTTTTGAAAAATTTCTCAAAGTGATTTCAATTAAGCTTAGATTTGCATTTAAACGTTTTTACGAAGTTATTAACATTTAGATTTTTTTTGATTTTTCAATTAAAAAATCGATTTTTGAAAAATTTTCAAAGTGATTTCAAATAAGCTTAGATTTGCATTTAAACGCTTATTTCGAAGTTATTAACAATTTAAGATTTTTTGATTTTTTCAATTAAATAGATTTTTTGAAAAATTTTCAAAATGATTTCAAATAAGCTTAGATTTGCATTTAAACGCTTATTTACGAAGTTATTAACGATTTACGATTTTTTTGATTTTTCCTTTAAAAATCGATTTTTGAAAAATTTTCAAAAGTGATTTCAAATGTAAGCTTAGATTTGCATTTAAACGCTTATTTACGAAGTTATTAACATTAAGATTTTTTGATTTTTCCTTT